>CP136067.1:14896130-15623115 GCA_032622095.1 Siphonodentalium dalli
TGTACTGCAAGTAATATGATAATGAGGTCATATCTACGTGTACTTCCACAGCCACACCCTTGGGGCCAAACATGCAATTTGCAGCAAGGAGCAACTATAGTAAATATGCATACCCAACGAAGCAATGCTGGATGGAAATGTTTTATGCACGTTTACTTGGAACAATTCTGTCCTGATTTGTCATATCCCAAAAGTTATATCTACAATATACAACTGGGGTTAAGTTTATTGCACACAGCATCGGTATCGGCTCTTTTATATTTTCCGCAGCATAAATGTACCGATAAGATGGCATCACAATGATACGACTTACAACCTCGTTAAAAGGGTCGAATAATTAAAGCATATAGCTCTAATTGTTTTTTTTTATAGTGTCCGATGATAGGGGGTCTGTAGGGACCAAAGGGCGTGTCTCCTAAACACCTCCCATTTATAAAGGTTCCACACTACGTCTGAGGGCCCTTTCTCCGCCTTTGTCTGGCCCTATTTATTACTGGAAAGTTATAGAGGGGACCTTTGTATAGACATTTCTAAGATAATATAGTTATATCGTGGTCCTTTGTATAGACATTTATAAGGTCCTATAGTTATATCGTGGTCTATTTGTACAGACATTTCTAAGGAATGTTTGCCTCGATTGTACTTAAACCACCTCCTTTTTGATTTCTATTAATTATATAGGCCTAATTAATAATTAAGCCACTCCTTTTTATCCAAACCATTGTGTACGGAAAATTCAAATAATTTCACGGATAATCGTTAATGGCAGAATATTCCATCGTTTCCGGAAAATTCAAATAATTTCACGGATAATCGTTAATGCCAGAATATTCCTTCGTTTCCGGAAAATTCAAATAATTTCACATATATTATATTAGCCATTTTTACTACGGGACCACACATCACCTATCAATGTAAGTACACATTTTTCACAGTATTTAACAACAATTATTTAAAAAATATATGCACAGTGAAATATCTGGTTATAATTAATGGTTACCCACTTTCTCCAATTTACAAAGTATTATGCGCCAATTTACAGAGTATTATTCGACATTTGTCTGAATACTTTCACAAAAATAAAAGTTAAATATTACACCTTACACAGTATTATGCGCCGATTTCTTCAATTTACAGAGTAGTAGGCGCTGTGTCAATATAATTTACAAAGTATTTTGCACCACTTTCTCCCATTTACAGAGTATTATGCGCCATTTCTCTGAATACTTTCTCAAATTAAATGAAATAAAGTTAAATATAACACATTACACAGTGTTATGCGCCGCTTTCTCCAATTTACAGAGTATTATGTGCTGCTTTATCCAATTTACAGAGTATTATGTGCTGCTTTATCCAATTTACACAGTATTATGCGCTGCTTTCTCCAATTTACACAGTATTATGCGCCATTTCTCAGATTACTTTTATTTCAAACTATATAAAGTCATATGTGTCATAATCTGACAGATTTTCACTTGATGTATTTTAGAATGAATGTTATTATATACATTACCCCAACATAGAATAATCCAGGTGCTATTCCTTTATATAAAATTTTTCATATAAAAGGCTTATTTATCAGAGCCATTTTATTACAGTTCGTGATTTCGTATGCTCACAACGTATTATAAGGTATGTCTTATTTAGAGAAATTATATTTCACAAATAGTAAGCCATAGGCCCTTAAATGAATATGTATAAACCACGTTAATGACGTCTGCTACATTGTTATTGTCGTCTACTATAATGTTATTGTAAACAATTTAGGTTACTCACTTACCATGCATTGAAGCAATATTCCCATAATATCCATTTTTCCGGGCATAGATATCTGTGTGTAAACCATAGCTCTTCGTCCATAATATTTGGGCCCCCTTCGGCGGGGGTGAGCAACACCCGTGTCCGTGTGAAGCTTTGGAGAGTGTGGTTCTTTTGATGGTTCTCATGGTTCCCATTTGATTTTGAACTTGTCTGATGTTTATAGGGCTCCACCGATTAAGGACCAGTCGAGAAATGTTCTATATATATGTCTTAGGTTGTGTTACCTGGTATTATGACTGCTGTATAATGAAATGCATTAAAGTGAGCCATTTTATAATCTTTAATTCACTGAACCCTTTTCAATAGTTAACTATAACATACATCCTAACTAACTTCATAGTCACATCTTTAGGCACAAATTAGGGGGTACTTTTAAACGAATGGGTATTATAATAATACAAAAATAACATAATGCATATTTATTCAGCCATAGATCCACAACATTTTGTACAAGTCATATAACTCTCTAGGTTTCCATGCAAAAATGAGCAATGCACGAAGCTCTCCCATCCTGAAATAGCGTTAGAAATGTCATTCTTGATAGAACGAATAATGTCAAATTCAGTCTCACTTAAAATAAATCCCTGCTTCGACGGTTTCATTTCAGCATCATGTTTATATAATCTTCTGACGTGTACTAAGCTCATACTTAGCCAATCAAAGCTCATTTTCGTAACGTGTTCAGACCTGCCTTTTTCACCATTGGATGAATCACGTATGAGTCATGTCTATACATCGTACTTAGCCATTGAAATCCCTTTATTAGTTGTTCAGTAAATTTACGAGTTAAAAGTGCAGGACGGCAAAACGCCTCCGCCGCAAAACGCCGCCGCCTCTGCAAACGCCGCCGCAAAACGCCGCCGCCGCAAAACTCCGCAAAACGCCGCAAACACAGCCACAGAACGCCGCCGCCGCAAAACGCCACAAAACGTTCATTCGAAAGTGTAGTATACGGAAAAAATGGATATTATGGGAATATTGCTTCAATGGTAAGTGAGTAACCTAAATTGTTTACAATAACATTATAGTAGACGACAATAACAATGTAGCAGACGTCATTAACGTGGTTTATACATATTCATTTAAGGGCCTATGGCTTACTATTTGTGAAATATAATTTCTCTAAATAAGACATACCTTATAATACGTTGTGAGCATACGAAATCACGAACTGTAATAAAATGGCTCTGATAAATAAGCCTTTTATATGAATTTTTTTTATATAAAGGAATAGCACCTGGATTATTTTTCGTCTTTTATTCTATGTTGGGGTAATGTATATAATAACATTCATTCTAAAATACATCAAGTGAAAATCTGTCAGATTATGACACATGTGACTTTATATAGTAATCTGAGAAATGGCGCATGATACTATGTAAATTGGAGAAAGCGGCGCATAATACTGTGTAAATTGGAGAAAGCAGCACATAATACTCTGTAAATTGGAGAAAGCGGCGCATAACACTGTGTAATGTGTAATATTTAACTTTATTTCATTTAATTTGAGAAAGTATTCAGACAAATGGCGCATAATACTCTGTAAATTGGAGAAAGTGGTGCAAAATACTTTGTAAATTATATTGACACAGCGCCTACTACTCTGTAAATTGAAGAAATCGGCGCATAATACTGTGTAAGGTGTAATAGTTAACTTTTATATTTGTGAAAGTATTCAGACAAATGTCGAATAATACTCTGTAAATCGGCGCATAATACTTTGTAAATGGGAGAAAGTGGGTAACCTTTAATTATAACCAGATATTTCACTGTGCATGTATTTTTTGAATAATTGTTGTTAAATAATGTGAAAAATGTGTACTTACATTGATAGGTGATGCGTGGTCCCGTAGTAAAAATGGCTAATATAATAAATGTGAAACCTTTTATAGGAAAATATATATTTCCAGAATATTCTTAAGCTAGAAGGTTCCATGAAATTATTTGAATTTTCCGGAAACGATGGAATATTCTAGCACTAACGATTATGATTAATGAAATTATTTGAATTTTCCGTACACAATGGTCTGGATAAAAAGGAGTGGCTTAATTATTAATTAGGCCTATCTAATTAATAGAAATAAAAAAGGAGGTGGTTTAAGTACAATCGAGGCATACAGTCCTTAGAAATGTCTGTACAAATTGACCACGATATAACAATAGAACCTTAGAAATGTCTATACAAAGGACCACGATATAACTATATAATCTTAGAAATGTCTATACAAATGTCCCCTCAATAACTACCCAGTAATAAATAGGGCCAGACAAAGGCGGACAATGGGCCCTCAGACGTAGTGTGGAACCTTTAGAAATGGGAGGTGTTTAGGAGACACGCCCTTTGGTAAGATATTTTGATCGCCGTTATTTGCATGTGTGGGACAAGGATTAATAAGGTACACGGCACTCACGGACAAAAAAACTGAGTGTATGAAGAAAATTAATGCGATGTACGGCGGTCGCAAAACATTGACGTGGTGGTAATTTACTTAGTTACCGCAGTTAAACAATTGTTATTGCGCTAAGGTTACCAGCATATACCATCAGTATTTGCGGTGATACCACTTGACCATGGTTGACTGTCATTACCGGCCTATAACCTATGCCTATTTCCATTTGGTGCGACGACAGAGCCTGTAAGAAATGATACTGTGTGGCGAGTCATACTGGTCGCTGATGTATCATCGATGCCATGGATGCATACTGTTAATATTAAAGATTGTTTATCTCTTCCTAGATATGTTTTATATAGTTGTTGGGTTATAACATAACAAATATGAATGGAAGACACCTGTCTGGAAATGTTTCTATCAATTAACATTGAATGTACATCAATAGTTTCCGATAATGCAATAATACATTGGAACATGTTTTGTTACTATTTATTTAATTTGTAGATATAGTTATCCAGCATGCTACGCTCCGAACGAACACGAGCTTTAAAATGTCCCATATTGACTGTATGTATACATAACATTTGAAGTAACATTAATATTAATTGATAGAAGCATTTCCCGACACTAGAGAAAACCATATAACACTTTTTCTAGGAAGAGAGACCAACTTTAATAAATGGTTTGTATGTGCAACGGTAAAATTTGCTTGCCACCCCCACCGTAGAGCATTTCACACCAGGCTCTAACCATCGGGGATATCCTTGACACAAGGCAACTAATTGTGTGGTTTAAAGTTATCAAAGTCACGCCTTGATGGCAGGGACGTCGTTAGAGAGTCACTGTTGTGAGGGAGTTGTCCAGAAATAATCATTTCCAACCACACCCGATCCCCTCTCCCTAAACAGAAAAGCATCCCAACTGTAGGAAATTCCATTGCAACTGATCCTATTAAGAGGTACTTGTCAACTGGTACCTGGATATTTCCGTCCAACGATGGACATGTTCAACTCGACATCCCAATGGTTGGAAATTTCCAGATGATGGCCACTTCAGTTGCTGACTAAATATTGGTGGGAATATCAAACTATCAAGAAAATTCAACGCTAAAGTTTAGGTCTGAAATTTAGTAATTAATTCGTAACAGGTTTTTATTTCAGGATCGGTATTTGGGGTTGTGCGGGGGTGTCTTGGCAAGGACAACAAAATACAATGTATTAAACGAATTCGTCTTTGTTGGTTCAAATACTTCAAGCCTTAAATCAAACTACAAACAAGCTCGAACTTGACTCGTTTAGCTAAAAACCGATTGCACGGTTGAAACTTAAATTTGTTTTACAGACCATGCCTAAAATCTGTAAAATTTCATTTGCATATATATATCCAGTCATTGGGATTGCCCACATATATAGTAGATATTGGTTAATGTAAATCATACAGCAGTTTATATACCATATTTAGCACACAATTGCTATATATGGGTTGGTACCCGACAGTCAGGGACACTTTACAAAAAGCGATTGGAAAATAAATAGTGCGATTTTTCACTGTTTGTATTACCCCCTACCCAATTTGAAGACTAAAACACAACACGAACTCGAACGATATCCTCATTGACTGAGTGTATGGGTAATGGAGAGTTGTATAAGGATGTACACAATTTATATAGATGGATTGGGTTCAGAAAGAATGAGCACTTAACGAAAAGTGGCTAGAAAATAAGAAAGGCATAATTTTGAGGACGTCCTACTTTATTTGAAGTCTTGAAGACGCCACATGTTGAAATGATATGATCTCAATATTAACCGAGGGTTTGACCAAAGGTTAATTTTTTATCAGGATATACACATATGTTGATTCCCGAAAGTCTGAACCGTGTGCCACTTCACAACACGCGGCTAGCAAATGTTCACTGTTGTATGTACCCCTACCCTATTTGAAGTATTGGATACACCATGTACTGAAGGGATTATGCTCTCAATATCAACATATGTTGTGGCCGAATGGCTATTCTATCCGACACTATACGATATATAAGGCTGTATTGGTTTCCGAAAGCATTTGACACTTTACAAAAAGCGGCTGGCAAATAACAAAGATGCAATTATAACTGTTTATGTGACACTTACGCTATTTTAAGTCACGAAAACACCACGAACTCGAGGGATACAACCCTAGTTTTAACTGAGGCTGTGGACATAAGGTAGTTCTATTAGGAGGTAAACAAATTATATGGGAGAGAGAGAGAGAAAGAGAGAGAGATTGTATGGGAAAAGTGAGGATGCAATCCATTTGGAGCTGATACACTGATATACATATAATTTCGTTGGAGCTGATTAAATACAAGGATGTATTATATACTTGCCCATGAATTATAAGGTTTTAGCAGCGAGATATAAGTGATATCCCACTAGTGAGATATAAGTGATATCCCACTGGTGAAAGTTCTGATGTATTGACATTCAATGGGGGCCATAGGCAAGTAACTAAAGTATATAATAAACAGAATATCCACACTTTTTCAGTGGATATGGGTTAATCTCATTCGTGATGACAAAACATTTGAATTTCCACTCATGAGATATAAGCCATACCCACTGAAAACAAATAATGTTGCTTACATACGACATTGATATCTCCGTCGCCGTGTGAGATGACAGACGATCAGGTGGGGGTAAATTTCGCGATCAGCAGGGCTTCAATGCTTTTCACGAAGTTTCCACAAATCACAGCGTTATGGAAATCGCTTTGTTTTCGAGATAAATGTTTGAACCGCGTCAAATATTTTAATATTTTTACGATGACATTCGGTATGGCATACAGAAGTTCAGTCCCAGGACCATTGTATTCAGGATACTCCAATAAACAATGATGTGCTATTGCATTTCAATCTTGCGACACTTAATGTGGTAATAGTAAATAAAAATGTGTTGTTGTTGTTGTTGCTATTTGGGGTCTGGAAGCCCGAACACGTCTTTAATCACTTAAGCAATGTCCCAAGGCTCAATGGTCAGCAAACCAGTTATGTTGGGTCCCATTATGATCAATTGGGGAATTTGGTAAAGTTCATAACAAAAATATGTATTTTTCGACAAAAACGTGTTTGGTGGATGGGTAGCTAAAATCCATTATTTCGCAAACTGTTCTAAATTTCTGTTAACTTCTTTCTACATATGCTTAGCAGATAAATGCTACATCATATGGATTAAATATGTTGGCATTACATTAAAACACATTTGAATTATAATGTTTGAAAAATAATATTTTTGTGAAAAAGAGCGATTTTTCAGCAAAAAATAAATGTTTCGGCTCTAAATCGCAGGAAAATTTAAATTAACAAACACTTTTTTTATATCAAGTAGAGGTATTTTAACCCAACAATATTGGCAAATCGGGTAGGACATAGCCACAGGGCTCGCTTTACCGAAATCGTTAATTTCTGGAAAAAGTCACAGGTGGATATTGTTCGTCGTCGATTTGCAATAGCCATCACCAATTCCGTTATTTTTCACTATCATTTTCGTCAAGAGTATATATTTATCCTTTAAAAAAAGTTGGTTTCAACTTGTTCTACCGTGGGTAGGGGTATCTCGAAAACTAGAGCTCTTTTTCAATTTGGTCGCTGCACTATTGTGTCCATTCGCATTCAAGTTGGTGTCTATTCTGGCATAAAATGGCGTAACTGAATATATTTGATAAATATGCTCCACCGATAATTCAAAACTAATATTTATTCTAATACTGGATATTTGCAGGGCCTCATCCTGTACTATAATTCCATAATTCACTATTATTAGACATTATATTATATAGAGACCTACTCGGTATAACAGTGTCCAGGTAATTGTAGCAGTAGCCCCATGCGAGACCTATGTATACATCTCCTGCCGGCAACGCTGCACATCGTGTGTTGAATGGACCTGCAATTTAGATAACACTAAAGCTCAAGAACCTAAGTTTAACCATGATATCTCCATTTAGTTTTGCATTTATACATGGAAAATTGTATACTATTTGTTTAGAGGGTGAACATTTTTATACAAATGATGTCAGGTGCAACATACAAATGATGACATTGCCATGCGATCCGTAAATTTAATTCGTAAATGTTATTATAAACAAAATAAACTGGAGCTGGGACCAATGATACCCCGCTTTGTAATTGAGCTACGCCCAGAGCAGCCATGTTCACATATTTATTTTTCGACACAATGCACAACTGTGTTATGCTTGTTGGGAATATTGATATGTGGAGAAATGGGGATAACTCAACTACAAAAAGTTGGACCGAGCTCACATAGTGGTAAATGTATGTACCAAGGTTAATAGAAGTTCAAATGTCATAGAACCAACATACTCCATACGTGGCGGCTTTTTGAGACGCTGTCTTTTAAGAACAAGTCAAATTCTGACAAATTTGTAATTCTAACTAGGATCGAAATTTCTGAAATGCCATAAATTTTATACTTCCATGGAATGAATATGAACACAATCTTTATATTATATGAAATTATATATTAAATAACTAAAAGAAATTAACAAGAAAAATATCGTAGACAAGGAGTGTAATTTCAGAATTTCCACTTGTGGGTATATTATTAATGATATATGAAGATCTATTTGTTAAAACTCATGGCGATTACTGCCATTAGACCCTTGTTATGATTGTTGTAATGACACTAATATTATGCAATACGCCACGACCCTGGTTGTTAATTTATAACAAACACTCACAGTACAAAGCAAAATACTACATACCATTGTACGCCATGACAGATATATCATTAATACTAATGCTACGGCCGTGCAACATTCTATACTCGTTCGCTCAAAAACTTAGAAAATCGCATTAAAGTTGCACATAGGTACTACCCATAACACCCACTCGTCAATTTTGTTTGATCTAAATTCGCAATTTTTAACACCCGCCCCCAACCCCCATTGAGTTTCGCTGCAATTTGTCAAACGTCTGAACCATCCCTAAGCGAGTTTCCGTTGGGCAGGTTGCTTTTATAGCAGAGTGGTCACAATTTGTGGGCGATCTGACAGTTTACCGACGTACCTGTCACTGCATTATATTATTATTATTAAATTTCCTAGTGTGTACATTCATCCGGGGGTATTTTCCTATTTAACATGTGAATGAATGTAATATCGGGCACTTAATCCTGATTAACACATTGCGCATTTATTTGAAAAGTTTTCACCGAATTTGCGCGTGGATAGTACCCACCACATCCACTCGTCAAATTGTTCTAACTCGATTCACCATTTCTCCATTTTTTGTTTTCCTTTGTGAGATTTACTCGAATTTGCCAAACGCCTCGACCACACCGATGCAAACTCTCTGTTAGGCGGATTGCTTTTAAACCACGACAGTCAAACTTCCAGGATGTATCTAGTGTATACCGCGGTACCTGCTAGCGCATTTCACTTGCTCCTTTATATCCTGTTTGGAGATGTTGGAGAATTTTGAGTTTTGCCATATATCGATGGCATGCTGTGTTCCTCTGCATGTAGTACGTATTACCCTATATCGCGTCGCCACTAGTAACCAGTTGCTCTGAGATCGCACCAGAGTTGGGCGTTGATACCCCCTATCACACCCGCTCATCAGCAAAATTATATCTCCATGTTAGATATTTTGAAGTATTGTTCAACTTTTGGTTTTTGCTGGAATTAGCCAATTTGAACCCGCCTGAAAACGAGTTCTCCGTTAGTCAGGTTGCGTTGTAAGTAGAGCGGTCAAACTTTGGAATATTACCAAAAGTATATCGACGTACCTGCACCTGCAATAGCTCGCTCCTTCATTAATCCGGTCGGATTTGGCGAGAAAAATAGGTTAGTGATACAGCACTTAACAATACTTATTTACATTATAAAGCCTCGCCAGGAGTAAACCTTCGACATTAGCATGAATTAAGCAAACACTAATAAGTTGCGCTTGGATACTATTTATCATATCCCCCACTCAAATTTGTTTTATCTCGATGTTTGATTTATAGATAATTCCCCCCCCCCCTTTGATTTTCGTTGGAATTTTCAAAAAGTCGGAAGTCTGCTCGCTGTTGGGTAGGTTGTTGTTACAGTAGAGCTTTCTACACTTCTGGAGCCTACCTATGGATAACAGCGTACCCGCTCCTGCATTAACCTTGCTAATCAATTAGCCCATTGGAATTGGCGCCAAAAATAGGTAATGTTCTTCTCCATGCTGTATATCGGTAACGGTTGGGACAAGAAAGTTATAGCGAGCCCGAAACAGGGGTCTCGTTCGCGAGCGATAAGTATATACGTCTATGCGAGATCTACCCTATACTATTCGATGTTTTGGCGGGAAATCTATAGATAGACTAATTGAGTACTAAATATAGATGTCGGAGACCCACGAACCTACTTCGTGATGTTGTCGGAGACCCACTGACCTACTTCGTGATGCTGTTCGAGACCCACTAACCTACTTCGTGATGTTCTCGCTTTTCCGAAGTTCTATGTCGCTGGCCAATCAAAATTATCGTTACTGATCAATTACCAATCAAATTAACTTTACTTATCCATTACTATGGCTGACTTTGACTCCATTTCCATTGCTTGAGTTCCACCTCGAATTTTATAATAATTAGCATAACTGATTACAGTGGCCAGGATAAAATATAAATGTCTTTTTCAGCAAAGGTGAGATATACTCCATTACATAGTAAATACCATGAATATGAATGCCGAAACATATTGTAAAATTGCTGACGATATATTTCATAAAATTTATCAAAAACTTCAAAAGATGAAAAGTTCTGAAATTCGGAAACGGGAACTCTAAAAGTTTTGTTTATATATTTCATTCGCTTATTAAAAATATTGACTCGAAACACAATTCTAGTTTGCCTTTTGGACATTTGGGGCTTGCCTTTAATTTTCTATAGACGTTTTCGTCTAGAAGATTGATGGAGGATTTTCAAAGCTCGAAGCCGAAATTAAATCTATAACTTAAATTTAATCGATCAATATTCAGCGGTTCCCCTTTAAATCGACGGTTACCAAGGAAAGCCAAAGTACCGCTCATCCTAATATCGGCGAGATAAAAAATAGTTCGCAACATTTTTTATCATTTGAGACATTATATTGAAACAGGAAAGAAGGAATACAATTATGTAGTGTATTGAATTGTTGCCAAAATTTATGTTTTTGTGCAAAAGTGAATGAAATACAAGGTTGTACAATTTGTGGTGAATTAGTACGCAAAACAAATATGTCAATAGTCCGGACTCGGAGATGACATTGAAAATGTCTGCATGTTTTTTCACACGACAATAAATTTGTGTAATCTGATCGCGAGAACACGCATATTTGTCAAGACGGAGAAATGCACAGCACTGTCACTGTGGTAAGCATTTTGTGCCAATTTACGAACACCATTTGAACAAGATATTTGATAGAAAAGTTTGGCCAGACAAGCCACAAGATGTTGAAAGGTTAGGTTGCCAACGATTTTGCACAAAAATGGCAATGCCTTGACAAATGACCGCTAAATTGCTAATCATAATATAAATTGAGAAATGATGTTTCGCAAGATAAACTACATGTAGATGTACTATTTCATATATTTGAAATTTTGAATGTATGCAAAATAGCATGACAATAGCCTGAATAGGAATAATCAGTAAATTTAGAAGTTTATGCATCATATTGCATGTTGAAATTAATTTTCCTACTTTCGCTGCATCATAGCTGTTGAGTGTTAATATTTCAGTGCAGGAACCAATTCTGGTTCGAGACACACTGGTCCAGGTGCTACCACGTCTGAGTAACTTTATAAATGATCTAACCCCGTGGTAGGGCCTGACGAAGATTCAATTCGATTTCGAATCTTACGTTCTGATTCGAAAGCGGTCGTGTGATTAGGGATATTTCGAATCGTTGTGTACAACTTACAAGTCCTTTATCACCGGGAATACCCTGCTGGACAAAACAAGTGTGCATTGGCTCCTCGGTGTATTTGCCGTTCGTCGGCAGTGTCAAGAGTTTCAGTTTGTGACTGAAGACAGTGAAGTTGAGCACCGCGGCCGAACGGCAAGTAGTGTACACAGCGGCCGAAGAGCTCAAACACTGGCCGAAAGGCAACTACACCGCGGCCGAACGGCATGTACACTGTGTTAGATTTCTGGTTTGTACCGTCTTTTTTTAGTTTAATGAACGTACAGCGCGACAACTACACCATTGTCACCATGGCCGAACGGCAAGTACACCACGGCCCAATTGTAGTTAGCGAGTGGGACCGCGGGGTAGTTGCATTTCAGCCACGTTGGCATCGCTATTAGTGGACACTTGTTTTGTCCAGCAGGGCAGACTGCATTATAAATTTATATTTAAAAAATCATTATATCCAGTGTTATATCCCCAATAATTAACCTGAGTCCTTCAAGGACCATTTGGGACCTCTGTATACATAGTCCAATGTGTATAGGCTAAGTGTACGTTCAGACGACCAATATACAATCGTATGTGCAGGTATCGGGCCTGACGAGATCGTGGATACATGTTGTTTGTTCAGACGATTGCGATCTCGTCGGTACATTATGATATCGTAGGTTGTTCTAAAGCATGTGATTGACTACTCTATAACTATTTTACGTACACATGGCTGCGATTACGTCGCAAGTGGAGGTAACCAAGGAATCAAGGATACGCCATGATTTCGCATCTAATATAAAACAGTAAATATGGGTTATTTTTCCATTCGATGAAAAACAAACGGGTGACTTTTTGTAACGCGATACACTTTGCACGATACGATACGCATATCGTGTGACAGCATATCGCGATACAAGTGTATTGTGATGAATCGATGCAGCCCTAATTATTTTATGACCTACGATTTAGATGTGAGCATGTACATGTGCAAATCGTTCCAGTTTTGATTGTATCGTGGTCGTCTGAACGTACGCTAAGTTGCCCAATAGCCCACTGCTCATATATATTGGCCTCCAAGTCCCAGCGCTGGTTACTTGTGGAAGGTCGGTGTTACTCGTGCAACCTGCAGGTACTAGTTGGTATGTGATGGTTTGCGTGTTCATCACAGAACTTGTACCATAATCATGGCACACACAGGTTTCCTCCACCACATAAAACCAGCAATGTCGCGATATAGCCCGGCCCCAGCTGCCAAAGTGAATGAATTTCTTGTGGGACAAATTTGTATGTCGGTACTAGTACGGTACTCTGATATTCTTTAATATGAGAAAAGCCATGTATATTGTGTCACTCGGCTCAATCAAATGTTTTTTTTTAATTTCAAATTTTAAACGATATCAATATATTAAATAAACATGTTTGGCTCCAACATGTCGTTTCTAAATCCGATCAACATCTTGTCATGATCTTCATGAAATTTGTCATGGATGTTAAAAATGGAATGTAGATGGGAACGAGTCATTTTAGGGTCATTCGACTAAAACACATGGCTGCCAGCAGCCATCTTGGATTTTACTCTTTGCATGACTAAATTATTTGGCACGGGCTACAGGTCGTCGCTTTGGTCATATCTTCATGAAATTTGTCATAGAATATATAGATGTTAACAATGCCATATGGATGGGAAGTGAGTCATTTTGGGGTCATTCAGCCAAAAAAACATGGCCGCCGGCCGCCATCTTGGATTTTACTCTTTGCATGACTAAATCCTTTGGCACGGGCTTCAGGTCGTACCTTTGGTCGGATCATTATGAAATTTGTCACGACTGTTGACACTGACAAACAGACATGTACATGTAGATGGGAACGAGTCATTTTGTGGTCATTCGGCCACAAAACATGGCAGCCGGTTACCATCTTGGATTTTACTCTTTGTATGACTACCGATAAATCCTTTGACAAGACTAAAGGTCGTATCTTTTGTCGGTTCATCGTGAACTTTCTTATGGATGCTCATTCGGCCATAAAACATGGCCGCCAGCAGCCATCTTGGATTTTACTCTTTGCATGGCTAAATCGTTTGGCACGGCTTCAGGTCGTACCTTTGTTCGGATCATCATGAAATTTGTTATGGATGTTAATATTGACATGTAGATGGGAGCGAGTCATTTTGGGGTCATTCAGCAGAATAAAAAACATTGCTGCCAGTGGTCATCTTGGATTTTACACTTTGCATAATTACGTTTAGGCCTTCAACTTTCCACATTCCTAATGACTCAATTGACTGTAACACATGAAATTATTCCCTGTTGACACTGACATGTAGATGGGAATGAGTCATTTTGTGGCCATTCGACTACAAAACATGGTCGTTGTTAGGCATCTTGGATTTTACTCTTTGTATGACTAAATCCTTTGACAGGCTACAGGTCGTATCTTTTGTCGGATCATCATGACATTTGTTGTGGATGTTAATATTGACATGTAGATGGGAACGAGTCAGTTTGGGGTCATTCAGCAGAATAAAAACATTGCTGCCAGTGGTCATCTTGGATTTTACTCTTTGCATAACTACGTTTAGGCCTTCAACTTTCCACATTCCTAATGACTCAAATGACTGTAACACATGAAATTATTCCCTTTCCAAGTTGAGCCACAGTGCCATTGATACTTTCATCGAATTTACATACACACATATATATACATGTATACCGGTATATATATAGTGTAATTGGACATATTAATTCTACATGTAAATAACAGTCAGCATGGGGGTACCCAGTTGGAAAATCTTGCTCACCATACAGGTACATGTACATGCTCTCATTCAAGCCAATGCCTGGTAACAATAAGTTGGTGGTGGAACCATCCTTGCTACCCACCATCTTCACCCAAGACCAATATATCATTCATCACATGGCGTTCCTCCCTAATAATCTGCCCAGAATACGTTTTTGCGCCCCTCCCCTTTAATACAAAATTGTGCGTACTACCGGTTTAGAAATCAGTGGTACCGGTATACAACGGTCCCAGATGGTTTGCAGATGGTAACTTTATTTTTAGTTATCTGATTGTTTTGGTCATTGTCGACTTAACCATTTGATAATATCGGCCCAATTCAAATCTTGGCTAAATGTATACGTCTGCAGAATTTTGCGTGATGACTTAAAATAATATAATATGATGCATTTTGAGTATATCTTTGAAATGTATGTATGATTCAGAAATAGTCAGCTTAAACAGTTGGAAGTAAAGTTTGATCCAATGGTTATTACACAGAATATTTTGTTCTGGTCACTGGTCAAATAAAGCCACCTTATTCTGGAGAACATGTGTCTCATGGGTTCAATACAGTCCGTATATATATTTGGCTTTACAGTCAGCCCCAAATAAAAGTGAGCAAAAAGACATTCTATGAAAACACTTCGGAGTCAACATGCACACGTACATTTTACATGTGTATTGCGAGAAATTCCAGCAGGCTACATGTACTTGTATTTCAAATTTGATTTATAATGACACACATTGAACTGTCATTTCTGAAATATTCAAAACCACTACCAGGATATCTTGAGTTCAAAAAGTTGTGAATTCACTTAATTTTATGAACAGAGCCTGGTGAAATGTTACTGTGTGGCGAGTCATACTCGTCTTCGAGCTATATGTATGCATGGTTTTATTAACGGTTTGTATTTTGAAGAGGTGAAATTGCCCGAAACCTCCATTGTTCCATTTTGTACCAGGTTCTATTCATAAATAATTTTCAATTGTAATTTGTTTTACTGTACATGTATAATGTTTGGGTTAAATCTTCGTTATCAAATGGATTAATGGTAATATATTGGACGTTAGCAGTATGGGGTAGTATGAGAGTGCCACTTGAATTTTCTAAATGTTAGCCCATGCAGCTCAAGCCCCACCCTTGTACACCCACCATGCCCAATGATAAGTATGGTGATATACCGCAAACCACACAAACCTTTTAATGTATAATATCGGTAGCTTTGCGCAAGTTTCTCCTACCAACTCAGAGAGTTTTTATGTTAAATGTACAGCTCTACTGAAAGTAATGTGGTGTCACTGGGGTATTATAGTTTATACGGCAGTATCCTGCAACTCCGTGGTAAGGTGACCGCTTCAACACTGTGTATACCGTGGTTGCACCATGATTCATCATTCATGCAGTCCCGGTTCGCAGGTATGAAAATAAAATTGAGTGATCTTCATTATATCTGTGGACTTCAAAGGCATAAATGACCTTCGCTTTCGGTTACAATTAAGAAATAACAGTTACCAAATTTCCTCAATAATATTCTAATAGTATACAATAATGATCATATTTTGAATGCATTATTAACTGTAAAACATGCTTTGTGTGAGCCGAGCATTTGTTTTATATACATTACAGTACTCAGGACCAAGGCGATTGTTTTGGCTGAAACTTGAAAGTGACCCACCAAAACCCCGAGAGGTGGAGATTAGCAATGGCTATAACAGCATGTTGTAAACAACTTGGTGCCATTTCTAACAAAAATCAATTAGTGGGGGCCTAGTAAGTCGGTTTTGAGAGTTTTGCTTAGAAGTTATCACATACATTGTACATGCTGTACTCTTTACGTACTTGTAATGTATATTTGCACAAAATGGCATTTGTTAACATAACACGCGTATATAGAATATAGAATAATTATCATAATATGAATGCATTATTATCTGCAAAACACACTTTGCATGAGCTGTTTGTTTACATGCAGCACATAAATAGTGAGCAATAAGCAAAACACTTTGGATTTTACTCTTTGCATGAATTAATCTTTTGGCATGGGCTACAAATCGTAGCTTTGGTTGGATCATTATGAAACTTGTCATGGCTATTGACATATAGATGGGAACGATTCATTGTGAATATTAACATCCATGACAAATTTAATGATGATAACACACTCCGGTCGATAGCCCGTGCTAATGGATTGAATTCTGAAATCCATGATGGCCGCTGGTGGTCATGATTTTTGCCGAATGACCCCAAAATGATTTGTTAACATTAACATGTCAAAGTAAACAGCCATAAAAGCACATTTGAGGGCTCGCAAATTACGTTTACGTATAGTCATATTAAATGGTACATTTCGGTCCGAATCACTCTTTCCATCTGGGACACGCAATAAAAATATTATACTGCTGGACTTTTTTGTTTTTGTTGCTAAATCTGACGTTTACATCCGCCACCGGTCAGCCTGGTCTCTTCACCCTCTTCCTGGTCTCACCACCCCAAACTGGTATCTCCACCCGACATTGTTTCTTCGCCTCCCAGATATGGTCCCACCCTCTCCCATGCTCCTTCATTAGCCAAATTACTTGATGGTCTGTAACTTGGACATTTATAAACCGATTTACAAAATTCTGACTGGAGGATCATTAGTACGTCCTATAGATACACGATATGTAACTTCCGGTGGTGGTGGACGCAGATTTTTAAGCTCTTAGAAAATATTGTTTTTAACTGCTTTTAAACTGTTTAAAAAATTTATTTTAATGTATAATTGGCTGTGTTTTAATGCTTAGACTCTTAACCAAAATATCTGTGTGTGTCACTTCGTCTTTGAACCAAGCAAGGTGGTATTATTTGTCAACTTTGTGAATTTTTCTGGAAACTTCTTCCCGACCACGAGTCAGCCATCTTGGAAAAAACTTTTTCTCAGCTGTTTTGAATCAACATGACGGCGATTCAGACTAGACAAAGCCGACTTCTTGCCAATGACTACTGTGATACCAATAACCCTAATGTAATAAGAACTGTTTCCAAATGTGATTATAAACTTAATGTGGAAAAAACTAGCCTCTGTCAAAAGACTTTCCACTGAAATCAACTTTACTTCTGGTGGTTTTACTGCAAAAGTTGACCCTGTGACATTCGAACTCATGATATACTCTTACAAAATATTCCTAAATGATTCTAAACAATTCAAACTGTCAATGAAGTTAGATGATGCTTATGAAGAACTGGACAATTGTGTACGAAATACTGCTTCAATCAGTGACGATATTGGTTTCCTCTATACCCACACAGTGCTCTGTTTTGGTTAATGGAAAGAATCTTTCAATGTTTATTGATGAACATCTTCCCGCCGTAATGAAAACATGACTTCAGTGACTTGGATACACTGTCGCTGTGATCGACTATCAGACACACTCATCGAAAGATTAGAAAATGACTCTACAATGAAGCATACATGCAAGCAGTGTCTTTCTGAAACTAACGACGAAGCTGATCCAACCATTCCTATATTGGACCGAGATGAGTATACCAGCACAACATGCGCCCAATGTGATGATCTACATGAAAAACTTGCCCAGAAGCAGAAAAAACTCGTAGTAGAGAGATCAGTCTAAAAAAGCGTGAGGATGCCATTAACAAACAAGAAAACAGAAGCAAAGCCATCGAGAAAGATAGACTAAGGTATGAAGCCCGTATTGAAGCATTGGAAGCTCGAAATCACGACCTAGAAACTTCAATTTCCAAACTACAAGAAAAGATTAATAGGTCTGGTTCCCACCGAGAACAACTTGGAGACCCTAACACCATGCTAATGATGTTTTAACAATGAAGATAAAAGACAAAGTCACAGGATTTATTTTAAACAAAATTGATAAAGAACTCGATGAGCTAACAGATCCGAAACCATCAGTAGCTGTAAATGGATATACTCCTGTACATGTCGAAGAATAGTATGCTAATTGGAATAACTCTAGCTGGAATACAATGCCACCTGGACTGCATTATACCACAAATAGACATGCTTCAGAGCACTCATCACCTACATACACCCTCAGCAAACTACGCTACCCCGATCCAGGGATCAGAGTGTGATCAAGAACCTGACTAATCATACACCTAATTGGGAATCCTCCATCCAATCTAACAACCCGGCATGTTTGGATCCAGCTGCTGATGTGAATGATTATGTTCCTGCATTTAACTCAAATGAATGTACTCGGCATACCCAATGTGCTGCAATCAATGACCCTCATCTACAGATGTATGGACAAGATACCAGTAACCAAAATTCTCTTTTGTCCTACCGCGGGAGGGGAAGGATGATGAGATAACATCTAGCAACACGAAGGTAGAAGAAAATAAAGAAGTACTGTCCGTTATTACGTATAATTGTTAGAATATTCATACATGCGACACTATTTTACCCGATCTTGCAAGTATGGCTGATATTCTTCTCATTCAAGAACAATGGTTATATGACTGTCAAATACATGAACTTCAAATTATCTCTGATGTATTTAATGCAACTGGGAAAGCTGTTGACACAGGTGATCCCATTCCACCTATCCAAATGCCCAGAGGACGGGGTGGTGTAGCCATCATGTGGAAAAAGAAACTTGATCCCATAGTAAAGGAACTGCCTGCAGGAAATAATAGGATATTATGTATCGAGCTCTCAACGATGGACCCTCTTCTAATTATAGCAGTTTACCTACCATGCAAAGGCAACAAGGAATCAGTGACTGAATATCTAGAATGCATCACCCAGCTAGATGTGATTTTGGGAAATTTTGCAAACACACACCAGATTATCCTTGGAGGCGACTTCAACGAAAATATTCATGTAAATGATAACTCATTACGCTATAATGGTATAGCAGCGCTTATAGAGAAATATGGAATGACGTCACCACAAACTGAAAAAACCTCAATGGTTATGGATCCTCTTTAATTGACTTCATACTGATACACAAATCAAAAGAAGACGATATAATATCTGTGGACAGTCTACAAGATCTTAATGGTAATGTATCTGACCATCATCCTGTGCTGATGTTAGTGAAGGTTAATCTCGCTATTACCGAGAAGAAAGAAAATCCTCCTATAATTACCAGAAGAATTCCATGGAGAAACACTGATAAGGATAAGTACCAACAAGCCGTCAGTGATGAACTCTCCAAACTCAATCACAATACTTTATCTACTGATCCTGGTACATATATAGAACTTATCCATCATGCTCTGTCTAATGCATCTGATCAACTTACTCCAAGAAGAAAAGTTTCGGCTCGGCGGAAATCCTTCAAAATCTTATCTCCAGCTATAACTGATGCTGTGCAAAAGAAAAAGCAAGCATTTTTTAAATGGAAAACTCATGGACGTCCAACTGACTCCACTAACCATCTGTTGATTGAAAAGAAGCTAACCACTCAAGCCCTACGTCGGGAGATAAGAGTTCAAAAAGCTACAACAAAAGCACGGGTGAAAGAAGAAATTATCAATGCACGATCTACTGACAACCAGCTCTTCCATAGATTGATCCGCAAGCAAACAAAACGATCAAACTGCCTCCTTGAAGATTTGCATGTTGGCGAAGAAATTTATGGCAGTGAAAACATACTTGAGGGATGTTTTAACCACTTTAAGAAACTAGCAACCGAATCACCAAGTAACGAGATTGATGCTGATTATATTAAATCCATACAGAAAGAGAAATACAGTATTCAGCAGCTCTGCGAAATTGCCCCAACATTACTCTTCAATACAGTGACATGCGATGACGTTCACCAAGCGATAATAATGGTAAACAGGGGGAAAGCATTATACCCCTATGGAATTGCAGCTGAACACCTTAACTTTGATGGCAGTGACCTGCTGACCATTATACGGAATCTCATCAACCACCTATTTCTCGCTAATGATCTGCCAGAATGTCTAACACTAGGTACTATAAATCCAATCTTCAAGAACAAGGGAGATAAACATCACTCATGCAACTACCGTGGTATAACAATAACTCCTGTCTAATGCCATACCATCGAATCAACAAGAAGATTCTAGAGTCACAGAATCCACTCCAACGCGGGTTTACAAAAAATTAATCGCCTATGAACTGTTCACTGATTGTGGAGGAATGGTGTCGCAATAACAGAGACCTCAATCGCCCATCATACATAGCATTTCTGGATGCCAAATCTGCATTCGATGTAGTTGTACATGATAATCTTCTCAAGAAACTCTTTTATATTGGTGTCGAAGACCATGAATGGATGATGATTAAGAAACTGTATGATAATGCAACTACATCTGTTAAATGGCAGAACCAACTTTCACAACGCTTCATCAATCAACAAGGGGTACGTCAAGCTGTAGTTTTGGGTGCTGACCTCTACAAAGTATATATAAATGACCTGTACCGTCTATCTCTTTCGGATTGCACAACATATATTGGTCCAGCCAACGTTAGCTCCCCAACATGTGCAGTTGATGTAACTCTTCTCAGCAACTGTCCACTGAAACTGGCCGACATCTGCTACGATTATAGCCGTAAGGCAGGCTACCTACTTCAAAAGAAAAATAGTGTCATCCTTCAAGTAAAGAACTCCAATCAGCCTGAAATAATTTATCCACCACTTAACATTAACGGTGCTGACATGCCAACAGTTGAGAGCACTTCGCATATGGGTATCACAAGAACATGGAATAATCAATCCCAGACAGCAGTGGACGAGAATATAAAGAGGGCTACAAAAGCTGCATATGCACTGGTGGGAGCAGGTCTCCACGGTGAAAATGGTGTCGATCCAATAACAGCCTTTGCTCTGTTCAACACATTCATATTTCCACTCGATTCTTATCGACTTGAGGTTATATTACCATCGGGTACACAGCTGGAGAAACTGGAGTTACATCAGAGACGACTCGCACGACAACTGCTATCTCTACCGAATAATGCTGCAAAACCAGCCATCTATATTTTATCAGGACTACTACCTCTCGAAGCTATCATTCACAAGAAAGCAATTGGATTATTCACCAACATATGCCGACTTCCTGAGAAATCCTGCGAACGACAGTTGCACAAAGACAACCTGACAGTAAATCATCAACCAGTCATAGCTGGTTTATCGCCATCAAATAATTGCTTCTTATGTACAACCTACCAGAACCTCTATATATGCTCCATAATCCTTCACCAAAATCACATACGAAGATGATAATCAATAAAGCGGTGAACAAGCATTGACGACAACTTATTCTCAATGAAGCTATCCTGTATCCCTCACTCAACTATCTCTCCAAGATCTATCACCCTGGAACCTGTCATCCAGTTATTCAGACTTGTCAGCTCAGTAGCCGTGATTATACACGAATACCTGTCAAAGCAAAAATCGTTACCGGCACCTACAATCTCCAGTCAAACCGTACCAAGTACAACAAGAATGAAGTAGACCCTACTTGTCAGTTCTGTCGAAAAGCACCTGAGACGTTGGAATACTTCCTTATTAACTGTAATGCATTATATGGAGCACGCAGCGCTGCCCTTTCGAAACTTCAGGATGCAGTACTAAAAGAACACCAGCTTGGAAACCCCATAACTAAACACAGTCTATTGCAGCTGATTATTGATCCCAGTGCAGCTACCAACGATATTTCAAAAGCTGGTCTTACTGACTTACACTTCCACTCACGGAGACTGACATATAGTCTACATAGAGAGATATAATAAGCTTCAACTGTTTTCAAAGAAAACGAAGTGACACCCCCTGATTTTAACTGATATTTTATCCAGAAGTTTTCTTAGAACTGATATACCGGCATGCTGCCAATCTTAAATGTACATATACACATGTATGTACATACACAATGGTGATGGTTTTTTTATGAATATCATTCAACTGTACGAATAACCACGACAGGCCGTCGGTGTGCCTTTGAAGGCAGAATCTCCAGATAGATAACAGGTAACAGATAGTAAAAATTGTTGAAATCATCGCAATAAACAAATTGCGAAAAATTTGCCCCCACCCTAACCCCAAAAATATAAGTCCGTCCCTGTTCAAAACTTGTTTTCGTATCAAGCTGCTAACGAGTAACTGCATAGAAGCTCTCAAGCCCCCACCCTAACCAAACATGTAAGTCCGACCGTGTCTAGAATATTTTTGTGTATTATATTGACAACGGACACCACTACCATAGAAACTAAATCCCGCTATCTTTCTTGCTATGTGAGGACAGACGATCTGAATGATTTCGAGGTTGACATATATATGGGAGATAACTCTGGAGTGGAAAGACGGACAAAGTTTTTGATGTGCTCATGCTTCAGTGGATATCAAGATCTATCTATCGACCAAATTTCAGTGTTGTACTCGGAGTTCTGAATAAAAAAAAAATTCACATAAAGGGAGATAACTCTGTAAGTCAAATGAAGACATGTTTCACAATAGGCCTAAGCACTAGAGCTGGTATACAGTTATATCCGTACACAGTTTCAGCTTTCTAGTTCTTGTACTTACTGAGCTATGCTCGTTATAAAATTGCTAAGAAGGCAAATAATAATAATAATAATAATAATAGAGAAAAAGAAAAAATCACAAAAACAATATACTTCCATGCTAAACCATGGGAGTATGATTAACGATGACTTGCGTGTTATCAGTGGTGAACCACACACCAAATATCTAGAGGTTCTTTGAAAGTTTGCTCAAGTCCGTCATAAATTATAGTACCATATCAGAATTCGAACTTGACCCTCATAACTCATTTGACCATGACAATATACGAACTATGTCACTCTTTTCTTATCTAAATCATTTACCAAATATTAAGACATTTTAGTCAAACATTGTTCAATATATCATCCGTACAACCACAAAATAATTATATCTGTGTCGGAATAAAGGGACATAACTACGTCAAAACTCATCAAGCCGTGACCCTTTACGAACTTTCTCAGATTTGAAACAAGTCCAAAATATCATACTATTCTAGTGAATCTTGCTCAAGGGATCATCTGGACAACCACAAATTGAGGTTACTAAGTTAAAAAAAAAAACATAACTACTTCAGAAATCATCAGAACATGACCAAAGTTGAACTTGGGCTGTGTTTTCGCATATGTGGACCAAATAGCGATTATCCAGATATTCGGATGAAAATCGCTCAAGTTGTAATCCGGACAACTAAAAACACTCATGTTCAAGTCGATAAAGAGTCATAACGCCGTCAACAATCATCTGCCCATGACAATCGTGTCTTCTCAAATTTTAATCATATAGCTAATGTCGAGGTATTATTTAGAATATTTCTCAAGTTATCATGCGGACAACCCAAACATTACGATTTTAATTCGAAAAAGGAGCATAACTCCTCAAAATCATTGCACCGAGACCGGAATCGAACTTGAACAATGTATTTTCAAATACGAACGACCAACTGTCAAGAAATTATGTCGAATAATGCTCAATTTGTCATCCGGACAACCCAAAAAGTTGTTTTCATCGTAAAAAGGGGCATAACTCTGTCAAAATATCTTAACTTGACTTGCACGGTACCAAATATCAGCTATAAACCAAAGCCCATATAATTCTGATTAATACTGCTAAAAGTTATGATCCGAACAACCGGTCGCACGGTCGCTCATGCTGATTATAATAGTCCTATGACAATTTATCATCCGTCAACCAAAACTACGATTGATAAGTAATCAAAAGCTATAAAAACTCCATCACAAATCGTCGGAACATGACAACATTCGAACATGTCCTCAAACGATATCGATGTATCAGATATCAAGAAATTTAGTTGAATGTTGGTTAAATTATCAACCAGAAACTTGGCCTGAGAATTTCAAATGTGAACATACAATATGGAAAAAAAAACAGAAAAAAGGGTATAACTGTGTTTCACCCTATTTAATTTTTATATTATTTCTGTACGAAATAGTGCAAGTAAGTTTTTGAGTATTACGAAATTCCTTTAGCGAGTCACGTGTCATTTTTCTATATAGCCAGGGGGGGGGGTAGGACAAAAATTTCAGGCACGTATGCTGATTTTTAACATTCAACCCTTGTTGGGACCCACCCACACCCGCGTCCAAACATTATTCCGTTTTCGGCAGTTTGTTCCGACCATTTTTGAACACCCACCCCCTTTTAACACTAAACTGAGTTTTGCGGAGGGAAATTCACTGTAAAGAGCTGTATGTGAATTTCTGTGCATACTATTTGTCATGGACGTTAACTGGGCAGTTAATTTATTATTTACCACCAAGTCCTGATCATTTAAAATTTGAAGGATACTGGTGCGTCACTTGTTCATGAATTCCGACAACTGATATGAAGGTGCGATGGTATCATACTCAAACTACCATATGCCGTATTTATTTACATTCACAAAAGGCGCCGACATCATACTAGTAAGGTAACCTGGCATAGTTACCAATTATCCGCCTTTCTTTAGAACCTACATGTCACCCATAAACAAGTGCACCCGATGCTCGGTTCAGAGAGTGGGTAATACTGAATATGTGTATGATGGATAATTTGTTTTTCTAAACCCAAGAAGTGGGTATCTGCTCACATTAAAAGTTAAAACTTGAAATTTTCAGATGAATGAGTCCTAAGAAATTATGTTGTCAACAGATTAATACTACACATCTGTTCACAAATGTTGCCGTGTTGAGCAAGTAAATATACCATTTGTAAAATATTGGTACCAAATATGTTTTTCAATGAATGCTTGATAAATATGAAAGATGGTTTTATTGTTTACTCACAGTATGCAGTACACAATCCCGTATTTTGTTTTATATATGGACTTTGTGTTTGTTGTATTTTGGTTCGAACAATATTATTTTTAAAACCTGCATAATGTTCAAATTTTGTAATTCGAAATTAATCATTCATATACTCTTAAAACGTTGCACCAATGGTTCCTGTGATTACTAATATCTGGAAACATACCACTTTATTTTGATCTCATCAACATTTAGGGAAAAATTGATTCACAAAGCCCTTATCGGTCATTTCGACAGCATGTTTTATTCGTTTCTCTAAATAAGTTACTCGCAGCTAATTTTCGTTTATAACTGCGGTAATGGTATCAACGAATATGTACATGCGTTTTACCTGGTGAGAAAATCGAAAAGTGATTGTGCTTGCCTTATTTGAGCCAAACTGTATTAAATTAATTCCTCGGGCGCAATGTCATATACGGTACAGATAATGCAGATGTTTTCCGAATGGAAGTGCGTAGGCGGTTGTGCTCGACCTTATAAATACGAAGGCATGTTAGACATCAAAACGACACGGGATCTTAAAGTGACATCGCTCCGGTTAGGGGTAATGCTCAAATGCTCCGGTTAGGGGTAATGCTCAAATGCTATTTTAATAGGGTGACTCATATATCTACCGTTGGTGAATCGACAAAGATACACGATGAGGGAATTATCTGAATATCTGGGAAATACGGCCACCGACAGCGGCACCTTCACATACGTCTCGCAAACATAGATATTTTACTTATTTAAATATTGACAGTTAACACAGTCTTACAATTGATACAGCCCAACCACGCGATTTATCAGAAATGACATACATTGCAGGAGTAATAGGAGGCTAAACATTATAGTCAAACCGTCGGACTGAGTGATATTACCTTTCAGGAAACCCCGAATGCCATCCTTCTGTGTGTGTTTAAAGTACCGCAGCAGCCGAATGATACTGGAGGGCACTTTCTTTATGTCAATATCAACAAGAACTAGCCCGATTTTAACATGCCATCTCTTATCATTAAAGCTCTCCACAATCAGTTTCACAATGTCATGCTTGTTATGTTTTAGAGATCGTTCAGTAATGAACAATAAAACAACATGAGCATGATCACGAGCATCAGTGGGGAGTTCCTTCAGAGAATTTATACAGCTCATGTCTCGCTGACATTCCATTTCTTTTTTAAGTGTGTTTGCATAGACTGCATCCTCTTTGTCATACATGAGCGCTACTTTAAAATCGCCGTCTCCCGTCTGAAATATAACACAATAATGCCATATAAATATAAAAGCATTGTTCACTCCCTCATCTCGCAAAAGAGTGCCTCGTCATTCGGTTATATGCGCGCATTTATGTAATTCATCTCCAACTAGTGACCCACTGCAGAGTAAAAGTCGCTTCTGAAACACGCCGGCTTTGTTTTGATACAGCGCGTCATCAAAGACGACGTCACGGAAAAATATTTTTTGAATCGGTGAAATCATGAAAAGCGACGTTTCGTACTTGTGACGTCACAAGTTGAAGACTGCATTGTTGGTGTAACGTTGATTAAAATTGATCGACGCAGCATGAATTTCGATGTTAAGCTGTTCTATTTTTGTTGTTGTGTGCGACATTGTGATTTCGGATTTGCGATAGACTTTCTGCCGTACATCTCGACAATTCACCGATCGGATTTTGAACTGTCATAATTGTTGATCAAATGTCACAGATCCACCAAATACCGGAAACAATATAACATTCTAGAAATAATTTTGACGGTACAGAGAGATTGTAGCACTATTCTCGATCGGGATCCAAATAATAGCAGGGATGGAATAAAAGTACAGGGGCGCAATATTAATAGTACAGGGGGACTATGTGTGTTTCTGATATACTGATACCCAGTTGCCCACATATTTCAGAGAAATAAGTTGATACTATAACTAATTGATACCTTAATCACTGTAGAATATTGGGTGCGGTACTTTTGTGTGATTTAGTTGGCCATTATATATACTGTTTGTAGGGCTTTATGAACACCCTCCCTCTGTTGTTTAACTAATTTATCATGGGACTGCCTGCATTCTCGAGCAGCTTTTATCATCAAGTTGGCATCACTAGATTTGGCGTTTTTCAGCGATTTTTGAGATATATACCTCTGAGATTGAGGACTTCACAATTTGTTTATGCTGCATCATTTTCGCTTCAGCCAATTCATTTTCATATTCTTTTTTTCATATTTAACTGCCAATTGTGTTTTTGTTGCAATGAGTAATTGTTATGGCTATCGCGGGAAACATCTTCCATTTTATTGTGAGCCATATGATTTTAAAAAGCAGCAGCTACCGATCAAAATACGTAGATTTGAAAAGTCCGCGCATGGAATTTACAAGATCGGCTGGGGAGGATCACGAAGCAATCAATATTATTTCCACCCAGCATTGCCAAATCATTAGTAATACATGCACATTCGGCCAACCCAAATCGATTCATTTTTATTTAAATATTTATAAAGACCAAAATACGCTTCATATTAGTTAGTACCCCTATGTGACCCCAATGTACGGAGCACGTGTATTTGTTAGACCTGTTGCGATGTCATCTAGTTCTGAGAAAATGATCATACGATATGAATAACAAGAAAACAAGGCACAATTTTTAACAAGTCCAAAACAATAGGAACTTACATATGAGATATAACCATGCTATACACTCTTATGACTAATGTGTAGGTTCTCTACACAAAATGTGTGGCCCTGCTACACAATCATTATTCATTTTTGATCTTAAACATATTTGTGTAGTATATGTGTAGTTTTATGTACGTACACAAATTGTGTAAACCTTTTTACACAATAAATTGATCAATTTATACACAATTATACACAATGGTGTGCATAACATCAACACAAATCCCTAGCACATTTTGTGCAGATTCTTACACATATATATCGCAGACAAGAATGTAAGTTCAGTATTCCGAACTGCAGGTATATAGTATTGATGAAATATGGAGATTTATATGTTAAAACTTTCATGGCGTAGAATCGTACGTAAAATGTTGCTCTGTCGTGTGTGACTTTTCGTTTTAAATGATCAAACCAGGGTCGTGGCGTGGTTGCATAATATTAGTATTACCATATTACAACAATCATATCAACGAGTCTAAGAGCAGTATTCGCCATGAAAGTTTTAACAAATAAATCCTCATATATCATTATTACTAGACCCACTAGTCGGAGTTCTGAACTTACCTACGATCGCTGTAGATTATATTCCAAAAAATATACTCAAACAATATGGCCGTCATGTAGCAGACTATGCAACTGAAGGCACCCAATGCGCATGCTCTACGTTCTTACATAATTGTGTGTAATTAAATATACACATTATGTGCAGAACGGCCATTGGCCAATGTATTTGTATGTAAAACTACACATTGCTATGTGTACAAACCGGGTTTACCCATTTGATGTGTAATCGTTTCTACACATAGTTATAAGAGTGTATCATATGAATATAGGCCTAGGCCTACCCCTCGTTGGTTAAAAAGTGGAATCGATCACTCAAGTAAATAGCCAACCATTCGCCCACAAGTTCGGACGCGTCCATGCTTGTTTACCAGTCCAGACGACAGTTGGTCATATAATGTAGGTCCATGCATGCACTCTGGTGGTTGATTGTACTTTCATTTTCGATTTCTCAATACAAGTATATTTAATCATTGTTAACTGTGGGAAACCCGGCTCTATTAATTCGTTGCGACTTTTGTTTATAATGTAAACATTTTGCTTCGATTTTTGCTAGTGTCTTAAATTAATACACGTAGGGATCCCAAATATAAGCACCATACTTTTCTTGGAAATAAATAAGAATATCGGCACGATACGTTTATTTCGATCGCGAGAGTACGACTGCATATACACGGATACTTATGTCTGACTGACAGCTTCACGAGAACTTGGCGAAATAAATACCTGTAGAGGTAAGTGGTAGACAATGGATTTATCATTTCTTTTTTGTTTTGTTTAGTTTAAATTAAGGAGTTCCTTTGCACCACACAAGGCAACACAATTAATTCACATCACTCTGTCACTTCAGATACTATTAAGTCTGAAACATATTCAGTGTTACAGCCTTACAGGCCAATGAAAAACAAATGTAAAATTTACGGTATGTAGGTATTTTAAAATCTAAATAATTCGGTATGATGGTTTCAGAGGAGAAGATGTTTTTAAAAAAAGTTGACGGACGGACGGACAGACGGACAGACGTACTGGCCAAAGTATACTTGTGGGGTGACCGCACATACCCAAGAATACTTGTGGGGTGCGATCTTTTGTTTGAGTAAGTTGTGGGGTGCAACCCACAACTGACGATTTTTTAAAAAGCGTATTTTTATAGTATCGCTCTGTATCAAGGGTTACTACTGGGACGCAGATAACGATGAGAAATAAAAACGATTCCTTAAACTTCTGTAACGCTTGTATCGCTCTGTATCAAGGGGTACTACTGGGACGCAGATAATCACTAGAAATTAAAACGATTCTTAAACGTCTGTAACGCTTGTATCGCTCTGTATCAAGTGTTACTACTGGGACGCAGATAATCACTAGAAATAAAAAAGATTCCTTAAACTTCTGTAACGCTTGTATTGCTCTGTATCAAGGGTTACTACTGGGACGCAGATAACGATGATAAATAAAACCGATTCTTTAACTTCTGTAACGCTTGTATCGCTCTGTATCAAGGGTTACTACTGGGACGCAGATAATCACTAGAAATAAAAACGATTCTTAAACTTCTGTAACGCGTGTATCGCTCTGTATCAAGGGTTACTACTGGGACGCAGATAACGATGAGAAATAAAAACGATTCGTAAAACCTCTGTAACGCTTGTATCGCTCTGTATCAAGGGTTACTAATGGGACGCAGATAATCACTAGAAATAAAAACGATTCTTAAACTTCTGTAACACTTGTATCGCTCTGTATCAAGGGTTACTACTGGGACGCAGATAATCACTAGAAATAAAAACGATTCTTAAACTTCTGTAACGCTTGTATTGCTCTGTATCATGGGTTACTACTGAGACGCAGATAACGATGAAAAATAAAAACATATTTTATCAGCTTCTGTAACGCTTGTCCCGCTCTGTATCAAGGCTTTCTAAATGGGACAAAAACATACCCCCTTCACTGTTTGCTCACGTCTCTTGCCATATCTAATGGTTCCCAAATAAGATCCTCTTCAAAATTATTCTGTCTCGGTCTGTCCCAAACCTTTCTATTGGGACAGGAATATATCAAAGGTAAATACTATATTTAATATAAAAACATTAGAAATGTGTTTGTCTCGGTCTGTACCAGTCAAATCAGTTTGTCCCATGGTTCCCAAATAAGATCATCTTCAAAATTATTCTGTCTCGGTCTGTCCCACACCTTTCTATTGGGACAGGAAATATCAAAGGTAAATAATATATTTAATATGAAAACATTAGAAATCTGTTTGTCTCGGTCTGTACCAGTCAAATCAGTTTGTCCCATGGTTCCCAAATAAGATCATCTTCAAAAAATTTCTGTCTCGGTCTGTCCCAGACCTTTCTATTGGGACAGGAAATATCAAAGGTAAATAATATATTTAATATGAAAACATTAGGAATGTGTTTGTCTCGGTCTGTACCAGTCAAATCAGTTTGTCCCATGGTTCCCAAATAAGATCCTCTTCAAAATAATTCTGTCTCGGTCTGTCCCAGACCTTTCTATTGGGACAGGAAATATCAAAGGTAAATAATATATTTAATATGAAAACATTAGAAATGTGTTTGTCTCGGTCTGTACCAGTCAAATCAGTTTGTCCCATGGTTCCCAAATAAGATCCTCTTCAAAATTATTCTGTCTCGGTCTGTCCCAGACCTTTCTATTGGGACAGGAAATATCAAAGGTAAATAATATATTAATATGAAAACATTAGGAATGTGTTTGTCTCGGTCTGTACCAGTCAAATCAGTTTGTCCCATGGTTCCCAAATAAGATCCTCTTCAAAATAATTCTGTCTCGGTCTGTCCCAGACCTTTCTATTGGGACAGGAAATATCAAAGGTAAATAATATATTTAATATGAAAACATTAGAAATGTGTTTGTCTCGGTCTGTACCAGTCAAATCAGTTTGTCCCATGGTTCCCAAATAAGATCCTCTTCAAAATTATTCTGTCTCGGTCTGTCCCAGACCTTTCTATTGGGACAGGAAATATCAAAGGTAAATAATATATTTAATATGAAAACATTAGAAATGTGTTTGTCTCGGTCTGTACCAGTCAAATCAGTTTGTCCCATGGTTCCCAAATAAGATCCTCTTCAAAATTATTCTGTCTCGGTCTGTCCCAGACCTTTCTATTGATACAGGAAATATCAAAGGTAAATAATATATTTAATCTGAAAACATTAGAAATGTGTTTGTCTCGGTCTGTACTAGTCAAACCAGTTTGTCCCATGGTTCCCAAATAAGATCCTCTTCAAAATAATTATGTCTCGGTCTGTCCCAGGCCTTTCTATTGGGACAGGAAATATCAAAGGAAAATAATATATTTAATATGAAAACATTAGAAATGTGTTTGTCTCGGTCTGTACTAGTCAAATCAGTTTGTCCCATGGTTCCAAAATAAGATCCTCTTCAAAATAATTCTGTCTCGGTCTGTCCCAGACCTTTCTATTGGGACAGGAAATATCAAAGGTAAATAATATATTTAATATGAAAACATTAGAAATGTGTTTGTCTCGGTCTGTACCAGTCAAATCAGTTTGTCCCATGGTTCCCAAATAAGATCATCTTCAAAAAATTTCTGTCTCGGTCTGTCCCAGACCTTTCTATTGGGACAGGAAATATCAAAGGTAAATAATATATTTAATATGAAAACATTAGGAATGTGTTTGTCTCGGTCTGTACCAGTCAAATCAGTTTGTCCCATGGTTCCCAAATAAGATCCTCTTCAAAATAATTCTGTCTCGGTCTGTCCCAGACCTTTCTATTGGGACAGGAAATATCAAAGGTAAATAATATATTTAATATGAAAACATTAGAAATGTGTTTGTCTCGGTCTGTACCAGTCAAATCAGTTTGTCCCATGGTTCCCAAATAAGATCCTCTTCAAAATTATTATGTCTCGGTCTGTCCCAGACCTTTCTATTGGGACAGGAAATATCAAAGGTAAATAATATATTTAATATGAAAACATTAGAAATGTGTTTGTCTCGGTCTGTACCAGTCAAATCAGTTTGTCCCATGGTTCCCAAATAAGATCCTCTTCAAAATTATTCTGTCTCGGTCTGTCCCAGACCTTTCTATTGGGACAGGAAATATCAAAGGTAAATAATATATTTAATACGAAAACATTAGAAATGTGTTTGTGTCGGTCTGTACCAGTCACATCAGTTTGTCCAATGGTTCCCAAAATAAGATCCTCTTCAAAATAATTCTGTCTCGGTCTGTCCCAGACCTTTCTATTGGGACAGGAAATATCAAAGGTAAATAATATATTTAATACGAAAACATTAGAAATGTGTTTGTGTCGGTCTGTACCAGTCACATCAGTTTGTCCAATGGTTCCCAAATAAGATCCTCTTCAAAATAATTCTGTCTCGGTCTGTCCCAGACCTTTCTATTGGGACGGGAAATATCAAAGGTAAATAATATATTTAATATGAAAACATTAGAAATGTGTTTGTCTCGGTCTGTACCAGTCAAATCAGTTTGTCCCATGGTTCCCAAATAAGATCCTCTTCAAAATAATTCTGTCTCGGTCTGTCCCAGACCTTTTTATTGGGACAGGAAATATCAAAGGTAAATAATATATTTAATATGAAAACATTAGGAATGTGTTTGTCTCGGTCTGTACTAGTCAAATCAGTTTGTCCCATGGTTCCCAAATAAGATCCTCTTCAAAATAATTCTGTCTCGGTCTGTCCCAGGCCTTTCTACTGGGACAGGAAATATCAAAGGTAAATAATATATTTAATATGAAAACATTAGGAATGTGTTAATTTGTCTCGGTCTGTACTAGTTAAAAAACTGATTGAAAATTAATATGTCACAGTCAGAAAAAAAACAGCGGGTAGTTTTACTCAGAGAACAGGAACCAAACTGATTCTACTGGGACAGGAGCGAGACAAAAAAAAAACAGCGGGTAGTTTTACTCAGAGAACAGGGACCAAACTTATTCTACTGTGACAGGAGCGAGACAAAAAATAACAGCGGGCAGTTTTACTCAGAGAACAGGGAACAAACTGATTCTGCTGGGACAGGAGGGTGACAAAAAAAACAGCGGGTAGTTTTACTCAGAGAACAGGGATCAAGCTGATTCTGCTGGGACAGGAGCGAGACACAAAAAACAGCCGGTAGTTTTACTCAGAGAACAGGGACCAAACTGATTCTACTGGGACAGGAGCGAGACAGACTATATACTTTATTTTTTTCTGTCTCGCCTGTCTCGGCTTGTCCCAGGACTTATGACTGGGACAAAAATGCCGATGTATTTTCTGTTGGCCACGTTTCTTGCCATATATGCAATTGACCCAGATAGAGGCCTTTCTCAGAAATTGATGACCGAAAATGCATATTTTGAGGTAGGGTAGGTGTGGGGTAAGGCAGGAGAAACTTGGCCCCCTCGTTTTTATTCACTCTATATGTGGCTAAATACATCCAAATAACTCTCTGAGATGTGAATCTAAATGAATAGATTAATGTAGCACAACCTCTGTCGTGGCCCTTAAGTCGACAAATGTCACGTGTGTGGATCGTAGTAGTTAGGTACACAAATACACCACCTGTCTGACAGCAGTTATGTCGACAAATGTCAAGTCTTTCGACGGTAATGATGAATTGTCAGTTAGATAGACAGATTCAACACCACCAAGAGTGTGACACCAGTCACGTTAATGAGTGGAAAGTCTGTCGATGGAAGTCAGGTTGACGGAGAAACTATCACTCAGTTTTATTCACTCTATATGTGGCTAAATACAGCTAAAGAACTCTCTGATATCACAATTTAAATGAATAGATTGACGTAACACAACCGCTGTCGTGGCCCTTAAGACGACAAATGTCACATGCGTGGATCGTAGTAGGTATGTGTACAAATACACCACCTGTCTGACAGCAGTTATGTCGCGACAAATGTTAAGTCAATGGGCGGTAATGACGAATTATCAGTTAGGTAGACAGATTCAATACCACTAAGAGTGAAACACCAGTCACGTCAATGAGTTGAAAGTCTGTCGTTGGACAGTCAGGTTTATGGACATATTACCTCCCCTAGGACTTGAATCGACATATGTTACTACTGATCTATGAAAATTCACGTTTTTGACCCGCAATAAAATGTTATCAGTCTCAAAACCTCTGTTTTGATTTTATTTATTGTATCTCGTCATATTGAACTAAGTTTGTCACCAATTGACACAGATAGAGGCCATCTCAGAAATTGGTGATAAAAAAATGCATATTTTGAGGTAGGGCAGGTGTGGGATAAGGCAGGAGAAACTAGGCCGTTCATTTTTATTCACTCTATATGTGGCTAAATACATCTAAAGAACTTTCTGAGATGTGAATGTAAATCAATAGATTGACGTAACGCAACAGCTGTCGTGGCCCTTAATTGGACAACAGTCACATGCGTGGATCGTAGTAGTTATGTATACAAATACACCACCTGTCTGACAGCAGTTATGTCGACAAATGTTAAGTCTATGGGCGGCAATGATGAATTGTCAGTTAGGTAGACAGATTCAACTCCACCAAGAGTTTCACACCAGGCACGTCAATGAGTGGACAGTCTGTTGATGGACAGTCAGGTTTATGGACATACTACCACCCCTACTCATTGCCGATTTGTTGAAAAATATCTTCACTGTGGATGATATTGTTGAAAGTATAGCAATGTAGACATATATTCCACCACAGTGTGGGCCATATGACGTGAGTCGACAAAAGTCACTACTGATCTGTGAAAATTCATGTTTTCGGCCAAGTAATAAAAAGTTATCAGTCTCAAAACCTCTGTTTTGATTTTATTTATTGTATCTCATCATATTGAACTAAGATTGGTCCCAATTGACCCAGATAGAGGCCATCTCAGAAATTGATGACCAATAATGCATATTTTGAGGTAGGGCAGGTGTGGGGTAAGGAAGGAGAAACCAGGCCCACTCATTTTTATTCACTCTATATGTGGCTCAATACATCTAAAGATCTGTCTGAGATGTGAATCTAAATGAATAGATTGATGTAACACAACCGCAGTGGAGGCCCTTAAGTCGACAAATGTCACATGCGTGGATCGTAGTAGTTAGGTATACAAATACACCACCTGTCTGACAGCAGTTATGTCGGCAAATATCAAGTCTATGGGCGGTAATGATGCATTGTCAGTTAGGTAGACAGATTCAACACCACCAAGAGTATCACACCAGTCACGTCGATGAGTGGAAAGTCTGTTGATGGACAGTCAGGTTTACGGACATACTACCACTCAGTTTTATTCACTCTATGTTTCGCTAAATACATCTAAAGAACTATCTGAGATGTGAATCTAAATGAATAGATCGATGTAACACGACCATTGTCGTGGTCCTTAAGTCGACAAATGTCACATGCGTGGATCGTAGTAGTTACGTATACAAATACACCTCCTGTCTGACAGCAGTTATGTCGACAACATTAATGTCAAGTCTATGGGCGGCAATGGGGAATTGTCAGTTAGGTAGACAGATTTAACACCACCAAGAGTATCACACCAGTCACGTCAATGAGTGGAAAGTCTGTTGATGGACAGTCAGGTTTATGGACATACTACCACCCCTACTCATTGCCGATATGTTGACAAATATCTTGTCTGTGGATGGTAATGTTGAAAGTAGAGAAATGTAGACATATATTCCACCACAGTGTGAGCCATATGACTTGAGTCGACATATGTCACTACTGATCTATGAAAATTCACGTTTTCGACCCGTAATAAAAAGTTATCAGTCTCAAAACCTCTGTTTTGATTTGATTTATTGTATCTCATCATATTGAACTAAGTTTGGTCCCAATTTACACAGATATAGGCCATCTCAGAAATTGATGACCAAAAATGCATATTTTGAGGTAGAGCAGGTGTGGGATAAGGCAGGAGAAACTTGGCCCACTCATTATTATTCACTCTATATGTGGCTAAATACATCTACAGAACTGTCTGAGATGTTAATCTAAATGAATAGATTGATGTAACACAACCGCTGTCGTGGCCCTTATGTCGACAAATGACACGTGTGTGGATGGTAGTAGTTAGTTTGCTATGTTCAACAACACATATAATACTAATAAATATACATAAGTGCTGTTCAGCGTTTGTCTCCCTAACATCCTTTGGTATGTTCAACAACACATATAATACTAAGATGTATACCTAATTGCTGTTCAGCGTTTGTCTCCCTAACATCCTTTAACATGTTCAACAACACATATGCCCCGACGTTGAAAAAATGCACACTCAAATTCACATATCTGAAATTTCTTTGATAAAGTGATTATTTCGAGCTGGTTTTTCCATGACGGAAAGTGACCATTATTGTCCGTTCAGTTTGCATATGATAATGAAGATATGCTCTCTTTTTTGGAAGGGAGATGCAAAATAATCGCAGTCCACTCAATGTATATTTTCTGAGCACACATGCAAACATATAGCCACTATTTTTTTCCGACCCATCTGGAGCCAAAACTATTTAACATTGATCATTTGAAAGAGTATTACTATATGAATTATATAGTATAGCGAGAAGGCTGAGACACTAATCATCATAACCCTTCTAATTCAGCAAAGTATTAAGGAGACAGCGAAATGTCAACCTATCTCAAAAGTCAACCTAACACCCGATTTCTGTTGAAGTTCAGTCTACCTAATATCCAATTCAGGTTTATATATATATATATATATATATATATATATATATAGAGAGAGAGAGAGAGAGAGAGAGAGCGAGATATCTTGAAATGAAGAACAGACACCAATTGAATCATATTTGCAACACGATAGTCATATAAAGGTTTTTAAATTTAAATTAGTCTTATCTTAGTGACCAGCATGCAGCGAGGGTGAATCAGTAAAATGGCGCATTTCGGGCGCATTTACATTAGTGTATATCTGTATACAGTTCTACGCGCATGCTAGTGTAAACATAACTGCACACAGAAATAAACCGTTTTTTGTTCGTTTTTGTACAGATACCCAAGCGGGTTATAACATATTAGGAAACCGATTCAGACCCAGGGGAAAGGGGAATTGATCACATTCAATACGATGATAACTATAAATTACGTTTCAATCAAAAGTTAATTGAATGGTGTGCATTGTTGTTACATATTCCTATATGAACAATTAGGCAAATGCTCGTTGATAATGGGATAATTGTATTGTTCTTGTATGTTAAAGCGAACTGGTGCAGTTGGCAATTCAAATGTGAAACTTTCCACCCTGTGTCCTATAGGGACGTCCCTGTTCGGCATAGACTAAATAGTTTTGATCTGCTGATAGTGCATGATTCAAATTGTTTTGTCTGGCATAAACTGACGCGGTGAATTGTCCATTACCTGTGTACTGGTGAGCGCGCGTTACACTACGAGTGAGCATGTTGTGGTCACATCAATCCGCGATACAAGACTTCACAGTTATGTATGCAGATCTACATCAACGTAAACGATCCCGTATTGCCGATGTAATCACCGAAGGCCACGGTGTAGCAATCAACCGTAAGCCAGTTGAGCGCTAATGTGATCATAGGATCGCAATGGAAAGCACCACCGGATCAGGTTACATACATTACATACATCTGCACACATTTCATAATGACTTTAAATTGTTCCAGTGGGCAAAGTGCATCAAAATTGTGGGGCATAGAACTAATCGTCTACATTAAATCATTTCCATGGGCTTAATATAGCGAACAGTCCATCAGAAAGTGACATTCATTTTCTATGGAGCAAATTTTACAAAATACACATGTTTTGTTTGGTTGCCTTGTTCACTTTACTGATGACACATGTGTATGTTCATCAACCCAGCAGTATACACTGGGACATGATATAGCTTATTTCATTTCCACACTGATAGTGATCATTTTATTAGAGGAGCAGGTTATCGGAAACAAACGTAATTTTTGTTAGGCCTATCCATCTCAATGTCCAAATGACTGATCAAGCGAGTTCAAATGATATACTAATTATTGTTTTACATAAAATGGCGTTTTTGCAGCTAAAACATTTTCAGCAGGAGATTTCCCGCTTGCATACAATGGGGGAATTGTTACATCTCAATGAAAGAATACGGAGGGAGAAGATGTACAGTCGAGAGAAATTAGTTCTTACTTTTTATCAACACAATGGGAGACAGTTTTTGGTGAAATTTCTTATTTATTCAAACATCAAGCCGGATTTATATCGTCATAAATCTGATAAAAAGCACGACATGACAACCGTGTCTATCGAGGTGCAAGGCTCAGACGAACATAAAGCCTGAATACAACTTTTGGGGGAACATTGGTGAGGAAAAGGTAGTGCGGATTGTCATCTCATTAAGTTAGAGGCGATGTGCAGAGGCCTCAATATTGCTGACTAGTTCGTATTGGGAGAGACCAAGTAGGCATAATACAGCAAATAAAGAGGTGATATAAAGACCGGTCTCTCATTGAAAGAAAAACGGAAGATAAGTCGTAAAGACATGGGTTAAACATGTTTGTACTATGTTTCACTTGTCAATATTAACATCTGTACAAATTTCATGATGATCAGGTGAAAAGTTCGGCCTGTAGCCCGTGCTAATGGATTGAATTTTGAAATCCAAGATGTGTCGCTGGCGGCCATGTTTTTTGCCGAATGACCCAAAAATTACTCGTTTCCCATCTACATGTCAATGTCAACATCCATGACAAATTTCATAATAATCCGACCAAAGGTACAACCTGTAGCCCATGCCAAAATATTTAGTCATGCAAAGAGTAAAATGACCCCGAAATGACTCTTTCCCATCTACATGTCAATATTAACATCCATGACACATTTTATGATGATCCTACCGAAGGTACGACCTGTAGCCCGTGACAAAGGATTTAGTCACGCAAAGAGTAAAATCCAATATGCTGCTGGCGGCCATGTTTTTTTGGCCGAATGACCTCAAAATAACTCGTTCCCATCAACATGTCAATATTAACATAATTTACAAATTTCATGATGATCAGACAAACAGTACGGCCTGTAGCCCGTGCTAATGGATTGAAATTAGAAATCCAAGATGGTACAATTCCACCGGTGGCACATAAAATGATAAACATTGGTTGTCGTGTTTAAATAAAGAGAATATATAACGAAATTTCAAAATCCTGCATAGCCAAATGTAATTTTACAAAAGCTGACCCAACTGCAAAGGCTGGGTACCCAACTGAACGACTTGGAGTTGACAGTGACCAATCCAGCTGCAGTTACGACTCCAGAGTGACAGACAATATGACCCATTAAATGTTCAAATGGATGTTGACGATAGAGAGACAGAAAGACCGACGGATGAAGTGACTAAATCTCCTTGTATCTAAATCAAATGCAGTTGATTGCGACGCCGACGAATTTTGTTTCAAGAAATACCAGCAGCAGTCTTCGTCCCATATTTAACACTATGCTTAATAATATGGCATCCTGTATAATGCATACATATATATAACATTACCAACATGTACTACTGTCATCAACGCCTGGATACTATAAGTTCTCAATTTATTTTTGTGCCAATCATATCATAAGCATGTTTGAGAGTGAATACATCTTAATCTTTAGAGTATTGCGAATTTATCGGTGGCACACTAAATATAATGCCCGTCACTGCGGTTAATATTAGTATTTGTATATGTATATACTGACTGAACAGTAGTTGTAGACAGAAAATGTTAGGCATGTGCTTCACATCAGTCATATCATCATCATCATCATCCTCACCACCATTAACTCGAAACATTCGCACATATTCAACTGAATTGCAATTGATTGTATTGAAGCCTGTAGTCATATAACATTAACTGATATATTATCTGGCAACATACGATAATACAATGGCTATGTTCACACAAATAATCAAACTTATACCACTGCCGACAGGGCGTGAGTAGTGTGTCTTATACACCATGCCCATGATTTTGAACTAACGATAGTTGTGGAGGCTCGATTCTTAAGACTATTTGGAAATGTATACTCTAAATCTGAATTACTATATAAAATTAACATATATTCGATTTATCCCTATTCACATGTAGGTCACTTGGAGTGAATATGATGTTTTAAAGACGTTCAAATGAAGTGAGCGATATGTGAGCAAATTTTAAGAGTGTCACATGATCTATAATAGCATGTACCCATGTCTGTATTTACATTCATTCATTGATGTCTGTTTATTTCAATAAAAATATAAAACAAACAGAAATTGCAAAATTGGTTGAAAGACAAAGTTTATAACTTAAATTTGGCCCCACATTTAGATCTTTTGAATGGGTATCTAGAATGTATCGAGGAAGTGGAAGCAAAATTGCTACCCATTGAGCTCCAGTTGGAAAATTCTGAAGTGGTCACCGTCGTTCAGGACTCACACACATATTTCCTGATTTGCTCTATGTTGTTCTTTGTGGCCAATCATGTACATGAATGTATCGACAAGTGAGCGCTGCCCTGAATAATTGTCACATGACGATTCGATAGGTGCATACCCGAGGGCCAAAAGCCACAAATGTTCAAACACACACGGACTAGATATATGTCGGAATCAATTTCTATTAAAGTGAACGTTAATGCAAACTTTATATTTCCAAAGTCGAAAATATGAACATCTGCAATCGATAGTCATATAATATAATAAGACCGTTTACAATTCCATATGCACAATGTTGACGCGTGAAATAACAGTGCAATTGGCAAGTCTAGTCAGCGGTCAAGGAGAGGGGAACCGTGTTCCTTCGTGGAGAAGAGCAAGCAATTTATACCAAATACGTTGGAATAAGACACTTACGAGCAAATATGCCAATCACTTTAGGTGCATATTTCCACAGTAATAGCAGGCCATATATATACTGCCCGTAGTTACGGATAGGTTTGTTATATACTGCCCGTAATGTTTTTTTACTCCTGAACCGTCCTTATGGGAAGGTTGTGAAAATATGAGTGTGGTAAATCTGAAGTTATATATATGCGTGTATAACCTATACATAGCTTTTTGTCAATTTCTGTTAACTTCAGATAATGGGAAATATGACTGCCTGTAACCATGTTTCAGGAAAACTGCGCACACTTACTGTTTAAGCATAGTGTACATTGGATCAAATCAGATGGGACAATTCCAACTGTGGCACCTAAATTAATAAACGTTGGCTGTCGTGTTAAAATAAAGACAAATTATAACCATACGTAAGATCTCACTAATCCAATTGATTATTTGAATTGGCAAAATTTTCAATTGAGTTTTTTTTTTTATTTTGGTGTCGAGATCCAGAGTCACACCAGTATATCACACACGCATCATCCAAATGCGAGGTATAAATTTGCGAATATTCTGAAACAAATAACATGATTTTAGCAATCCCCAAAATCACTCGTCAGGGTAATGAACATACATCACAAATTGTTTGACTAAGGTGTCAAGTGGTATGATATTGAAGTGATTATTTATTATTATATACACATCAACCAAACAGGTAAGCTATTATTCAATTGTTGTTAACTCACTATATTATCCTTAGGAATTCCAAATATCATATCGAAGAGCAATTATTACATGTAATACATGGTAATACATGGGGAGTGGCATGCATATTACAGAACACACATGTATGCATGCCTAAACATATATATATACAGACAGATATATGGACAGATGGATATTTTCAAAGATACATTTTATCAACACAGAATAAAAAGGTATATGGTTATAGATAGTGAACATTTTGATTTTGATTGTCAGACTAGCATTTGGGATCAGATATCACACGAGTTGGAGCGAAATATATGTGTTCACGGACGACTTGTCGCAAGCGGATAACATATTAGTTCCGGTGGCAACGACCTTAAAATTATATGTTTACAAAATGCTAGATTTTTGATTTATTAATGTGCTATACACAGTTGTGATGTCGTGAAGTAGGTGATATTCGTGAGCAAAACGTTATTGATCTGACAAACAGTAACTCTCTACCTAGTGTCACGGTAGGTATAGGCATATGTAGAGAGAGATTAAGTGAGAGAGAGAGAGGCTCCTGCAACAAGTGGGATATTTGGAATCCATCTCTCCCCTTGAGAAAATACGTGCATTCCCATTAAATATCTCGATATATGAGCTAAATCCTAAAATATTGACCTAATCTACCAGTTTCGAGTCTCAAATTACCAATTGGATGGAGGCAACTGGAAGCATAATTTCGGGTTTGCAGACTGTGTCATGGAATATTCTGTATTCTAATGGTTTTTATATACGTGCCTTTCACAAGTGTATTGCAGTATTGCGTCGTTCCCTTAGAATTGTATTTCGCCAAGTTTGACCCGTGAAGTCGGGCAAAACAACTATGAACTTAGTACGTATGTCCATTCAATCAATACACAGGAACCACGACCACGCTTCAGCATGCGATAATATTTCTCAGATCCAGTTTGATTTTGCGATTAGTTCTTAAAATTTCGGCATGTTATGTTATCAACGAGAATTTGATGAAACGAGTGCTGCCTGTGCCTGATGATAATTGCGTAGATATTCTTAGTATCCATGTCCCTCCCGTGAGTTCATACCATAGGTAATAAATAGAGAATACCTACGGGTTTTGGTTGAATACCCGGATTATCTCTTGAGTGGGTACAAGGAAATACAGAATTTTCACGAGCGGCTGCAAGCCGCGAGTGGAAATTCTGTATTTCCTTGTACCCACGAATGAGATAATCCGGGTATTCAACCAAAACCTGTAGGTGTTCTTTTTATTATATGCGCTATAAACCGCCCCAAAACTGCTAGTTTTATCCTACAGTTCACTTCAAATTGTTAGAAAGCTTCGACATTTGCATTTTGTATACATTCCATCAATTGATTTTCTCACCACTGAATGACAAATATCGAGCATAGCCGCCATAAGAAATAGTCCCCATTGTTTTATTCTGAAATGATGCGAGAAAATTAATGTATACATAATTTAGTGATAAGAATATATTAAAACAAATGAGTTAACATTATAACAATTAAATAACAGTTTATGAACCGTGAAAATCAATAATTAAAACAATAGTCCGGCTGTTATTGATACGCTTTGAAACTTAATGTGATTCGCCGCTATAAACCGGAAGTAATCTCCGAAAAAGTAATACTATTGTGTTATCCATCGAGTCGGTCAGTGTTATCCATCGAGTCGGTCCAGGCGATGGATATAACGCTCTACGCCACGGCAATTTCCCACTATTTAATGGGGAAGCATATAATAAATGATACATATTCCCTGAACCCTTACAATTATGGAATTTATCCTGGGTAATTATGTCGGTGTTTATTGCGATATCGGCTCATAAAGTCAGAGAAAACATGCAATTTTGAGTTGGGTCATTCACCTACATTGGAGTGCATTATCAAGGAGCAGATAACAACTAAGAAATATATTCAGAGCGTTATTTTTCGACTTTATAAGGTTCCATGTCAAAACTTAAAAAGTTCCAAGGTGTTGTACTGGTGGAATATGATCTCTACGGGCAGTTAGCCAGAGTATAGATTCATGACATTATCTACTTTCCAACGACATGCATGTGTACGTATATAGCCCCATAGCCTGCATTCAAAAAAGAGCATACCACATTTAATGTTGGGTTTAAGTAGCCTAATGTTTTTCTGCCCTTCACATATTTTTATTTCTTGGTGAGAAAGCTTGATTCTCTACCGATTTACAATCTCCATGCAGGGTTTACCTCCCATGATGGTTCGGTAAGACCGCTGCTATCGACGACATTTTACCCACATTTGGTGGACTTCCGCGATATTAAGATATATACTAAGCGAGAAAGAGCAACATGCTGCCCTTTTTAAGCACAAAAGATATCGAAAAAAAGTTATGTAGAGTTTTAACCTTAAGTTTGAATAGTCCCACTAAAACCGAAGAACAATATTTCGAAACGGTGTGATTCGGTTCTCGAAATATTTTATCAGCACAAAAGTCTAAACGCAATTTTTACGAGTAGCTTGCGAAAATCGTCAACAAACCTACAGCTCTGATTTTCCATTGTGTCATTTTGTTTTAGTGCGGGAATTGTTCTCAAAGCACATGGAAAATTTGACTTTGGAGCGATCGGAGTTCGCCATTATTGCTGGAAAACCCCATGCTAAATATAGAAACACATACTAGTACCCAGCCGGTGACAGAGTCAGAAAAGATGTATGACTGGAGCGCTCTGGTAGAGATTGACCGATTTACTCGCACAGCGCACAATACAAAGCAGGAAATACTCTATACAAAACTGTAAGGTAAATTTTCATGCAAAACAATGAGTAAAAATCGCACGTCCACCAGGGTTTTTTTTATTCTTTTGAACTCGGTAATAGTTTATCGAGGTCATAGTATATCGATGTCATAGTATACTTTTGCAATCGGTCATAGCATGTCGTGTATTGCTGGAATTATGGGCAGTTTAAATGTTATTTTTATATGCAACGTTCATTGGTTTCACGTCGAACTCTTAACTGTTGTACGTATACATTTAGCTATAAGTCACGCACTTGTTCTTAGAACTTTATTGTAAAAAGAAAGACGTGATTACATGGCATTTCATGCAAGTATAGTAAGCCCACGTGGGCGACGCCGCGAAGCGTCGGGGCAATGGGCTTTAGTGAATACTGCGTATACACACTCGACGCTGGGGAGCATTGAATCTACAATACTGTTAAACGAAAAAATGTCCAACGTTTCCAAAAATATCTTGACCTTTGACACACACGTTGAAATATTGGTTTTGTCTTTCCGAGCCACATAAGCAGCGATTGGATAATCGCGTTCATATGGACCAATCAGATTTAAGGTTACTCGCGGACTGTTGTTAGACAAATAATTATATTCAAACAACAGTTTCTGAAAATAAGGCACCACTTCGGCGTTAGTATTCGCCCATTAGAGGAATTACCACACATGGTATAAACGAAACAAACCTGCCTATGTATGATATACAAGGTGAGTGATCAATATTTATTATAGTCGGCCTTGTTTGTCCGCGAATGTAACAAATTCAGAAAAATCCAGGCGAGGGCAGACCCACTCACCCAGTGACCGAATCTGCCCTGACCTGAGTCCTGAGTCACTCAGCTTACTTAGTTACTGAATCTCGCCTCTGGCTCAAAGTCAAAGATTCATAATTTCATGATTCACTTAGGCAATAAAGTTCGAAATTCAATTCCGAACGAATCAAACAGTTATCTCATTATATCTGTGGTTACGTGTACAATGAAAGGATTAATTTATAAACAATGTTTTGTGAAGGGTGCCGTTCAACGAAACCATATTTTGTGTAGACAAAGCGGAAACAACGACGGTAAACTGGATTCCACGGTGATAATCTTTTTGAGAAAGTATATGTATCAGATAATTCACTAATCTGCACAAGTGCACCACACTACACTAGTAAGTACAGTTTATTGACCAGTGTTGACAGTTTGTATTGAAACTTTAAATTTTTTATTCTCTGTTAAATTGATTGATAACATTTGCTAAAATTACAATGGCATAATGGCACTTGACCTGCATGGTGATGCACTTCAAGTTAAAAGGCAATATCTGGGATTAAATACGACAGGCGATGTTTTGGGTGACTTTTTGTACAGAGCCATCTGCCTCCCCAAGCCCACTCACCCTGAGTTTATCATTTCTTATACGTTTTGCGAAGTGTGTGTCTTTTCTTTGTGGTGTAAATATTTAGACATGACTGCTATTTCGTAAAAGTAATATTTAACGACATACTGGGTATATTAGAGTTATCTCTCATTTTGAAAACATAATCACTGGGCGCTGTCACATCTAATCCCAAACAATGCCAGTTAAACATGACAAGGCCGAAGGGTAATACCGTATTGGAAACTAATGTTCTGTCTTGGATTCCAATATTATATATGTAGTTTCATCCTAGTAATACCTTGCTCGTATTTAAATTCCCACAATATTATTACCGTTTCCGTAAGAAATTTGTTTCGCTTAGTTTCTAATTCGCGCATTCATGCAACTACAGATTGTACAAGAACGTTTCATGCCGTCTGGTCAATTCATACCAAATTTATTGGTATTTTCGTATCAGATTATATTACAATGTATATTATCTTATATTATCACGACTGCGTTTATGCAAGGTCTCTGGTGCTTTAAGAAGCATCTATTCACTCGGTGCGTTGAACACATTTACTGGCCTCTGTGCGTTATAAAGTTTTATAATGTTAATATTATGTTATATAATAATTTGTTTACTGTTCCCATCTATAAAATACTGTTAATATGTTGAGTACAGAAACAGTTCTTAATCGATGCTGAAGATAGTTTGATGACCGCCATGCACGATATAGAATTACACGTTTGACCTCTACATTTATATAATAAGGCCAACAACAAAATTCCGACTGGCCCATGGTCAGACTACGAACATATTTTTTTCCCGACCGCAATAGTTTTTGCTGAAAGGAAATTTAGCTTCCAATGTGCATGGTTATGTGAATCGGTGGGATAAAGCATAACAGAATGTAATTTTTTATTTCCAACTATGTGCATTGCACGGGTATAATAGTATGATGTCTGTACTATTACGACATGATAGCATACAACTATACCGCTCCCATTAAAGCACTGATTTCCAGTAGTGACGAGGCACTGTTCAGTATGGCCCCAATGGGAAATGTTAACCTAGACTATTTTAAAGTTACACAATCAGATTCGATGGTTCCCATATCATTCAATCACAACAATAACGGAATTTCTCCAAAAGCCGATTTAGTTATCCAAATTAGTGTATTACCAATAAATAATCACAACGATACCAAACACATTACCATATTCGTCGAAAATGTCCTACAATAATGTTTTATCTTGACGGTTTGTGAAAATCAAAGTGGTCTTCTAATCAGTGCTTTATTTCCATTACATATATAGATGATCGAGTCCCCAGTTTATAGTGTAATTTACAAAACGAGTCCAGTAAATTAGGCCTGGACCGAGTCTTTGGCGAGGTCCAGAACTAATTTACTGACGAATTTTGTAAATCCCGCTATAAACTGGGGACGAGTTGTAGATTATATTTATTACATGATCCAAAACCTCGACAAAACATACTTAAACCAAAAAATTGGAAGCGAAACTAACATCGGCTTTTATAGGGCATGCGACGACGTTTCACGTAACTATGCGTTGTTTGTCCGCGTAAAGGAATAGTCCCAGATAAATGAAGACTCTTTGCAGCTCTTTGGCGTATTTAATGGCGTATATTTAATGACATAACTTTTCAAACTCTTCATTCATTATAGTTTGTTGGAAAACTATTGGAAGCGATAGCATTTTGGGACATAGTGTACGCAATGTAAACAGACGACAAACCTGAAATAAAAAGTAACATGACACTATTTCCTGTTATTAAATCACAATTTATAGAACGGGTTTATTGAATGGAATAAGCTAGGGTCATGTAATACATACGGGTTGTTTGTGACTGTCATACTTGAATGGGTGTCATAAAAGAAATATCGGTATACACATTCAATTAGGTTTTGGTGACAGCAATTTTAGTTAATTAATTTAATTTAAACATGATAGTCAGGGGAGTAAACATTGGGATGGTGACCTCCCCCTGGCCAGTTTTGGTAAGAAACAAATTAAACAACTTGAAGTTTCATGCCTGACTCAAAATATAAAGTTATTAAAACAACACTTTGTGAAGATTGTCCAACATTTAGGCCGGGGAGGGGGTCACTGTGTCAGGTTGGAAATTTCAAACAGATGGGGAAAGTTGAGGTACCAGTTTGAAAGATCCAACCCAAGGGGTATACCGTGTAGAGGCCAATGCAAATGGAATTTAGTCAATATGGGATGTAGGTTGGTCAGACATATTTAACGGTGCCGGGGAGGGGCGTTGGGTAAGTTTAGTTGGATAATTAAAATTAGACGCCCTTCCAACAGAGGCCACATTTACACACTAGTATAGATTCCAGTTTTAACACACTTTCTTTAGTATAGTTTCAATAACATTGAACAAAATCAAGAAGATTCAGATTGAATTTCATAACATATTGTCGACTGGCTCAGAAGTAATACAAAAACTGACCAATATGATGCCTTAAAGCTGCATAGTAACCAGTCTGTATACAATGGATATACACCCCAGAGTCATACTGACATGTGTGACTGGGATCTGAAATTTATTGGGACTCCATACTAACAGTTCTACTTTCCCCTATCACTCAGTATGCTATTAAAACTCAACTTTGTTTGTTCATTTGTCTGTCCGGCTCTTGGCGACCAAGCGGTTGAACCATGGGAGCTGAACATTGTTACAAATACATGTAGGTAAATTGATACATGTGCCCCTGGCATCAGATGATTTAAAGGAGCTCTCATGATTAATTTAACTAATTACAACTAAAATGGTTGAACCCATGGAGCCGAAAACTGTTACACGCGTTTACATTGATCAGGAGAATTTCATGTCACATGTCCCTTGGACCTCATATGATACAAAGGGGGGTGATTAATAAAGAGTGTTTGGTATCAAATTATTAGATAAGTAGGAACATTGATACAAGTGGGTAAATTTGACCAAGGGATTGTCGTGTGATATGTGCCGTGATGCTCAGATCACTTAAATTGGGACTAATAACAAGCAACAAAGAGCTGTTTATCTTAGTGTAAACATATTTTATTCCAATCATAATAACATATATACATTTGACAAAGTGTTGACAATAAAAACAGAATAGGCTAAATGATTGTTGGATTGGAAAAGCGATTAAACAACAAGTCCAAGGGCTTTTGTTAAGTTTGCTCCCTTAATTTGTTTATCTTCAGCTTAGCTGATATGGAGGGAAAATCAGTGGTGGAACTTTCCTGTGGTGTCTCATGGAATAGGTCCGGTTATCTCAGTTGACTCAAAAGATCACTAATAATTAATTTAAATGACTTGGATAGAAGTAATGAATGCGCACTAATAATATAATCCTCTCTTAAGGTAACTGAGCAACTTCCGGTGTCCAGCTACTATTTTCTAATGTTGTTTTTAATGATAACAGCATAATATTAAATTTGATGTTAAAACAATTCACTTACCCGAATCATTTATGTATTAATAGTTAAAGCCGGTCAGAATAAACATGAAGTACTTTTAGTCACCTTTTATTTAACTGTTCAAACACCTCGAAAAGAAGCCATAGTACTTGTAATGCAGCATACAATTTGATCAGTTATTCAACCAGACTTGTAAAATCATGTCCAGATGCATGCTATTTGTGCATTGTATACTTAAACGTGTTTCATTTCTATTTGCAGTGTCAGATACTTCAGATCTACAACCAGCTTATCACACAAACTATCAGAAGTTCAACTCCGATCTGACATGTACTTTTTTCCGACTAAATTTTCAAATGGTGTCAGACAACTTCATTGAACATGTGTAAAATTCACATTCACAAGCAGCAATTAAATGGAACTGTTGTACCATGACTATCATGACACATAGGTCAAAGCCAATATTTTCTGTGTTACCACACGAGCTGTCGTGATGGAATTTGTATCACTCGCAAAGACACTATCGACAAGAACCGACAAGACAAGAACCAACTGTTTTTAAGAGTTTGCAATTCCAGCTTCCTTATAATACTAGAATGAAGTGTGATTCTTGAACCTGTGGTCACAAAGGAAATTAATCCAGGAAGCTGATGCATATTTCTTTCTCCAGTGTAAAACATCTTATCAATATACTGAGTATTGATCTACTTGTTCATAGGAAAATATACACTCCTTCAATTCTCAAGAGCGTAAATATTGTACATGTATTACATTTGGAAAATGCCATAATTTACACTTGAAGGTGTATGTCTTACATAAAGTGTAATCAAAGAAGGCACGAAGACTCCTAGATGATGTGATTGCCTTCTGATTAATACAATATTGGTGCCAACAATATGATCACAATATTTTAAACTAAATCCAAATACACCAACAAGCCAGAATATCACAGTGGGGTGTATTGTTACTCGAATGAGATAACCGATAGTATTTTGTTATTCTTGCCATGTTTGTCATGTTCCAATGGACAGACTTGAGCCATAAATAACAATAGGCCAAGCTGTAATTGGGCCTCCCTGCCAAGCCTATTTTACCCCCATCAAACTCTAGTTTAACACACGTACTGTATACACCAATCAGTAAGCCCATCATTGAAGAACCCAATCTGGGTGTTTTACGCTAAATAAAACATGGGTGGTCCTTTTAGATAAGCCCCCCGCCATTTTGTTTTAGCATTTGGAAGGTGAATACAGTCATGTCTATGCATCGAGAAGATACCCAAGCACATCTGTGCTTTCATTATTTTTTCCAATTGTTTTTCTTAAAAAATAAAGATGTATAATAGTATACACTTGTGTTAATTTTGGTTGTGAATCATACACATCTCATTCTAGTCTTAGTTGTTAAAGCAATGAAAGATGTATCAAATCAATAAAATCAAAGGATGTGTCACTTGCTGTTCACCTGCATCTCAATGTTGTGTTTTTGTAAGAATTAGTGTATTATATTTTATTAGCATTAGTGTAAACAAAATTAACTTGTGACTTTCTGATTACTATCTTTATTCAATACAAAACATGTTATTGGTATACAATATGAATGTAGGTTGGCACCTGAAGGCTAACTGCAGTTTTGCACCGGGGGGTCCTCGTGAGTGAGTAAGCACAGTACCCAGTAGCAAAAAATGTGCATGAGCCCCCCCCCCCCCCCGGTTTTACTGACTGGTGTATACAGTATTAAAACAAGTTGATTTCTCTGTAATTTGGTATTGTGCTGACCTTTAGATGGCAAGATTTGTTGGTAGTGATGCTTACTCATTAATGGTGCATATTAAATTTAAGTAGACGTGGAATTTATCTCAGGACAAACACAAGCAGTATCAGTGACATTTTAAGCATTGTAGTGATATTATATCACCACACTGCTTTTAATGTCCAGTGTTTTGGTTAAATCGATGAGTTGTACAGTTGAAATTTCGCGATTCAGTTGAAGGAACTGTGTCAGCCAATACCCATCTTGCAGAGATGTAGAGACACGGGGGTCAGTTAGAGATGTGTGTTCAACTTTGGTGAGCGTCTGGTGATCACAACATCACACGTGTGTTACTGATGCGCGTGATAATACAACGTAGGATATTTCACTGATTGTCCTATCATTACGCAATTGCACTCGACCGATAAACTGAATATAGTAACACACCCGTGCAGTTCTCTGTACATAGTTCATACCAACGTGTCAGATTGATATAGTGGATACAATGTGGCAAGAGTCTGCTAAGTTGTAAGTCATGGCTATTTCTTAATGTCACAATACATTACAATGTGGCAAGAGTCTGCTAAGTTGTAAGTCATGGATATTTCTTAATGTCACAATACATTCTAGACTTGGGATGTGTCAATCTATCATTGCGCCATTGCACTTGTCCGATAGACTTGCAGCATGAACACAGACATGCGGTTTTGTATATATATTTCATACCAAGCATGTGGTATTGATATAGTGGCAAGTACGTCCATATGCTTGCGACATACAATATGGCAAATAATCTGTTAATCCGTTATTGGTATTGTTCAATCATGGCTATATCAAAATTTCACAATGCGTTCCAACGTATGTCGACATTCTGGAAGGGGTGTCCATATGTTGCGACATTGATCAACTTATCCAAGAATACAAACGGAAAGTCATTTATTGATGTTTAAAAATGATTGATGTAGGAACGTATTGTAAAAATAAAAAAATACAATCTTAAAGTTATTACAGAACCAGTAATTGGGTACAATGTTTTCGATGATACCTGATATGACTTGACTGCCATGACATTTGGTGCCGATGGTGTTTGGAGTCTTTTTTAATTTAAACATATATTATGGCTATTATTGCATGTACATTTCAATAAATGTCGCTAAAAAGCTTAAGACTTCCATGTTTTGTTGGTTAAGTCTATGAGTCACGAACTTGAAATTTGGCGTTTTCATTGTAGTGTTAGGCAACACCCATTTTGGAGGGTTGAATGTTGAAGAGACAACTGCGGGGTGGTTAGTTAGAATATGTTGGACAAGCGATTGCGTAAGGATAACATTCTGAAAACAGTAACGCGATAATGTCGCGATTGCGGTTTTGTGTATTTATTCCATCCATGCCAAGCATGTGATATTGGTTCCATGTCAATTGTGTCCGTATGATTGCGACATAACGCATAGGGTATTTGACTGATCCTGCTGTCCTTACTCATTGCAGTCGTCGGATTTCCTGACAACAGTAATAGTTACAACAGTATCACACACGTGCGTAACACACACGTTTTGTGTGTATATTCCATACCAAGTGATGTTGATATAATTGTCCAGTGTATGCATGCATTCACATATGCTTGCGATACACACTATTGTATGATTCTGACAAACAGTAAATGGAACTATGTTCAATCGTGGTTAGTTCTTAATGTCACAATGCGTTCCCGAGTTGGATGTGTTGGTATTCCTGGAAGTGTGCCCATATGCTTGCGACGTGTAGCAGGGTGTTGTTCTGTCAAACTGTGAACTTTACTGTAATTGTACTATGCGAAGATGCTATCAACTCATCCGACTCCCTCCAACTTATGCACAGAAGCATAGACAGCTCAGAATTTGCATATGTTCGTACTATATGACTCAGTGTATCAATATATCCTCAGCCATGCATGTACATCACCCTCTCACCACCACCCGGCTGTGTCACGTCATGTTCTCATTAGTTATATGTCACATTATCGGTGAGCATTTTTCCAACGCTGCTGAATTTCAACACACAATGAAACATATTTCAAAGTAATTTTATTATTATTTACTTTTATATTCATGGTTACCAACGCGTAGATATTGTTAGATATATAATGTGGATGTTATGAGAAAAAATGTCTCACAAAAGTACACCTCTTGTAGAGTTCTTTTCGAACACTGTAACAAATCTCATTATTTTCTTTATCGATGTCAAAGCAATTTCATCGTCATATTTTGATACCGCGGGAATATTTAAAAGCGAATATTATTTTTATTACACGCTTGTTCCTAGAAGTATAATGTTAATCCATTTGGAACGTACGTTGACGTAAAATGACGAATGACGTACACGACGTTCGCTTCAACCATGAAACTGGAACTATTTAAATAAAAGAATCATCACACATGACAAACATGCCATGTATGAGCCTAAATAAACTTTCTAATTCTGTAGTTTGAATGCACGGATTCTAGGACGCGAAGCATGTAATAAATACAGAACGACACGATGTGTAAATGAATTTTTCGACACGACACTCGTGCTGTCGCGGAAGGATAGAACTCGAGGGGCAAGTGCCTCTCGTTCTATCCCTCGATGACAGCACTCGTGCCGTATCGACAAACCCATTTGCGTATTTAGTGTACTTGAGATCTCAAACCGCCATGTTAATTTAATCTACGTGGACTTTATTACGTTTACGTATGGTCATAATACGTGTCTACAATATATAATCTGTATTCGTTATGGCAATACAAATCTTTAATCTTGTCAATGTATTTACTTTTCATACAGGATGGAAGATTGTGTTTCTCGCAATTTTGATATATCTGAAATTAGTAGTTTTATTTATATTGATATATGACGTCATTCACTACAACATCCTTGTTTGACGTTGAGAGAATTTAATTAATAACCGTTGTCCTATGCCGAATACATCTCAAAGTTTACGTGCAAATACGGCCTCCATCCATAGTGTATGGTAGGTAAATGGGTTTGCATGTCCATTGCGCCACTTTTGCGCTGATCCAACTGTTTGCTGAGACCCGATTTGTTCCGGGACTTGTTTAGCTATACTCGCCGCAAAGCCAATCGTTACTAAAACATACCCAAAACAAATCTCGTCGCCATACATAACATCGCATCAGCACAATGTGCATGAAGCATATGCAAAATAAAATGTTTAGCTCACATCAGACGAAAGATGTTTCGCTTCCATCAAACTGTCCTCACAAACGTTAAATTGATGGCATTTCATGTTGTGTTGTGGAAATAACCAACGGCATGGCACATTCCACCAAATGGATAAGTTAGATATTATGACAACGCATGTGTATAATATTGTACATATGGTATACGGCCATGCATGTTTGGTAGAACTGGTTTTGGTACTGTGAGAAGTTGTAGTCGTTCTGGGGAATTAGCATTTATTTTCACAATAGACATATACGGACATTCCGGTAGGGTTGGAATCCACCAAAAACAATTGGAACTCCAGTTGTAATAGGTGAAACGTGACTGAATATTGGAGTTCCAAAACATAAAGTGTCATAACATGGTTTTACAAATTCTTATATACAAAGCATGCACAGGTGTGAATTAACGACGCGGGATTAGATTAACAGATTTGCATATAAAATATCCGATCACCACAATGGCATTAGCAGTTTGACAAATAAGTTATTATTAAAAGTAAAGCTTAGAATACGTGCGATGAATTGTAATTAATGAGCCCATGCTTGGGAAAGAATTAACAAGTTGCATAAGAATAGCCCGCATATTAATACAAAGAAATGTTGTAATTTCGCGAAAGCCTAATCTAACAAAGAAACGAACCTAACGCGAATACCATAGAAACGAAACACACCTCTGATAGAGTCAAACAAATGTAGATAAACAATGAAATAATTGTCAAAAAATTAGCACTGACATTAAACTCGTGAAGTCCGAAATTAACAATACCATAGTACATTCTTCTTCGGGATGAAATTGCTCCTGCAATTTCGTTATGAATCAGGAAATGGTTATAATCCAAAGTTTTTGCTGTTTTGTTTTTTGTAATATTCTGCCGAGTTGGATACAGATTTCAGTGGTCCTGAATTGTTTAGTGTTCTATTAGTTCCTCCTGAATGAAATTAGGAATAGAGCTGGCTGCCACTACACGACGCTCCAAATCGTAATATTGCACAGTCCATAAATCTTTTCCGTCAGATGTCTTGTACATATCTTGAACCTCGCATATTTCATCCGGGTCCCTTGGTGGACCGTATATCAGAGTTGCTGGATGTCCGGCTCCATTCGATGATTGCTTTCCCGCTATATTAGTTGGGTTATCAATGATATAGTCATGTGCCTTGATGTCAAGATTGTCTCTGTTATCCCATGTTGCACTTTTTACCGATTCACCTTCCCACTTTACTAAAAATTGGAGCGTGCTATTGTAGGTCCGTGGTCTTAGGACTTTCTCGGTTACCGGGCCTTGTTTTTCAGATATGCGAGCCATGAAACAGGGCGTTTTATCAGTTTGTGACGTTTCAGTTGAACTTTCGATGATTGTAGTCGGAGGAAAAGAAGGAATTATAGCTTCAACAGTTGACACAGTAGCAGAAGGCGAAACCATTATACCAATGTCCTGGGTATAATTGGATATTTGTGAGTAGCGTTCGGTTGTACGTGGAATTGCATTAACACCGAAATCTGTTTTGGAACATATGCTGGTTTGGGTACTCACAGTCTCCGCAATCGGCATGTTCTCCAATTGGGTTGAAACCGCACACATTATGGCACCATTCTCCTGTCCACGCTGTTTTCTTTCGTTAAAACAATCCATTCTAGCTTTGTCCCTTGCTCCGTTCGATGGTGATTTGTTCTTCGGTAATGTTGGTTTCGTCCAATTCAAAATTAAGTTGAGATTACCGTTGTACGTGTTGAAACTCCAATTCAAACTGTGTTGTCCGATATCAAATGTCGCCAGAAGGTTTAGAATGTTGTTTGGTATCATCTTGTTTCAGTTCCACCAGGATCGTGTATATTACAGCGAGCCAAAAGGTCACTGTCCCGAATTTTCCAACACTTTGGTAGAACTGGTTTTGGTACTGTGAGAAGTTGTAGTCGTTCTGGGGAATTAGCATTTATTTTCACAATAGACATATACGGACATTCCGGTATAGTTGGAATCCACCAAAAACAATTGGAACTCCAGTTGTAATAGGTGAAACGTGACTGAATATTTGAGTTCCAAAACATAAAGTGTCATAACATGGTTTTACAAATTCTTATATACAAAGCATGCACAGGTGTGAATTAACGACGCGGGATTAGATTAACAGATTTGCATATAAAATATCCGATCACCACAATGGCATTAGCAGTTTGACAAATAAGTTATTATTTAAAGTAAAGCTTAGAATACGTGCGATGAATTGTAATTAATGAGCCCATGCTTGGGCAAGAATTAACAAGTTGCATAAGAAGAGCCCGCTGATTAATACAAAGAAATGTTGTAATTTCGCGAAAGCCTAATCTAACAAAGAAACGAACCTAACGCGAATACCATAGAAACGAAACACACCTCTGATAGAGTCAAACAAATGTAGATAAACAATGAAATAATTGTCAGAAAATTAGCACTGACATTAAACTCGTGAAGTCCGAAATTAACAATACCATACATGCACTGGTTCAGACACATGCAGAGCGGGCGATACCGAAGGCATCGGTGGTAAAACAAAGGATAACTTATTGCTATATTTGGAGGTTGGCCTCCAACTGACGTGGCTGCGCATATCAGAAACAATATAAAATCCTAGTTGCATGATGCGAGGTCGTGTTATATCATTTTCAAAGGATACTTGTTAAACAGATATTCCCCGTGCATGCATAAAACAATACCGCGCTTGGGCACACACTCATCAAAACGTGATTGGTATATCAAATCGTCATATTGCAACGCAATAATGATCACACGGTTATTAAGTAACACACATACTCGTCGTTCAAACTTTAAAACTAGCAGTAGTATCTGCGCCGTGCATGCAACATTCGGAAATGACTGGCTTTCGGTGATATATACCGTCAATAATTATTGCTGTCAGTAAACATTGAAAGTGCTCGACATGTTCATTATCTGACATGACACTTTCGAAACGTAACAAGGTTTTTGGAGCAAGTCCTGCATGTAACCTTTCATCTGTTATAATTTTCCACATGGTTACCACCAATCATGACCGATGGCAGTGAACGTTTAACATAATTGTGAACATTTTGCTATCACACGCTACCATTTACCTTATAACCTACCCGTGTCTCATTGCATGTTATGATGGACAGTTACGAGGATATTCTCATACTTATGTTCAGATTACCCCCTTCCCTAAAGAATCAGGCGCCCTTTCGGCTATGTCCGTAGATCCCTACACATTTTGTTGTCGATACCCGGACGGGTACTACATCGGTATAAAGGGAGTTTATGTATGTAGCAGGGGACTGTCCGTAAATGATGGGTAAATACATGTACTTTCTGACGCGTGCATGAACATATTCTCAGTTCTATATGAAATGAACACAATGAACAAACAATAATTTATTCCTATAATAACTGACAGAGGAAGTGTGGCCACTTTGTGTGCTTCGCGCACACTTTCACATGTTGATCTTAAACTAAGCGGCCGAGTAGCCTGTGGCCCCTTTGTGTACTACCAATATAGGATATAGGGATCTGTGGTATATTGTACCCTTCGCGCACAGTTTGTTCTCAAACAGGTCCCCTACACTGCAGCCCATATGGGCGTTTAACGCACACATTTTATCTTTTAAACATGTTATTTACTGTATTAGTCCAGGTTGGCTTAGAACGGTGGCTTTTCTAACCGAGTACTCTTTCGACCCTACACCCCATGCACTTCCACGACAAAATCAACACCCCATACTTAAATTCCTACTCAACCTGATGTGACAAAGTAAATTAGCGACCATTACTAACAATAATTTGGTAGAAGACACGGGAGTTTCGTTTGCACAATAGCAAGTATGGGTTTGTGTGCGACGCTATTCCGTTCGTTCACAGCCAGACATACGGACATGACACCAGGGAAGATCAGATCATATCCTACTTAAAAATGAGAAATTAGTTACCTATGACGCTGAGTAGAAACCCTTTAATTTCAACGAAGCTATTTTAATTTGAGCGTACAATCTTAAATAAAGCAATTGATTTATGTACTAAATAAATCATATAGCTCCTGTAGTACCTAACAGTTTGGTACTATATGCCTTTCTAACCTGTTTAACGCTATATAACCTAGATGATAGGTTCCACAGAGAACCTAATCGTTGGCTCCCAGCTGATTCGATGAGACCGTCACGTGTGTCGATATCGAGTGTCGTGTGCAAATGATCAAATTAAAGTGAAAAAATGGCCGCTCATCGACTGGCTGTCATAGATCTATCGTTTTAAAAGTACCTTATAACAACAGAGGAACACGACACAACACCGCTTGCATCTTTTATTTAAAGGCGAATTCGGCCTCGACTTACGGGTACACTTTTGAAGTTTTAGTGGGGACTAAAATGAGTCAATTTACCGGTACTCCGTTGCTTTAACAACGCCGGAAGAAAAACAAATGAAAAATGAATCAAATAGATTACTTCTTGTGTTGTAGATGTTCTGGAATAATGTCAGCACTGTTTGATTTGGGTCTGGATGTGAATAGGAGAAGCTATTAAACTACAAAAACCGGTCGATGTTGATATTTTCGAGTTATATTAATTCGACTGTCACTGTTCACAACATTCCAACACAACAGCTGTCCAAGCCAATGCTGAACATTGTTGGTGTTACACTTGGTACTGACACGAGAATAATTCCCCAAAGCTATGATGTCAACCACTAGTGATTAGTACATCACAATATCAACAACAACAACAACAACAACAACGAAGGAACTGAGAACGTTTAGTCAGAATTAGTGTGTCGATATTGTCTTCTTCGAAATTAATAATCGAGAACTGACGTGTGGACACAGATCAATACTCGTCTCATGATACATCATATTTAATTGAAACATATGTGTGGCCATGTCTACCAGTTTCGGAGTCTGTCGAATATTGTTTTGAATGTTTCTACGGAGTCTGCAACGAACTGATTTATAGTGTTGTGATGTATGCATGGACTGGTTGTAGGCCGTTAATGACCGCAGTTGTACCGCCATTCAACCACAGACAAGTGCTATCACCACGATTTATATTTTTCTTATACGCATGACATATCGCCCAGTTATGGGATAATGGGAGTCTGCTATTCTTTTGATCGAAACGACGTTCACGCTGTGTTATTGTGGTGATATATGTAGGGAATGACGGATAATCTCGATGACACGGATCCAATTCTTGGACACACATTATCACTGAATCCGTCACAAGCTTTTATTAGAAGTTGAATTTTTGTTCGCTGTACCGGTAACGTACTACAGCTCTAATTAATCGTCCCCTTTAACAAGGTTCTAGAGCGTTAATGACACCAGTTATACCATACCGCCTTTCAACGATGGTCAAGTGGTTGACATGTGGCAACCGCGGGTAATCATACTATGGTATTAGTAATACTATTAAGGCGACCACTGTATTAATTTTCACATGGCCACCTTACACCAAGTCCAGCTTTTTTGTGAGCTCCATGCACCGTTTTAACTATACACAACACAATATACATAATTATGTATCAATCAATAAGTTGTTTATAGTTTAATCAACATTCGAAGTTGGGTCACTGACCGACGCTCGCAACTGCATCATCGATGCAGCGTAACGTCATGTCATAAATAAACACTCTGTGTTGGTTATAATGCAGACTTTAAAAAGGTACGAAGGTCAGCCATCAACGCGGTCGAGTAACGCAGTAAAATTGGTGCTCAACGTCATTTAGGGAGGTCAGTTAGAGCATAGCTGTATACATACATGTAGACCATTCCAATTTCCAGATGCATGATGTTCTTATCAAAACATGTGTGGCTATCATTCTGAACGATTCGGTTATTTCCGCTTTACTAAGAAATAACCTCTTCCATAAATGGAAACCATATTCGAGAAATTCTACATTATATGGCTCTGGTGATCAGGCAATGACATTAACTCGTAGATGTGAATGAAGAATAATTTATTAACTATGGCTCTACCAAACTTGATCATAAATTTAATACATTGAACTCTCTTTGTGTTATCTTAGCATCTGTTCATATACCGATACAGCACATTGAAGTGTACGATAAGCAAAACACTCGACACCGTGGCGATTTTTTTGGGAGAGGTATAATAATTCCAGTGACCCATTCAACACTAAAATCTTGTGGCGAGGACTAGTGAGTGCTATAACGGTATTTTGCAAACAACATGGTGTCAGTTTTATTTAACCAAAGTTAATGGTCTCCCCAATGTTGAGTATTTTGCTTATCGCATGCTATTTACATACTGTACAACAGGTTCTGGAACATAATTTGGCTGTGTTCACATAATGCAGCGTAGGAACTACGACAATTACATACTATTTACGCGATATTTATTATGGGTATCAAGAAAGGTGTGAGTGAACCACAGATTAACTATAATAGCCTTATCGGGATAAAATAGACCGATCGGTCTTCCAGGCACAGTTCTCACTGTTGTGAGAGTGTAAACTCTAAATTTCTTGACAATTTGAATCTGTTTGTTTAGATATCTGTATACATGTATGTTTGTTTTGAATATTCTCAATAAATAATTATATGGTGTCCTGCAAAAGAGAACAGAATTAATTTTGTTTTAAGTATTGGTTTTCTACCCGTGTCCCACATGCATGTTGGCTGTGAAAGACCGATAAGTCTATTTTAGCCCGACGATGCTATTATACATGTAGATCGATTTGTGGTTCATCCAGACCTGTTTAAGATGTCTTATTTGTTATGTTTATACGGTTCAAACCCATTAGTGTCAACGCATAGTAACATATCTGCAATAAACCACAAAACTTTGTGATAAGTCTCAAACATGTTTGCGATAAATTGTAAAGTATAATCACCAAGTAGTTTTAGAGTTATCGTAAAGATGCTTGATAATTATCGCACAGGTTTACGAGTTATCGCAAAGATGTTTGTGATTTTTCGCAAAGTTGTTTTATGAGTTATCGCAAAGGTTTGCTCCCCTTATCCCACATGCATGCTGAATGTGAAAGACCAATCGGTCTATTTTAGCCCAACCGTGCTATTATAGAACGATTGGTGGTTTACCCACCATGTTGAAGATGTTTGATTTATATTTATATTTAATCCTTTGTGATCAATCGAAAACCTTTACACTAAATTGCAAATATTTATTGCAAAGTAGTTTGCGATTCGCAAGGGTTTGCGATTTATCGCAAGGTAGCTTTTTTATTTATCGGGCTATTCTAGATCGATTGTTGTTTCATCCAGACCTGTTTAAGATGTTTGATTTATAATGTTTACTTAATTATTGCACACAAAGTACGAAATTTGGCCGATTATTTTAGACATTCAGACCAATTTTACTCCACATATAGGGAACAGTTCATGGAAATCCTGAAATCGAGATATTAAACCTTGAATTAAGTACAAAATCACGATCAAGGTTTTATACTAATAAAAGTAAAACATGTCTATTTCGGATTATTTCATTTAGCAGTATGCAAGGGAGTCCATGTGGTTTTGTACTTAATTAGATGTTTAAACGCCGTAGCATCATTTGAAATCTAACATGCCACATTGTTAAGTTTGCCGTCGGTCATGTTTCGTAACTTCGAGTGCTTGGTATCTGGGCAGTACCTATGTTTGGTTCTCTGAAGCACCAAATTGCTAGGTACTATGCATAGTACCTAAATACTTCAGAGTATCTGTCTTGATATTTGGTACTTCAGATAATATAACGGGCGTGTCAAGAAAGCGTGTATTTCTTGGCACATCATATCGTGTGCGTAATGGCTTCGGTGACATAAAGGCGGTGGGTATTATATGCATAATTCCCGGATAGGTACTCCAGGGAACTAAATATATAGGTACTCCAGTTAACCTAAATATTTAGTAGGTACTCTAGAGTACCAAAAATCTAGAGTACCAAAAATTTGGTACTCCAGAGTACCAAAAAATTGGTACACCCCCTGGGACAAAGCTTAGTAGCTACGTAGGTACACTAGAGTACCTATTGTTTTAAGAGTGTATGGAAAGTTACAATTGACTTTTCTGGCCAAGGGGTGTGTAACTCTAGCTTAGTGCATATATCAATATTGCGTTGTGGGCAGTAGTTGAAATTATCGGCTGAGAACATCAACCAGTACACAAGGAAAGCGTTGAGAACAGTTGGAATTACGGAGAGCTTTCGATGAGCTGCCCACAATATTGGTCTCAGCATGACAAAACTGCCCGAATCGACGGTGTGTTGAAACTATATATATATATATATATACACACGTCCAGTTCTCAGTGAGAATTCGATCAATATTGCCGAATTTAAACACAAAATGGCTAACTGTGCGTATTTCAAAGTAATTTACTCTTCTCCACGTCAGGTCAGATATTCAGTGTTGGGAATACAGAAGTTGAGTGTAGATGCCGTATTGTTATGATAAAAGTGTCGAACAAAAGTAAACATTTGCGACATTACTACTCCAAAATGTGAAGAAATGTCATTATTTTCTTTTATCGGTGTAACAATAATTCCATTGACCTATTGTGATACCGGGAAAATTAAAAACAAATATTATTAAGTTTATTTTAGAGAGCAGACCGCCATAGGACTTAATCTACGTGGGCTTTATTACGTTTACATATAATCACATTAAGACTTACTATATATAGCATATGCATTCATCAACCCATTTTAGTCGCCGGAAAATAACAAGCGTGCGAAATGACTATATTTAGTTTGAGTACTACAGTGATTGCGTCACTTTCCCGAGGGGCGTGGCTGCAGGTTTAATTTGTATATGGCCGTTAGCTAGAAATTTCCAACTGTATGGTAGGGTGTTAAGTTGGAAATTGCCAACAATAAACAACCTTGAACACGTTGGGACTATTCACCTGGGTCAAGGATGTGTAGATCGAATTTCCAAGTGAGGACATCCCTAATGAACACATTGTAGCCACGGCATTGACTTTAACCGATGGAAAACAACATCAATGGGTTCCAACCTCAACCTGGACATAGTCGAGTAACACTACCAATGCTAATTATTATATTAGTTCAGCCCACTTTCAAAATAGGTAATTTAATGTGATGATTCAAAAACGTCTGCATCTTCGAGTTGTACAGTGACATCAGACTGTTATAGTAGTGATACCACACATAATTATCGTCCTATGCTTAGTGTAATATTGAATCGCAGCACGTGTGGTTGCTCCGCTGTGTGTCTCGAACGATGATCTTATTAATTTTGAGTCAGAACGATGTCAAAAATGTTTTACCAGGAACTTATTGTTAATATAGGTAGCGTCTCTACTGTTTTGTAATTTTTCTATTATAACAATAACCCGTTTTATTTGGACAAAGTTGAATATAACTGCGAGTTGTTATTGCTGAAAATGTTAGTGGGAACAAACATTAGGCTAAATTACGAGGTTGTACAAAATATGTAACTTGAAATATAGGCCTACTGTGTGTTTCTGTAATAAATACAGTATATATATTATATACAATATAAAAAGAACCCATTTATAAAGAGCGCTACACTATGTGTTATATTTGCATACCTCCTTACAATACTTTATGTTTGGTAGGTTTTTCCCCACTGTTTATATCCCTCCTGGAACTTATATTATTGTCTTCGGTTTTTTCCCGTATGATATTATATATAAACGATTCTTAATCCTTTAAGTGCCATATATGGACAATTCAAAAATATGTATGTTATATTGGGCTACCATCAACATATAAACAACGGGACCTCCGATGGCTAGTTAAAACAATATAACCTTGCCAGGATAGTGTGTATATTAAAACAATATAACCTTGCCAGGATAGTGTGTATATTTCAACAATGCTATGTGTTGTTACTCTCCGACACTCAGCTAGATCATCAAACTCATTCATTTAAATGGCGGTTGTCTGCAAGGCGGTTGACGTGCGATGTGTTAAGCATGATTCTTAATATTATTATCTGGGACCCAAGTGGCCATATGCACGCATGCTAATACATGGATGTATATGTTTTGACTACCATTGTATATATCATCGGATGCCCCAAGTCCCGTGTGACATGCATATATTTACATATCAAAATCAATATGTAATCATAGATTATTCCCCAATTTTCTAGCGGAGCATGCGCATTATGTTATTGATCTGTCTGTCCGTCTGTCCATCCATCATTCAGTCTTGGTTTATGTGTGGTGGCTTAAGATACGTAATAAATGTATAAACTGTAACCTAATGTTTGGGTTTTCCAACACAGAGTGCAGACCGGGACCGCGTGTTCGGTAACCGCGCCGACCAACTTCCGCTACGGAATAGCCCCCGCCATTTTATTGTTGGGATTTCCTTCTACGCATGGCATTGGTAATGTTCTAACTGGTTTTACTGGGCTTACTGGTCCGGGATGCAGGTTGGGTCGAGGTTTATTAATTCTGAGTCAATATATCACGCCCATATAAAGAGCGTTTAATTTATTAGTTTTACACGGGAATATGATAACATCGGTTAATCCAACATATAAACAACGGGACCTCCGATAGCTAGTTAAAACAATATAACCTTGCCAGGATAGTGTGTAGATTTCAACAATGCTATGTGTTGTTACTCTCCGACACTCAGCTACATCATCAAACTCATTCATTTAAATGGCGGTTGTCTGCATGGCGGTTGACGTGCGATGTGTTAAGCATGATTCATAATATTATTATCTGGGACCCAAGTGGCCATATGCACGCATGCTAATGCATGGATGTATATGTTTTGACTACCATTGTATATATCATCGGATGCCCCAAGTCCCGTGTGACATGCATATATTTACATATCAAAATCAATATGTAATCATAGATTATTCCCCAATTTTCTAGCGGAGCATGCGCATTATGTTATTGATCTGTCCGTCCGTCTGTCCATCCATCATTCAGTCTTGGTTTATGTGTGGTGGCTTAAGATACGTAATAAATGTATAAACTGTAATCTAGTGTTTGGGTTTTCCAACACAGAGTGCAGACCGGGACCGCGTGTTCGGTAACCGCGCCGACCAACTTCCGCTACGGAATAGCCCCCACCCTTTTATTGTTGGGATTTCCTTCTACGCATGGCATTGGTAATGTTATAACTGTTTTTACTGGGCTTACTGGTCCGGGATGCAGGTTGGGTCGAGGTTGGAGTCCACCCGAGGGTTTGGTTGTGTTATCACATCGGAATATTAATTCTGAGTCAATATATCACGCCCATGTAAAGAGCGTTTAATTTATTAGTTTTACACGGGAATATGATAACATCGGTTAATCCAAGGGAGTCTAGACGTATATTCTATATTTTTGTTACTCTTATCCTGACATGTTGTAAACTGCCGCAAGGTAGACTGCTCTGGACTTCACTAGTGAAATTTCCACTATCGAGGTTCAAGACAGGGGTGCCTCTATATGTGGGACCGGGGCACGTGCATCCACCTGCTCATATATTATGGGTATCACAAAACTATATTTGTAAAGATGCAATAATAACACTCCATACTGTGACTTACCGGATCGGATTTGTCTGGACCAAATGGGACATTTGTGTCCTTCTTTATCTCACGCAGCAACTTGTTCTTAAGACCTTCGCCGGGTTCACTGCTGGCGTCTACAAATGAAAGAGACAAACATAAATCAATATGGAGCTGTATTATACTTTTATCTTTTGTGTTATCTATTCATTGTACAATGTAAAATGATGAATTTGCTTTCTTCTTATATTATGGCGTATATAGTTAATACCTAAACAAACTCTAAAGTGATGAGTGTGGCATACCTGTAGTTCATACTAAAAAACTCTCGAAACAAGACATATTTTGAAAGAGGAATAGTTATATAATATAATATTACACACACACACACACACACACAAATATATATATATATATATATATATCATTTTGTGCATTTGTGGAGGGTAGATGCTGTGTTGTTATGATAAAAGTGTCGTACAAATGAAATTTCAACTCGAACTCTTTTATTGGTGAAACAATAATTTCATTGTCCTATTCCGATACTGGATGAAACAAAAGGTTATAAATTTATTTTAGAGAGCAGACCGCCATGTGCATGGATTAAATATACGCGGGCTTTATTACGTTTACGTATGATCATATTATATAAGAACGGACCAGAAATATTAACCCATTTCGGCCATGATGAAACGAATTTGGCAAAACAAAGGGTATTGTTTCCACGTACCCCACACACCCACCCGATCAAAAATAGACGCCGTCCAGATAGGTTCAAAGAAGGCACCTATGTCATTTCTCGGCCCTTTGACCGATTTAGGTCAAGCGAAGGGTATTGTGTTGTGGCCCCAATACACTCTTTCCCCACACCTCACACCCCTCGCCCCACACGACCGCACACCCAAAAGAGCCGCCTTCCAGATGGGTTCAAATAAGGCACATATGCCATTTCTCAGCTCGTTGACCGAAACAAAGGGTGTTGTAGGGTGCCCCAATACAGCTTTGTTCACACACCACACACACCCATCCGATCTAAAATGGCCGCCGTCCAGATGTGTTCAAATAAGTCATCTATGCAAATTATCGGTAACTCGACCGATTGGGTGGCCCCCAAGCCAATACAAATGCTCAGCTACCCATGCTTTAGTTACCAATTATTCAATCAAAGGAATTTGATCCAATAGTTTAGATAATAATTTACTAAAATGTAGTCACCCCTACCCTAATCCGGCCATGGGTGTCAGCGCACACCATGACTATCATGTTAGCATTTCATCTCGAATTGTTCATCACATGTGCATGAAATTTAAATGGGACTGCCATAGTGTGAACATATCAATTTAATATAATTATTTATTTTATGATATTATTAATAACTGAATTTAAAATTGTTTTCCACACACCCCGCACACCCATCCTGTTCAAAATGGCCGCCGTCCAGATGTGTTCAAATAAGGCACCCATGCCATTTTTCGGTCACTTGACCGGTTTGGTCAAACACAGAGTGTTGTAGGGCGGCCCCGAAGCAAAGAGAAATGGCCACCTACCCACGATTTAGGTACCACTTATTCTATCAAATGAACTTGATCCAAAACTTTAGACAATAATTAACTAAAATTTAGTCACCCGTAAATAATCATCATTTAGAGTGTAAGTGGCTTGTTTGTAATTCCTAATTGAATTGCGATTAAAGGGGTTGCGGTGCTATACACGCGGTTGTTCAGAACTAGAAATCACTTGAGACATGGAATGCTGACACACGGCGTGCGATGCTGGCGAATCGCGGAAAACGTAGAAAACGATGCCGCAGTATCACATCGGTAACCTAATCCGGCCATATGGATCCGCGCGCACCATGACTATCATGTTAGCATTTCATCTCGAATTGTTCATCACATGTGCGTGACATTTAAATGGGACTGCCACCGTGTGACTGTGAACATATCAATATAATGAATATTCATTATATGTAATAGTTTATGAACATCTCCAATTCATGATCTGCCACTTATTCAGATGTGTTCATGAAACAGAAACTAGTACATGCCATGAATGTTTATAAATTTTATATGATATGTTCATGAAATTGCAGTTCCATTTAAAGTTCTATTCTTGAAATACTCGTGCACATTTGATGAAAATTAACAAAGTGTTCATGAAAAGTTCATGTTGCGGCACCTCATATTTAGAACAGTTCATATTACTTTTGCAAAATAAAGCATACGTACCACCATACATGATAAATTTCACACGCCCCTTGAATTCACTATTTGTGTGTTCGACAATGTTCTCCAATGTGTCTCTGGTGCGTCGTATTTGCTGTTTCTCGTGTTCGGGATCTTTGAACTTAGACTTGAATTTGGATATCGCCGTGATCACTCCCGGGTATTCGCCAACAAAATAGTATTCCTGAAATCATTTAAAGAGACGAGGAACAGTCTGCTGGGGTCATTTGATGAAGCTAGAGAAATAACACACTGGTCAACCGATAATGGAGGCCAATCTGATTTTCTTATTTTGAGAAAAAAACTTAAAACAAGACATATTATATTGGGAGTATACCTATAAGTTGTTCTTACATTTAGAATATTAATTTCTTATGTAAATTTAAATTTTGATTTTGAGAATATTTTTCTTCATGTTTTCTAAGAATGGACTGATTATTTGTCACATATTTTCTTAATACAAGAAATAATTTCTTAAATAATGGAACGCATGTTCTCTTATTGTCTTAAAATGAGAAATAATTTTTAGTAATATGAAAGGTAAGTAATATTTGCTTACATGCTAGAGAGCATTTTTCTAGATACTAGAAAAGGTAAGAAATATAGCAGATATTGCAATTATCCCCAAAAAAATACAAATATTGTCACTAAAATGTTTAAATTTTCCATTTGTTTGTGTTAAATTTGTTTGGTTAAATCTATGAGTTTCCAACTTAAAATGTTGCGCTTCCACTGAAAAAACAATGTTAGGAACCAATGATCTCGCAGATATGTATAGGTAGTCAGTTAGCATATGTCAGTTGAGCGTGTGGTAAACACAGAACCGCATATGTGTGTTACTTGTCAATAGTTAATGAGACTTCTGCGATCTGAGAAGTATAACACTTAGGGTATTCGACTGATCGTGCCATCCTTACGCTATTACACTTGTCTGATAACTGACGACAGTATAACACACGCATGCGGTTTTGTGTATATATTTCATATCAAGCGTGCGATATTGATCTAGTGGTAGGTGCGTCCGTATGATTGCGACATGCACAAAATTTACTAATTATCAACTTATATCGTGTCCTTTCCACTGTCCTATAATTATCGTAGCATGTTTGTAATGGCGATAACAGCGGCATAATCACCCACAAACTTCCCCGTCATCGTTTCCCAATAACAATACGGCACAAAGTACAATCTTCTTCCTTCATATCCTCTTTTTTCAATCACGATGTCCCCAAAATTACAAATGCACACACACGGTCTAGTTCTACGAACTAAAACACTGCACTTCGTGTCGCGTCTCGTCATACATAGGTCAAAACGCATAAAGAGCGCCCACATTGCACCGATAATGTAACCACACTGCAACGACAATGTAACCACGCTGAAACGACAATGTAACCACAATGCAACGACAATGTAACCACACTGAAAGGACAATGTAGCCACACTGAAAGGACAATGTAAGCACAGGTCAACGAAAATGTAACCAAACTGCAACGACAATGAAACCACACGTCAATGACAATGTAACCACGCGTCAACGACAATGTAACCACATTGCAGCAACAATGTAACCACACTGCAAGACAATGTAAACACACGACAATGTAACCACACTTCAACGACCATGCAACCACACTGCCACGACAATGTAACCACACTGCAACGACAATATGACCACATTGCATTGACAATGTAACCAAACTGCGACGACAATGTAACCACACACCAACGACACTGTAACCACACGCCAACGAAAATGTAACCAAACTGCAACGACAATGAAACCACACGTCAATGACAATGTAACCACAAGTCAACGACAATGTAACCAAACTGTAACGACCATGTAACCATACGTCAACGACAATGTAACCACATTGCAGCGACAATGTATCCACACTGCAAAACAATGTGACCACACGTCACCGACAATGTAACCACACTTGAACGACAATGTAACCACACTGCAACGACAATGTAACCACACGTCAACGGCAATGTAACCACACTTCAACGACCATGCAACCACACTGCCACGACAATGTAACCACACTGCAACGACAATGTGACCACAGTGTAATGACAATGTAACCAAACTGCGACGACAATGTAACACATATCAATAACAATGTAACCACACTGCAACAGCAATTTACCCACACAGCAACGACAATGTAACCACACTTCAACGACTATGTAACCACAATGTAATAACAATGTAATCACACTGCAACGACAATGTAACCACACTTCAACGACAATGTAACCACAATGCAATAACAATGTAACCACACTGCAACAAAAATGTACCCACACTACAATGACAATGTAACCACACCGCAACAACAATGTAACCACGCTGCAACGACAATGTAACCACGCTGCAACGACAAAGTAACCACATTGAAACGACAATGTAACATCGCTGTAACGACAGTGCAACCACATTGCAATCACAATGTAACCAAACTGCGACGACAATGTAACAACATAGCAATAACAATGTAACCACACCGCAACAACTATTTACCCACACAGCAACTACAATGTAACCACACTTCAATGACTATGTAACCACAATGTAATAGCAATGTAACCACACTGCAACGACAATGTAATCACACTTCAACGACAATGTAACCACACTTCAACGATAATGTAACCACACTGTGACACAATGTAACCACACGCCAATGTCAATGTAACCACACTGCAACGACCATGCAACCACACTTCAACGACAATGTAACCACAATGCAATAACAATGTAACCACACTGCAACAACAATGTACCCACACTACAATGACAATGTAACCACACTGCAACAACAATGTAACCACGCTGCAACGATAATGTAACCACGCTGCAACGACAAAGTAACCACATTGAAACGACAATGTAACATCGCTGTAACGACAGTGCAACCACATTGCAATCACAATATAACCAAACTGCGACGACAATGTAACAACATAGCAATAACAATGTAACCACAGCGCAACAACAATTTACCCACACAGCAACTACAATGTAACCACACTTCAACGATTATGTAACCACAATGTAATAGCAATGTAACCACACTGCAACGACAATGTAATCACACTTCAACGACAATGTAGCCACACTTCAACGATAATGTAACCACACTGTGACACAATGTAACCACACGCCAATGTCAATGTAACCACACTGCAACGACCATGCAACCACCCGTCAACAACAATGTAACCAAACTGCAACGACCATGTAACCACACGTCAGCGACAATGTAAACACACTGCAGCGGCAATGTAACCGCACGTCAACGACAATGTAACCAAATTGCAACAACCATGTAACCACACGTCAACGACAATGTAACCAAACTGCAATAACAATTGAACCACACTGCAACGACAATGTAACCACTCTGCAACAACAATGTAACAACACTGCAACGACCATGTAACCACACGTCAATGACAATGTAACCAAACTGCAACGACCATGTAACCACTAGTCAACGACAATGTAACCACATTGCAGCGACGATGTAACCACACTGCAACGACCACGTAAGCACACCCCAACGACAATGTTACCAAACTGCAACGACCATGTAACCACACGTCAACGACAATGTAAACACACTGAAGCGACAATGTAACCAGACATCAACGACAATGTAACCACACTGTAACGATTGAAACTACACTGTAACGACAACATAACCACACTGCAACGACAATGTAACCACACTGCCATTCAAACGATCCATAATAGCGGTATACGCTAAAAAACACACTGCACAATTGTCATATATAGGCGGCTTGTTTTTCGGCGATAAAACAAAATTGTTACTTTCAAGAGTTGAAACCTTCTGCAGGTCACAGATGAAAAACATCTAGTTTGAAGATGTGGCTTTAGAAATGTTTTTTTCTTGAAAAGTTGACAAGCATGGCAGTATAAATAGTACAACTGAACTAACCTTATTGTCGGTGTCCTTCATTTTATACACTGTCACGTCAAAACTCCTTTCTGATCCACATCGCATTTCTGTTGTTATGTGTATTGTTGGTTTACACTCCTCGATGAACCCACCTGTTGTTATGTCCGTTTCCTTACCACCCCACATAAAGGAAGGTATGAATTCATAGAATCGAGTTGACATAATAATGTCGGGTTTGTAAAATTCGCTTCTTGTTATCTTCGACACAAGAGCTGGAAGAGATATTTGGCATAATAAGTACACATCACAACTGTAAAGCGATCTGAGTCTCCATATCACATCGAGATAATCTCACATTCACAACGATATGCGACGTGTAGAATGAGACCACTTAACTGTAGTCATACAATCAGTTTATTGAAAATAAAGTAGACCGTTTAGGAATACAAAATAATACGTTTCGCCCCATTGGCAGAACATTCCGTTTTGTCAGTGAAAAGTAAGCATTCCCTTGCACCTGAAGTAATCAACATTTTCTAGCATTTCAATGGTACAGTCCTTGCCCGCAGTGTATACATTTTTCATGATATCTAAATGTACAGTAGCGTAATCATGAAATTGCCAATTTTTTCGCTAACTCTAATAGTAAGAAACTCGTTTTTGGTGGCAACTGTGGCCACATGATTGTGGTTCGTTTTTTTGCGAATGTGATGGTGCCCAGGCGGGAGAAAAGGAAACTCTTGTTAGATTGCCGGTAGCAATATACGATCACAAGGGTTGTAGGAGGGCTGACACATAGTTGTGGCATAGTTGGTTTGCTGGAAAATTATTTAAAAAAACTGCAAGCATAATACAGGAAATTGAAAGTGCCAATGACACTGTGGCTCATCTTGTACCGGGATTATAATTTTGGAGAGTTGAAATGTCTAAGTAACCCTACATGTGTCAACAGGAAGATATATATAATCGAAGTTAAGCAACTTATGCTCCCCTGCCATCATCAAACGATTGCCGTAAATTGTAAAATCTGAGACCGATTTCCAAAATTCACGGTAAATAAAAATGTGACAAAATCAGATACAGAAATTGTGAGAGAATTGACATCAAAGTTCGATATAATATAATAAATAATGAATGTCTTGTCGTTGACTATGCCAAAATAGTTGTCTTCGAAAAGAAAAAGTCCTCCTCTCGGACCACTATTTGGACATAGTCAACTCCAAGTAATTGTAAACCTTCATTTATCTCTGGCTTAATTTGGTGTTAGCGCAAGATTTTGCTCATGTCTCCTCGAATTTAATTTGTTTTCTCCGATGATAGCCTCAATTTCTTTCAAGACCGATTTTGTACCCGGAATTAACTATGTGCATGTTGAGACACTTTACTTACCGTCTGCCATGTGACTGTAGAATGGTTACCAATTGTAAAAAAACACGCTATGTGTCGCTTGGCTCGGTGGTTCCCACCACACTACCGCAAATAAAACAGTTAGTAGACCCCAGCTCTAAAAGAAAACAGGCTTGTCGCACACAATGACTTTTACCATTGTATGCCAGTGACACAATGATCCTCTAGAATGGTACCCGAAACATAGGTGGCGCTTGTAATTGTTTGACGGGCACATCAAATACATCGGTTTAGTACATGTACGTGGCGTATATGTCTGGCACAATTAGTTTAATATGAACGCAATGTATATTTGGAGCACTCATTTGTATAGTTACGGTATACAATATGCCTATATCTTCAATAGCATACACATAGAGTGTGTAACAATATGTGTGCGTAAGTATCTCATTGACCATGTGTCATTGTATGATGGAACACATATGAAACAAAAGAGGGCACATGTAGCTCTTTGATATATTGTTTCCAGATAGTTAAATTTATATTAATTTGGCTGCCACAAACATTAGGAAATAGCTTTATTTTTTCGAATCTCAAATGTTATACAGATTCATGCTAACTCACTAGGTAGAATTGTCTTCAGTAATCCTGTATAATGCGACCAAGCTTGTCCATGCGCGATATTTCCATGAGGTAGGCTATCTGATAGCTTTACATCAGCTGAAATAAAATACAAAAATACTTTAATGTTTAGGTACGTTGAAGGTGTGCAATATGCTGATTAGTTTAGTTGGGGTTACCACCATTTCAGACATTGTCACGATCACCGGTTGAGAGAGATACAGCAGTGTTTATTACATCGGGAAATCACTGCAAATAGAAACCACTGACAGTTGAAAGCAACTGATATATGAATCAGATAACTTGCGTGAATGAGTGAAAGAATGCTTAATTGCATATTCTACAATTTAAGGTACACCCTAGCAATATCTGGAATCCAAATAAGCTTATGTGGCACTTCGCCTTGTCTCTACAGCGAAACCAATTACATTGGTTCTTCAATGAACAACGAACCAATTCGAAACCAATTACATTGGTTCTTCAATGAACTAAGAACCACTTGGTTCGTCGTTCATTGAAGAACCAGTTGGTTCTACGCGGCGGCACTGACTTTAGAACAAGTTAGTCCTTTGGCCATGAAGAACAAATAAGAAAGGTCTTCCAGTGCGCAGTTACAGCTAAAATGCCGCGAAAAAGTTGCTCTGAAAAAATGAATAATTTGATAGTATTAAACTAAGATCGCGGTAAACAAAGGAAATCTTCGACAGATAAAAGATCGTCGGTGCAATTGAGATGAAGCTAGAAGTATTTCCGGATGGCATTGAGCTGTAATCTAATGACTTTTGTCAGTAAGTAATCTACTGACGTGACCGCCCTGTGGCAGCCATATTGGATTTTCGTAAACAAAACATCAAAACAATAACAAATGACGAAGCCAAAGAAAAGAAAGAAGAACGCTAAAAACGATTCACAAAAATTCAACATTAAATAGCGAAGATAGTCTTAATCCTTCACCAAACAAAAACAATTAACAATGCAAGACTTTATAAACAACAAACCATAGAATGAACCCACATCGCCGATTCTTGGAAATATCCCAAGTCAGATAACAGAACTTATTCAACGAGTGAATGCCCTGTCTGACTCTTTAAAAACAAAATCATGAGCACTATTCTACCGAACAAAAGTCACAACTTGTTGAATTCGGGAAAATAGTGAGTACTTTCAAAACTGAGATCATGGATATGTTCAATGCGAAAATTTCAACAATGGAGAAGAAAATCATAAACATGGAACAGGAACAAGTTAAAATGGCAAAACATGTTGAAGTAAAACAAAGATAATGGATAGAAGAGCTGGAAATATATAAATATAAACTGAATGATCTAGAACAGCAGGGGAGAAAAGATAGCGTGAGGATATTTGGCATCAAAGAGGTGAGTGGAAGAGAAACACGACATGACTGTGCTAAAGAGGACATGTGTATCTTTAACGATAAACTAAAATTGAATTTCCACCCAGCAGTTATTTCAATATCTCATAGGATTGGACGGAAAGTGGAGGAAAATAGACAGGATGGACAAAAGCCTCGAGGTCCTCGACCAATTCTAGTGAAGTTTTCTTCCAGGAGCCCCAAATTGGATGCGATAGAGAGCAGGAAACAACTGAAATGGTCGGGCTTTACTATTGTTGAGGATGCAACTCAATTAAACTATGAACTGCTCAAGAAAGCCTACAAAGCAAACACAATCTCCAATTCTTGGATTACAAATGGCAAATTAATTGCCAAGAAAACAAATGGTGCAATTGTAAAATTTATTACTGATACAGATCTTGATGAAATTATCAAGGGATAAACCCTTAAAATCTACAATGAATATGTTTGTAAATATCTTTTGAATCTGTATTGAATGTTATATAGTTGGACAGCCCCCACTGTTGAATATCAATGTTGTAAACACTGTCATGAATATGCTAAACCACTCTACCATATAACAGTAAAAACCCTGATTTCAACACATGTTATGGTTGAAAGAACAAATCCTGTGTCAGATGCCACCATGCATATCCACTCAATATGATGGGTTCAATTAAACAACCCATTGGAAAGCTATATCTGGGATTTGCACGGGGGTACTTGACCAAGACTGTACTTTAACCACTTATAGTCTGATAGTATAATACCACACAGTAAATTCAAGATTGAAATTATTTTCCAAAAAGCTTATGTGCACTCGTATACAGTATAAGCATGTTTGTTCAGTAAATACCATTACATACCTAATTTCAGTACATAGTCCATTCAAAATCCATTTAATAGAATATGAACATCAAGAAATATTGTAATTCAATCACCATACATAACTTTCCCAAGCAGTATTTTGTCGACGCGGACTCAAAATGCCAAAATATCAATAACGAAGATATGGGTCAATCTAGTAATTTGACCTCTTATTCACTGTCTGCACGATGTCTGGCACGAGAACAGCCAACTCACCTATCATAATAACAATAGGACTTACTCAGTCTATCAAATGTAACAAAATCTAGAGCACCACGTGGTCACAAATGGAATGCAGTATTATCGATTTTTCTGATATTCTATTTTTATATTTTAGCCCTGATACAACTTTAAAATAGAGAGAGTGAGGTATAGGATACGCGTATGTTCCAGACAAACTTATGAATATCGATGTTCTTCCTAAATCCGAACTTTACCTATCTAATTAAGATAGAATAATAATAATAGTGGTCCTTAAGTTAAGTAATACATGAGTAAATTACATTTGAAGACATTTTCAAAATTTCAAACCAATTCTTTCTCGTATGTATTTTCATGACTCCAAAGAAATATGATCAGGTGACTGTAATAACACATACACAATGTTGAACCTGACCCAGGGCGGTCGCTCATAACCTCAACCATGAAGGTTTCGTATCGGATATCACTTAATTTGTTTATTTTTTTGTTTATATATTCAGTATGTTTGTATGTCAGTATGCATGATATGTATGGTTGATTCTTATTCCAGTGGCGTAATATATTATTGTGCTGTATTTTCAAAATATATATACATGACCTCCTATGTACTTCTATGTCGATGTTTCGGTAGTCTGCATGCTAGTTGTCGATTATGTCTATAAAGATACTGTCTTCAATTTGCCGAGGTCTCAATCAGTCAGAGAAACGACGCGACGTGTTCCGATATTTACGAGCACAAAATGCCTCAATATACTGTCTACAAGACACACATTTCACAAACATATGGAAAGATATATTTCTTCAGAATGGGGTTTCAAAACAATATTGGCACCCTTCTCATCGCAATCGCGTGGTGTGGCAATTATATTTAGCCAGAACCTCGACTTTCAAATACACAATTCTATCAAAGATGAATCTGGAAACTTTATAATACTCGATGTAACCGTAGACAAATTGAGAATGACTTTAGTTAACATATGTGGCCCAAACGAAGATAACCCTGAATTTTACAAACAGCTGAAAACTAAGATTATTAACATGGGTAACACCCAAATAATAATATGTGGTGATTGGAATATGGTACAAAATCAGTCCGCTGATACTTTAAATTATAAACATATTAACAATCCCAGGGCTAAAGAAGCGGTGAGCGACCTTATCGACAGACTCGAACTGGTGGATGATTGGAGAGTTAACAACAAAGACAAAAAACGATATACATGGAGAAACAAATCTCCAATAAAAATGGCTAGACTAGATTACTTTATGATATCTGAAGATCTTCTAAGTTTAGTTGGCACAGGGACCGATATATTACCAGGATACCACTCTGATCATTCCATAATATCACTCACATTGAAATTAAATACAATTGTGAGAGGTCGAGGTTATTGGAAATTTAACACCTCCCTACTTCGTGACAATGAATATGCAGTATTAGTACATTCTATTATAGAAAGAAATAAACTAAGATACGATTATAAACTGAATATATGTGAAGAAAATACAAGTAATGTTACTTGTAAAATTAGTAAACGCCTATTTTTAGACACCCTCTTATTGGATATAAGAGGTGAAACAATAAATTTCGCAGCGAAACGAAAAAGAGAACGCAAAAAGAAAGAGCACGAATTAAACAAAACTAAAGTAAAATTGGAAACAACGGTCGATAACAAGGACCAATGTTTAACAGAAAGAGATGAATTATTGGAAAAATTAAAAAAAATAGACTCGGAGCTATATGAAATTAGAAAAGAAGATGGGCAATGATAAGATCTAGAGCCAGATGGATTGAAAACGGAGAAAAACCCACAAAATATTTCTTGAATCTCGAAAAGCGCAATTTCATTTCTAAAACTCTATCTATGCTCACCGATTCCACTGGTAAATACATTGATAATCAGTCCGACATAATGAACGAAGCAAGAACATTTTACAGTACTTTATATGCATCTAAAAAAATAAACGATTCTGATATTAGCACTATCCTCAGTGAAGAAACTTATCCAGTGTTAACAAACGATACTGCAAATAGCATAGAAGGGCCAATAACTCTAAACGAACTAACAAACGCAATGAAAAGATCACAAAATGATAAGAGCAGCGGTCTGGATGGATTTCCGTATGAGTTCTGGAAAATGTTTGGCAAAACTTATGTCTAATTCTTTGTGAGTCCCTTCGTGAAGCATTTGATACTGGTGAATTATCCATAACCCAAAAACTCTTCTTCCGAAAAAAGATAAAGAGAGACATCTTTTAAAGAACTGGCGTCCGATAACTCTGTTAAATATAACATATAAACTAGCTTCCTCTTGTATAGCTGAACGAATGAAAAATGTTCTACCCGATATAATCAGCCATGATCAAACTGGTTTCTTAAAAAATCGGTATATTGGAGACAACACAAGATTAATTTATGATATTATCCATAAGACAAAATTAACTGATAAACCTGGTCTTCTGCTCCTGCTAGATTTTGAAAAGGCATTTGACTCAGTATCATGGAAATTTATAAATAAATGCCTTGACCTTTTTAACTTTGGTGATGACATAAAAAAATGGATTTATACTTTCTACACAAATATCAACTCATCTATTCTGATAAATGGACATATATCTCAGAGTTTCCACTAAACCGTGGCTGTCGGCAGGGTGACCCAATTTCGCTTTATATTGTTCTGATATGCGCAGAAATCTTAGCTATCATGATTAAATCTAATAAACGCATCAAAGGTATAAACCCCGGCAATATTGAATACAAAATCACACAGTATGCAGACGACACAACTCTCATCTTAGACGACAGAGAAGAAAGCCTAATGGAAGTATACAATGTATTAACACTGTTCGCAAATCTTTCAGGTTTGAAAATTAACCCTAGCAAGAGTCAGGCATCGTGGCTAGGTTCTTATACTGGGCGTAGAGATGGTATATGCTCAGATCTTGGTATCAGATTTGATAGCTCATTTGATCTTCTAGGGATTCATTTCGATACACATCTTGACAAAATGAAAATCAACTACGATACAAAATTTGCTGATGTGAAACGACTGATTGAGACATGGAAACACCGATTACTGACACATATTGGTCGAATAACTGTAATAAAATCACTTATACTCCCAAAATTAACACACCTTTTCGTGTCACTTCCAAATCCCGATAAAACATTTATGAAAAAATTGGACACTATGCTTTATAATTTTCTATGGAATTCAAAACGTGATCGACGCAAAGTTGTATGCCAAGATTACAAAAACGGTGGCTTGAAAATGGTTAATGTCAATAATTTTATGCTGTCAATGAAAATAACTTGGGTGAGATGCCTCATAACAAAGAGCGCCAAGTGGATGCCCCTCACAGATATTCCATTATGCGAAGACCCCATGTTCCTTACATATGAGCATGGCTATTTAGAGAAACAGGCAGAGAAATTAACAAATCCATTCTGGCATGACATTTTGTTATCATTTGTCAAATTTTTACAACAAAATGTGAACAATTGCAATATATCCACATGTACGCTGTGGAATAATTCAAATATAAAACAATATGGAAAGATAATAAACTTCAATTCTTGGCGCGAAAAAGGGATTATGTATATAAATGATATGCTAGATAGTAAAGGTTCTTTTCTTTCACAAGAAGCCATACATAAGACATTTAATATACGCACAGACTTCATCACTGTAAACACTATACAGCAGCAGATAAAATTAACAGCAAAAAAGCTTGGCCAACAGATAACTCGAGTTTCTTACCCCATTCTACACACTAACTTCAGCACTTTGCTTAAAAATTCGCGGGGAGGCAGGGGGGGGGGTCTGCAAAAAAATTCCGTATATAGGGCCGGGGTGGGTGGGTGGTCCAGAGGCGGAAAAAATGGTGCTTGTAAATTTTTTCCAAAATGTGTTTTTTTCAAACAATTTACAAGTACTGACCATGTAATGTTGTTTGTAAGCATGTTAGTACCATACTTGTTGGTATAGGGCTATATAGGCAGCTAAAGTGACTCTTTAGCCTCAGATTTAGCAACATTCTGGATTTCACAGTATCCCGGACCACTTCACAGTGGACCACCGTAATAACGTTCAGGAAACTTATGATCAACGGAAGAAATATTTAGTAACAAAATTAATATATTACCCAGTTGTATTATCTGAATAAAAGTAATAAAACAAAAAAACTCTCACAAATTGGATACTACATGGTGAATACTCAATGATGACTAGATATCATTAACATGATTGTTGCATAACATGAAATTGAAAAGGGTAACTCATAAATTTCTCATGTCTGAAATACTGTCTTGTTCTGGCATGTAATCAAATTCATTCCTTCAGGTTATTTCTCATCTTGAATGATTGCAAGTAATGTTAATTTGCAACAATTATCCAAATAAAACTGAGTTGGTTATGATGAATGACATTACTGTTTACTGCTCAGACAATCCCAAATGAAGGTGACGCTATTGTCATTGAATTTCCAACTTCATCTGGGAGCTTTACTGCTCAACAAGACGAAACTAAAATACTAATTGTATACTGTTATCACTTACAAATAGATGAACTGAAATAATGTGATGCATTCAGATGCATTGAGAAATGACATTCAATTTTTCATTCTGGTCTATCACCATACCAAACCACATCAAAATTTGACAACCGACACTTAACTTATATTACAAAAACTTTGTTTGGACTGAATTTCATAAAGTCGAACAGGGCCCATAACTCTGGTAGGTATTGGTGGTCACAACCCGCGATATTATGCATATTCGTCACCATGCCATAGGGCATCAAATATGACAACTGACTCTTTGAGTTAAAATTCAAAATGTTTGTACGGACAGACGGCTCGAGACGTCAACTATATACCCGCCGACTAATATCGGGCAGTATAATAACCATATATCTGTGTATACATAACCAAAAAACAATTCCCCTCCCCACCCCATCCCGTTGGATAAGACTAAAGAGTTCTTTGATCATGCACATATAATTGTGGAACCCTGACCTGTTTACCACTATTTATACTGGCCAGTGTTCTCTGTCAGACACAACACACACGATATATTAAGGCTATAATGGGGTCTAGGGCAATTTGTGACATATAGTGTACCTACACAATGCTTAATTAATATTGTTAGATACTGAAAACATCAGGAAACACATGGCAATACAGTATATTTTTCGTTTTTCTGATCTGTGTTTACCAATTAGTAAGGCAGTTAACACAGTTATTGAAGAACGGCTAAAAAAACCTCTGAAATTTTGATAAAAACACGAGAAACGGGGAGTGGGTCCCCAAAAGTTTGGAGGAAAAAAATATTTTTTTTGCAAAAATGGGGTGGTGGGTCCCTCGAGGTCGGAAAAAACTTTTTGGGCCCTATATGTGCAATTTTTTTCCAGACCCCCCCCCCTGGGGGAGGACAAGATTTTTACAAAACTTTGAACGATTCTCAAATTACGACTAAAGCGCGCACAAAATGGCAATCACAGTTTCCTGATATGGGAAGTACATTATTTACATATGATAAACTACCCTTTCTCACGACGCCTGACACCAAGCTACAATGGTTACAATTCCGAATAAATTCTAGAATATTATCAACTAATAACTTTCTACACATATCTAATATAAGACAAGATGGCAAATGTGATAGGTGTAAAAGTGAAAAGGGAGATATCAACCACATTTTTTGGGATTGTTGTCATGTGCAGACATTTATTAGAGATATATGTAATTGGGGAAAAATAATGATATAAATCTTTATCCCACAAATATGACGATGATTCTTGGCACACCACCCATTAGTAAAAACTATACTACAAACTTGCTCTGGCTCCTAATTAAACAATATATATATCGGTCTAAATTTAAACCAATCACTGTGTCTGTTAATGTTTTCCTCAAAGAGTTGGCATATAGATACGATTGCGAAAAAGCACGATGTCAATCGAAACTTTCAGAATTCTTGAAAAACTGGTTCCTTATAGAAAAAGCTTTAAACAAAAGGGGACTTAATAAAAAATCGACAAAGTTACTTTAATTTTTGAGACTCCTATCGATTATCACGCAGTCAGTTCAAACATATACTATCTACCACCATCTCCATAATAGCCTCTATGTTGAGAGTTGAGTCCATCCGAAACATCGAACATATTTATAATACATTTACTATATATACTATGCATATGCATATATTTATGTATTATATAACTTTATACCACTGGTGTGCGAATGCTGTGAGCCAGGCGAGTGCGTGCAGTAAAAGAGAGATATGTGTGAACGCGAGGAATGCCATATATGTATACACATATCAATGCCATTGAACATTCTGTATTTGAAATTCCTCAATGTGATTGTTTCTTCAATAAACATTTAAAAAAAAAAATTGCACCCGTGCTGACAAAGAAACAAAATTATAAATTAGAAACCAATTTGTCCAGCGAATGGTTCTTTTGGGAGGAGAGAACCAAACGAGTAACGAAAATTTGGCTGTGAAAACAAAAATTGTTATTATCATGAACCCTGATCGAGCTCTTCTGGTTTCTTTTTTGTAGGTTCGTTTTTGATTGGTAGGTTGGTTATGTTTTCTACAAGAAACGGAACTGGTTGCAAAGCAGAAACCACTGAAAAGAAACACATTTTTATCTGATCTGATATGCCGTGTGAAAAGTCTCAAACAAACTCTTTCGTTGCACACCATCGCATTTTTCATTTCTATAATTCAAAATGTCGGTCGTTACACTAATATCCGGTTATATAAAGTGTTCAAATGTTGAGAACAGTAGGAGATACTACTCCGAGTCTCGATGTATATTTTTGATCAATCTTGGTCAGATAACAGAGGTATGTGACTGTATGTTTACGTCGTTGGTATATGTTTAACATGTGTAGTGTCGTGGGAATGCGTACGGTTATGATAAAAGAAGAACTAGAGGGTTATCCGGTTCCGTTTTCATATAATACCCGAACGTTTGGAAACTTGACCCAAAATCTTAAAGTCGCCGTCGCGAAAATTCTCAATATATGTTCATTTATTCATATTTGTATCAAGTTATGCACACTTATTTAAGAAAACAATCCCCCGCTGTCTGAAAGATACGAGCGTTTACGACTGTGTGTGTCTGGATGATAGCCTGATGCCTTACTTCATTATCTATTTTGACGGAAACAGTTATTTGCGAGAAAGCGTGTGACGTATTAAAGGACCTTGGGTATTTCCCACAGAATGGCTGACACTGACAGAAACATTTTTTGCGATCTGATTGTTCCTCGTCTGATTCGTCAGCAGAAGACACTTTAAATTTGACAACGGGAGCATACATGCACGGGCCGGAATTACCACAAAATTACCATGGTGTGAGACCACCAAACGATCCAGACCTTGGATGGCGAAGAGATGAAACTCGCGTACGAAAATGGTGAGTCACTGAGCGTCTCTTATTAAAAATATCGCGGTCACTGGCAAAACATGTGAAAATAAAATTGATGTAAATACTAGCTAAAACCCCGTTTATACGAGCGGACATGTGTAATAATCATTACGCATACTCAATACATCGAAATATGAAATATAATTCAAGGAAAAGTTGTGTGTCTGCCGAAATGTTAGTCTAAAAATATACTAGTAGTATTTTTTTTACTAAAAATGTAAATTTTTTGATGTATTGAAATTGTGGACTCGACCACTGCCAGTCCATGGCTGCTCACGGATTGACATTGTATTCAGTTATTAGTATCAGTACTATCACAATCAGAGACAGTGTTTGCAGTAACTTTGCACTGGCTAAAATAATACATAATAATTTGCCAAAAATTAGCTAACCCTTGATTTGTGACATTGTCCAAGAAAAAAAAGTTTCTTGAAAGTTGAATATTCAACATGTTAATTGTTATCTCGACACATCTTGAGATCCTGACATGCGCATCTCAAGCTCTGAACATATTACTAGTATCTCGCGATATTATCTTGAGATCTTTGCATATTTTCTTGAGATCTTGCGGTATGATCTCGAGAAAATATGTTAATATCTCAAGATTCTTTTCTCGAAATTTCGAGAGAGTCGAGATAATATCTTGGTGGGGATATTTTCTATAACAGTATATGGTACATTGTATATCATTTTGAAGACAGATTCATTGTGGTCCAAGTGAGATGATTAAACATATTCATGGGTTCACTTGACTGTCGGGGTACTATACATGTACATGTAGTATGTCTTTAGAATGGAAATCTGTTACGGTACTGGTATAGAAGAGCAAAAGGAGGTATCTCGGATTCTCGGTCCAAAACAGCATCAACCCAACCAATTTCCCAAGCTGTTGTGGACTGAGAAGACTTGGTCTATACATGCCAATGTATGCTATTTCTGAATATATAGTCATGAAACGGAAAGAAATTAACTTTCCAAGAAAAAGTTGTTTGAGTCAGTATTTGGGGCAGGAGAAAGATACCCGGGTTTATTATCGCCCCCACTCCCCAACCGAGCAGCTACTTATGACAAAAATGAATTTATTATTTTATAAGTTGCTTATTTTGCTTCATACACTCATGAAAAGGCGAGAGATACTCAAGCCTCGGTATTCCCCCCTCCCACCCCAAACCCTGACTCAATGAAATTTTTCTCGATTAATTTTAATTTCTCGCCATTTCATGACTATATAAAGCGATATACCGGTACATGTAAGTGATAAATAATAAGATATTTTTGTCTCATATGCAGCTGCTGTTTTCTTTTTTGGGTGGGGGCAGGTGGGGGAGGGATATTCAGGCATGTGTAATTTCTCCCCAGCCCAAATCCTGACTCAATCAAAATTTTAATGGATATATAGCATTATAGGGCAATATAAGCAATACAATAATTAGTTTATTTTTGTCATATACTCTTATGTAGATGCTGGGTGTGGGGGATATTCAGACCTGGGTATCTAATTCCCCCCTCTCTACCAAAACCCTGACTCAAACAACTTGTAACATGTTAATTTATCGCCATTTAATGACTATAACATAAAAATAAATAAGCAATAAATTAATACGCGCACATTTATATTTTGTCGTATGTTGATTTCTCGGTGGGTGTGAGCATTTGACAGACTGAAAATAGTAAAAAGGGGGGATGCACTGGGGGAGATATCATGTACACCAGGTAAACAAGTTATGCTGAACAGAATGTCGCCGGTAACACATATATCAACGCGTATTGGGCACACCAGAAAGGGAACTATGCACGCATGTATAACATTGCCAAGACATCGGAAATAACCTCGGATACTTACAAAGAGTTCCTACTTACTGAATATCCATTTATTCCCAGGAAGTTTAGAAGAAAGATCACGAAAAGCGATACAGCAGTGGCCAAGCGAGTTAAATTGGAACTTGAAATGGTGAAACTACAAGGAGCGCAAGACGTGGCATCAACAATAAACTCAAAATGGACGAACCGTGAGATAATTTAAAAACTCATAAAACTATGGGATGAAGAGAAGTGTCATATTCGGACAAAAATTAACATCAACTGCGAGAAAAAACTGAAGTGGTTGAAAAGCCAAAATCCAAACTAATACCACAGGCAGTAACAGAAGCACAAGCGTTGATGCTCACATCACAAAAAAAATCAGACTCGTGTTCTGGTTCCGAAATAAAATCAATAACGGAGAAGTCGGACGATATTTCGGAAAGACAATCAATTAAGGATATAGTTGTTCGAAGAAAATCGTATGCCGAAATAACAAAAGCAAACTCCCATGTTGACAGTCATTCACTAATGACAAGGAATACAGTTTACAACTGACCTCAATCAACAGATATACAACAAAACTGTAAGTAGAAGTAATTTAGACACCGCTCGCGATGATATCCAGAGTTGCAATAAAACACCAACCCCATCCAATAACCAGAATGTTTAGAAAACCGCCATCGCCTCAAGGGACGACACAAACAGGAGAGGGAACCGAACAACCCAAAATGTTGAACCTCTCGTCACACATCCTGTCCAATGAGGAGACTGACTTACTAAAATTAGGGTTAAAATTTTCACCCACCCCAACATCATCTAACAAACACGAGCTGCAAAAAACGTTGATGAATTCTCTCGGAAATTACGACTAGCATAACGATATTCGGACGAAAAATATATCGACCCCTCTCTCGTCCGTAATAAGTCATCCAAATGCTCAGATCTTAATAGGGACCGAGCTTTTGGGAATTTATAAAGACTACGAAACAATACCCACTAACCAGTGTAGACGGCGACAGGCAACATCTAAAAAAGTCGGAAATAAAAGCTATTTCCAGTCTTAAAAATAACTAAAAAATCATAATAAAATTGTCGGATAAAGGGGGTGCCATAGTCATAATGGATTATTATGAACTCAAAATAAGGGATATGTTATCAGATCATAACACATATGAGGAAATTCCGCAAAACATAGATAAAGAAATTCTTGGAAAATTGAAGAAACACAAGAAATGCTTCACAAAAAAGGAAGTCCTCTATCTCACATATTGCAGCTGTAAAACGAGTAATTTCTATGGATTACCTAAATGTCACAAATCTAACCAGATAGAAACCGCGATAGCCGAACAAAATTGCGAAATCATCCGTGTATACCGACCTGAGGATCTCAAATTTCGCCCGATCGTTGCGGGACCAGCTTGCACAATTAGTAGACTGAGCAACCTTGCGGACATAATTTAAAAACCCCTGCTCAAAATATTTTTAAAAGCTAAGTGAGGGATAACATTGATTTTCTAAAATTTATTTCCACAGAAGTTACAGATGACACCCTCCTGGTAAATTTCAATGGTGTAAGCTTAAATAGCAACACACCACACTCACTAGGTCAGGATGCAATTCAATTTTGGATGAAAACATACCCGGAACTGTCAACGACAGATTCACTATGGCTTTTGACGAAGATGCAGTAAAACTCATCCTCGAAAATATTACATTTCAAACGAGCAAAACGAACTATAAGCAGATAAAAGAAACCGCAATGGGAACGAAAATTGGCCCCAACATATAGCACTTGAACTCTTCGGTATCTTGAAGAAAAACTTTACGAGTCTTTACAACAAAGATATGACAAAACGTTTTGTGACAATTTCCAAACCTCGTGGAAACGATACATAGATGACTGTAATATATTTTGGCAGAAATCATGGGGTGACGTCAATGAACTGTACCCAATTTTGAATGGACTCAATGCCGATCTAAAATTTACCGTAGAAACTAGCTCGCAAAACTGCCATTTCTTGATATTCTCATTATAAAAAATGGTAAAAGAATTTCAACATACATATAATGGAAATCAACAGACACTCAGCAATACCTTCACTTTAAGAGCACTCACCCAGAAGTTGTCGCAATTACATCCCATATAACTTAGCAAGACGCATTTGTACAATAGTCTCAAACTCCGACGTCCATATAATCCGACTTGCGGCACTCATAACCACTCTAATAACGAACCAAAGACGCTTTGGGTCGTATATAGGCTATATCTGATTTTGTGACGTCACCAATTTTTAAGTAATACGACCCTTGGATTTTGAATTTTGGATAGCACGAATGTCGCACATAGGATCGGTGGGCCTAAATCATTATTGTCGTAATCGGCTGTCAAGAGGCCAACACAAATCAGTCGATGTGCAACATTCTCATATTTATATGAACGTCATACAATCATTGATGTCTTTTGTTTGATATTTATAAGGGCGAGTAGCTTGTTTATAATGCATTTCTAACAGGTATATTCACTATATTGGATTATAATTGGAAACAAATCAAACTAAAGCGCTAGACTTCAAACAAAGCGTGAATTAAATTACATGAAAAACGTTTGTTTACAAATTATGTTTTTTTTCCAGCCGCATGGATGCACATGTAGAGAATATCTTTAATTTTATATCGGTATTTTAGCCTGAATGATTGATGCAATATTCATAAAGTTTGACGCAGACAAACCTAGGCCAAGCTAACCAGTGCTAACTATAACTTGTTTCGATTGAGTGCTCCAAGTTCAGCGATAAAAATAAAATCAATAAATAATATTGGAAGATAACATATAGTTCCAACCGTATTGGTCATTTAAACCCATAATATTCTGCAATTGTATGAAACAAACTATTTATTTAATTATATTAAGTTTTGATAATGTTATAAATTGTTGTATTTCTAACAACGACGGACGAAGAGATGTGAGTTTTTGCTATAGATTAATACGCATCACAATACACAATAGTCCTGCCACAGAAATACGCGAACACGACGTCGAAGAATATGCAAGTTATGTGATAGGAATATCAGCATAAACTGAACACAACAACTGCGAAAAGCTATGTGTGCATGTTTGTGAACTCCATTATTCTAAGCATAGATACTTTTAACGTGATGACAATTTTGCAAATGAAAACACAACAGAAAAACTTGGAAAATTCGATGCACCATCAACGCATCATGACCATGTCATGTGGTATTGTCATTCTCATGATTCTGTTCGCAGTTCCAGATGGTGATCTTTCTTTGCTGATATTCATTCAGCAACCATTGATTAGATGCCAACAACAATCAATGAATAATTGCACTAAGTGAACATTAAGTGTACGTTCAGACGACCACGATACAAATTACAATCGTAAATGGACAGATTTCCGCTGTAGGAAGTAACTGGTAGCTGGACTGCGCATGCCCACATCAAAATCGTAGGTAATAAAATAATATCAAGATCTGTTTGATTTTAGATGCGAAATTGTGGCGTATTCTTGGTTATCTCCACTTGCGGCGTAATCGCAGTCGTGTGTACGTAAAAATCGTAGTTGGAAATGACCACAGGGTAGTCAATCGCATGCTTTAGGAACAACCTATGATATAATGTACGCGACATCGCAATCGTCTGAACAAACTATCCACGATATCGTCGGGCTCGATTCCTCCACTTACGATTGAATCATGGTCGTCTGAACGTACACTAAGGCCACCATGATTCAATCGTAAGTGGAAGAATTTCCATCGTAGGAAGTAGCTCACGTCAAAATCGCAAGTAAAAAAATAATATCAATAATATCAAGCACTGTTTGATTTTAGATTCAAAATCGTCGTTATCCTTGTGTACTTCCACTTGCAATGTAATCGCAGTTGTGTGTGTAGCTGTCGCATTGTAAATGTAGAAGGCCGATGACTTCTCTGCTTGAGAGGTCTAGATATCTTGGTCACGGTCGTTAGAAGCTTTGTGTGATCACCGAAGTTAAGCAACGTCGATGCCGGTTAGTACTTGGATGTGTGACTGGCTTGGGATTCTGGGTGCTGCCGACTTTCGGTGCGACTACCGCACTTCTCTCTCTTGTTCTGTTACATGTGTACGTAAAAATAGTGGCTGGAAAGATCACAGGGTAGTCAATTACATGCTTACGAATAACCTATAATATCATCATGTACGACGACCCCGCAATCTACCGGTATCTATCAATAAACTATCCATAATTTTGTCAGGCCCCGATGCCTCCACTTACGATTGTATCATGGTCATCTGAACATTCACTAACGACACAAAATAACTGCAAATTCAGAGACCTGTACGGTAATCGACTACTAGTTGACTAGTCGGATCCCTTCTATGAGCTCCCGTTTCTATGCACATACAGTACCGATATCACGTATAAAATAAGCCATGTGTCATCGCAGTTTTGAGAAACTCTTTAGACATGGCCGTTATTTCGTAAAAGTTATATTTAAAGAAATAACTGTCATCTTAGAATTATCTCTCATTTTGAAAACATAAACCGCAGTGCTTTATAATATTTCGGCGAGAATCCAAATCTAGATTCTCGTAAATATTCTCGCAAATATACTCGCAATTTACCCTCTATTCTCGTGAAATATTGTATGGATTCTCGCAAAATCAGATGAAATAGATCGGTATGCCATCGTATCTAATCCCACACTGTGCCGACTAGGTGACAATAATAATAAAAACAAAATTGTCTATGCACAAATAGCATTGCGATACTAAAACTTCTAAAAGCTCTAAATACGTTGATCGAAGCAACTGTGTGTTGAAAATTAAGACTCCTAACTTCGCCAAGTCGTGCACACGTCTAGAATAGGCTATGTAGCTCGTTTTGTCTTTTATAGTTGGATGATACAGTAGCCTGATTGAGCTTCATTTTTAATGTGAATTACATGTCTACCAGTTTCTGGTACCCTGCTGGATAAGACAAGTGTCCACTTAACTGTGGTGCAGTTAGCGTTGCCACCGAGGCCGAAATGCAACTACACTGCAGCTTCACCGGCTAACTACAGTTGGGCCGCGGTGTAATTGCCATTCGGCATGGTGTAGTTGCCACGGTGTACTTTCATCAAACTGAAAAAAGACAAGACAAACCAGAAATCTAACCACGATGTACATGCCATTTGACCGCGAGGGTAGTTGCCGTTCGGTCGCAGTTAACTTGCGTTTGGCCGCAGTGTACCGGTACTTGCCGTTCGGCCACTGTGCTCAACTGCAGTTGAACGGCAAATACACCACGGTGCCAATGGAGACTTGTTTTTGTCCAGCGGGGTATACCACGAAAAAGTGCATAGAATTGACGTTCATTGGTTGTGTGTGCCACTATCCCATCTACAAAACAAACAGTTAACTCGTGGCACTGTTATGCCCAATATACCGTAGATGTGTAAATCATTAAAATTACATTAAAAATGTGCTCAATCAGGCTAGCCTGTGATAGACAAAATGAGGCCGATGGGGTCATTGTCACAAGGCTTCGGTTACATTCGTGGCCAGCTTTTTAAATCGATCACAAATGTAGCCAGCTTTTTGCCGGCGATCACATTCGTAGCCAGCTTTTCTAATTCCATGCTTTATATGGCGCGAAATATGACGTCATCGCGTTCGTGACTAAAATATCGACGTCATGCTCCAAAACTGACTTCGTTTATCAACTTATATTGGAATATAATTCGAGCATCTAACGACATTGATCGGAAACCTCAGGTTATTAGATGAACTAATATGAAATGAAAATTTATGTTGTTTTTCATTCATGAACTCAGAAAAATGAGACTAACCTAATCGTGTTCATTGAGGCTCGCATGAATATGAAAAACTGGCTACAATTGTGATCGCCGTAGAAAAGCTGGCTACATTTGTGATCGATTTAAAAAGCTGGCTACGAATGTGACCGGAGCCCCGTGATAATGACCCCATCAGCCAAAATGAGGTACATGTATGTAGTCCTGTTTGGATGTGTGTCGAACATGCTCACAGCATTAGCCATCAATGAACCACCACCGATCAATCTTTACTAGATCATTTGGTCAAAAATAGATCAACCATTCTTCCTGGCATAGTGCTCACAAGTTGGTGTAAAAGAGTTGTCTAAATTTCTTGAATATTAATTATTGAATTTTGTTTATTTGAAAAAAGAATATGTACCGGTACTAGTAGATCATGCCATGATTCACTACTTTAGCTACATGTATGCCTGTAGAAATCATATCCCACCAGTACAAAACCTGAGAACTGTTTGATACTCTAACCTGTTCTGATGCAGGGGGAGGGAAATTTTTGCAGGCATGTATGGCCGGGTGGGTAGTTGATTGGACCAACACAAATAATGTAATTCTAACTGCTAAACTGACTGCAGGCAGTTATCGTGTTGTATTTTGTTGCAAATTTTTGTCGCTGGCAGCCATGTTTTTGGCCAAATGACCCCAACATTACTTGTTCCTATCTACCGTATATTTCAATGTTAACATCCATGACAAATAGTATGCAGAGAAATTCATATAAAGTTGTTTACAGTGAATTTCTTCCTGCAAATCTCTGTTTTAGTGTTAACAGGAGGGGGGTGTCAAAAAATGGTCGGAAAAAACTGCCGAAAACGGAAACAAATTTGGGTGGGTCCGAAGTTCCCAACAAGGGTCGAAAGGAAAAAATGAGCATACGTGCCAGAACTAGTTTTCAGAACCCCCCCCCCCTTGTTCTGATGTGGAAATTTTATAACGATGAACAAACAAGGCATGGCATGTACATGGAATGAGATACCAGCATATAACTGTTTTCTGATACCATTGGAGGAGAAATGGTTTAATACATGGGATAGTTCTGCAGTAAAAATTTGCCAGATAAGCGATCGCAAGGTAGAATTCTGCATTCGACTGGTAGACACTGACATAGTCGGCATTATTAAGAGGGTTAATGGGGGTCAATATCACATGTAAACCAAAACAGTGGTTATCCAAAATTGTTTTAGGTGGATTGTACTACTCATGTATATATGATTTGGATATTAAGGTTAATCCATATATTATAAAATGAGAGAAAATTGAAGTTGTGAGTCTGAAAATACATATTTGGAAAAAAATTACATGCAAATTTTTTCCGACAACACCCCCCTAAATGAATAAGGAAAAAATTTACGTGTAAATTTTTGACACCTAGGTACCCCCCCCACCCCCGGTACGTTGTGTCCCGCAGTTTTTTTCCGCCCCCCCCCCCCCCTGAGTATGACAGACAAAACAAGATACCGGTACGTACATGTAGTCAATTTCTTGTTGAAATTGACTACATGTACGTACCGGTATCCCCTCTCATGCTCTCCCACGCTTGCCGCTTCATGGCTCGGATGATGCTATGCATCATATACATGTACATATTAAAGGAGCCCCCCCCCCTTTCAAATTTCCTGGACCCGCCCATGGTTATCCTCAATGCACTCAAACATTCATCAATATTCTACTACTAGTATGTACAAATGTACATGTATAAATATACAGGTACAGGTATATAATCACAGTATTTCAAGCGCGAAATCAGGTGATGAAAAAATGGATTTTTGTGAGGTCTCACACGTACATGCATGTATGTAACGCAGAAATTTGTATTTGGCTTTTATTTGTACTGCCACTCTGTCACTCACCATGTATTACTGACATTCTTATGAGGCATGAATGGATGTTAACCTTAGAAATATGATTATACCAACATGCTGAGGAGGATAAATTGACGAACGACACTACACCGAAAAAATCTATAAATGCCACAAATGTAATGGTAGAATGACCCTAATGTCATCATAGTAGATGTACCTTAGATGCATGGCTTATTTGCAATGTCAGCACACATGTAAACTTCAAAATAAGGCCTAAGGAAAATATAGGTGTGATTTCCCCTAATTGCCCCCTCCCAGAATTAGGGTCGATAAGAAGGCCTTTTTGTGAGTATTTTTCTTTAAACATACTGCCTAGAATGTACCATAAACATGTACATTAATGTAGAAGTGTACTACATCTACATGTAGTGTAATTGGGCTTGATTAAATGTGGTGTGATCTACCGGTAAGTGAATAAACCAAGGAGTTCACAAGTGAACAACAGCTGGGGACTCTGGGAAGGGGTGGATTGGGAAAACACATTTAAAAAAAAGTTTTTTCGAATCCAGAGGAGTGGGGTAATAACAAATTTGCAGGAAGCTATGCCGGTGTGGGTGGGTGGCCCGAGAGTCAAAAGCACATTTTTTTTACAACCTTATGCAAATTGAATCTCACTGGATATGCAGGGGTCATGCTACTAGTGCATGTGGATATGTATAATTTGTTTTCATAAAATTGAATGCATATAATGAACGGTGCCATACATGTACAGGTATAATATTGTTTTATTTGGATCTAAGCTTCTTAATGGGTTACTGTATTTTCCCACTATTAACAGGTCAAGCTGTATTCCACTATTATAGTGGTATACCGGTATGACTATACAATATTCAAGTTTCCTTTATTTACGTCGGGAATAGAAGATGGCGCATACCCGTGCACAGCCAAATATCACTCTTACCAATATCGCAGCGAATGGACAGACTTCCGTCAAAATTTGTTGTGCTTTCTTTTGCGGCAGGTTTGTTATTCAATAATATTATAATATATTACTAATACCGGTATATGCCTTTCTAAATGACAATAACAGGATGACCCAATCGCTCCTTCATAACATTTCAACTAAGTGTATGCTAATTGAGTTGCTTATCATGTGCCGTCATTATTTTTTATTCTCCTGGACAAACTACCGGTATATGTATGATAGCGAATTAGTGCGACACTGATTTTGAATAATATTTGTGTGAAATATGATTTTGGATTATCCCTCTTTTATCAAATTAACAAAACGGTAATGGTCATATACCACAATAATAGTGGAATGCCACTATAATAGTGGAATTCAGGATGTGCCTGACCTGATTAATGCATTATAATTTCCATTTAGCATTATGGGTATGGTAACATATTTAGTGATGCAAAGAGTGAAATTCAAGATGGCTGTTGGCGGCCATATTTTTCATTAAAAATCATTCAAATTTGACATCTCCCATCTAGGTGTTCCTAGACCCATATATCGTTGAAATCAGTCAAAGTTTGTTTTAACATATCTGTTTATTTTATTACATTTTTAGCTCAACGTTACTTTGTAAAGTTTGAGCTATTGCCATGGCTTGGTGTGTGTGTGTGTGTGTGTGTGCGTGATTCGTCAACAATTTCGTTTAGCACGGGCAACAGGTCGTACCATTAGTCTGATCATCATAAAAGTTGTCATGGATGTTAACAATGACATGTAGATGGGAATGAGTCATTTTGGTGTCATTCGGCCAAAAAACATGGCCGCCAGCGGCCATCTTTGATTTCAAAATTCAATTCATTAGCACGGGCTATATGTCGTACTGTTTGTCTGATCATCATGAAATTTGTCATGGATGTAAATATTGACAAGTAGATGGGAACGATTAATTTTGGGGTCATTCGGCCAAAAAACATGGCAGCTGGCAGCAATCTTAGATTTTACTCTTTGCATGACTAAATCCTTACAGGTCGTACCTTTTGTCAGATCATCGTGAAATTTGTCATGGATGTTAACAATGGCATCTAAATGGGAACGAGTCATTTTGGGGCCAAAAAACATGGCCACCAGCAGCCATCTTGGATGTTACCCTTTGTATGACTAAATCCTTTAACACGGGCTACAAGGTCGTACCTTTAGTCTGATCATCATAAAAATGTTCATGGCTGTTAAAATTGGAATGTTGATGGGAACGAGTCATTTTGGGGTCATTCGGAAAAAAAACATGGCAGCAAGCGGCCATCTTGGATTTCAAAATTCAATCCATTAGCACAGGTCGTACTGTTCATCTGATCATCATGACATTTGTCGTGGGTGTTAATATTGACTTGTAGATGGGAACGAGTAATTTTGGGGTCATTCGGCCAAAAAACATGGCCGCCGGCAGCCATCTTAGATTTTACTCTTTGTATGACTAAATCCTTTAGCACGGGCTACAGGTCGTACCTTTAGTCTGATCATCATAAAATTTGTCATGGCCGTTGAAATTGGAATATAGATGGGAACGAGTCATTTTGGGCTCATTCGGCCAAAAACATGGCCACCAGCAGCCATCTTGGATTTTACTCATTGCATGACTAAATCCGTTGGCACGGGCTACAGGTCGTACCTTTGGTCGGATCATTATGAAATTTGTCTTGACTTTTGACATTGACATGTAGATGGGAACGAGTCATTTTGGGTTATTCGGCATTAAAACATGGCTGCCAGCGGCTATCTTGGATTCTACTCTTTGCATGACTAAAGCTATCAAATGTTTTTGAATTGTTGGAAAACATAGCCGCCAGCAACCATCTTAGATTTTACTTTTATATACATGTATATATATATATATCTTCATGTTGATACACTAGTATTAGACATTCAACTTTCCACATTCCAAATCACTCCATCGACAGTAACACATTAAATTATTACCCTTACAAGTTGAGCTTCAGTGTCATTGACACTTTCATTTTGAATACCTTACTCATATTTAAATTCGCGCAGTACTACGGCACATGTATTTTTTGCTCAGTTTTGAATTCGTGCACTTTAAATTCGCGCACATAGCTGCGCGAATTCAAAACTGACGAAAAAATATTTTTGTGATAGATTAATATACATGAAGCTGATGAAAGTTTCAGTTCTTCGTCATTGCTGGTGATAGTACTAGTATATGTGCATATTAAACACAATCGCGGGGGATTTACATCATGTTGACAATAAACTAGTAACTACCGGTACATACATCAACATTTTGTGGCAACCTGAAATATTAGTAGTTCTTATACAAGCATTTCAACAATGTCTACAATGTACATGTACCGGGTATGTTACCATGATTTGTCACTTGGCATTGTGAGCAATGGTCTTGATAGCAGTTGGCCGAATGTAAATATATACATGGATAGGCTTAATTGTCTGTTCAGCCATTCATAATATATTTAAATTCAGCAACATAGCACTCTACATGTAGTATTTCATATGGACTGCAGTTTAGATTAAACTTGGGAATCATGTATACTATTTTTCGCTCAGTTTTAAATTCGCGCGAAAAAATAGTACTGCGCGAATTTAAATACGAGTAAGGTAGTCAACCTTTATTCGAAGAGTACAGTGAAGAGTTTATATCTATTTGAATAATCTATTATTGTGTTATGTTTTCATTTATATCAGGTTAAATAAATGTGTTTTATAATATAACTATTTAAATCAGAGCCTTTCAATGTCAATGTGAATTGATAGATCCTTGATGAAAACATTTAGCAAGCTTGCCTTTTTATTACCCATTTGTATCATCCATAATCAACTGATGGTGAACTCACCCCCCTACCAAGAGTTAAGTACACACATGTACCTATTACATACTAGAAGCATTCTTAAAACCTTTTGTACCATTAATTTGAATAAAACAATGACTCTAGGAAAAACATTTACCAGGACAGGAAAATTTGTGAAAGACAATAGGATGTACATGTAGTCATCACAGTACAAGTACTGGTGTAATGGTGGTATTGTGTGTAAAATTCTCACGAAACGTTAGTGACATCGATTTCATGCCAAGTAATATAACCAAAAGTATGAACATTTGAATAACAAATCACACACTTAAGCATAAACCAAGTTCGATCTTTTATTCAATCCTAATGTAAACATGTATTTCCACTGTGTTGTTCAAGTAATACTTTCACCACAACATGATTTGGCATTTTAAGTCACTTTGGTCGAGGTACATGTACACGTGTAGTTCAATATTTCTGCAACTGGATAAAAAATAAAAAATTCCCTACCCACCCTAATTTTTTCACAACGTTAGCGGAAACATTCTTTTTTTTTGGTCTGACATCTACATGTAGGTTACATAGAGAATAATCACTCGATTGAGCTGGTTACGTGAAATAATTCATGAGAGGCAACACAGTTGTTGGACATTATGGACCCACGTACCGGTATGTATGTTACTGGTTGATAGTTTGACACTCCTGCGATCGCGTAAACTTTTGACACTTCGGGTATTTGACTGATTGTGCGATCATTACCCGTACTTCGAATCTGTTGTTTACACACTTTTTCTGCCGAGGTTTGTACTGGCGCTAATATTTATTTATAATGGCCAACAACTGTTAGAGGCAGGGATGTAGTACAAGCATGATTATCTTGATTGAATCGTTCATGTCATCAGTTAAATCAAGTGATCTTATTCTGTTTAGGCCAAAGAAAAAAGATTGTATGTTTCCGGTAACGGAGCGAACAAATTAGGGTAGGTACTAGTAGGTAGGCACATTTAAAAAAAAGATTTATTTCGATATTTTTTATCCAGCTGCAGAAATATTGAACTACCTCGACCGAAGTGACATAAAATGCCAACCTGTGTTGTTGGGGAAGTCTTACTTGATCAACACAGTGGAAATATACATTAAGATTGATAAACAAAATCAAATTTCATGCTTAGGTATGTTTTTAGCTCAACTTACTTTGTAAGTTTGAGCTATTGCCATGGGCTGGCGACTTGGCGTTCGTCGTCCGTGTGTCCATGTGTCCGTCAACAATTTCCTTTGGCGCGGGCTACAGGTCGTACCTTTGGTCTGATCTTTATGAATGTTGACATTGACATGTAGATGGGAAAGAGTCACTTTGGGGTCATTCGGCCAAAAAACATGGCTGCTGGTGGCCATCTTAGATTTCAAATTTGAATCCATTGGCGCGGGCTACAGGCTGTAATGTTTGTCTGATCATCATAAAGTTTGTCATGAATGTTGACATTTACATGTAGATGGGAACGAGTCATTTTAGGCTCATTCGGCCAAAAAACATGGCTGCTGGTGGCCATCTTGGATTTTACTCTTTGCATCACTAAACCCTTTGACACATCCTGCAGACCACATCTCTGATCCGATCATCACCAAACTTCATATGGATCATCGGGGTGACCTCTATATGATAACGAGTCATTTTGGGGTTATTTGGCCAAACAACATGGCCGTCGTCAGCCATCTTGGATTTTACTCTTTGCATCACTAAATACTTTGACACACCCTACATACCACATCCCTGATCTGATCATCCCCAAACTTCATATGGATCGTAGGGGTGACCTCTTGATGGGAACAAGTCATTTTGGGGTCATTCGGCAAAAAATATGGCCACCAATGGCCATTTGGATTTTACTCTTTGTATGACTAAATATTTATACAAAATCATGGGTTACAGACCGATCTGTTTGTTTGATCTTCATGAAATTTGTCATGGATGTTGACATTGACATGTAGATGGGAAACGAGTCATTTTGGGGTCATGCGGCAAAAAAAAATGGCCGCCGGTGGCCATTTTAGAATATACTCTTTGCATCACTAAATCCTTTGGCACAACCTACAGACCACATCCCTGATCCGATCATTATGAAACTTGTCAACCATTAAATTATTCCCCTACCTAAGTTGAGCTACAGTGTCATTGACACTTTCATTGACATACATGTAGCACATTTTCATAAATTTGGCTATAAACTTGGTAGGAAATTGATGTCACTAACTTTTTATAAGAATTTTACCAATAATACCGCCTTTATACCGTACTTGTATTGTGACGACTACATCCCATTGTCTGGGGGTAGCCAGTACGCCCACCGAGCATGCCTGGTTTTTGGAGACAGTAGCTATTCCCTTAACATATGTGGTGATAACCTCTGTACATGTATATATACAGATACACCCCCACAATGTCTGTTGATAGTGTTCCATAAGTCCCAAACAAGACATAAAGCAGGCATGAGATAGTCCGAGATACACTCTCAGGAAATTAAAATTGCAAAATGTATGCCCATCAATCTACAACCCATCACACACCTGGGGCCTTTGAGACAGCATTCAATTCATGGTCACTTTTCACATTAAAGGTCATCAATATGTATGAGCATTAGCGGTAAAAACAGTAAAAAAAAGAAGAAAAGTTTAGGGTCGGCACGTTATTTTTAGGGTTGGTCGTCGGTCGATGTACGGAAACATAGAATCTTTTTTGTTTGGCCTTATTACTGTATACACCCGTTCGTAAGCCCATCCTCGAAGATAAACCCAGTCTCCTCATACCGGTAGATAAGCCCACCCCCATTGTTGAGCATTTGGAAGGTGAATACAATCATGTCTTTCTATCCTGTATAATAGAGCTTCACGATATTGACTCAAGTTATACCGACTACGGTATTGAAAAATATATCGCGATATGACTAAATACCGTGGGAAATTTGTATTTGTCAAAATCTTCTGAATTATTTCGCATTTATGACGAACTCATTCGCATCCAACACAAACAAAGCAGAGCATCGGAGTTTAATAGAGTCAGCGTCAACACGGAAATGGGAAAACTAATGGGTGTGTCGCTTATGTTCATAAATTGCCTGTGCGTCGCTTACGATTACACAAAATAACATACTAATATTATTTCAATTTCGTCTTAATTTATATGAACACAATAAACAGTGTAGAATACAGGTAGTGCTTTTTTATCCCAAATGTATAGAACTGTCTTATCACTGTTTCTGGTCATTATCATGTGATTTTATCTTTTTAATGATATAAATAAAACACATTATTATCTTTTTCAGTACCAAAATATGGTAATGATATAAAACATGATGGTATGTTAGCACCTGAAGGCTAACTGAATGTTTGCAAAGGGGAGGGGCCCTTGTGAGTAAGCCCAGTACCCACTTTATGCACAAGCCCGCCCCCAGGCTTACTGATAACATGTACATGTATACAGTATGTACATGTACCCGTACCAAGGATTCGGGGTATATATAGTGATACATGTACCTCAGTCTGTCTTTCCTTTCGGTGTGTCATTCTGTCTGTCCATAACTAACATTTCACAACACAGCTCAAAAATGGAATTCCAATTTGGGTGTCCTTCGGCATGCTAGTGCATGTAGATCAGGATTGTGGATGTCCACATAATGGAGGTTTTGTTCACACTTTTTCCCAGAGTTATGGCCCTTTACTGGACTTTGTGTAGCGTCCATAACAAACATGCTCTACCGGTATATCCATTTAAATGGATTCGCATCGCAATTTGTGATGCATTTTCCAATTTGTGCAAAGCAATTTACAGTGAAAAAACATGTATTGGTAGGGAATGCTACACGTATACAAAATCTACTCAGTCCTGCAAAATGCTGTATAAAATGTTAAAAATTAAATTGACCTCTGGCTGTGTATGTCTTTATTATTGGATTTTGTTGTCTTATGTCGCGGTGATATCACATGTTTTGGGGAAAGGATATCCACATCCTACATGTTTTGTCCTTTAATTATACCCCCTGCCACGCGGTTGTGGAGAAGGGGGTTCATACTCCAATCAGCTTGTCTGTGGACATAAATTTGTCTGGAGTTTTTCTCAGCTGTTTTCTGATCATTTTCCGTGAAACTTGGCACAGACATCAACAACCTGGGGACCTTCGATTATGACATCTGTTTTTTGGTGGAGTTACATGTATCCCCATTTTTCGACATAGAAAATCTTTGCAAAATGTATAATTTTGTCCGAGCTTTTATTTCTAGATTTTTATGTTTACCCATACCATAGTATGGTAAACATAGTGTCGTTGTCCGGATTGGCCACTCGTCGTGCGTTCGTCCGTCCGTTCGTCCGTCTGTATGTATGTCTGTCCATAGAAACTTTACGCATGGTGCGATAACTCAAATATTTTCTATTTGATCGGAACCAAATTTTGTATATGAATTATTCAGCACAAAAGACAGATCGAGTTCGAATATGGGTTAGATCCTACTATTTTTAACTGAGTTATGGCCCTTTTTCGAAAAAATATTCACTCTTAAAAAAATTCAGATTGAATTCCTTGCTCAATTTATAAATATAAGTGAAAAAAAATATATAATAAAATATATATATGTTTTAAATAATTATTAAAAACTAATTTAAAAAAAAAATTAACATAATTTAAAAAACTGACACCATTATAACTCTGCCAAGGGTACCACACATCTCCACACCAAATTTGTTTAAATCGGTCCAGAAGCTTGTGTTATGTATTGGTACATTAAATCCAATTCATAATTCCATCCCATGCTATTGGACTACTTAGCTATTGATGAGGCTATATTATTTTCCGATGTCTCTTATGCCAATGTGCAGATAATCTGATAAAGAAAGCTATGGTATCTAATTTAAAATAAAGATTCAACAATACTTGAACATCTTTGCTGCCTTGCACAGCTGAAGATATCGCTCTACATAAACAATTCCTGTGATTTGTTGACAGCTCTGCTATATAATTGATATTAATGGGTCTGGGTCAGCAGTGAGGTGGCGTATCTTGATATATAGGTCACCTTTCACATTTAACCCAAGGCTGTGGTGGTGCACCATTACAGATCCTGTACCAATGCGAGTGACCCATAAATTCCAATAATTTGTGTTATGTACATTTGTCTATACTAGTGCATAACAGTATACTCTATAATTCAACACCAAAACTCTCATTTATGATTCCGATCATAGTAATTTACTATCGCCAAGGGATGGGTTAACATCTGCCGATCGTGATCGGCCTCTCGTTATGTTTAGCCATACCATAGTATGATAAAGATAGTGACCATTGGTCGTCTGTCTGTGTGTCCATCGACATTTATGCATGGTGCGATAACTCAACACTTTCTATCTGATCTGAATTTTACATATAAATGTCTGAGCCCAAAAGACAGATCAAGTTCGAATATGAGTTTGATGCGACTATTTTTAACTGAGTTATGGCCCTTTTTCTAAAAATAATTCACTCTATATTAAAAAACAAAACAATTTTTTTTAGATTGAATTCCTTGCTCAATTTATCCAATAAAAACCCCACAAAAATAATCAATAAACTAGAGGTCAGATTCGATGGAATCAGATATACTTCCATGGTATCCCATTCTATGTGTGTGTTATGCACATAGGTGTGTTCCTCTTCATGTGAATGCATATTGGTGCTTTGTGATCTGATGGTGGACTTGCATTGACATTTCTAAATATCTATTATATATTTTGGAAGATCTGTGTGTCTGTGTGTGTGTGTGTATGTCTGTCTGTCTGTCTGTTTCCAATGGACTCGAAAACGGCTATGTGGGGGTATTTTCGGCCGGGGAGTGACATAGGCCAATTAATTTGCCCGTGAGACGTGACATTGACCTTGAAATCGTGTCATTTCAAGGTCAAACACCCGAATATCACGGGATTTTGATGAAACTTGGTACGTGGGGGTACTTTCATATGGGAAGTCTCATAAGCATTTTCATTTGCCCGTGCGACGTGACCTTGAATTTGAAATCGGGTAAATTCAAGGTCAAATCGCCAATATTGATGGGATTTCGACGAAATTTGATACGTAGGGTTACTTTTGTCCACTGAGTGTATTAGACGGGTCGAGTCGTGACCCCGACCTGACCTCGACCTTCAAAATGATCAATTCGAGGTCAAATCGGGTAAAACTGGATGGATTTCGATGGGCACGTTTGTCGGGTACTTTTGTCCGGGCAGTGTTTTGGACTGGTCAAATCGTGAACCCACTTGACCTTGACATTCAAAATGGAAATTCAAGGTCAAAGCCCGGACGAAGTCGGGTCACCTTCTAGTAATATATATTTTTGGAACTTCTGTCTGTCTGTTTGTCTGTTAGCTATGGCCGGGAAAACTGCTGGACGGATTTTGACGAAGTTTGATATATATGGGTACTTTTGTCCAGAGAGTGTTTTGGACGGGCCAAATCGTGACCCCCCAAACCTGACCTTGACCTTCAAAAAGGTCAATCCAAGGTCAAATCGGGTAAAACAGACGGATTTCCAGAAATGTTATACCTAGGGGTACTTATGTCCGGGGAGTGTTTTGGACGGGTTAAATCGTGACCCCGACCTGACATTGACCTTCAAAATGGTAATTTCAAGGTCAAATCGGGTAAAACAGACGGATTTCCACGAAATTTTTATACCTTGGGAAATTTTTGTCCGGGAAGTGTTTTGGACAGGTCACATCGTGACAATAGGTTACTTTTATAGTAGAGCGGACATACCTATATAGTATATCGGTGAGCATATTCACGCATTTGCCTTGCTGCTTGATAAGTCCGTTTGAATTTGCGTCATGAAGAGAGGGTTTGAATTTGAGTAATATATATCACCCGTTAACAACGTTACGCGCTACCAGTGTTAAACCGTCCACTCTAAATCTTTAAAAAACGTATTAATCTTGCGTTTAGATACTACTAATCACATCCACTCGTCGAAACGTTTTTATCTCAATATCTGATTTTCGGAGTAATTTTCCCCATTTGATTTTCGGTGGAATTTGCCAAATCTGAACCCAACCGACACAAACTCCCCGTTGAGCAGGTTGCTTTTATAGTAGAGCGGTAAAATTTTGTTGACGTACCTACAGTATATCGGTTTACATGCTCCTGCATTAAACTCGCTCCTGCATTAGCCCGTTTGGATTTGGGGCTAAAAATCGGTTAGTGATATACTACTTAAGTATACATATTTATGTTATATAGCGTTGTCACGAGTAAACCGTTGCATCTGAAAATTAGAAAATTGCGATGTAGATGCGCCTGAACAATACCCATCAGATGTACTTGTCTAAAAAAATTATCTCGATGTTTGAATCCCCCCCTTTGCAATTTCCGTGGAATTTTCCTAAAGTCTCAACCCACCCCGACTCGCATTCTCCATTGGGCAATTTACTTTTAAAGTATAGCAGTCAAACTTTTGGGACGTACGGTACATACAGTATGTCAATGTACCTGCTACGACATTATCTTGCTCTTTAATTAGCCGGTTTGGATTTGGCGGGAAAATAGGTGCAATATTTCCTTACTCCGTAACACAGAAAGTCCTGGGAACAAACATTTTTACGCGGCATTATGTACATGTATGGTCTATAATAGTACATAACAGTATACTCTACATGTATAATTCACCATCAAAACTCTCATTTATGTTTCCGATCATAGTAATTTACTATCGCCAAGGGATGGGTTAACATCTGCCGATCATGATCGGCCTCTCATTTGCTCAATATGATTTATGATTGGCTCTGATAGGAAAGCCTGCGAAGCGAGCGGCGTCTCCTGTGGGGTGAAAAGGAAGCGGAGGTCGCCCTGTTAGGGTTTTGTACCTGCAATGAGAATCTGTTATTTTATTATTTTAACTAAATGTTTACTGACATGTGAACCATCTTAGTGTTTTAAAAAGGGGGTATCCTTAGTCCCATTGGGACAATCACACCTCTAATGTTTACCAGAGTTACGGCCATTGTGTGAGTTAGAAATTTGTGAATTTTGTGTCCGAAAGAATATTTAAGCTTGTAACTCGGGGTGTTAATTATAGGGTGTTCTTGTACGTTGAGCATACAGGTAGGCTTCATATTTGCCAGTTACAACCCTTCTTTGACTTGGAAATTTGTGATTGAGGATTTCGAGGGTTCGGATGTATATTGTGGAGACCTTCGTTTGACCCCGTCCTTCACAGTGCAAGTTTTGTCTGCACTCTTTTCAGAGTTTTGGCCCTTTGCCAGTTATGACCTTGTGTTAGACTGAGAGAAGTGCCCCATTATTACTTTATTTTCACTCTAAATATAGCCAACATTGAGGTTTCCCTGTCTTATATTCCACTATAGTACAAGAAATCTCAATCATGCCGCCATTATACTGAACAAATGACGGAAATAATTTTGATACATGTGTAGCATGCCTTTAAATCCGACAAGAGTACATGTAAATCATTATTCATGATTTTCATTAACTCATTTTCGACATTTTGATTCTTGTAAAAGCTCCTGACTTGCTGTAGAAATTCTAAAGCATTTGCCTAAAGTGATATCTTATCAGTTGTATGTATTTCAATTACTGCTACTGCAAATGAGAATTATGAATATTGAATTGCAATTTCATTTCATTCCTGGCGGTAGTTTACCTTTTATTGTGAAACTACGACAATATATAACAACACTTGTCACTATAGTCTACACACTGCAGTGTGAGTGAAATTATGAATTATTGAAAAAATTGAAAATCATGTATTTCTATCAACTGGCGAAGGAAATACCGGTATGAGTTTGTGCTATAAATTAGTACACAAGTACTTGAACACGAAATCGTGTGGGACTGGTTGAATTGACCTGCGATATGATGGATCACATCCATCCTCAAGCTACTTTTGCCATTTAACCCTTTCATACTGGTGCAGCATTAAAGATAATGTGCCTGTGCACACTATTATACATGTATACATGTACAAATATATGCATGTCTCTCATGGTGAGCCTCGCATATAAAAGTGCACTGGTTTACAATGTTAAGGCAAATGTTGTTAGGCCAATGTCTTTTCTTATATACGCGAGGCTCCCAATGGGAGACTCCCATATATAAGTGTGCATTGGACCAAGTTTTTCGCAAAATTTCATTGAGCTCTAGTCATGATAAGGTTAATGGCATTTTTCTGATGTGCAGGGGTAGACATGCTTGAGACCCCGTCACAGTTTAATTCACACCAGTTTCTCAGGTTCTGTTATTTTACGGAGTTCGAACTCATAGTCCTGATAGATGTACATGTAGATGGTGATTTATGAGCTGAGTTTAGAACCACACAATTGGTGGGAGGGGTTCTGGTTTTGACCCCCCTAACTTTGGTATTCAGTGGAAAATCTGTTGTAACTAGACCAACAAATGGCCACATTTATAATATTTCTAACTTTATGAACTTGAAGTACCAGTTGTAAAATGATTCAACCATGTGAGATTGAAGCCACAGGAACATCCATGTTGGTCGGTCGATAAAGGTTTATCGTTATTTCAGCTGCTATGCCATGTCACAACTTCAGTTTTACTGGTTGAATGACCACATAAATAGTTAATTGCCCCACCCCACCAAACGGGCACCCATGTTGTTCAGCTTTGGTTCGTTAATTAAGCTAGCTTATGTTCATATTAAAGCGTGGTTATCCCATTAACTCATTAGATCAAGGCATCAAAAAAGCCCAATCGTATTCCCTTGCAGAGCTTAGACAGACAAAACCACACTCAAAAGCGGACAAAACACCCCTTGCTATGGTAACAACCAATAACCATCGAAACCCAGAGCTATTTCTCGTGGTATACACCAACTTACCCATTTTGAAGAAGAGTGAGCGTATGAGGAGAGTACTAAATATCATCAAAAGTAAACGACAACTGCCAAGTTTGAAAACTACACTTTGTAGAGCACGATTCTCAGATGGTGTGACTCCGTCAATACCATCTGTAAAATCGTGCAGGAAAATTCATCAGAAGGAACATGCCCCCTTTTATTTGGAAGGTTCATCATGCAGGTTCGAGAACGCATATAGGGATTTCAAAGTCAAGCGGGACATGACATGTGAATCAGCAAATGTTATTTATGTAGTGATATATTCAAACAGTATAATTATATCGGTCAAACAACCAATCTGCGACACAGAGTAACACTGCACAAACAGGGGGTACGGGATACGAACTACCGTACATTATATGTTAGCAAACACATCGATGAATGCAGTGGGGGCAATTTCAAAATATTTCCATTCTATACAACATCCGATCCTCAATTATTGGAAGTGAAAGAACAGCATTTTATAAACCAGTTTAATCCCTCGCTCAATCGAAAATAACACCCACGGATATATTCTTTCATCTTAAACTTTATAATTTCAAAATCAAATTGATACATGTCTCTTCAGAAGTTCTCACCTGTTGTTGACCATGTCGTTACATGGCAATTGGTGAGTGACTTCGGAACTAATATGGCAATGATATCTTGATTCCAATAATAACGCGCACATGGATATATTCATCTTAAACGGACATGGCTCATTCAAACCCTAACATTTATGTATAGGTAATTCGAGAACAGGGGTATCAAAACATACATATGCAAACTATTCCCGAGCTAATTCGTCGATATAGCGCTAAAAACCGCGTTTTATTAGTAACATTTTTGCGTAAATTTCATATCGTTTCTCTGTTCCGGTTAAAATTTTCTAATCAGCCGATCTTCCGAGCGATGCCGGCATCGATCGTGTGTTTTCGGAAATAAGTGCATTCTCGATACCGCCATGTTTGTGACGTATTTTATTTTCCAAGATTCCCCATATCGGTACGCGATAATGTGTTTCCGTTGGATCTTATTTGTCCATGCGATAATAATAGCCTATGTTGACAAGGATGTAATGATAGAACGGTTTTTCAGTTTGGTTCACAATGTCAACAAGAATTTTAGTCATTTACATTGATTCATTTTTCTCAAATATACTCTAATCGCAATTTTTTTCAGTTGAGCGTGGCACCATATATATGTTTGGTCGATGAACTGCAGTTAGTTCAATTCCGTAGTTCTTTTTAAAGGTACTGAATCCTATCAGACGGTCTCCGTACCATCAAGATACAGCAACAACAATATTTCTTCAAAATACGCTTTAGAATCGATTTATTGCAACAAAATAATGCTAATCACTGTCAACTATGGTATCAAATTTCCCAAAACTTTTTATTTATCAACATTTTGTTCAACAAAATATGGCCGTATTATCACTAAAATATCACGAAATTTTACCGTATTACCACTTGATTTTAGAGTTATTCATTTTTATCCGCAATTTTTTTCAGAGAACCTCCGTTTGACCACATATTATTACACATCTCGAGAAATAATAACAACCTTCAAAAATCGATCACTCTGAGCTTGGATGGGTGGGTTACTCGACTCGAATAAAATATTGTTTACCCCCCGAAACCAAAGAAATAGTAATTTAGGAGCGTCTGGTCGGATTGAGTACCTACCCAGGTGGTGAAAAATAGAAGATTTAAAAAATCGATATATAATAACTCTGAGCTTCGATGGGTGGGGTCCTCGACTGAAATCAAATATTTTGTTAACCCCCGAAGCCAGAGAAACACTAATTTAAGACCGAAATGAAAATTGGGAAAATATGTTTCTACTTCCAATATAAAGGAACGATATTGAAAACTGTCACTTCCCTGGTGACATACTGGCGTCCATGTGGAGTTTATAGTCTATATATAGGCACAACAAGTACATGTAAGTTGCTTGGAGTACTAAACATTAGTTTATTTTATTTCACCAACTGCCTCTGAGTTACAAGACGAAATGTGGGAAAAGGGCAAAATGGTAAGACCTCCAGGTCAGGGGTAAATGCTAAAAAGACAAAATAGACTTGTCCTAGAAAATACTTGTACTAAGTTGGTTTTTATCCATTTTGAATAGGAATAATAATCATATCCTCTATAACATATCCAAAATCCGATAAATCCGCTTAGAGCAAAATTTTCTATTCAAAATGGCATCCATGATGATTATTGGTATTGACAAATGCTGACTTTCTGTGATAGGTGGCATTATATGCACAAAGCCACCAACTATCGCTAAGTTAGTAATAACATGAAATATACACAAACAATGCTTAGTCGTAAACCATATAATTAAGCAGAATGTCTGTCTCAAAATGGATATATCACACCTGTTACCTCATGTGATATTGGAATAGTTAGAAAATAGCCATGAAAAAAAATAACACCAAAAACAGCGTCTTCACCATCGGTTTCAGTAGTAGAATAGGTGTTTTAAAATATGTTCCTCAAAATGTGTCTACATTGTTTACACGCCGTTTCCATGACACAACTTTCAATTTATACAGCAGTGCGGAACATAAAGCTCACAACTTCTGCTTGCATATGATATCTAATTTTTCCGTGTGTTAAAAAAAGATACAGTCAAAACCGTTAATCAAAGTAGATAATTAACACCATTCCAATGTCACGTGAGTGTTACACACTCTCCCCGCCTGTCTATCTTGTTTCCAGTTGATTTCAACATATACACATGCAATGGACGGATCTACGTAAGTTTTGAAAAACTATATGGATATATATACTTAGCTAGATCATATCATGATGTCTACCATGACTATATACGCCCGTAGAGATAATTTTACACTGCTCAAATAATGTGAAATTGTTCATGTTCAGATAGGGAAGTCTATAAACAATTATAAAAAACAACAGTGCAGCTAATATATTATTAGTTAATGTCGTTCCTCAGTAAATACTGTATTCCACAGTGTAAGTAGTTCACGAAGATCCCAGCTCGACGTTGCATGAAAATTGTCACTTTGTTGAGTCGAGTTTGATTGGCATCTTTTAAAATCATGAAATGTCTCACGGGTAATCAATTCAATGTTTATTTCGATGTCGACTCACAAAAGTCACAGACAAATCATCAAATATGGAGTTGCGACCACCCCTATTGTGAAATATATTATTAAGGAACAAGTATTAACAAAGAAATATATATATATAGTCACTGTATTGTTTGTTTAATGATATATACAGTTCTCCGTCAGAATATTAAAACATTCTCATATTTTTAACGGTTGAATGTGATATCTACGGTAGCCAGAGTATAAATTCATGACATTATCTAATACTTGGCGACCCATTCCTATAAGAAAGAAATATGTTCAGCATCTACTGCTAATCATGCAATTTACTACGATAATGTTGGGTTGAAATTTAAATACAAATGCATCTCAACATAATTACTTATTATATCAGTAATATTATATTCCTTTCTGAACCCCCTCCCCCAAATCGCAGAATCGCCACGTCTCTGATAAATGCAGAATGGCCATCCTATCTTTAAATGCTTGTCGACAGAGACCATTGTTCTTGCAGGGACACATATGATCGAATTGAAACCCCTTTATCGCGTACCGAAAATTATAGAGACGTTGGGGAAGCTTATTTACGAACACACCCGGAAATATTCGGCTGTTGTCGGTGATTGCATCATCCAAAATGGCAGGTTGAGTGTTTGGGACCCAAACAATACGATTTTGTTGTAATTGTCCTGACTTGAATGCGTCTTTTTTGGACATATGTTGGTCGTAGACAGGTAGTTGGTGTATTTATCTACCTATTTTGATACCGGGAAAATTTCAAAAACGAATATTATTTTGTGTATTTTGGACCAAAATCGCCATGTGGCTTTAAACCGTGTAATTTTACAATTTCATATTTCTACGGAAGATCTCAACTTTTGTTGACCATGTCGTTACATGGCAATTGGGGAGTGACTTCCGACACCTGTGGTCAGTATGGTCTTATCAAGCTAAACCACCACATAGAAACACAAGTGGGTCGGCAGGCTTCGGGTTTCGTTACTATATTTATTCCAACATGCACATTGAAATTCATACGAATTGCATTACCAAGCTGAAGTTCGTGCCATTATCTAAATAAAATAATACTGGATGTCTCATGTATTTCCCACTCTGGCAACACGCGACCGACAGATGTCTTGATTACTTCTATCTTATTGTTTTGTTTATCATTATCATGGGAACCTCATCAAATTGCGCTTATTTCAGTTATTACAGAAATTTACAGTGGACAAAAACAACTTCACTGAGCGAAAATATCACAAAAGTTATCATTAATTTCACACAGTATAAAATCTTGTTATGAAGCAACATAAATATAGCGCAAATACACATGTTTCGTATAGAATGTTGCCATTAAAGATGGCAAATTAAATATGAAGGACAAAACATTAGATAAGACAGAATCGCCACCACATACCCATCATCAACAGATTAAACGGTATCAAACTGATATAAAATGGCCATTATGTCCAAGCGTGTAATGATACAAGCGCCGTTAGAATATAACGTCTTAGCACGTCTCTGTCAAAGCCATAACAATTTAATGAGGTTCCTCGTTTGACGAAATTCAATTAAATGTAATTATCACTTATGTATTTAGCTCCAGATGATATTCGCTGGCCAAGGAGAATTTTTTCGAAATCAGCGGTATTCCGGGAGTGTTGGGACTGATACACGGTTCCCACTTTGATACCATAAATGTGTATATATCTGGTGATACTGGCAAACCAATTCAGTTTATTGGTGGAAAGTCTATGGTAAAGTTGCATTTCCGACGCCGCAGTAATTTATATTTATGATGATTCCCGTGTATAGAGGTGTACCTAGACAGTACGGAAATGGAATTGGTTCACTATTCAAATCTGCAATGAGAACAGTAGTACCGTTTCTAAAACCTATTGGTCAGATTGCTAAACAACAAGTATTCAAGCATGGACTTGCTGCAGTCGAAGATATCATTCATCGTGGTAAAAGTCCGAAAGATGTATTTTTGAAAAAAGGTAAAGAAGCATTGAAATCTTTTGGAAGGGAAACAATAAACAAAATATCAACACCAAAACGCATAAATAGATCATCGCGACCTTTGAAAAATCATTCTTCTCACAAACGAGTTAGAAGTAAGTCCATTAGAACACCCGTAAAGAAATCAAAACGATCTCTCGATATGTTTGATTAATCATGATGATGCAAAATGGATCATGCGAATGCAGCAAATCCGAGTTAGATGTTCCACCAACAATGACAACGATGTTGGAATCACAATGGATAGAACATCACCCGATTAGCTCTTTGAATAATTCTGCACCGATAGAATTTGTAATTCCACCTCAAACTGAAAAATGGACAGATGTGAATCAATCATATTTGTACCTGAAATTCAAAATCACAAAAGCAGATGGAACAAACTTGGTTGATGCTACTGAAATTGTGCCTGTTAACAACATTTTCCATAGCATGTTCAGTAGTATCGATATTTACCTAAATAACAAACTTGTAACGGCGAGCGGAGATACATATCCTTATCGAGCCTACATGGAAAATCTCTTGGCTTATTCTGCTGAATGTAAAGAAAATCAACTTGCCGCACTAGAAATGTGGTATCCAGACACCGCTAAACATTTCACCGAAAACAATAAAGCTGGTGGTAATGATGGATTGAAATCTCGCCGAAAAATCTTAGCAGATAGCAAAACAGTAGAATTGTGTGGTCGTTTACACACGGACATATTTCTACAAGAAAAATACTTACCAAATGGAATTGAGATCAGAATTCGTCTCAATAGAGCGAGACAAAATTTCTCTTTAATTGGTGAAGACAAGGGAAAATTAGTGTTTGAAACGGCAGTTTTCAATGTTCGTACAATTACGCTAATGCCAGTAGTAGCAAATAACTTGAACCAAACAATAATACAAAGAAATATGAAAATACCGATTAGAAGAGTTGAAGTGAAGGTGACCCGACTTCGTCCGGGCTATTCAAAAACCAAATTTCAAGTCGATTGCTCCACCCGTTACCGAGATCTGGTCTGCGCATGCGCGAAGCGGGGCAAGATACATTCACATACCAAATTTCAAGTCGATAGCTCCACCCGTTTCCGAGATATATAGCCCAATGTCATTTGCGGATACCTCGGCCGGTGATGAGTTAACGCGACATCGGCCGGTTAAGAGTTAACGCGATCACGTCACGATATGTTGATGGCGTAATATATTTACGCAATGATTTTCGATGAGCGAAGCATGGTCCTGCGTTCTTCCCGTGCAAATTATATGACTGGCAATTTATTATTCGCGCTATATCGAATCGATTTGTGAGCACCGAACTGAAATATATTAGCGCAAAACGGCGTAAAAACAGATTTGACCTCGGCACGTGAAAAGTTGACCTCGGATCTGAAAATCAATAGGCCTATGTTACACCTGACCCGAAAATACCCCCACATACCAAGTTTCATCGAAATCGGCTAGGCCATTTTCGAGTCCATCGATTACACACACACACACACACACACACAGACAGATACACACACACACAGATCTTTCAAAATCTTTAAACACTTGTCTACAGTGACAAAGCGGACAACAAACAAGTAGATACAAGTGAGCAGTTTTCTCAGTTTCACAAAAGTGTACCCTGTGTGTTCGTACATGTATATTACATGAGCCATACAGGAGTCAAGTGAACAATTCTTATCCAAACCCCTTAAGGGGGCGATATCAAGGGGAAGTAATTAAACGATTGCTCAATACCGACAGCCTTATTGTTGAGGTAGGGATTTTTCTCCAGTCGAGTCACCCAATTAGGAAATTTCCGATGTGCATATAATGATGGATGTAATCAGCATATATTCAGATTTGGATATTTTCAAATAGGTTTCAAAAAATCAGATGAACGTATCTACTTTTCGTGGTTTCTATGTTTCCATTCTTATGAAATCTCGGATATAAGCGGCTACTGTTCGCAAAATATTCATATTGTATCATATTGTATCAGCATTCCTGCCATTTTGTCAACAGGGGGACAAATGTGTTTAACAGTAGTCATTGAAACCCACCTTAGGAGTGTTATCAAATAAAACTAGCAAATTTGGATGATTTATCCATTTTGGTAACCATCTCAGTCACCATCTTGAATTTAGATTCAAAAGCATAATAATATGTTAATCTAACATATCATGGTTGCCGAATGATTGATTAGATAGTATAATTTATTCAAAATAAGATTGCTATTAACCCTGGATTTCACATTTAATAATTTAATAGGCGAGTGTGAAAAATCATCAATTATTAGAATTGCGGTCGCCGTATTGGGAGCCATCTTGGAAAACATCTAAATTGCACGTCAAGAGGAAGTGTGATGCAATGGCATTATCGATGGCGAAACATATTCATTTCACTATCTAAATTTTCGTCCCAGACTCAATGCCAACTCTGAAATTGTTCATGGTTGCCATTTTGATGATATCATCTCATTTTCGTGGTTTCGTTCTCTTGAATTCTTAAGTATAAACAGCCATTGTTAACAAACGATTCATACTGTTTCATAACGAAACAACACGGAGCAAATATATTCACCTATATTCACTAAATCGCACATTAGAGGTGATATCAAAGAAAATTTGACAAATTTTAGTGATTTATCTAGTTTGGTAACCCATTTTGGCCGCCATCTTGAATATAGATGCACTTTTATGGTTGTAATTATATGGCAATTTATATATTTAAAGCTGTTGCAAATTGTTGCCATCAAATTCAGCTATTTGCTGGCTAACACTTGGCTCGAGCTACAAAATAGATATTTGGTAAAATTTCATAGCATATTTATGAATTCATTCACATTTTGACGATATTTTGTAGGAATAAGACACAATGTATGCATATTATCATGTTAAAATGGTTAGGTATTCAAATGTATTTAAAATTAAGTTGCTATTAGCCACCGATTTCAAACAACCATGAATGTTTTAAGAGACATGTGTGAAATCTCATCATTTTCCCGAACTTCGGTCACCATTTTGGCGGCCTTCTTGGTTAAATGTGGTCAGTTTTTCGGCCAAAGTGAAGCCTGTTGCCATAGTATCACAACAGTAGAGAAATATTATATTTCCTACCATAAATTCACTACAAGCTAATATGATTACGTCAGTACGTATGGACAACCAAAAACACGTACATCCATCAATAAAATGATAAATGTATGTTTCATGGGTGTGCCTGTATTTCCGACCAACCTGGGATTTATGATCACGTTAGTACGCATGGACAGCGACATGTCTCTATTCCGAAGATTCGCTATTCCGAATGTTCACTACTCCTATGGTTCTCTATTCCGACGGTTCTCTATTCCGTAAGGTTTTTGTTATTTTGAAGTTTAATTCTATATTCTAAAGTATTGAGAGGGTTCTTTATCATAAGACTCTTTTTATGAAGGAAATAACGTGAAACATTGAAACAATAAATGTGATTTTTTTTCGCGGGTTTCCTTGAAATTTAATGGCACGTCACGCAGCCACACAATTGCTATGTTTCCATGGCGTTATATCTCAATAATCTCAGAGGCGGCAAGAATACGCCAGATAAAGCTAATCCATCACCATTTGAAACGTCTGTGTCTCAGAAGATGCCCATAAAGAAATATAAAATAACTGAAATCATAAAAAGTCCCCCCCCCCCGTTATGGCTCACAGAATGCAACATAATTCAAGCTAGAAAAAGGAATTTTCAATTGAAGAAACAGGAGTAAAGCCATGCAGCGAAATGTTCGGTTTCGTTTCAAATGGCCGTGAAGACGCCGACAGACGTGTTCATTTCCAGAATGGTAAAATGTGAAACTAACACGTTGTAGTAGTGAAAAAAGAAATTGACATATGTCACAGATTATTACGCAACATACGGATATTCTCTGAAGTCTGAGGAATGTATTGAAGAAAAGAAATAGTCAATTGATAAACAGTAAAGAGTGGCTATTTGAACGAGTACTTAAACGTATTTGTAACGTATGTACATCATATGTGCGATTGCCTGCAGCACACACCAACTGCATAATAATGTTTATCTATTTGTCCCATGGTCTTTATTATTGATATAAAAATGTCCAATAGGAACATTACACATTATAACGGATTTGTGTCCGCGATAACACCGTGTATACATAGAGTGATTTAATTGCAACTAAAAAAACACACAATTATGCAAATTAGCAAACACCACAGTTCGCGGTTGTTATGATACAGTGGGGTTTATAATAACAGTGTTTTCGAAAAATTGTTAGAGAGCTGTGAGAGTGTCTCTGCACGTTGAGTTCTTCGTAGTTCTATGTTTACTGGTAATAGCTGAGCGGTCAATAACTGAGACAATGTTACCCTCGAGGGTAATAAGGTGATTTACGGCCCGCCATGTGACGCACTCTCAGCCAATCAGAAGAGAGGAAAATGGGATGAAATGTGATGAAGGATAACAATATATATATAGATATATGACTTGGGGTTCGAAAATCAAGTGGGCCTTTAAGGTCGATGTTTCTTTCAAATATAGATTGCCAGTCCCGACAGTATGTATCCCTTAGACTCTTACATGCATCTTATTTCATTCATGCGGTCATCGTGTTTTCAACTCTCCATATTAAACGATAAACTGATACTATTAATAACCAACATCTGGGACAATTTGGGAATTAGAATGTGGTGTATAAATGTACTATATGTGAATACTAGCGTAATAGCATTTTTCATTCCTCGTGTGGTTTTTGTGGGTGGTGTGGTGGGATGGGGCTGCACATTTTTATTCATTTCTGGTTAAATACGCCTAGAATAGAAAACCTTCATAATAGCAAATCTTCGGAATAACGAACCTGCGGAATATGGAACCTTCAGAATAATGAACCCGATCTTGTATGAACATCCCACGACACGTCCATCAATAAATGTATAAATGTTTCATGGGACTGTTTATATATACATATAAGACTGGAGTAAAGTTGAGACCAACACGTCTTTGTTAATTTTGGTGCCCGGATTTCAACGAAATTTAGTATGGTGACTCAGGGTGTCCTGGCAGAGTGCATAATGGCGTTAGTTTTTCTAAATTTTGATTTAATCAAATTTAAGTGAATACAAAATATGAACCTATGTGAATATGTAGGTATAAACCTATTTGCAAGAGAATATGTTGCAGCACCAGATATAGGGCAATGTGGGCCACAGTTAGACATGGGTCAGAGTGAGACATTGCCTCTGACATTTCTCTAATTTCCAGACCAATATCAATGGCTCCAGTCCAGATATATTAGCCATATAACACATGTTACTATATTTGATCAAAATGCTATCATCAGGTGAAGGTTGAATCTGGCCCATCGACCACTTTTCAAGGCAAAATTAATTAATTTAATTTTTAAGGGAAAAATATCTTTATTGGAAAAAGTTACGTATAATACTGAATACATTTTTGTGATGAGGAAAACGGGGATTTATTACACATTGCACATAGCCACATCTGATTTATTTGTAGACCTTTATGTATGCTTGACATTTAGCGAGTTACACGGGTGTGGCACAATGACTCAATGGGACCCAATTTCTGGCCTGTGGTAGGATCCACCTTCAGTAGATGATAGACACTTCAAAAAAGAATGACATAATTTGCTAACTGACTATTGTTTTGGGACTGGAGTGGTTACATATTTAGATCAAACAAACTGATGTAATTGTGCACATTTAGTGGTATGTTCGGGGGCGTTTCTTTAGTGAGTTCACCTTAAAAGACCATCGAACCACAAACATTACTAGATCATGTCATGAATCTCTGCACTAGATATAACCGTACTACATACTATATTAGACCGGTCCCCAGCTTGCACTGCACACAAATCTGGGAACTTTGTTATGTTCTGACAGCGAAATTTATAACCTTTGAACAATCAAGAAGGGAATATATTTCCCTTTATTGTTAATACTTGTTCCTCAATAATCTAGTTCACAGAACTCGAGATTGCATGCGTGTTTGTGACTTTTGTGATATTATATCGTACTCTCAGGTGTCCTATCATTGTGATGGTCAATAATATTGATAGTGGAGACTTAGACTGAAATTAATAATAGTGATAGAAATTTAATTATATTTTAATTTAATTATATACATTCTCTATGCCAACTAATGTAATGATCGTTGATAATTTTATAATTGCCCAGGAGGAATTACATTAGTGTAAGGGACGCAAAGCAAAATCAACCACAAAGTCACTTAAATCTTGCAGTTTCAAAGTTGGATCTTCACATTCTATGACACACATTATTAAGGAACAGGTATTTCGTAATTAAATTGTTTCATTGTTACAAACTTCCCTATCGAAACAGCAAAAACTTTGTACTGGTGGAATATATCATTCTCGACGGGCATAGATACACAGAGATTCATGGCATGGTCTAAGAAAATGCTACCAGATTAAACATTTATAACGAACCAAAGCCGCTTTGGGTCGTATATAGGCTATATCTGATTTTGTGACGTCACCAATTATTAACAAATACGACGCTCTAATTTTTGAATTTGGGGAGCACTTTTGTCTCACAGTAGATCGGTGGGCCTAAAGCATTATTGTCGTAATCGGCTGTCAAGAGGCCAACACAAATCAGTCGATGTGCAACATTCTCCTATTTATATAAACATACAATCAAGTATGTGTTTTGTTATTTATAAAGTCAGAATACCGGGTTAATAGATGTCCGAATTCCGAGTTAAAAGACAGAATTCCAAGTTGATAAAGTCAAAATTCCGAATCATAAAGATAAAATTCCGAGTTTGGAAAGTCAGAATTCCTAGTTTATAAAGTCAGAATTCCGAGATAAAAAGACAGAATTCCGAGTTAAAATGACATAATTCCGAGTTAAAATGACATAATTTTGAGTTATAAAGTCAGAATTCCGAGTTTAAAAAGACAGAATTCCGAGTATAAAAAGACAGAATTCCGAGTTAAAAAGACAGAATGCCGATTTAAAAAGACAGAATTCCGAGTCGATAAAGTCAGAATTCCGAGTCGATAAAGTCAGAATTCCGAGTCGATAAAGTCAGAATTCCGAGTTAATAAAGTCAAAATTCCGAGTTATAAAGTCAGAATTCCGAGTTTAAAAAGACCGAATTCCGAGTTAAAAAGACCGACTTCCGAGTTTAAAGACAGAATTCCGAGTTGATAAAGTCAGAATTCCGAGTTAATAAAGACAGAATTCCGAGTTCAAAAAGTCAGAATTCCGAGTTTAAAAAGTCAGAATTCCGAGTTCAAACAGTCAGAATTCCGAGTTAAAAAGACAGAATCCCGAGTTAAAAACATATAATTCCAAGTTAAAAAGACAGAATTCCGAGTTAAAAAGACAGAATTCCGAGTTTATAAAGTCAGATTTCCGAGTTAAAAAGACAGAATTCCGAGATTATAAAGACATAATTCCAAGTTAAAAAGACAGAATTCCAAGTTGATAAAGTCAGAATTCCGAGTCGTTAAAGTCAGAATTCCGAGTTAATAAAGTCAAAATTCCGAGTTATAAAGTCAAAATTCCGAGCTATAAAGTCAGAATTCCGAGTTTAAAAAGACAGAATTCCAAGTTGATAAAGTCAGAATTCCGAGTTAAAAAGACAGAATTCCGAGTCATAAAGACAGAAAATTCCAAGTTGTGACATCATCAATTATTATCTAGTACGACGTTGCTGTTTTGAATTTTAGACCAGTTTTGTCGCACATTAGAATGGTGGGCTTAAAGCATTGATGTCGTAATATAATTATCTTGTTACTGTGTCTTTTGATTAATGGTATTGCAAATGAAAATAATGAATATTGAATTACAAAGTTCATTCGTAGCGGTAGTTTACCTTTTATTGAGAAATAAGACACAATAAATAGCGACGCTATAGTAACTACAGTCTACACTTATCGGGGCGAGTGAAAAGTGATCGACATTTCTGATGTGAAATAATAAGAATGTCACCACTAATTTACCTTTCTACTGTGCGAAGTGGGCCTTTAATGTACATCACTTGGTACTGTGCGAAACGAAATAATATATATTTAATATGGAATTAATTGTTATCATAAGACTACATACATGAATGTGATAATCCATAAATATCATACTATTTTCTGGAATCGAAAGAAAACATATAATTGTGAACAAAGCAGAAGATACATTCGTACAGGTTCAGGCGAACTCGGTCAATGCGGAAAGTTGCACGATGAGGTTGTTCGTCGATTTTCGTTAAAATCGACACGACACTTTACGAATGAAATGAACAGCTATGAAATGGACACGCTTCTCCATATAGTATCTCAGCCCCAGCGCTCACCCAGCGTCAAGAAAATAAATAGACAGGTTGAATTAATTAAACAATTTCCCGCTCCCCTCTCGACAAGGTATAACTATTTTCACTTTGAAGTTGGTAGTTTATACCATGTATAGTCTAGCTGTCAATCAAGACTACGCGAAAGTACGATTCGCCTAATTTTACTCTAATTCCTTCTACTGATAACCAACCCAGGAAATATAGGCTTATGTAAATTTTATTTGAAGGGAATACCAGGGAATCTATAAACAGATTTTGATAAATAAAAAACAAACAAATAAAACAAAAAAGACACAGCTACCCTCTTGTGAGTGGTTTTGCCTTGGTTCGTTAATTACGCTAGCGTATGGTCATATTATGACCATCTGCGATTGCCACATGAGTCATGTAGAACTAGAAAGTCATGACAGTTCGAACAGCTTGGCCTGGAATTATTATGTTTACCATACAGTTTATTCCAATCCCAATGTGTCAAGTCGACAATAGCAAGTACGCAGGGCTATATTTAATAATTTGTTCACAAATAGCCACTAGTATATATGCTAGCCATGCTGACCGAGTTCCCGCTTAATGCTTAAGGTTTAAACCGAGAACACAGTGTTAAAATCATGAAATATTAATATGTGAGAATGCTGAAACAAATCACCGTTAACTTAATTATTATATTTAACTTGATCTGTCCATCACAGGAAACATAATTCATAGATGGAAAGTTGAAAGCATACATGTATCCTCTCACCAGTCACTACAATCTGCAGTGTGCCGAGACCAAATGGGAGATGTTCTTCTTTTCCTTCACTCACCAAGTTAATTGACTCACTTTGTCAGTCACCAATTCACTGGGCTTCACATGTTTGTCACATCTTTGTGTCGACTGTTCTGTAGCTGGTTAGAATTGTATTTTGACCCGAGTCACACTCACAGTGAGTGGGTGAGGCTGAGCCAGAAGTCGTTGAAAACTAAATTTACTAATCTGTAATCACTAATACAATCCTAATAGTAGTACTAGTAGTACTGGTAGTACATGAGTAAATCAGTCAGCTCTAAAATGTCCATTTTCTGATTTCCTTGAACTGACAGTGTCAGCTATTAACAATTAAATTTAGAGAAGTAGACGGAACAATTTTCCACTTGCAACTCTAATCAGTCCAGGTGAAAACTTACTTAAAATTTAACAGAACAAGTCAAATCACCTTGGTGGTCACAGACCAGTCCAACGTCCACAATCCACTCCACTGTCTCCACTGACCATGACAGACACCATCATTTTGATTTTCATATTTTTTCAGTCACAGATTCATCATTCAGTTTCATTCAGTTTCACTTCCACTGTTCAACCAAGTCCGGAGGCTTCACACACAATATATGCCCAATCGATTGGCTTATACCAATAAAATTCAGCACGAGAACAACAACAACGGAGAATTTCGAATATGCACTCGCCGATAACTTCTTGCACCTGGGCGCACCCATTTTGTAACGAAAATTACGTCACCAGTCGCAACTTGGTTTTGAGGACATGTTCAATACCATATATTGGTTTTGACCGATAGTCTTCAATAGTTATCGTTACTGTTTCCGTTTATCACACGGCCAGGGGACGTAATTTCAAACAAACGGTTCGGAATCTGACGAAGTTTGCCGAATGCTATATGCCTATGTCAACTAAATCCACATCAATCATTTAATTTTGAAAAAGGTTGATTTTGTTTTTCAAATTTAACAGTGTTGATATGGGGAGGCTGATCGAAGAAGAAAAATAAATTCGTTTTGTTAATTTTTCAAGGTTATTCCAACATAAAGGCCTCATAAGTCGGAATCGACCGGATGTATAACAAATAAATTTGAGGTTGATAGAGTATAGAAATTAGTGACGTCGCAACTATACTTGCGTCGCTTACGAACCGTAAAACAACCTATGGGTTGTGATTAATAAAACTGGCTCAGTGTCTACTCTGAAAGTTTGGATGGAGGCCATCTTTATGACGTCATAAATCCACCCAGTCGCGACCCCAGGGGTGCTATTCACCAAGCGAGACTATTTTATAAACCAGGTAGTTTATATGGTAGCGTCTGAACGCAAAGGTATCTTCGCTTTAGCGCAAACGACACACACTGTCGATGGTGTGATTGATCCAATCGATCAGATTTGTCACCTGTCAATTGACGCCGTCTTACGACTAATTCATGAACACTCACCGGCCACAATCGGCATGTAGAGCGGTATAATTTTTGGGTATAACTGTGTGGAGACTCATGCTTGCGTTTATATATCTGCAGAATTAGTTTCAATGATAATAATGAGGTTTTCTAATTAACACAGTATGAAAATGAAGAGCCAAGAAGATAACGTCTCAGAAGAATTTTGTTTGTGTTTTGGTTCTGTTTGGATATTTCCCTGCTATTTCCAAAGAAATTTCTTTCCATGCATCATTTTTCCGGCACTGGTGAATGGTGCCGGTTTCTTTGTTCTTTAATATTTTGATTCTTCTCTCCAAAAAAGTGTTACGCTCGTCGGCAGTGGGGGGGGGGGGGGGCGGGGGGGGGGGGGGGGGGGGGGTCTGGAAAACAATTGCACAAAAAGGCCCAAAAAGTTTTTTTCCGACCCCGAGGGACCCACCACCCCATTTGTGCAAATTTGTTCCTCCAAATGTTAGGGACCCACCCCCTTTCTCATGTCTTTATCAAAATTTCAGAGTTTTTTTAGCCGTTCTTCAATAACTGTGTTAACTGCCTTTCAATCCCATTCCACTATCCTTTTTTGGTGCAAAGTGTGTGAAATTAAGACTCAAGCAATAACATCCTTAATCGGTAAAGCACAGGTCAGAAAAACGAAAAATAAACTGTATTTCCAGGTGTTTCCTGGTGTTTCCAGTATCTAACAACAATAATAAAGCATTGTGTAGGTACACTGTATGTCACAAATTGCCCTATACCGCATTATAGCCTTAATATATCGAGCGTGTTTAGTCTGACAGAGAACACTGGCCAGTGTAAATAGTGGTAAACAGGTCAGGGGTTCTACAATTATTTGTGCATGATCAAAGAACTCTTTAGTCTTATTCACCGGGGTGGGTGGGGAGGGGAATTGTTTTGGTTGGGTATACACATAGATATATGGTTATTATACCCCCGATATTAGTCGGCGGGTATATAGTTGACGTCTCGAGCCGTCCGTGCGTCCGTCCGTACAAACATTTGCATCATAACTCAAGAGTCGGTTGTCATATTTTGATGCTCTATGACATGTGACGGACCAGAAATGGGGAACGAATATGCATAATATCACGGATTGTGAGTACCAATGCCTACCAGAGTTATCCATGGGCCCTGTTTATGAAATTCAATCCGTACAAAGTTTTTGCCATATAAGTTGAAGTGTCGGTTGTCGAATTTTGAAGTGGTTTGGTATGGTGATAGACCTGAATGATACGGGAAGGATGTATGCATATATTACTGCATATCACAGGTTTTGCCTGTCGATGCGTACCAGAGCTACCAACTTGGTTCCATCCGTAAACACATTTTGCATTATTATAACTCAACCATTTGTATGTATATTTGTGCACTAGAGTCTGCAGTATCGTCTCAGTCAGATTTTATTCTTGATTTTAGTTTGAACTTTGAAGACACTGAAGAATGTCATTTCTCAAAGCATCTGAATGCATCACATTATTTCAGTTCATCTATTTGTAAGCGATAACAGTATACAATTAGTATTGTAGTTTAGTCTTGTTGAGCAGTATTTAAGCTTTAAGATGAAGTTCGTAAATTCAAGGAGAATAGCGTCACCTTCAGTTGGGATTGTCTGAACAATAAACAGTAATGGCCATTTATCATAATCAATTCCGTTTTATTTGGATAAGTGCTGCAAATAAACATTACTTGCAATCATTAAAAAGACGAGAAATAACCAGAAGGAATGAATTTGATTGCATGCCAGAACAAGACAGTATTTCAGACATTAGAAATTTATGAGATGCCCCTTTCAATTTCATGTTATGCAACAATCGGGTCAATGATATCAAGTCATCATTGAGTATTCACCATGTAGTATTTGTGATACAGTTTTTTTTATTTTATTACTTTTATTCGGGTAATACAACTGGGTAATACCTTTTTTTGTTACTAAATTACGGTTTTCCACTGCGAAGTGGGACGGGATCCTGTGAAATCCAGAATGTTGCTAAATCTGAGGCTAAATAGTCACTATAGCTGTCTATATAGCCATATGCCGACAAACATGATACTAACATGCTTACAATCAACATTACATGGTCAGTACTTGTAAATTGTTTGAAAAAAAACCCATTTTGGAAAACAAATTACAAGCACGATTGTTTCGGATTCTGGATCACCCACCCACCCCGACCCTATATACGGATTTTTTTTGTAGACCCCCTCATGTCGTCGTTGGTTTGTTTTGCCCCACGTCCTTTTCCTCGGTTGCTCATTGTTGAAATGTGTACAAACGTGTACTGTTACACGCAGCATGTTTATGTGACCGGTGGTCAATCTATGATTGACGCCAATCACCTTGATTGGATAATCCTATATGGCACGGCGATGTCTTCCCATCGATATGTCCACCGATAGCTTCGCATTGAGCGTCGCCTGGTAAAACTACCTGGACTATATTATAAACCCAGCCGGTGAATAGCACCCCAGGGGTGCTATTCACCGGCTGGGTTTATAATATAGTCCAGGTAGTTTTACGAGGCGACGCTCAATGCGAAGCTATCGTTGGACATCGATGGGAAGACATCGCCGCGCCATATAGGATTATCCAATCAAGGTGATTGGCGTCAATCATAGATTGAACACCGGTCACATAAACATGCTGCGTGTAACAGTACACGTTTGTACACATTTCAACAATGAGCAACCGAGGAAAAGGACGTGGGGCAAAATACACCACCGACGACATGGGGGGGGGTCTACAAATAAAATCCGTATATAGGGCCGGGGTGGGTGGGTGGTCCAGAGGCCGAAACAATCGTGCTTGTAATTTTTTTTCCAAAATGGGTTTTTTTTCAAACAATTTACAAGTACTGACCATGTAATGTTGTTTGTAAGCATGTTAGTATCATGTTTGTTGGCATATGGCTATATAGACAGCTATAGTGACTATTTAGCCTAAGATTTAGCAACATTCTGGATTTCACAGGATCCCGTCCCGAATAAAAGTAATAAAATAAAAAAACTGTATCACAAATACTACATGGTGAATACTCAATGATGACTAGATATCATTGACCCGATTGTTGCATAACATGAAATTGAAAAGGGCATCTCATAAATTTATAATGTCTGAAATACTGTCTTGTTCTGGCATGCAATCAAATTCATTCCTTCTGGTTATTTCTCATCTTGAATGATTGCAAGTAATGTTAATTTGCAGCACTTATCCAAATAAAACTGAATTGGTTATGATGAATGACCGTTACTGTTTATTGTTCAGACAATCCCAACTGAAGGTGACGCTATTCTCATTGAATGTACGAACTTCATCTTGAAGCTTAAATACTGCTCAACAAGACTAAACTACAATACTAATTGTATACTGTTATCGCTTACAAATAGATGAACTGAAATAATGTGATGTATTCAGATGCTTTGAGAAATGACATTCTTCAATGTCTTCAAAGTTCAAGAATAAAATCTGACTGAGACTATACTGCAGACTCTAGTGCACAAATATACATACAAATGGTTGAATTATAATAATGCAAAATGTGTTTACGGGTGGATCCAAGTTGGTAGCTCTGGTATGCATCGACAGGCTAAACCTGTGATATGCAGTAATATCTGCATACATCCTTCCCGTATCATTCAGGTCTATCACCATACCAAACCACTTCAAAATTCGACAATTCTTATATGGCAAAAACTTTGTACGGATTGATTTTCATAAACAGGGCCAATGGATAACTCTGGTAGGCATGGGTACTCACAATCCGTGATATTATGCCTATTCGTTCCCCATTTCTGGTCCGTCACATGTCATAGAGCATCAAAATATGACAACCGACTCTTGAGTTATGATGCAAAATGTTTGTACGGACGGACGCACGGACGGCTCGAGACGTCAACTATATATATATATACAAATAATTGTAGAACCCCTGACCTGTTTACCACTATTTACACTGGCCAGTGTTCTCTGTCAGACTAAACCCGCTCGATATATTAAGGCTATAATGCGGTCTAGGGCAATTTGTGACATGCATTGTACCTACACAATGCTTTATTATTGTTGTTAGATACTGGAAACACCAGGAAACACCTGGAAATACAGTTTATTTTTCGTTTTTCTGACCTGTGCTTTACCGATTAAGGATGTTATTGCTTGGGTCTTAATTTTACACACATTGCACCAAAAAAAGGATAGTGGAATGGATTGAAAGGCAGTTAACACAGTTATTGAAGAACGGCTAAAAAACTCTGAAATTTTGATAAAAACATGAGAAAGGGGGTGGGTCCCTAACATTTGGAGGAACAAATTTGCACAAATGGGGTGGTGGGTCCCTCGTGGTCGGAAAAAAACTTTTTGGGCCCTATATGTGCCGACGAGCATAAAACTGTTTTGGGCATTGTGGAGAGGAGAATCAAAATATTAAAGAACAAAGAAACCGGCACCATTCACCAGCGCCGGAAAAATGATGCATGGAAAGAAATTTCTTTGGAAATAGCAGGGAAATATCCAAACAGAACCAACACAAACAAAATTCTTCTGAGACGTTATCTTCTTGGCTCTTCATTTTCACACTGTGCTAATTAAAAAACCTCATTAATATCATTGAAACTCATTCTGCAGATATATAAACGCAAGCATGAGTCTCCACACAATTGTACCCAAAAATTATACCGCTATACATGCCGATTGTGGCCGGTGAGTGTTCATGAATTAGTCGTAAGACGGCGTCAATTGACAAGTGACAAATCTGATAGATTGGATCAATCACACCATCGACGGCGTGTGTCGTTTGCGCTAAAGCAAAGATACCTTTGCGTTCAGCCGCTACCATATAAACTACCTGGTTTATAAAATAGTCTCGCTTGGTGAATAGCACCCCAGGTGTATAACATTTGTTTTCTGGTGCCTGATATATCAAGCAACAACATTAGCATAGTCTCTATATTTCTTCACTAAATACACACGGGAGCCAAAAAATGGACATAGGAGCCTCTACTATTGCTAGGGACATACCCGAAATCGAAAAATTCACACAAGACTGATATTATGGTAGTTTTAACAAACTACACTACACCATGTAACATTTTCATATGGAAAACAATTATTATAGTTGTTGTTAGTGTGTACAGTAAACTTGCCGCATTCGTTACCTAACGGGTGGTGTAATGGTTGCTATGGACATATCCATATTGAAAACATACCATATGTATGATATAACTGTTTCATAATATGGTATGAGTTTCGGGCTATTTACGTGATATACTTGTTTCATAATATCCCAACATAACGCGTTGCAGATCTTGTATATATCACATGAAACAACTTTTTTTATATACGACAGTATTGCGCGATCAGGATTTCGACGAATAATGCATAACTAAAGCTTGTTGTATTGTGTACTGATGCATTATCATGTGATTATCATGTGGCAGATTGGTATTGAGGTTTCAATGTTGCTATTTAACCACTACCATTGACAAATCTATATCAAACTGACAAACTATTAAATTATTTTTATCAGAATGACATACCTGTGTGGAGTTTATTATTGTATCTTCCATCAATCGATTGTTGGAATACATTGTAATGATACATGTAAAAATATTGACCCATATTTATGTCGATACCACCTGGCCACCCCCAATGGAATCAGAAATTTGGACTACATTTGACAACGGCATCCATGCAGAACACTCTACCACGGACCAGTCACGGTGTGGTAGCATCCGCATACTAGAGGATGTACGGCAGGATCAACTAACTGTGTGTCCTTCCTACACATGCCATAACTACATGTATGTCAATACGTGGGTATGGGTCATTTACAAGTCGATATGAGCTCGTACCTGAGCATGGTCTATATATGTCAGACTGAGATACCATACACTACCTTTAGGAACCGGTGCCCATTTCCTATTTACATGGGCCAATTACCAACACATATATACCATGGTTCATGATCTATCTGTATGGAACTGCATCCAATGACGTGTCTTAACTACTGTGTCCATGCCACACAAAGGGGCCTGTACCGATGATATACTATTTAGGGCTTGTTCTACGGATTTGCTGTATAGACATGGGTACATATCATGAGTTAATAACTATAGGCACATATGTAATTACACTACACTGACAATAAATTCGGTTTTTATTGGTATTGATCAATACCAAATCTGATTCCCTTGGTTTTGATCAAAACCAAATCTGAATCCCTTGGTTTTGAGGACATGTTCAATACCATATATTGGTTTTGATCAATAGTCTTCAAGAGTTATCGTTACTGTTTCCGTTTATCACACGGCCAGATTGTAGGTCGCCATTTTATTTCGAAGCGACTGAAACACATTCTAGTGTTAAAATCACAGCAAATAACTTAGACTGGTTCAATGGGTAATCACAGCTATGTTTCCTGATGGCCGGACAATCTTATCTTCGGGAATCTTGACATGTATGTATCTACAAACTTTTAATTATAGGATGCTTTCGGTTTCGACTTCAACTTTACACGAAATCTTCACACATATTTTGTATCAGCACAAAAGCTCATATATGGGCACCAACACGATAGAGAAGTGACAGAACATTTCAAACTCAACAAATAAGATTATGCCTTTGTCAATGGATAAGAGATAACAAATTTTCATCAAAAAGACTTCAAGTTGAAAAATAAATTTCTCAGTAAATTTGATAAAAATTTGTCATGATGTTTGAAATTGGTCATGTTCACAGTAATTTATCAGGTTTAGAACGTTAGGTCATGTTTATGGAATGGCATGTACTTTTACATTTATTCCTTATTTGCGCTTAAGCTTAAATCACTTACGCGTAAATGCAAATTATTTTGCTCAAATGCAAATCATTTACGCTTAAGCACGAAAAGATCATAATTTTCATATTTATGCTTAAGTGAAAATAAGAAATAAATATTAAAACCATGTCCCATATTGTATGGGAGTTCAAATTCACATTTAATAGCCAATTACGCTTAAGTGTAATGCATTAAGACTATACGCATGAGCGTAATTCAGATTTCCATTATGTTTTTCAAAGCATTATCTATTAAACTTAAGCGTAAAGCCATTACGCTTAAGCGTAATGTCGTTATGCTTAAGCGTAATGTCAATACGCTTAAGCGTAATTCATATTCCATATGTGAAAACTCCCCTGAAGCTGAAATGGATGCAGCCAATTCCTGATGCTAGTAACTTTTGACAAATATCGAGCTTAGATTATATCATTATATGTAAGGTAATAAGGCTATAAAAATATGTTATGCTTAATTGTAATGGCAGTGCGCTTAAGTGTATTTTTCAATTTTCAGTGCTTTATGACTAACTGGATTCTCTCAGTATTAAATCTATTTTGAACCCTTAAGCATAAGTAGCTATTAAATATGAATTTGGCCTCCCATACCAATATGGGTGAACCACAAATCAATCTTTATTTAGACCGATCTGTCTAAATGTGTTGGGCAATCAGTCTAAACAGATTGAATGTTGACAATTTGCCAATAGATAAGACATAAAATTTTCATTAAAAAAAATCTTAAAGTTGAAAAAGACATTTGGCAGTTTATTTGATAAAAAGTTGTCATTCCGTTTGAAAATTATCATGATTCATGGGAATTTATCAGGTCTAAGTGAATAGGTGTATGGGAGGCCATGCGCAAATTTCTTAAACTTTAGAATAAAAAAATTATGGATCATATTTATGCTCAAGCGCAAATAAGGTACAAATGTTAAAATCGCATCCCATATTGGTGAACCATCGAATGTTCTTTATTTGACCGATCGGTCTGAAACGTCTAAACCAATTGGTCTAAAGTCTTCCTGTCAGTACCTTCTCTGACACCGGTCTAACTAAATTGTATGAGAAGGAAAGTATTTTCACATTTATTCATTATTTGCGCAAAAGTGCAAATTATTTACTCTTAAGCACAAATTATTTACGCTTAAGCGCAAATTAATTACAAATGAGCACAAATCATTATCATTTATTCTTAAGCACAAAATTGACAAATGGATCAACCAGACCTGTTTGAATTTTATAATATTTCATTAATTAATCATATAATGAAAATGAAGATAATTATGTCACAACATAGACATACAAATTTGATGGGCTTACTAAGGCTAAGGGGTTACTTATACCACCCGCACCCACTGAATAATTATTGTTTTAAATATAAAAACTTAATGCTAACAACAGTTGCATGATGTTATATTTATATGGACATGACTATACGTCGTTCAATAAATAGACCCGATATTTACGACCTATTTTAATCATGCACAAATTACAAATCAAAACAAGAAATTCAATTAATTGAGGAAAAACACCCACCGTCCTGAGTGGTATTGATAAGCTATTGGGGGGGGGGGGGATCTACCACTTCGCATGCAAAATAACACGAATGACACCAACAGCTTGGATGTGAGAATAATCTACCATATATGGTAGATATTCAACCAGACTGTGCTTAAGTTTCTCAATTGGTGACTGATGTGCATATACAGTACACACAAATAGTAATAACAATTAACGTTGTGATTTTGAAATTAACCATGCTAGAATATTGACGGGAAGGTGGTATTAACTACTACGAGCATAATAATAGTACTATTCTTTTATAATATATGTGGGCATGATGTATGGAAATATTAAAGGTACTCAATCCGATAAAACTCATCTCAATTACTATTTCAATGGCTTCGGGAGTCAAAAATATTTGATTCGAGTCGAGGAAGGTGATGCCATGATAAAAGGATTATCTCATGATGATTGGATTAACACTCAACGAAGCGAAACAGAAATTCAGTTGATTTTCCAATGGTTACTGTGGAAAGAAAAGCCGACCGAGGAGATCCTGTTCCGATCGAGCCCAGAAGCTAAAAACTATTGGATCGCCTCGACTTTGGTGACACCGATGAAAAACAAAGATGGGGTCTAGAAATGAGCCTGGAAGACACTAGCCATCCCCGATGGCTGTTGAAAGCACGACAGGGCCATAGTGACACCATGCCAGTGACAGAGGAGGGGCTATGCCCTGCAACACTAGAGACCTGCCCAGCGGCAGTGCATGGCACATTCCACCATAAAATCTCAAGCAGGTTACCAAATTGACGGCAGTTATTAGTACTCATCTCGAGCAATTAACAAATTTCAAAAATCAATATCTAATAACTCTGAGCTTTGTTTGATGGTTTCCTCGACTCGAATCAAATATTTTTTACCCCCAAAGCCAAAGAAATAGTAATATAGGACCCTCTGATCGGATTGTTGTTGTTGGAATCTGTTGAGATGGGGACCCTGGGATGCCCACCCTGGGTTGTGGGGACCAGTGACTACCATCAAAGCTCAGATTTGTTAGATATCGATTTTAGAAATCTATTATTTTTCATTATCGGGAATTCTTTCTGGCCCAGAAGACATTCAAAATTGCGTACCCTGATTATAGAGTTATCCATCCTTGTCTGTTTGAATAGAGTTTTGGCGTAAAATCTCAAGCAGGTTACCAAATTGACGGCAGTTATTAGTACTCATCTCGAGCAATTAACAAATTTCAAAAATCAATATCTAATAACTCTGAGCTTTGTTTGATGGTTTCCTCGACTCGAATCAAATATTTTTTACCCCCAAAGCCAAAGAAATAGTAATATAGGACCCTCTGATCGGATTGTTGTTGTTGGAATCTGTTGAGATGGGGACCCTATTTTCGGATTGAGTACCTTTAAAGGACGAACCAATAGTTACAATACAATTAAAACTGTTATTTTTTTAACTAAGAGCAAGAAGAGCTAATTGTGCTTAAGCACAATAAGGGATATTCCTTATTGCGCTTATAAGCTCAATAAGGGAATCTCTATTGTGCTTAAGCGCAATAAGGGAATATTTAATTGCGCTTAAGCGCAATGAAGAATATTCAAATTTCGCTGATAAAGCCTAATAATAAATATCTTATTAAAGAATAATATATTATATATAGTACCTAAACTCCTTATAATACAGATGGTGTAGTCCATCTCCATTCTCCATGGCACAATGGGTGGAACAAATATAGGATTATTCTACTATTTGCAGAAGGGTGATCTAATGAGAGATATATTAATTGTGTTTAAGTGGAATGGGAAGTAATTGCGGTTAAGCATAATAAGGAATGTCTTATTGCATTCTCATTGGGCTTAAGCGCAATTAGAGATTCCTTAAGTTATTGCGGTTAATCAAAATTGTCTATTAAATGTCAATTTTGATTCCCATAGAGATCATCAATGCTGTCTATGCGCAAGGGCGACGTGCCAATCTTCTCTATTGGAATTCCAATTGTTGGCTCATTAAATATGCACATATGCTTAAGATACAGTCGCGCATGAAGCGCGCTCCCGTAAGTCGGGTTTTGGATCCCAGTTAATGAAAATATTATTGAAATAATCGGTTTTCCCCAATAAACAACCATATATTCAATATACATGTTTTGGAGCAGAATTAGGCAGTCCATATTGGACGCCATCATGGAATTTATTTTTTTTGGTTTAATTTTCACACATATTTATTAGTTATGTGGATGAAGTTCTAATTAAACCTCACATCCTTATATTGGTTACAGTAATGCCCAAAGTAATTGACCACTTAACCACATCAGAATTATTGGTAATTTTTCACGATTTAAAATCCTGAAAAATTACCAATAATTATGCTGTGGTTAAGTGGTCAATTACTTTGGACATTACTGTACGAGGATTGAGTTATCATTACACCTCAAATCCTTATATTGGTTACAGTAATGCCCAAAGTAATTGACCACTTAACCACAGCAGAATTATGGGTATTTTTTCAGCATTTAAAATCCTGACAAATTACCCATTATTATGCTGTGGTTAAGTGGTCAATTACTTTGGACATTACTGTACGAGGATTGAGTTATCATTACACCTCAAATCCTTATATTGGTTACAGTAATGCCCAAAGTAATTGACCACTTAACCACAGCAGAATTATGGGTATTTTTTCAGCATTTAAAATCCTGACAAATTACCCATTATTATGCTGTGGTTAAGTGGTCAATTACTTTGGACATTACTCTATGAGGATGGAGTTAAACCTCACATGAGTGCGTTGGGGATTTGGACCTTGACTTGAGACCTTTTGTTTTTAACGCGACAAATGCGCATACACCTTATACACAAATTTCTTATGTAACCAGAGTTTTTCTTGGATAAGATGAGTTTGAAGCCTGCTTACATTTCAAAATGTCGTCAGTTTTATATTGTCTGCAGCGGAAATTATCTATCTCTATAGATAGCACCAGGATTATATAGAAAGGATTAGCAATTAATATACGTATACGGTATACTATAGTAATACCATAGACAAATAAGTACAAGTATCACATGATAAAATATTACGTAACGTGACTATACCGATGAAAGAAATAAATAAATTGGACCGGGATTAGAGGTTGGGTTGGTTATATGTTGATAATTGGATATGGAATTCATACCGATGAAACGATACAAATTAGTGGAGTGATAAAGACCAATGTTGACATTTAGTCAGGCTACGCGGGAGAAAATAGGGGTTGATACGATAGACCGAAATAAATTTGTCGAGTGATAATGACCAATGTTGACCTATAAAGTAACGCGACTGTACTGTCGGATAATTATCAGGTGTAACCGGTCAAATATGAACTCTAGTGACCAATTTAGAACAGCTCAGAAAACATTGGCAGGGCCCTAAAATTTATTTAACCCCGCATTTGCCATTAAAATCGATTTATATCGATAAAACTGTCATTTTTCAAAATTTTAAGCTGAGACTTGGAGTGTGTGGGTGGGATACCTACATATTCCTAAAATGACAGAGTACAGCACGTAATTATGTTTTAGATGGAAGAAATTATTTTTTTTCAATGATAAAATTTAACATGGATTTACCATTAATATCGATTTATGTCGATAAAACTGTCTTTTTTCAAACCTTTAGGCTGAGACTTGGTGCATGTGCGTGGGATACATATATGTTCCTAAAATGACAGAGTCCATCGCGTAATTATGTTTTAGATGGAAGAAATTGAATTTTTTTCGATGATAAATTTTAACATGGAATTGTCCAATTCAAATCTATTTATGTCGATAAAACTGTTATTTTTTAAAAATTTAAGCTGAGACTAGGTGTTTCTGGGTGGAATACCTATATATTCCGAAAACGGCAGGGTTAAGCACGTAATTATCTTTTAGGTGGAAGAAATTGATTTGTTTCGATGATAAAAATCCAGCGTAAAATAATCGCCAATGGAGGCTTCGCTTCGCATGGTTGGCAATGATCACGATACACAGGGAACACTTTGACGTTCGTACTCATATTTCACCAATTTTTGTACCTGGCTTTCCAATCCTAAGTTTCAAGGGGAAATGTCTAATTTTACTCTATTTGTCGTTATATACATATTATACATATTTATCACACCACTTATTATTCATTTTCATAAAAATAAAAAAAAGCCGAAGATGACATGTTTAAACTGTTTGAAGCACGAATTTGGCGATAACTTATCAGAGTACGTTATACTTGTGATAGTTACGTTACGCACACGTGTTCCAATATCCTATTGCGATAATCGTTTAACCCTTCAGTTTTCAACGGCATTTCAATTGGTTGAAATTAAAATTTCTCAAGTTCCAGCTCAACACGAATCTAGTGACCTAATTGGTAGAAATACTTTAGCAGTAATTCTTAGTTTTATAAGTCATAACTCTAATTTTATTGACGATACGAGCTCAACGTCATAATATGTCACTGTTTATGGCGGTGTTATCCAAACGTGTGCTTTGATAATGGTTATAATTTTATTTTGCGATCAAACGTCAGTGCAGCCAAGCAGAAACGCATAGGCACTAGTTCAATTCAGCAGAAACGCATAAGTCCTACGATTATAGTACACCCACTGAACGCGCTTCGCGCGTTGGTCAGTGGGTGAAAAACATTTGCATGTATTCGTATCTTCGAATTATTGAAAATTATGAAATTAGCACATGCTGCTCGACCACTGAGCCTCACTTGTGTCTACTTGCTGCCCACGGACCCAAACAGGTAAGGTCATATAGGCAGAAAATTACGGCATACAAACTGATTACTTCCGAATGGACACTCGGAACTATCGGATCGTTCAATGAAAATATTCCGTTGCGCTGGAAGGCGAAGATAAAATTATTGGCGCAATCAATAATCGCATTGAAATCACACCAAATTTTATTGTAATTGACCCACTCTACCCGCTGTCAGTTCATAATCTAGCTAATCCACATTACTTCATAATTGGGAAATAATATAAAAATAATGTAATTGTTCTTGCAAAGAATTGAATATTTCTCAATCCAGTCGGCGGTGGGGGGGGGGGGGGGGGTGGGGGGGTCCAGGACACGTATGCCGGGGTGGATGTGTGGTCAACGGGAAAAAAAAAATGTTCCGCAACAAAAAAAATGTTCCTGCATGTTTTTTTTTAATGTTTTTGCAATGAGTTTGGCTTAAAGGTACTCAATCCGATCAGACGCTCCTAAATTACTATTTCTTTGGCTTCGGGGTTATTAATTGGTTTAAACAGAAAACTCGAGCGGTAATAATTTACCACTCAATTTTTTCTGTTTAAACTCTAGTTTCTGGCCCAGAAAGAATTTAAATAACTAACTTGAAAAATCTATATCTGATCACGCTGAGCTTTGACAGGTAGGTTCCTTGGCTCGATTCAAATATATTTTAACCCCGAAGCCAAAGAAATAGTAATTTAGGAGCGTCTGATCGGATTGAGTACCTTTAAAACACCTTAGAATAAGAGAAATAATGTAATTCTAACTGCTAAACTGGCTGCAGGCAGTTATCGTGTTGTATTTTGTTGCAAATTTGAAATCCATGATGGCCACTGGCAGCCATGTTTTTTTTTAGCCGAATGACCCCAAAATGACACATTCCTATTTACATGTTATGTTAACATCCATGAATGCACAGAAATTCATATACAGCTGTTTACAGTGAAATCCCCCCACCCTCGCAAATCTCTGTTTTAGTGATAAAAGGGTGGTTGGGTGTCCAAATATGGTCGAAAAAACTGCCGAAAACAGAAAAACAATTTGGATGTGGGGATGAGTGAGTCCCAACTAGGGTCGAAAAGTAAAAATCAGCATACGTGCCTGAATTATTTTCCGAGCTCACCCCCTTATCCAGTTAGGATTCTCTCTTAACCAAAATATGGTAATACAGACCAAATAAGGAATTTACTATGATAGTATTGTGAGTTGTAAGTTGTAGATGCACCAAACACAAATCCAAATATAAGGAAATGATGCATTATCGTGACTCTGTTTATAAACAATTCACTGCTCTTTTTGCTCGACTTGCATTTTCTCTGACACAAAGTGTGTTTTGTGAATAATATCACATTCATATAATAATTATGCTATACTATATAATAGTATCTTCTTGAGGAAATTATCATAATTTGATAAATGTTAGTTCTAAACTATAACCTAAATGAAGGCCGCCCGCCCCGAAGTCATGAAGAATGTGATTACTAACACCCCCACCCATGATGGGTATTTCACCTGTCATCAAACCATGCTACATGTATGACATGCCTGCAATAATGTTTTCTTTGTTTGAAATCCTATATGTCGTGGCCAGTCCATTGAAAAGATTTATATCCAGAACAATATGTGATATTTTAAGTAAATCTATAGATGTACATGTCATTTCATATACTAGTGCATGTCCAAGCCTTGAAATGGTGTGCCTGTCATTTGCAGAATGATGTCCCCAGAGGGTGAATTTAGTGATGGTACCCCGCACAGTGGGCTAGCATCACCAAATACACCCTCTGGAGAGCTCATGTTGCTTACACCTCAACAGAAGGAGGTTCACAGAGGGTGAATTTGGTGATGCTAGCCCACTATGTGGGGTACCATAACTAAATTCTTTCTCTGGGGACCTCATTCTGCAAATGACAGACACACTATTTCAAGGCTTGTTGGTATCATTTTATAAGACCTGTATGTTATATTTTATAGAGGACGGTCAGCTAGAAGTCTTGCTGTGGAAGTAAATTGACTGGAAGACATACACTGGACCAAAGTTGGAACTTGGATTTATTCAATTTACAATTGTACATGTAAGTTTTTATATAAATACGCATCACTTAGAAGATGTATAATCTGATTTGACGCCCCCTAAATAACTATTTCTTCAGCTTCGGGTTTAAATAATATTTTATTTGAGTCGAGGATCCTATCCCTCAAAGCTCTGAGTTATCAAATCTGTTAATTTTATCCACCTCGATTATTTGTCAGCCTACCAAACATTCCACTGACTTCTTCTAGAAATATGCAGATATACAATATATTGATAGGTCTCGCAAGGTCATCGCAAATCAATTTCGGAAGATAACATTATGAAAAGTAATGTTGGATGACTATTGGCTTTCGGTGTAAATTTCCGTTGTTGTTCATGTTGTAACTGGATGATCCGGGGACAATCAGATCAGATTGTGCACGTTTAACAAAAAGCCTTATGTTGTATGTTTGTTGAATTTAGGTCTAAATTCCCTACCTATGGAAAACATTCCAACCAAATAATGTCTAGCAGATTGTGTACTTCTAAGTGTCATGGTATAGAATAAGACTAAATAAAATAATACATGTGAAGGGTAACTGGAGATTAAAAAAACAGGGGCAATTGGGGGGGGGGGGGTGAATAATCACTGCATTTTGCACTTTAATTCACAGAATACTGATGACACTATATAAACCATAGCCATGATAGCCTTATAAATGGCCTGGTAAATATCCAATAACCTGATGTGCTTTTAAAGACAAATTAAAGTGATGTGAAACAATCCAGTGAGGTGTTCCCGGACCTGCTGATGGAATAATAAACAATCATGCCAAAATAAGTTATCCAAATAGTCAGAAAACAACAATTAAAGTTAGTGACTAGTATAATAGTAGTGGGAAAATCATTTCAGTAATGTTTATACTCAATAAGGTGCCCTGAATAAAGTAGTAAATGTTTACATTTGTGCGTGGTTCAACCGTTGTATTCTCTGAAATGCTACAGTGGATATGGTTGGAATTTTAGTTCTTAATCTCAGGTTTTTGCTACATAATTCCAGTTGAATGAGTTGAATGAGTTGAATGAAATTTGAAATGTGTGTGTTTTAATGTACAAAATACAGGTCAAGTTTGAGTTTTGGTTCAGCACGTCAATTTCACCTGAGTTAAAGGCCTTTTGTTGGAATTGCCATGGGCATATTTTGCCATGCCCTAACAATGCTTTTAATATTCAATGAAATAAGTCTGCAATATATGTCTTTAAATCTGACTTTTCCTAAACATAGTATTTTATGCATTTCTTTTCAGAGTATGTTCGTTCACTGGCATTGGAAACTTTAGTACCAGAATGTGCACAGCATACAGAGGAGGCATGTGTTTTATCTGTGCAGATACAATATGTTATTCGTCAACTTTTCATTCATAAATATTGCACCACAATATACAAGTGTGGTGCAGCCTGTGGGAAGTTAGTAACATGCTATGCTGTCAAGTGCTGCTATATTCATCAGATGCGAATATAAAGGAGTTTGCTGATCTTTAAATTTCTACTGCATGACAGGTGTAAAAACAGATGAGCTGTCATTCTTGGGAATGTTCAATATAAGAAGGGTGTGATGAACTATATATTAAGTGTTAATTCATTGCAATTGTTGCAATGGTGAGGTATGCACATACATCAGGAATATACACTGCTGTGGAAGAATGGCTAGGATGACAATTATTCCTGCTGGATATGTTTGAATTAAAGTTTAATTTTCAAAATCTCACTGTGTCTTCATTGATGTTTATCTTAAAACTCCATTCAACATTGATGCAACCAATTATGTCATTTGGACAGTTTACTTCATCTTCGACTCTTAATTTTGGTTGCTTATGATATGATTCATGAATGGGGTGCCCTCACATGTACAGGCAAATTACATGCCACAATTTAAGGTTACTGACAGCACTTAAATGGTAGAATAGTCCTCAGAGGTTTGTGATTTCAGGACATTTTACATGTAATTTGCCACATATTGCAGCATCTTGTGGAATTTAGTTCTATGCCAGCATGCACACTTGAAAAATTAATCACAAAATTATGTGAGAAACACTTGACTGTTTGCGTACCAACTGTTTCTATCATAATAATTTCAGGACTGTGTAAACAGTAAATAAGTGATAACCATAATTACATGGTCACCATTTATTTTCTGTTTACTTGGCAACCAACATTATTATGGTAGAAACCATCAAAAATAATGGGTTTTCGTATAATTTAAGATTTGACCAATTGGCAAAAAGAACCCATATACATGTACATGTATGTTTGTGGGAGGGTATGAAAGGCATAATATAGAAATTTGATAGCCTGTAGCATGCAAGTGATCAGCTGAATTTTTGTACTGGAAATGGAATCTGGTGGCATCTGTTTCAGACTGTCTAAAGCCTTTTTATAATTAGCCCTTTAATATATCAATGGATTGGTAATTATAATAGAAATCAATTTATGACTTGGGTCATAAATTAATTTTCATTATAATTTTACATGTCGAACTTGGAAAACTAAATTCATTCATGTGTTGCATATATTATGTTGAGTATGGATATGGTACAATAAATGGGTGGATTTAGTGTACAGTACCCTTAAAGGTTGCATAAGTATGATGTATGGCACATTTATCAATAAATTGTGCAAAAAAGGAACATATATAAAACCAGTTTGGGTTTTGATCAAATCCAGTTGGCGCTTGGTATTTGGTTTTGATCAAAACCTAATTTGGTTACATATATGGGACAAAACTTCAATACCAATTTTGGTTTTGATCAAAACCAGTTGGCGCTTGGTATTTGGTTATGATCAAAACCTAATGGTTACATATATGGGACAAAAGTTCAAAACCAATTTTGGTTTTTATCGAAACCAAATATTCATACAATTTGGTTTTGATCAAAACCAATTTTGGTTTTTATCAAAACCAGTTGGCGCTTGGTATTTGGTTTTGATCAAAACCTAATTTGGTTACATATATGGGACAAAGTTCAAAACCAAATTTGGTATTTAAAAAAACCAAAACGTTTAAGAGTGTACATGTGGTGTTCACATGGATCCATGTCGTATGCGTGGCTGTGATTATAACCTAGATAGTCATGTAACATGTAAATTCATGGGATGTCTTACATATAAAGCGACCTGTGTCCATGTCCTACATATAGGCACCTGTATCCATACATAATTATAGTCACCTGCGTATTAGCACTATATGGTCTTTGGTGTAGATATGCCACGTATAAGGGAGTGAGTCTATATCATACATTTATACACCTGCTTATGCCTGGGTTCAATGCTATATGGCATACATATATCGGCATCGGTCCATGGTCTACACATATGTGCATGTGTCCATGGCCATCCCACAGTGCCATGTGTGTATGGGCTATTTATAGGATCCTCAATCATTAACCTTCATATATGTGGCATCGGTCCAATATCTATATATAGGTTGGTCTGTTACAAAACTGTCCCATATGTTCATACCATATACATGTATGTGGTCCTGAATCCACGGTGTTCTAATGTAATGTGCATCGGGCTTGGTCTATTGTGTCTGAGTGCATGGTCTACCTGTGGGCACTTGGGTATTTGAAACATGTAACAGTGTCATGGTCCTAGACCATGCAGCTTAGATATCACACAGCATGTATAGTGGGCTGGTCCATCGCCATAGCGTACAAGAAAACCATAGTCAGAAATGGTAACGCCCTCAAGATCATATTATTAGCCATAAACATAAATTATAATATAAAATATATGATGAAGATGATGATGATGGTGATGATGATGATGATCATCATCATCATCATCATCATTTGACATATACGCACCCGTTCCCTCATTATAATCAACATATTTCGACCATTTTAGGGGAACTCCGCGAATTCGGGGACCTCCGCAAATAGGGACCAACTGCAAATTTTCACACTGATCAGCACCAATTAACGAACCGTGGCGGAATCGGCTATATCCGACAAACCTCTTTAAAATACGTATCAATTGAGATATACGCACCCGTTCCCTCATTAAAATCAACATATTTCGACCATTTATGGGATCTCCGCGAATTCGGGGACATTCGCAAATATTTCCGCAAATAGGGGACCCACTGCAAACTGTCACGCCGATCAGCACCTAAATAACGACCGGTGACTGACTCGGCTGTCTCAGACTACTCTCAGACAACACGTATCAATTGACATACGCATTTTACAAATTATATTTTCATTTCTTCTATTTGTAATTGGCATAGTTTATCACAAACCAAAATCAACGACAATAAATAAACGAAATTTAAATTCCAACTACAGCTTTTACCGGGCTCGGGGTCGCAGTACAACTTTTGTGCGTCAAAAATAACCGGAAAACCCCATTATATATTTATAAAATGCCCAGCGGACCACAGCTTTCTAAAATCTGTATAACAGTATACACCGGGACCGTCAATAATAGAGTATTTCTATAACACGGCATATCTCCATTGCGGCCTCGGCGACCAGGTATAACCCGTCTAACATCGTGGTTAAATGGTGTATGTCTGGTCTATGGATGCCTGGATCCAAGGTCAATATATAAGGGCTTATATGAAGCAGTCTGGTCCATGGACTTTACATATCCTACGTCCATAGTGTATATATATGGACATTGATCCTATGACTATGTATATCTGCCTGGGTCCTAACCTACTTGTTGTAGGCTAGGTCCATGGGTAACATATTGGTGGCTGACCCTATGTTCTTTATATATAGTAGAGTGGGTCCATGACGTACATTATACATCTAGCTGTGTGGGTCTATGGCTTATATAATTATTATGGCCATGCCTCATATTAAATATAAGCAACAACTTGTCAACTCTCACTTTGAATTCCCGATATATGAGCTGGTGGAGCATAATGGATAATTGTACCCATATGAAAACTAAATTTGTAGTACATTCTGGTTAGGCTCACACTAACAACATTTATAATTGTTTTCACCATAAAAACGAGTTTAGTTTAAACTACCATAATATCAGTCATATGTGATTTTTTTTTATATGATATGTGAAGAGACGAGTTGCCTCTGACTTACCGTTCTGTATTTGTATATTTCAGGCTATCTGATGTACAACCATATGTCAAGTTCTAGTTGATTAAAGCCTTAAATACTATAAAGAAAGGTTTCATCTCTCGACAATTTAATCAACTATATTGGACGACATCACATCATGGACACGCTCCTCAAACCAGGGCGCCTCAACGTCGACCCAAATTCTCCGTCTGCTGTCAAAGAATGGAAACACTGGCTCAGAACTTTCAAGAACTGTATAACTGAATGCGGAGACGAAGCACCCGATGAGTTCCGGATGCTGATCAACTATGTTTCTCCCAGCGTGTTCGAATATATCGAGGACTGTACAACATATGACGGTGCTATAGAAACCCTGACTCAGTTGTATGTTAAAACGCCGAACGAGATATTCGCCAGACATCTTCTTGCAACTCGAAGGCAAAATCCAGGCGAATCACTGAACGAGTTTCTCCAGGAACTTCAAAAGCTCAGCAAAGACTGTAACCTGAAAGCAGTATCAGCGGCACAATATCGCGAGGAAATGGTGCGTGACTTTCTGAAGCATCGCTTGGCGAACCATCCTCGTTTGCTAACCTTCATCCTGATTGCAAACCGGTATCAACAAAATCGAGACGATTCAGCAAGGATGATCAGGAATTCATAGAGCGCGAAGTATCCCGACTCCTTTCAGAGAACGTAATCGAACCAAGTAACTCACCTTGGCGTGCGCAGGTTGTGATTGCCAAAGATCCCATAAATAGACATAAGAAGAGACTGTGTGTTGAATACTTACAAACGATAAACTTATACACAGATCTTGACGCTTATCCCTTACCACGCATCGATGATATGGTCAACAAACTTGCCAATTACAGAGTATTCTCAACATACGACCTCAAAAGTGCGTACCATCAGATTACAATCAAGGAGAGCGACAAGAAATATACAGGGTTCGAAGCGAATGGTAGACTTTACCAGTTCAGTCGAATTCCTTTCGGTGTGACCAATGGCGTGGCGACTTTCCAGCGGACTATGGATAAAATGTTTGAGGATGAATGCCTAAAAGACACATTTTCGTATGTTGACAACATCACTGTAGCAGGTCAGAACCAACAAGAACATGATGCGAATGTTAAGGCATTTCTCAACGCTGTTAAGTCAAACAATCTGACACTCAACGAAAAGAAGTCGGTGGAGTCCGTGTCGTCCATCCATATCCTTGGCTACTGCGTCCAGGGTGGCGCAATCAAGAGTTCCCACCGCCTACAAATGCGAATTATCTCCGTAGGGCTCTAGGAATGTTCGCCTATTACGCAAAGTGGATACCTAATTTCTCAGACAAAATCCAGCCACTTGTGAATGCCGAATCGTTCCCCATGGACACCAACGCACTTGCTGCCTTCAAAAAAATAAAGCATGAACTTGAAGACGCTTCCCTCCATTCTATCGACGAGGCAATTCCGTTTGTAGTGGAGTGCGATGCTTCTGATGTTGCTATTTCCGCGACACTCAACCAAGGTGGGCGACCCGTGGCATTCATGTCTAGAACACTACAAGGCAGTGAAGTTCACTATCCGGCCGTTGAGAAAGAGGCGACAGCAATCATTGAAGCTGTACGTAAATGGCGACATTTCTTAGCTGGACGTCACTTCAAGTTAATAACTGACAACGCTCTGTGTTGTTCATGCGCGACAACCGTAAACGCACGAAGATAAAGAACAGTAAAATTCAGGATTGGAGACTGGAATTGGCTTCGTATTGCTACACAATTCAGTACAGACCGGGTAAAGACAACGTAGCTCCTGATTCATTTACTCGTGCCTTCTGTGCTTCAATGCCAGTATCTGACTTGACAGACATTCACAATGCACTGTGTCATCCCGGAGTGACCAGATTACTGCATTTTGTGAGAGCAAAGAACCTGCCATTCCCCACGGATGGCGTAAAGAAAGTATGCAGCTCTTGCAATATATGTGCCGAACTGAAACCCCAATTCTATCGTCATGCGGACGGAACACTCATAAAATCTACTCAACCCCTGGAACGCATCAGCATCGACTTCAAAGGACCATTGGCTTCGGTTTCTAACAATGTTTATATGCTCACGGTAATAGATGAATATTCCCGATTCCCATTTGCATTCCCGTGTGCGAACATGCAAACATCCACAGTGATCAAATGCCTAGAGCAAATATTCTGCTTGTGCGGTATGCCAAGCTTTGTACATTCTGATCGTGGAGCATCGTTCATGTCAAAGGACCTGAAAGAATACCTTTCGAGTCGTGGAATAGCGACAAGTAAAACCACACCTTACCATCCGACAGGAAACTCCCAAGTAGAACGATACAACGGGATCATCTGGAAGGCAGTCCGCCTTGCACTGCGATCACATAACCTATCAGACTCGCAGTGGGAACTTGTCCTCCCGGATGCGCTTCATTCCATAATATCACTATTGTCAACACCCACAAACACAACACCTCATGAACGTCTATTCGGTTTCCAAAGACGATCATCCCATGGTACATCCTTGCCATCCTGGCTGACGAGACATGGTCCGGTGTTTCTTCGACGATGTGTTCGATCCAGTAAGAATGATCGCCTAGTGGACAGAGTCGAACTGACAGACGTAAACCCGACACATGCCCATGTGCGTTACCCAGATGGGCGTGAGTCAACTGTTTCACTACGAGATTTGGCTCCTTTTCCGACTGACGTCGTACCAGCCCCGCAAGGTATCCGCAAGTCATCGTTGGATTTACAGGACATTGTTCTTGGAAATGACGCATCTGATGTTGACCCTGATGTTCCACCAGCTACTGATATGCATCATGCTGAAAGTGTTCCTATTCTCAGACGCTCCACAAGGGAGTCCAAGCCGCCTTCACGTTACGGTGGGTTACAGACATCCCAGGAAAAGGACTGAATTGTTTTCCGAAATCGTGACAATTTGTGACAATGTGACAATTTCTTCTAGGAGGGAAGAATGATATGATATGTGAAGAGATGAGTTGCCTCTGACTTACCGTACTGTATTTGTATATTTGCAGGCTATCTGATGTACAACCATATGTCAAGTTCTAGTTGATTAAAGCCTTAAATACTATAAAGAAAGGTTTCATCTCTCGACATCAGTCATATGTGATTTTTTTTGTATTTCGGGTATGAACCTGGCAACAGTTACCACTCATAGAAGTAAGAATTGCATGGTATTTTTTTCAGCCAGTTCAACACTAACAACAACTATTATAGTTATTTTCAACATACAAGTGCTATTTGGTGTAGTTAGTTTGTTAAGGATACCATAATATCAGTCATATGTGGATTTTTAGATTTTGGGTGCGTCCCTAGCAACCGTCACCCCCTGTAAGTAAGAAATATGGTAATTTGTCTGTCATGTCAAAACTGACAACAATTATTTTCACCATAAATATGCTACACGACGTAGTTTTGGTTTGTTATAACTCACATAATATCAGTCATTGCATTAAATTGATGCTGAGTAGTTGCCTAGCAACCGTTAATAAGAAGAGCGTGTCGCGAACGTCGCCACATGTGAAAATGAGCAGTAGCTTATAAGGAACACTTGTGCCAAGTTTCGTGCTTTTATCACCCTTTTCACACTTGTGGTGTTTTCTAGTTTTGGACTAGCGGAAGACCAAATGTGACGAGAGCCAGTTTGGGGGTAGGGTTATGTTTTACAAGTATTGGCCACTTGTCATAGGTAGAGTAGCTAAATCCGCATAATATATTGAAGGAGTGGTGTCTGTGCAGTTTTTCAAACATAATGAGTAGCCCGAGAAATTTGATATGGAATACGGCAGTTTGTCTGAAAAAATCGTCATTTGTTTTGGGTAATTATGATATTTTATATCCATTCATATCTACAAAATTCATTCAAATCCGCCCGTTGAGTTAGTGATTCTGGTCGAGAATTGTGTATTGAACAATATTGAGTATATCTGGTATATGTTTCGGCTGAAACATTGTTATAGCATCCCATTATTCCCTTGATTGTGAAAAATATAAGTTATTTTTCGTATGAAAAAAATGGTTTCACTCAAAAAGCTCAACTCAGTTTTAATGGGGCTTTTCGTGTCGCGTCCACGATGATATGACCCAAATAATATAAACAAAATTAGCCTTCCCCGATTTATTTCCTTAGTTTTCCCCTTTCACGTCTAACGTGCTGGAATAATCTCAGAATTGTTCGGACTGTACACAAGAAAAGTCGAAACTAAGCTAAACTTTCTCATATGAAGGCTAAATAACAATTTCCTGAAATGTCTTTGAATAAGCGTCTAGTGGTCATCCGGGAAACAACAATAAAGGGCAAATTCTAAGCCGAAGGGGGCATAACTCTGTCCGAAATAGTCGGATAATATCAAGTTATCATCGGAATAAGAAACGTTCCTGACGAACGGCTGTTCTGACGGACAGACACCGCTCAGTTATATAATCCCCGTCAAAATCAATCGAGGTACAATTATAAAAGGATCATGAAATGTATTCTCCGGACAATACAATAAACGCCAAATCATAAGTCGAAAAGGGGCACAACTCCGCCAGAAATGGACGGACTGGAAATAATTATGAACTTGACCGGGACTTTCACAGACGAGGGCCACGTACCAAGTTTCATATAACATCATCTGGACAACAAATATTTCGGGTGGATGGAAGAACAACGCTCATTTCTATAGTTCCTGAAAATAAATTTTAGAGGACAATACAAATGCAAAGTTTTAATAGTGATGCATCTCCAATTTATGCCCGGCATAATTCGGATGTTAAAAACAACGAGATTATCTGTAATTTCAACTTACCATTAACACGATCCAGTAGAGAGTCACGAAAAGAGTCATGATCAAAACCATTAGTTGTTACATAAATAAACTTCGTATATGGTAGCATTGGATTGCCCGATAAATCAGCACTGTCGCAATTGTTATAAAGAAGTATGATGATGTCTAGTTTATCGGTTTCATAACACTTCATCATTGACAATAGCAGGAGCAATCGCATGGGTGTATCCCCCTTAAGGCAGTCGCCGGCCAGCAGGAATACATATTTATTGTATTCTTTGAATAGCTCATCAAAATCGTCTTGTGAGGACAACTGGCTAGCATAAAGGAATGTGCAATCATGCCCAGTGAGTTCAGTTTGAATTATGTCACAAATATCCACGGATCTATAAGCGCTATCCTCCTTGTCCACACCAGATATACACAGTATCTTATGCGTTGGTATTGGCTTCGTTGTCGGCGTTAAGGCTGGGTCTAAAAAAAAGGTATTTATTTTGAGAGTATATCCCATTTTATTCCTAAATTGATTATCCTATACAGTAAGTGTAAATTGGTACGAAATATTATCACATGGAATGGTGTTTTGTTGATACACGTACAGAAGGTAATTGATTTATAATAATTTGTCTGGAGGAAATGTTGTGATGATAAGTGCCGGAAAATCAGGTAATTTGTTGTACTTCATGACACAAGAAAACTACTCGTTGGTGAGCATTTAGTGATCAAAGGAAGATACACCATTAAAATGTCAGTTCACCATAACACCCAAAACAAACATTTTAACACGATCGCCCTCTTCGCCCCAGACGGTTTTCATTCCAATGATTTTGTGCAAAGCAAAAACAAAAGCAAAATTGTGTTTACAAATGTTTTTGTTATGTATTTTATCAACATGCCTATCTGTATGGATCTTTTATAATCAAAATGAATGAACCATAACATTCAATTATATGAGGCTGGATCGAAACACTGTAATGCGTGAACAGTGACTAATAGGTACACATAACCCTGTAATGGCGACGTCTGATTGACCGAGAGCTGTGTGCTAAATCGTATAGTGTTGTGCTAATTTTAGCACTATACTACACTTGTATAGTATCGTGCTGAATTTAGCACAATACTATACCATACTCTCGTGTAAAACGCAATGAACAGACACAATATCGATACAATATGGACATTTATCCACCATTTAAAAAAAATTAAATCATTACTGTGACCAAACTTTGCACACGAACGTACAATTCCGAAATTGTATCAATCAGTTGAATTAACGTTGAAATACAGTTTCCTGTTTTCGTGCATTCAAAATAAAACTTAAATACCACGTTTCAAAGATAGAATTGCGACCATGGTGTTGCTCTGAAACTGTGTCTGTGTATCAGTAAGTGGACAATCGTATTTGTTCTCAGGAAAACGAATTACACACGAAAAGCCGTATGCAGATTGGAGTCAATTTTATAATTAGTTGTCAACATGAAGAGATTATTAAATATAAAGTAAAATACAAGATGGCTGCTGGTGGCCATGTTATCCAACGGAATTATAAAACAATTGATAGCTCCCATATGGTGGTCACCCCGAAAATGAATGTGAAGTTTGTTGACGAACGGATGAGGTATATGATTTGTAGTGTATATGCCATATGAGCAAAGAGTAAAATACCAGATGTCCGCTGGCGGCCATGTTTTTCATCGCAACTCGGATCGGAAGAGGGATGTGGTTTGTAGGGTGTGCCAAAGTATTTAGCGATGCAAAGAGTAATCTCCAGGGCTACACGCTACCACGTATTTAATCGAAAATAGTTTTAGTAGCTCCCACCTAGAGGTAATACTAAACATACCTGAACATGTTCAAAAACAATAATAAACAACAATAAATGCGGACTGCAGAGTTTACCAATGGATTAAAATTTGAAATCGAAGATGGTTGCTGGCGGGCATGCTTTAAAAAATCGAATTAGTCACACAAATTCCAAGATGACCGCTGCCATTTTTTTTTTACCAAAATTAAAAATAACTCGATTGCTCCCATCTAGATGTCACCCCGAAGATTCATATGAAGTTCGGTGATGATCGGATGAGGGATGTTGTCTGCATGGTTTTAGTCATGCAAAGAGTAACATCCAAAATGGCTGCCGGGCCATGTTTTTCATTGAACAATTATCAAATTGAATAGCTCCCATCTAGTGGTGATTCCAACAAAAAAATACCTGTACATATTTCATAATAATTATCCAATAAATGGGGGCTGCATGGTGTGCCGGTGGATACAAATGTGAAACCAATTGAAACGCCGTTGGTACGCGAAAGGGTTAAGTTGGGGAGCGAAGCGCGCGCAATTACGACACAGTAAAGGCGCCTCTTCAAGTTATAATCGTATGTGTCTCGCTTGAAGTTGAATTTGGCTCAGGCGTGTTTTTTATTTTGGTGGATTACTATTCGGGTCTTTATTACATGCATGCATTTATTGCTTTGTTTACACGTTAGTTTCTGTGGAGACTTTTAGGATTTACCGGACGTTCTAAACTTAATTCATGCGGTGAAGATAAATACTAACTCACATTGCCTGGGATGGGGACATGCATTCTCGGATTTCTCGACTCGGATAAGACTGCCGAGTCAAAACATGTTAGTGGGTCTTTACAAACTTGTTTACTCAGTTCGAGTATTGTTGAGCTGCACATTTTTTAGTTTCAACTTTCAAGAATGAGTGCTGTATGTGTATGCCTGCGTAATGCAACGCTTGTGAGTAAACAGAGTGAAACTTTGCGAATGACGCTGACATCACTTGTGTCGTGAAAGTAATGAATATGTTTATATATATATATATATATATATATATATATATATATATATATATATACTAGAAGGTGACCCGACTTCGTCCGGGCTTTGACCTTGAATTGGCTTTGACCTTGAATTGTCTATGTTGAAGGCCAAGGTCAAGTGGGGTCACGATTTGACCCGTCCAAAACACAGTGCCCGAACAAAAGTACCCGACAAAAGTACCCGTCGAAAGCCATCCGGTTTTACCCGATTTGACCTTGAATTGACCATTTTGAAGGTCAATGTCAGGTGGGGTCAAACACCAACACCCCAAAAATGGTGGAAATCGGCCCAGCGGATACCGGGAAATCGGCCCAGCGGATACCGAGATACCATATGCATCAAATTTCGTCCGTAAAAATCCGCCAGTTTAACCCGATTTGACTTCCACTCAAGTATATAAACGCGCCTCATATACACACGCTCATTAATTATCAAGTTTCAACGTAAAGATAAATTACCATCGGTGCCCGAGATACCGCCAAGACGTCTGAAACAGTCAAATGCATCGGCAGGTTAAGCGTTAACGTGATCTAACGTTATGACCTCTAACGACGTCATAGAAGTTACGCATTGTTTTTATCCTGATGGAAGATAGTACCACTTCTTCTTGAGGCAGATAACTAAAACGGATACATACGCATTATATTTCGTTGGAAAGAGGAAACACGAAATATTCGCACAGTGTCATTATTATGACTGGCATTTTATTATTCGCGCTGTTTCGAATCGATTTGTAAGCACCGAACTCAAATGAAAGTCCCGTAACACAGCGTAAAAACAGATTTGACCTCGGCACGTGAAAAGTTGACCTCGCATCTGAAAATAAATAGGCCTATGTTACTCCTGGTCCGAAAATACCCCCACATACCAAGTTTCATCGAAATCGGGTCGGCCGTTTTCGAGTTCATCGATTACACACAAACAAACAAACAAACAAACAAACAAACAAACAGATCTTCCAAAATATATATATACTAGAAGGTGACCCGACTTCGTCCGGGGTTTGACCTTGAATTGTCTATTTTGAAGGCCAAGGTCAAGTGGGGTCACGATTTGACCCGTCCAAAACACTGCCCGAACAAAAGTAACCGACAAAAGTGCCCGTCGAAATCCATCCGGTTTTTCCAGCGGATACCGAGATACCCTATGCATCAAATTTCGTCCGTAAAAATCCGCCAGTTTAACCCGATTTGATTTCCACTGAAGTATATAAACGCGCCTCATATACACACGCTCATTAATTATCAAGTTTCAACGTAAAGATAAATTACCATCGGTGCCCGAGATATCGCCAAGACGTCTGAAACAGTCAAATGCATCGGCCTGTTAAGAGTTAACGTGATCTAACTTTATGACCTCTAACGACGTCATAGAAGTTACGCATTGTTTTTACCCTGATAGAAGATCGTACCACTTCTTCTTAATAATTGAGGCAGATAACTAAAACGGATACATACATATTATATATCGTTGGAAAGAGGAAACACGAAAGATTCTCATAGTGTCATTATTATGACTGGCCTGTTATTATTCGCGCTGTTTCGAATCGATTTGTAAGCACCGAACTGAAATATATTATCGCAAAACGGCGTAAAAACAGATTTGACCTCGGCACGTGAAAAGTTGACCTCGCACGGACAAATTAATAGGCCTATGTTAGTCCTGACCCGAAAATACCCCCACATACCAAGTTTAATCGAAATCGGCTGGGCCATTTTCGAGTCCATCGATTACAGACACACACACACACACACACACACAGATCTTCCAAAATATATAATAGACTACAAGGTGACCCGACTTCGTCCGGGCTTTGACCTTGAATTGACCATTTTGAAGGTCAAGGTCAGGTGGGGTCAAACACCAACACCCCAAAAATGGTGGAAATCGGCCCAGCGGATACCGGGAAATCGGCCCAGCGGATACCGAGATACCCTATGCATCAAATTTCGTCCGTAAAAATCCGCCAGTTTAACCCGATTTGATTTCCACTCAAGTATATAAACACGCCTCATATACACACGTTCATTAATTATCAAGTTTCAACGTAAAGATAAATTACCATCGGTGCCCGAGATATCGCCAAGACGTCTGAAACAGTCAAATGCATCGGCCGGTTAAGCGTTAACCCTTTGGCGAGTAGAACGACATATATGTCGTTTCAGGAAGTGTTATTTTATGTAGACATAACTTCAATAAATCATCTGATTTATAAATGATTTGTATAGCAGTTATTTTGATTAATATAATGTCCCAAATGTATAAGGGCAATCGATTACGATAACACACGTTAACAAAAAATGCACATATATTAAAACGAATTATTGGACCTTTTTGACCCGAACTTGCTAATAATTATTGCTATGACGTTGACGTTAAATTTACTCATGACGTCATGTATATGACGTTACAGATACTCTCCAAAGGGTTAACGTGATCTAACGTTATGACCTCTAACGGCGTCATAGAAGTTACGCATTGTTTTTATCCTGATGGAAGATAGTACCACTTCTTCTTGATAATTGAGGCAGATAACTAAAACGGATACATACGCATTATATATCGTTGGAAAGAGGAAACACGAAAGATTCTCACAGTGTCGTTATTATGACTGGCATTTTATTATTCGCGCTGTTTCGAATCGATTTGTAAGCACCGAACTCAAATGAAAGCCCCGTAACACAGCGTAAAAACAGATTTGACCTCGGCACGTGAAAAGTTGACCTCGGATCTGAAAATTAATATGCCTATGCCACTTGCCGACCGATAGTACCCTCACATACGAAGTTTCATCTAAATCGGGTCGGCCGTTTTCGAGTTCATCGCGAACACACAGACACACAGATACACACACACACAGACAGATCTTCCAAAAATATATAATAGATATATATATATATATATATATATATATATATATATATATAATATGTTTGTAATATGATCAGCCCTATTGAATGCCGACTTCAGTTCCACTAATTGCCGCGTCCGAATTTCAGGGTGTGAGTTTATGTGATGATAACGCAATAATTGTCTGTATATGGCTGAAATTGGGGCAGCTGTGGAGTTGACAGGTACAAAAATGTCAAAATAAATAATTGAGATACACGCCATGTATATGTATATAATTGCATAACGCGGAGAATGTGATATAACAGTTTGCTATCATGTGATCGATGACGTGGATAAAATCGTAGCTGCATACCGTAGCGTCTGCGGGTTAGTCACGTTTCTCCACCTGTGATTTCCCCCACTTACGATTTTAATCGCAGCGTCAGCGTGTGCGGTGGCACTAGGGAGTTTTTGGCGATAAACACACATAATAGACATCTATCATATGACTCAAGCATTATTTACCTTGGAAACTATGTTATAAATCAATTTCATATCAATTACTAATTCATATCACCTTCCGATAATTTGATTGGTTTGTTGACAAAAAGTGTGTTATGATTGGCTGAATGGCAGCCGGGGGCCGAGCCGCATCCCTGACTAAATGCAGGTCAAATTCGTGCGCTTCAATCAACGCGATGCCGAAATTCTCGCAATTATAATCTTGAAATATATAGTTTTGGGCATTGTTATACGATAAATAGAATATGTAATTCGTATTTATCTAATAAACATACGATACAATGTCACAAACTGAGAACAGAATAGTGCACTATATCTTCGCGTGCATATTATTTCTGCTAGTTCACCAGGTGTAATTGGGCTTCCGGTGCAATGCAGTGACGTCACATTAACCTTTTGCTGCCGATGTCATATAGCTATTTAGTAATTTGTGTGCGTTTTGGACATCATAATCAATTTATAGGTGTCATATGATAAATATAATATGTAATTCGTGTTTCTCTCATATGATATTTATGAAACTCGGCCGGAAGGTCGAGAAAACTGAAAATTCTTTTCTCGTTTCATAAATATCATATGAGAGAAACACTCATTTCATATCCTCTATTATATTTTATAAATTTTTACGATGGCATTTAATTATAATATTTACGTTCCGTCAATACCGACGCCTTTGAAGCATACTTAAATACGGATATGGTATCCGGAGTCTTGGAAGACATGTATATACCGCAAATCTGCCGCGAGTGTTTTGGCAATATATTCGATTCGAGGTATAGGCCGAACTCCCTGTCGTGCCACATCTCCGCCAATGTGGCCTCATATTCGTAAGTCCAAGAAGTTTGTGAACTTTGCGCCATTTTTGAATTATTTTCTTTTCGTGGTATTTACAACATGACAAGTGCGACAATGGTCATGTGACAGCTACGATCGCGCGCGTTGCCAAGGTCACGCCACGATTTTCCTGGTAAAAATCAAACAGTGCTTGATCGCTACGATTTGGCTACGATATTGTCGTGGGCATGCGCATTGGATGCTCCACTTGCGATTTTCCCCGCTTACGATTTTAATCGCAGCGTGTGCGGTGGCACTAAAAGAAACCATTTGTAGACATGCAGAAATAAGTGTTAATTGTAGGAATATCGCAAGAAATCCACCATCTTGGATAGCTTGGTATATCCTGTGTCTATATTCTATATCTTATATCATTATTATGATGTAAATTCTATGTTTCCTGAATCTGAATTTCATTTAAGAATAAAAACAACAACAATGATTAAATGAAACAAATTATTTGTATTCAGAATAATAACATGAACGTTTATAATTAATTAAACTGTTACTGAGTGACTGTTGCCCACTGTCATATATATCCACTCATTTGGAATCAGATTATTATTATTATCCTCGATGGGTGGTGGTGTATCTATCGGATGGGGAATGTTTCCTGAGGGGAAACATATTTGAGCCAGACACGAGGTTTGCCAAGTGTCTGGGACACAAATATTATCCCGATGGTGAGATTTTAACATCCCATGCACCCCAGTCACGCATGCATCCAGGATGATGTTTCTGCCCCCAAATCGCTCAAGTCGCTTATTCTAACATTATCAAAATGTTTGTGACAAAAACTAATAACTTGCAAAAACTTGGTCAAAAGTACAAATTTGGTATGTAACACAGGTATATATTTGAAAACAAACTAACTGATACAGCGTATAGAGATAATAAATAATTGAGTCCGTCAGAACATTTAGATATTCGGATTCAAGGCAAAGATTCAAGTCCGCTCGTTAAATTCGAGCGAAGAAATATTTAATGAGAAATTTATGTTGCTATGACAACCTATAAATTTCAATTATCGAATTACTTTTATGTTATACATTTGCAATACAATACAATTAATGTTATTGTATATGATGGACACATGTATTTTGCAGAAACGCCGAACTATATGCATTGCGTACATCGACAGCAATCGTGTGGTTTGGTTATAGGTAACGCGTAGAATTGGGTCAAATCAGATGTATATACATGTATTTCCAGATGAAGTTGTTTTGTGTGGAATAACCAGTTAGACATGCAATTAATAAGCTGAAACTTATTACATGTACATTCATTTAATGTTCGCCACACATATTTCAGTTCGATTACATTTTAACATTTTATTTGAAAAATGACACCTTCGATGTGTGCTTTCGTCAATCGAGTATGCAAATGTGACAAGTTACGTGTCTCATATGCGACAGACACCACGTGCTCATCCGAGGTAGGAAATTCCAATTAGCTAGGTCACATGACTTCACATAAGCGCGCTGGATTAGTGGGGGAGAAAGAACGATATATTTGGCAACTTAATCTACACGTTGGACACAGCGGTCGCGGATTATTGTTAACTATTTGGGGAAAGTGCGGGCGATAGAGGACTTTTATACAAAGATTCCAAATATCCCGAGCCACACGACCGCTTTCGAATCGAATGGAATCGGGCAGCAAGATTCGAAATCGAATAGAATCTCGAAGCTTCATCGGGCCCTTATGTACGTGGGTTCTTTTTGTCAATGGGTTTGAAAATACAAGCCATTGTATACATGTAGTTGTCCGATAGTGCAGAAGATATTTGCGTTAGATATGTTCCCAGTTAGTGTAATGCTAACGTATTGTATAGATAAACACAGCACATCGAGATATAACTAATAGAATAGAAGCATAATTATCAAGATCATATTCTAAATTGGATGTGACTTGTATACCACCATATTATATGTTGGAGGGATCAGACAATGAGTCTTCCACCATACCGATGGCGTGATTCACGTCACAAGTAGGTGTATCCTATACATCATACTTTATTAGGATGCATGATACTCCATACGTTGTAATAACTACTAGCGTCGAGATATACCAAGGACCACTCTCTCTCCGGCGGCCGAACGATCCACCTCTGTTCACCTTTTACCGATGCTCCTGCTGTGTTTATCAAGATAGACCTATACACATATAAAGTTATCAAAAGCTACGGATAGTTATTGTTTATTAATGTTCCCGATATCATGGCCATTCAACATCTAAACCCTAGACACCGGGACATAGTGTATACATGTTTTGTGTATGTTCCACCTTAAAAAGTGGTTTTACACATTATACAATTCAGAGAATTCAGCGTTGTTACAAGAGCATTGTCAAGTCAATATCCGTGCATGTAATACTTGAATGGTGTCACTGTGCAATATACTTGTCATATTAAAGTTTACTAAATCCACTCCCCGTGTTAGTGTATGAGTGTTTTGCTCAGTATATATATAGCGAGTGTGTGTACACTCATTGATATATACGTGTATACATGTTGATCGTCCCGGTATACGTGTGCACACTCATTAATATATACGTGTATATAGGCTGTTTTCATCTGAGTAAACGATGATTTTGTCCATCCCGATATACATGTTGATCGTCCCGGTATATATGCAGTGTGAGCTAGTTCCACCCAATCCATACTCACTTGTTTTTTTCGTGACCATAGATTCCATCTTATCTTGTGTTGCATCGTTGTCGTTACTTGTGTCCGCATTGCCTTTACCTACCAAAAGAGCAAATGTTAGCCGACATAAACTGGGCTGAAATATATATCATCCGCCAATACACCCGTGTTGTTCTATGTATAATGGTGACGTATATCCGAAATGTAACCACGTATAGTTTGATAAACATTTGTTCTATGACACCGTCTGGTATCTGCTTTCCATCTCCGGATACCAGGCTCTGTTGCCATGCGAATAATCTGAGATTGTCTTAGGTATTTACACTGTGTTGTCTTGGTGGCATACGCATCAATCTCGAATGTCATTCTTTCGTTCTTGATGACTAGATTATCTTTACATGTCATTGATTTAATGTGAGTTTGTGTTGTTTTAAAATAAATCGTAAATACAGATCGTTTCAACGATTTGACCTGTTGACTGTTCCGTCATAGTCAAAATACAACAGTTTGAAAAAGTAAATACTTACATGTTTACCACTTAACGCGGGCGGCACCACTTTACTAATTGGCGTGTGAATTTCACACATATGTTTAACACGATCCTTAAGTTAAATAATTTCCTACTTGTAATAATATGTTTGTATAGAAATAACCATAAATTGAAAAATCCAAAGCTGGAAACACTTAGCAGGTCCAAGTAGATATTTTTAGAAGTCTTAACTGGGAAACCACCCAAATCTGAAATAAGATATAGTCGTGTCCGTGAGTTTCAGCCATTGTTACATGTAGGAACCTTCTTGTTCAAAGTCCGTGCATGTAATACATCACCGTTGTCATTGCGCAATACGTAATAAATATACACTTCAACGTTTACGAAAGCTTTCCCACTGTCAGTGTTATGTGTATAGGTATATATATTGAGATGTGCAAAATAATTCCATGTATACATGCATAGCTGGTGAGTTATGTCATCTATATAAACGATGGAGTTATTTCATACCAATATGCCTAATATATAGCTATATATAATTTCGTCAGTTCGCTGGACTCATGATTAATTATTTTCTGGAGGGCCATCATATTGGTGTTGAGTCCTTTCCCTTTCTCCTCCTACAAACTGTTCATTTCTCTGGTCAGGGTTTCTACATCATATTGTATTATACATGATATGTAGCTACTGTGTTGTTATGCATTGTCGTTTCCTGCTCACATAACACAGATTGATTGTCAAAACAATAGGTTGGGCCACGGGTGTTGGGATACGTGTATGGGTCATTATCAATTTTGGCGCATATTTCAGTCTGTAATAATTGAACAGAATATGTTGGCAGAACACGTAATTTGGTCATCGTTTGGAATACATAGACCATGTGTGTTATTAAAACACTAAACTGCAGGCTTAATCACCTATGATTTGTATTTGGTTGGGTTGTCAATGTTGTCTATGCATATTTAATGTCTATACTGTAACAAACACACTTTGTATGGCTGCAATTACAAAATATTAGAACTACTTCATGTTGTAACTCGAACATGTCAAAATGGGTTATCTTAGAACTATTAAACCATATTTTTCCTATTATATGATGTTAAATAATGTTTTTTCCATGTGTAGAATCAACTGTTTTTCGAAAATTACATTTTGCCGATACGAAAGAGTGCTTCAAGAGAGAATATTCGTTTCATATTGGGTATTGGTTTAATGTCGTGAATCCGATATGCCTAAACCACTGATAATTGAAAAAAACTCCTTTGGAATTTTATGACTTAACATTTTCAAATTTCAATATTCACTGTGTTACAGGGGGACATCTGTGTGACAGTATAGTCGGCCATCGTTACATGACGTACAATTTTTAGCACGACATGGAGGTTGAAACCCCACTAGGCTACCAATATGTCATATTTCCGGTATAACGCGACACTAATAACAATTTCGCAGTCTGACGTGCATAATAAAGGATGTACAATGTTCTTTCATAAATTATCACGTGGTTTTAAATGTCATATGCTACAGTAAACACAGGTGTGTTACACGATAAACATAACATGTACATTTGGACATTGCCAGTTCCATTTTGATGAAGAAGATTTGTTTCATATATGCAGGGTCTCACTAAGTTTTGTTAAAGCGATTTTGCCATATATAGCCATTATTTTACCAAATAACTTATTTGTGGGCTCTTAATGTTACACGAAAGACACATTTGTATTATTGTTTTATTCAACAAAAACACGATGAAAAAGGGATAATCAAAATGCGTTACCCAAAGAAAAAAGAAGGAAAAATATATAACTGGAGTGGTGTATTCGCCATAGAATGAAGTTTGTGGCGACTAGACTAAGTGTGTTCCATTGCCCCTCTATCGTAACTGTACATACATCTGATACACGGAAGTATTTCAAGTGGAGTATCTACTAGAGATGCATATATCAGATATGTGTGAGTTACCATCGAGGGCCAACTACAACTACAAATATTAATTGCGTTATGGGAGAGTTTCTTCATCTCTAAGTAATAACAGCGAGGTTCAGTTACACGTATGTGTAACTATAAGGAATTGATCCGGTGAATGAAACTCACCTGACTCACATGAGTACGTGAACGGTTATTTGGTTAAGATTAGTTTAAGATGTAAGTCTATCCGATGTATAATATGTAACTAAGAAGTGTAACTAAGAGTAATATCCCACCTTCATTACATAAAGAAGGTTTCAACTTCGAGATTGTCAATATTGATATCTGTAGGATGGTTTCCTGTACAAAGATGTTCCCAATTTTCCATCGCGTATTACAAACTTTGATGTCGAGAAAGTTAATATTTTCCACAGACTGCCCCATCGTGAATTTAAGGTGTGTATGAGCGCTATTGATCGCTTCATATAGCCATTCGAGTGTTGAAAGTCCGTGGTCCCATATGATGAAAATGTTGCCAATATGCCGGAAATACACTTTGGAAATCCTTTTCTGTTTGCTTGATATATAAACGATATGACTAATTTTATGGATGATTGCGCAATTCGTAATCTGAGTTATCTATACGAATTATTCATATACGCACATACATACAACTACTCTGTCTTTTTATGCAGACGACACGGTTATATTAACCGACACAGGTAAATATTCAATGTGGCCTCCTGTTGTTTGCAGATTATGCTGATTCCTGGAGACCCCAGGTCCAATAAAAACTAAAGTTGTTATTTTCTGCAACAAAATGCCAAAACGCTTGCCAGTTTTTACTCATAATGGAGGCGAACTAGAAACACTCCAAGCGTTTAACTACCTAGGTGTTAATTTCTTTTATAATTGCAGATTCTGCATTTCCCTGAAGAAAACGATAAATGTTTCATCAAAGGCAAAATGCATCTGCCAATTGATATGATGGTGAAATTATTTAATATTATGGTCATGCCAATACTTTTATATGGTAGCGACGTATGGTGTTTTGAGAGCATCCAAACTCTTGAGACTTCATATATAGAATTCTGTAAAATATTATTAGCCATACAATCTAGTTCAGCTAATGATACGATGTACGGATAAATTGGTAGATATCCCCTTTTAGTGGAAATGCAGTGCAGAGTATTAACGTATTGGACAAACATTGTATACATCGATTGTTCACAATTGGATAAGACTAGATATCTTATTGTAAAGCAATTTCACTGCAACGATCCCAAGGTATCACGCAAGTCAATATGGCTTACCTTTGTGACACCCTGAATGAACTTGATATATGCTCTACCTGGGAGTCACATTTTGCTTTATCTAAACAGGACATTCGCACTATTAAGACTTTAGAGCATTGGGCTAAACTTTTCATCGATTTAGAATAATTAAATTCATCAAGCGCAACTTTCTATAATATTATTAAAATCAGCCCTTGTATTAACCGACATAAATATTCTTCATTGACCGTCTGATTTCTAATATGGTGAAATTTAGCACAGCCAACCACGGACTCCCCATTGGAAAAGGGCGGTGGCGAAACAGTATACCTTGTAATACGTGTGACCAGTGCGGTAACGGGATATGGGACGAGTATCATTTTCTACTGATATGGGATGAATTTATAGATATCCGTGAAAAATACATTTCAAAATACTACTGGCTATCTCCAATACAAGAAAAGTGCTATGGCTTGATATATATAGCTAATATATCGTTCCTGAAAAGGGTGAGTATATTTCTGAAATTATCATTCAGAAAATTGAGATATATCGCATACAACCATACTGATTTTTTTATAAGGAATATATTACCTAATTAATGTATATGTAATATGATGCTAAAATGTTTATTGAAATATATCTTGTACATAGTGTATATATTTTTTGTGTATGTTCCATCTTAAATAGTGGCTTTACGCATTAAACAATTCGGAGAATTCAGCGTTGTTACAAGAGCATTGTCAAGCCAATGGCCGTGCATGTAATACTTGAATGGTGTCACTGTGCAATAGCCTTATCATTTTGAAGTTTACTAAATCTACTCACCGTGTTAGTGTATGAGTATTTTGCTCAGTATATATATAGCGAGTGTGTGTACACTCATTGATATATACGTGTATACATGTTGATCGTCCCGGTATACATGCAGTGTGAGCTAGTTCAACCCAATACATACTCACTTGTTTCTGTTTCTGTGATCTTAGGTTCCTTATTAGCTGGTGCTGCCTCAATGACGTTACTGTTTTCCGCATTGGCTTTACCTACCAAAAAGAGCAAATATTAGCCGACATCAACTGGGCTGAAATATATGTCATCCCAAAATAAAATGTTATAATAACAAAGCTGAATATTTGTGTTGTAGTAATTTCCATGTTATGTTCAATACTTAGTTTTTCATGATATCGGTAGGTCCAGAAATCTAAGGTCCCATCTACCAAAAGATGAACATCGTATAGTTGTAAATGTATAAAATGTGTATATCTTTCAATATTCATATAATTTAAAACATCAAACAAGATAAAGGAGCTGGCATCACATGGATAATCGCACGTCAAAAATGACAATACAAACATTTGAGAACTGATGGAATAGTTTTTTTCAGTCCAATTGTTTCCCGCACAAAGCTGGACTCAGCCATTATATAAAAGAACAAATATTGAGTCGAGTTTGCCTGAACATATAAACCATTTTAGTAGTATAATTTATGTTCAAACGAGAATTTGGAAAATATTTACATGGCAGTAGAAAGATCTGCAATTGGAGCTCATAATTCAACCACACATGCACCCATACTGTGTACACTGTTAGGAATTACTGTCTGTTCGACGGTTTCGGGCCGTCATAATCGACGGTCCCATACCGTTTCATCCGTTTGACGGTCCCATACCGTTGTTTTACGTGCCCATACAAATTGTCTCAATTAGATAATTTCGTGATTCAAAGTTGTGCCGTCAAAATTCAATAGTATATTTATCGTCGACCATATTATATACGGCAATTACTCCATACAGAATGACTGAATTTTACTGTGCTGATATTTAATATATATTATTTATCCGGCATTCATTATGTGTTATGCGGATCCGTACGAATTATCCAGAGTACGGTACGTTATTCTCATTCCATGGTTAAGTTCCCGCGTTAGCACCGCTTATTTCTTCTCCAATGCATATTTGATCGTAAACTATTGTTTTTTGGGAAACTGTTACCTTTTCGATTGTGGACAGTTGTTAAGACATTTTGATTTTGGTTCCTTTCATAACCGGCCAAGTTTAAATTCTGCGAAAATCGGCTTAATCATTGACAATTTCCACTAAATTCGAGAGCAGAGATTCATGCCAATCGATTCATGCCAATCATGGCAAGATCCATGGTTTGACTTTATTCGACTCAGTGCTGTGTTGTGACTTAGTATCAAAACACTGGAACATTTACTGACACAAGAGGGTACAGGTACACTTAACACGAGCTTCGATGTCAACCAATAGTGAAAATAATAACAACAACGACTCAATGAGCAGCTATTACTATTAGAATGATGAAAATACAGTTGACAGTGTTCAGAATATGATTGTTTCAAAACACATGCATGTACATTTACAATAGAGGATATACGTGTACATGTACTGTGCACATCAGTGTAATTCACAAGAGCTTCGGTGTCAACAATAACACCGTAAGCAATGAACTGACGCCACGCAGTGATGGATGATCACATATCTACAAGTCCAACTTTACAATTACACGGACCAATTCATCCCGTGTTCATCAATTGTCATTGAAACGTGTGGATATGAGACATTGTCATTATTCGCTATGTTATTGTCAAGTTATTACGACAATTTACTGATATATTATTACTGTTATTGATATATAGTGTACCAGCCAAAGAAGTGGTATATTAAGCGCGCTATTTTTGCGCACAATAATTTTTGAAACGCTTATAAGCATGTCGCTTGTGATATTATTGCAATATTTTGCGCTTAATATCTCAATATTTTTCGCTTAATATTGCGTTCACAATTGTGACATTTAAATCAAATTATTGCTTCTTCTGTATTGTTTATTGTATAAATAGAGACAATGTTTTAGATATGTATGTAATTATAGTTGTAAATGCTATAGGTACACTATATGTACACTATTGATCTAATATAAATATAACACCATCGGGTCTGTATGAAATTTAGTACGCTTAGTATCGAAATATTTTGCGTTCAATATTGCAATAATAAGCACGACAGATATTTAGTATTGTGCTATAATCACGCGTTTTTCTAAATTAAGCTCCCTCAATATCGCAAGAAAGGTGCGCCTAAAAATACCACTTCTTCTGATTGGTACTGTATTGTCATGATGTACGGATTCACCTGTTAAAACAAAAACTGTGTTTACAAGTGACTGGACAATTTCACGCCTTACATGTTACCAAAATGTATGCCATTAAGATATTTTACTTTTACATGTACATAAATTTGAGCTTTAACTGTGAAACATGTAGCTTTGTTCTTTGTATGGCTTTTAAAAACGGACATGCCGATTCATGTTTTAGAATGGTCGAAATTGGTATTACTCATAACTGAATAGTGATGGGTTGGCTTATCGGCTATTATTAGTGTCGTTTTTTATTTACAGCCATATTTATACAGTAGTTAGTGAAAGGCGAACACATTACGCGTGCGCAGCCTTTTTTCCGGATTAAATTATACGAGGCAGATAACAAGCTTGATCCTCTGCAAACTGCAAAGTTTCGTAAGTATTGTCTATCACTTTATGCATTGAAGATTTACATTTCATTAAAACTGTGATCGTGACATAAGAACTAAGATGTATTTTTCAGTTACGAATAATAATAGCAACCACCCCAGTGGGTGTTTATACCTAAATGCATGTGAATTATGACGTCATATAATTTTTATATAATTTTTATATATAATTTTTATATAATTTTTATATATTTCTATATACCATGAGAGAAATTACCGGGTACGTTTATTTGTGAATTTAACACGTGACTTCCGGGTGGTGACTGCGCAGAATCCAGCAGAAACTACAGGGTGCTCCGATATAACGGAGGAATATGCAGACAACAACAACAACTGATCAAATTCATTCCCAGATTCTAGAATGTACCCGACTTTCAAGTTTAGCCTATTCAGTTCTTTCTGAGGATTAATTACAGCCTTTTCATCTGATAAAAATCATTGGTATATCATTAGCATAATAATTAATTACCCCCCGTCAAGCGACCGTCCTGTCAGTGTCATCCGGCTTACGGCAGTTACTTGATCGGAAATTACTTCCGTATATCCCATAGACCGATAAGGCCTTCACATTCGCTTCATGGCAAACAATTTTCACAAATGTACGAGTGTACGTAGCTTAATTAATCTCTTGATTTCGTGACAATCGACAGTTACTGCGTTACTCGCCGTTAGGCTTCACTGTAAACTGTTACATACAACAATGATCAAGATTCCAGAATCATTCAATCAACCAAAAAGTTCGAAGTTCAAAGAAAGATACAAAAAATTAAAGAACGAATTCTGTGTTATGTGTTAATTGTGATACTAAAATTGTAGTATGTTTCCTAGTTACCATCTTCAACTTCAACTTAAGTTCAAGGAATTGATATCTGATGAGGATTCTTGTGGAGTTGTGAACACAACCAGACAACAGCACAATGCGTGCTCCTGGAGGCATTTTTCTCCAAATCCAAGATTTTTTTTAAAGGTAGGTCTGTTTGCTTTAAATTAAAAATTAAATTTTGATTATTATTTCATTTAATCATTTTTTATCATTTGACAATTTGTCGTGGTCATTCGTTGGTCATCAGTGTCACAGTCAGTGTGTTTGTCGTCATTCGTGTTTGGTTGTCGTCTGTCGTTTTTCTTCCTTGGTAGTTTGTCGTCGTGTTTATTGTTGGTCGTTTGTTTTCATCCTTTGTTCATTTGTGATCAGTCGTGGTTTTTGTGGCAAGTACAAATGTAGTTAGCCAGTGGAGCCGCGGTGTACAATGTAGTGCATTTCGGCCGCAGTGGCAATGCTAACTGCACCGTGGTCAACTGGAAACTTGTTTTTGTCCAGCAGGGTACATTATATCCCGTAGATTTGGACTTGGATTACCTAAGCACAAACCAGGCGAAAAAAAAATACATGTACTGTACCGTAGGTTACACATAATTTTGAAACCTGCAGGCCTGGGTCGATGTGTTTGTCATCAAGACATTTTTCGTCATCGACCATTCGACATCGTGTTCATCTTTGGCTGTTTGTTTTTCGTCATCGATTGTTCGACATCGTGTTAGTCGTTGGCCATTTGTTTTTCGTCATCAGTCATTTTTTGTCATCAGTCGGTATTTTTCTTCGTTGTTGTTTGTTGCCATTTGCCATCGTCATCCTCGCCATTTATCTGTCATTTGCCACCATTCGTCAGCCGGTGTGTTTTTTCGTTAGTTGTTTTTCATCATCGGTCATTTGTTCATCGGTTGTTTTTCGGAAATTCTGTCTGTGTGTGGGACCACTTAACTGCGGTGCGGTTAGCATTGCCACTGCAGCTGAAATGCAACTACACCGCGGCGCCACCGGCTAACAGTTGGGTCGTGATGTAATTGCCATTCGGCATGGTGTATTTGCCACGGTGTACTTTCATCAAACTGAAAAAAGACAATACAAACCAGAAATCTAACCACGGTGTACATGCCATTCGACCGTGAGGGTAGTTGCCTTTCGGCCGCAGTGAACTTGCCGTTTGACCGCAATGTACATGTACTTGCCGTTCGGCTGCGGTGCTCAACTGCAGTTACAAACTCTGACACCGCAGCCGAACAGCAAATACATTGCGGTGCCAATGGATACTTGTTTTGTCCAGCGGAGTAAGTACATGTATTGTATGTCTACTTTGATCCCGGAAATGGGCGGGTCCAATTTCATGAGTGACCATGTCCTTGACCATGACCTCGCTCATATACATGTAGGTACATAGAACTTCTGTCTCTGTGTGTTATAGACTTGAAAACTGCACGACTGATCGGACTAAAATTTGGTATTAATGTACCAAAGGCCTACTTTGATCCCGGGAACTATATGGGTGGGTCCAATTTCATATGCGACTGTGTCCTTGACTGCGACCTCGATATATACTCATACATTGTACATGTATACCGGTTGGCAACGTTGTTCCCTAAAGATGAAGCCAGGCACATCAGCTAAGTGTACCGGTACAGACTTTCATTTTTGAGGCACGCGATCGCTCTTGCGCACCATCGCACGGCTAAAACTGAAAACCAGCGAGCGATCGATTGCGCACCTAGGCCAAATACAGAGAGCGAACCTGATAACGCTATTATCAGTGTCTACCCAGACGAGGTCACACGGTGTGACGTGTCAAATGCACTATCTGTCTGAGACTGAATGATTCGAAGCTAAAAATACATTTCTATGTACCGGTATGGCTTATGACGTCACATAAATTCTTCGAAAATCAAATCGAGACCACGTGGCCGGGAGATGTTGATATTTATTCTGTCAGCTTGGAATCTGAGTATTAAATTGATTCCTTATTAATTATTATGAATTACATTTAATATAGGAGCATGTAGAATATAAAACATAGTGTGTAACATTCACTTGTGCTTATGGATAGTGGATTAAGCAGTGTTAAACTATCAAAGAGATTCACTGGACATCGATCGTGAGTAAACAAATTCAATTTACGCGGCATTTATGAATGTATTTCCGCTGTTTATTTTATCTTGATAGAAACCGCGCGCCTGGCCAAAACCCAGCGAGCGGGACTCTGCGCGCCTACATTTTCTAAAAATGAAAGTCTGCCGGTATACATGTATGTGTACATGTACATATGTACATGTAATAAGTAATAATTTAGAAATAACAGTTACCAAATTATGAAAGTTTCCTCAATAATATCCTAATAGTATACATGTAGAATAATGATCATATTAAGAATGCGTTATTTTCCGCAAAACACTTTGTGTGAGCGGAGCGTTTGTATATATACAGCATGTAAATAGTGAGCGATAAGCAAAACACCGTGTTGATTGATTAGGTTGAGAGTGATTCATGGTGACCCATTCAACACCAAAATCGGAGATTTAGCTTATTAAATGGCTATACCGGTAATGCGGTATGTTGTAAATAAGTTCATGATTCCACTGAATTGTAGGGGCTATGAATCATTGCTGCCTTATTGTAGCGAAAATTTGATATAACCCTTTCTTTACTACATGGATTCTCCCACCAAGTAAAAAAGAATTTATTTGAATGATCTATTATTCATTCTGAGGGGTGTTCAGGAAATGCAAGCAGATGACAACAGACTAACAGATAATACATACATGTACATGTGTAGAAGGATATCTATTAATTGGTTGGAAATGTTCAGAAAAGCTCAACAAACGACTTTATCTGAACACTTCCCACAACATCTACATGTACTTGTCAATAAGCATTTAGTAAATGAAGGGTTAATATATGATTCTCAATAGAACTAGAGGTGGGCGGTCCCCAAGCCTGAATTTAGTGTGGCTGACATTTGCGGAATGAGGTCCCCAGAGGGCTAGTATCACCAAATTCACCCTCTGGGAACCTCATTCAGCTTAGGCCTCTCTGAATGGGAGGCATTGGGTCAGATTCCACAGTTGAAGTTGGTGATGTCCAGCCATTAATTACTTTGATTATGCGATTTAACTTGGATTAAATTAAATTTTAATTGAAAATACCCATGATCAGTGTGTTGGTGAACTGCTTGGTGAACTTTCAAGCACCGTACATCTATAAAATGGCTTTGTTGATGTCAAATGATCCAATATTCCCAATATTCAATAAATTGTAACCTACAAAACTTGAAAATATAAGGGTACATGTACATGTACGGTAACATAACTTGCTGAATGCTGATATAAGCCCAAGTTGCCAGGAAATGATATGGGGGCCATTGGTTCATTTCTTTCACCTTTCATATGCTTCAGAACAACCAGACAGCCCCCATTTTAGGTTTACTTTAAAAAGTACCCCCAATAGTCACAAGGGGGTACCCCCCCCCCCCTCACTCAAACCTATCACCTCTGTCCCCCAAAATGTCCCCAAATTAGCCTAATCTAAAGGCGTGAAATAACGGTGGTATTTCTAACAAAATTTCATATACATGTATATGCAGTATACTGCTGTCATTGCCAATTCATTAAAAGCGACACATCACATATTCATTATTAGCTCAACGACGTCCATGTGTGCGTGTGTGTGTCCAACAACAATTTCCTTTGGCGCGGGCTACAGGTCGTACCTTTGGTCTGATCTTTATCAAATTTGTCATGAATGTTGACATTGACATGTAGATGGGAACAGGTCATTTTGGGTCATTGGCCAAAAAACATGGCGGCTGACAGCCATCTTGGATTTCAAAATTAAATCAATTGGCGCGGTCTACATGTCTTACTGTTTGTCTGATCATCATGAAATTTATCATGGATGTTAACAAGTCATTTTGTGGTTGTTCCACCAGCAGCCATCTTTGATTTTACTCTTTCCATGACTAAATCCTTTGGCGCGGGCTACAGGTCGTAGCTTTGGTAGGATCTTCATGAAATTTGTCATGGATGTTAACAATGACATGTAGATTGGAAAGAATCCGTTTGGGGTCATTCGGCCAAAAAACATGGCCGGTGGCGGCCATCTTGGATTTCAAAATTAAATCGATTTGCGTGGTCTACAGGTCATACTGTTCGTCTGATTATCATGAAATTTGTCATGGATGTTAATAATGACAGGCAGATGGGAACGAGCCATTTTGGGGTCGTTCGGCCAAGAAAACATGGCCGCCAGCAGCCATCTTGGATTTTACTCTTTGCATGACTAAATCCTCTGGTGCGGGCTACAGGTCGTAGCTTTAGTCGGATCTTCATGAAATTTGTCATTGGTGTTAACAATGACATGTAGATGGGAACGAGCTGTTTTGTGGTCATTCGGCCAAAATACATCTTGGATTTTACTCTTTGCTTAACTAAATCCTTCAGCACAGGCTCCACATTGTAGGTTGTACATTTGGTCATATCATTATGATATTTGTCATCGCTATTGACATGTAGATGACATTGACATGTAGATGTGAACGAGTCATTTTGGGGTAGTTTGACCAAAAAACATGGCCACCAGCAGCCATCTTGGATTTTACTCTTTGCATGACTAAATCCTTTGGCACGGGCTACAGGTCCTTACTTTGGTCAGAACATTATGAAATTTGTCATGAATGTTGATGTTGACATGTGGATGGGAGTGAGTCATTTTGGGGTCATTTGGCCAGAAAACATGGCCGGCAGCGGTCATCTTGGATTTCAAAATTCAATCCATTAGCACGGGCCACAGGTCGTATCTTTTGTCGGATCATTATTAAATTTGTCATGGATGTTAAAATTGACATGTAGATGGGAAATGAGTCATTTTGGGGTTGTTCGGCCAAAAACATGGCCGCCAGCAGCCATCTTGGATTATACTCTTTGCATGACTAAATTCTTTGTCAAGGGCTACAAGTCGAATCTTTGGTCCAATCATCATGAGATTTGTAATGGATGTTAACAATTACATGTAGATAGGAAAAGGTTCATTTTGAATTCAACCAAGAAACCTGGTCGCCAGCAGCCATCTTGTATTTTACTCTTTACGCGACTAAATCCTTTGACACGGGCTACAGGTCGTATCTTTTGTCGGATCATCATGAAATTTGTGAAGGATGTTAACAATGACATGTAAATAGGAAGGAGTCTTTTTTGTGTCATTTGGCAAAAAAACGATGGCTGTCGCGGCCATCTTGGATTTTAATCTTTGCATAACTAGGCCTTTCAACTTTCCACATTCCTAATCGCTCCATTAACTGTAACACATGAAATTATTCCCTTTCCGCATTGAGCTACAGTGTCATTGACACTTTCATAATTACATTTCAGTCAATTCACATTTTCAGCTGCATATACATGTATACCGGTATGTGAACCAATTTCATCATTACAGAAATTGCAAATTCATCGTTGATTCCATCATCTCAACATTTCATTAAAGTGAGACTTTATGTTCACACATCGATTCATTCAGGCAACATTTTTTTTCCATTTCTACACTGGTCATTGCATTGATCGTCTTCAATGGGGATAATCTATAATTATATATGATTGTTAACTATTAAAGTGACATTTCTCTTCCTCCCAATCGATATTGCATTAAAATGACGCTTCATATTCATTACACTTCATTCAATAATTTCTGTTTCTACATCACTTATTGCATTGATTGCATTCAGGTAAGGTAAGCTATGTCCGACTCAAATATTAAAGTGACGCATCATATTCACTACACTTCATTCAATAATTTCTTTTTCTACATAGTTTACACGTATTGCATTGATTGCCTGCAGCTAAGGTAATCTATGTCCGACTCAAATAATACAAATATTAGAGTCATTCCATTTCCATCCATTAATTCTAAGGAAACTTCTGCTGTGATATATATATATGTATACATTGTATATACATACAGGGTACTACATGTGCTACACCACTCGGAGAAATGTCTGTGTCGTCACACTAAAATACCATGTTAGAACTTGAATTGATATATTCGTAATCGTATATAGTCACCAATAGCCGGGTTACTACCGTAGTACCTGACATTGCCTATCTAGTGAACTATTCAAACCAAACAGGCCTGGTTGATTTCAGTGTGGGATGATGGTTCACTTCCATCCTCACTTCCATCCTTCACTTTTCTTTTCTGACGTGCAGGGGTAGATATGCTTGAGGCCCCACCACAGTTAAATTCGCACCAGGTTCTCAGCTATTATTATCTTATGTTCGAACTTTACTCATATGTTTGGACTGATCATAACCATGATTTCAATGCTGGGTTTGAATAGTTCACTAGATGGGCAATGTCCGTTACTACGGTAGTAACCCGGCTATATTGGTGACTATATACGATTACGAATATATTAATCCAAGTTCTAGCATGGTATTTGTGTGACGACACAGACATTTATCCGAGTGGTGTAACACATGCAGTACCCTGTATGGTACATCATATAATTATTGTAACGTTGAACTTAATGATCAACTTGGTGGTTGCTCCATTACGTGTCACGTACGATCATATTAGTTTCGAATATTCAAAAACATATGAATCGTAATGCCTACCATATTGTCACCATGGGAACCTGGCTAATTATATGGTAAATTAGCAAACTAAGAGCAAAAAATTGGTGTTGACCCATGAAAAATACCATTGGTATGACCTTTATTAGTTACGATCTTGATATTAATTAAAAGGTGTTAAACCGTAAACAAAATACAATGGTCTGACAGTTACTGGTTACGGTCTGCCAGTTACTTAAACGGTCTTATACCGTGGCACATGCTACGGCCTGTCCGTATGTTTAACGGTCGAATGTTTGCAGCGATGTTGCGCGGCCTCAGACCGTTAAAGAGGCGGTCATTTTTCTAACAGTGTATCCAGTAATTTTTTCACAACTCTTCCTGACAAATCCGGGGGAAATGCTGTGGCATTCTGTACCACAAGTGAACGTTGAGCCGTTCATTAATGCCATATGTTATATGCGGCTATGGAACGACGTTTCATAATTATACGGAACATAGGACTGTACTGACACTGGTAAATATAAAATGTCCCTTATCTTTACGGGGCATTCGTGTCGGCAACCATGTCCGGAACTGGGTACGTTTGAGAAATGAATTGTTCTGACCAAAACTCACCTTTGAATAGTGCTACCGTCAACATTTTTTCTTTTTGACGTACTAATATGTAGATGTAGGCAGCAACGAACATAATCACTAACACCACCACAACAAACACCACAACACCAATAGCAATGTGCCATTTGTCCACATCTGTGAATTATAGAGACGGTGACATCGCATGTATATTTATAACATTTAAAGATGGAGCATCTCTTCATATAACAAATTTGAAATAGTTTTGTGGGTATGAAATAATATTAATTGAAGATTCCTCTCCGCAAACGCTTCTATAATTTTTACTAGATATTCGATAAATTAATATTCGATGTTATTTCGAACACATTCTTATACAATACACTGATAACATGTACATAAAATTGTTACTATTTTGAGAACAAACCGTTCATGGTGTATGCCAATGTACAATTTAAGCAGTGACATGTATACATTACACTGTTAGAAAATACTGTCTGTTTAACGATACCGTTTCATCAGTTTTATGGAGAATCACCTTTGTTTTGTGCGCCCTGAAAATGGTCAATGTTAAACATATGCGTGTTTCCAAGTTAATGTCGTCAAAATTCAACAATATATTTATCGGCGACAAAATTATATACGGCAGTGACTCCATACAGTATGCTGATATTTCATATTTAGTATTTTAGTATTAATTGTTTATATTCAGTGCAATTATCCGGTATATTCATTCTTGTCTTGTAGGTTATTTTCATGACCGTTACTTTTATCATTCACGAATATTCTTTCTCCTCGTCATCGCTGCGTTGAACACACAATTGTTTTGTTTTTTTGGGACACGCTGGGTTAATATCTGCCATTTTCCATATTTTGGCGGCCATTTTGACAACCATTATAAGCCAAATTATGGTTCCAATAAGTTGGAATATACATTGGTAATGATATGCCTCACTTACATTACAAAGTTATGTTCATTTCTTGTTGAAATATGACTCGAATCCCAATTGTGACTTTTTATGAAATTTTAAACCGCGTTCTTTAAAATCGAATTGTTGAGGGACTGGAAGGGGATAGGACCCCAATAATTGCACTCAAATTATCAAGTAATATAAAAACCACAAAATACAATCACATTTCTCAACCAGTTCCAAACAGCAAAACTGATCTAGAAGATAGTAGTGTAAAAACGTCATATTTTCAACGTGCGGCGGCCATTTTGACGGTCATCATGGATATGGAGTTTCAATTTTGCCCTACGCAAGTGGCATTATGTCTTAGTTTCACGATAATATTTACATTTGTATACATTTTACCGGATTTGCTCGCTATAATTAGCATCAAACTGACTTAAGGCCTAGTCTGAAAACGGTTGACATGATGGACGCCATCTTGTCTTGAGTCTTCACGACCACTTTTTTTCGTGTTTTAACATTGCTGAAAAGTTGAAAGGCATACTTAGGAACAACATGAGTGGGGTACAGTTAAGGAGTGAATTTTGTTTTGTTTTGTTTGTTTGGTTTTTTTTTGTTATCAGAAAATTATGTATCGTTTATGCACTCAGGCCATCTTCGGGTTTTGCATCGAAAACTCGCTGAATAGGTATTAATGATATCCGCTTTCAAACGTTTCTGCAACACATGTCTTGTTTGTTTAGACGTATGTTTACTTTCTAGGGAATTCCACATAAATGAGAATGAATGGTATGGGAGAACTTTAGAAAAAGAGATGGTCCTGACTTTTATGTGTACTATAGGATTAGGTTGTCGTCTATTTGGCACTGCTCTCTTGTCATACATACCAGAAAGAGACACTGGTAAGCGACCGTAGTACCACTCATGCATGAACATGGATGCATGTAATTTATGTAAATAATCTATTTTAAAAATGTTTTCTTGATTGAAAAGAGGATCGGTGTGACTTCTATATGTTTTGTTACATATTATTCTGATGGCTCGTTTTTGTAATAAATATAGTTTCTTCACTGCTGGAACATGTCCCCATATTTGGATGCCATAAACTAAGTGGCTTTGAAATAGGGCGAACTATAATGTTTTGAGAGCCTTGCTCGGGGGAAAATGTTTAACTTTATTAATGCAATTAATTGCATATGCCATTTTTGAGCATACAATGGAAATGTGTTTATTAAAGGTCAGGTTTTCATCTATATGGATACCTAAACATTTGGCAGACGATTCGTTCCGCATGTTCCCTATCGGTCAAAGTTCGGCTCCATTGAGATATATTTTTATTGTATTCCATTTTTTGTCATTGTTTTGTGGATGCAAGAGCATATAATTGCTTTTGTTAGCATTGATGTCTAGTTTGTTGCAGCAACACCAGTAAGATATATTTCTTAATTCGTTATTGGCATAACTTTGGATTAACGCTTCATTTTGTCCACTGGCCATAAGGGTTGTATCGTCGGCATATGATAAGAGTTCCATAGTAGTTGCATCTGTCATATCGTTCACGTAGATGAGAAAAATTATGGGCCCGAGTAAGGATTCCCGAGGAACACCACATGATGTTTTAAGGAGATTTGACTTGCTTCCATTGAATTCTACGTATTGTCGTCTCTCATTGAGATAGCTTCGAAACCAGTTGTTCGCAATGCCTCTAATTCCATAATGTTCAATTTTTGTAAGTAAGATTTCGTGGTTTATATTGTGAAAAGCTTTGGACAGATAAAGGTGGAATCTATCGTGGGCTTGTCGTTATTTTTCACAACATGATTCAGTAGATGAATGATGCGATAAAAAGTTAAATGGTTTGGGCGAAATCCGTACTGGTGTATAAGATGTCCGATTCATTAAGAAAATCTACTAAACGTTTTTGCATGAGTGTTTCGAGTAGTTTAGAAAATGCGGGAAGAATGCTTATTGGACGATACTTGTTTATATCCCCCTTGTCACTATTTTTCGGTATTGGTACAACTTTAGCTATTTTCATTGTGTTGGGAACATGACCTTGTTCGAACGACAAGTTGAATATATGCTTTAATGCTGGTGCTGCAGAAAATATGGTTTCCTTCATCCGTTTTGTAGATATTCCGTTGAAGTCACTGCTGGTTTTTCCATTCATTGAGTAGCAAGTTAAAATATCCTCTTGGATTGTGGTGGGGGAATTATTTAGCTCGTTGCGTTGTCTATTCGTTATATAATCGAGGAAGTTTACATCTGTGTGATTTTCAATAAGTTCTGTGTTCTTTTGACCTATATTGGAAAAATATTCATTAAAGCTTTCAGCGATATTGTCAGGATTTGTAAACTGTATATATTGTTATCATGTAGAACATTCGGGTAGCCACCCGTATTTTTATCTCGTTTTATTGCACCTTTGAGTGGCTTCCATGTTTCTTTTAAACTATACTTATTCTTTTCTAATATCTCACAGTAATACATGCTTCTACTTTTCCGGATAAGTTTGTTATGTAGTTGTCGATATTGGAGGTATGAATTCGTATGGATGGAGGAGGGCGAGCTTAGTTTACGGGTATATAGTTCTTGTTTCTTAAGTGAAGATCTTATTCATCGGGTGGTCATCCAATGTTCGCGTTTGATGAATTGTTTTGGTATGTTTTGGGTAATGGGCGGAAAAGCTACGTTGTATGCTGTCAAATAGATATCCAAAACGTTTTATTATGTTTGATCTGCATTATTACAATTACAAACCGAATGGAAATTACACGAGTTAAGAGTATCGTTGAATTTATTAATATTTTCTTGGGAAAAGTTTCGTCGGGGAGTGCGCATGGTTTCATGTGGGTTTTTAATCGGTTATGTCCGTTATGACCTTCGGTGTCAATGAAAATACCCCATAGTGATCTGATAAATCACATGTAACTATGCGAGTATACAAATTCGTATCAAATTTAGGGCGACCGTTGCACATCTCTCACCCAAAAGGCACCAAGTTGGCACATTTAAACCACACGATTAGATTATCCGTATCACGGAGAAGAAATGTATCAATCAGGTGGAAATCGGCGCTAAACAAATTGTTTATCAATGTGTGTGCCCTCTCACCCACCAGGCACCCCTGACTCGAATGGCCCCACTTTGACATCGCTAAACCACAGAATTAGACCCCTGATATCATGCAGATTATTATTTGTAAGTTTGGGGCTAATCCGCGACTAAACAAATTTTTTTCAAATTTAGTGCACACCCCACCCCACCCCATCTCTCACCAAAGCAGCAGCAAGATGACGTATGGATAAGAATGTGAATCAATTTGGTGGAAATTGGCGCTAACAACATTGTGTATCAATTTTGATGCCCCTCTCCCTTTCAGTGCACCCTCCCCAGACTCGAATGACGCCACTTTTGACAGCTTTAAGCCACGCCATTAGACACCTCATACTATGGGGTGAATTTGTATAAGTTTCGTGGCAATCAGCTACTAAACCAATTCTTTATCAGATTTAGTACCAACCCACCCCCCCCCCCCAAATCTCTCAACCCAAACGACACCAATTTGGCGTGTTTAAATCACGCAATAAGATTCCTTGTATCATGGAGAAGATCCCAGAAGAATGTGCATCAATTTGGTGGAATATGGCGCTAAAATTATTTTGATCAATGTTGGTGCCCCTCTCACCTTCCGGGCATCCCTGATGAGAACAGCGCGACATTTGACATATTTAAACCACACCATTATATTATGGGGATGATTATATATAAGTTTGGTGGCAATCGGCGACAATGTTTTTTTTTCTTCTGCCCCTCCCCACTTCTGCCCCTGGCAACAACGGGGTCACTTTAGAAAATGCTAACCCTCGCCATTATCTTTCTCGTAAAAAGTTGCCCCTATTACACCCATTTTGTGCCATCTAGGTGGTCCCCTGTGAATTTCTATAGAACACAGACAGACAGACATTCGCAAATATATATATATATATAAATATATATATATATATGTATATATATATATTTATATATATATATATATATATTTCACAGTTTAAACTAACGTGTGCACAGTATTATATATTGTCCAAGAATAACATAAGACATGTCTATAGAAAATTAATTAATTTAAATAAAATGTCTATATGCCTTTCGTGGCATTGCCACTTTTCAATAGACGATAAATTGAATTATGACATCATATTGTCAAGGGAGATAACTCAGCTTCACACAACGTCATTTCCTGGGCGCATTTAGCTTGCTTCGTAAGTGATCAATGTAGAAATCTTCCTTCCGGGTTCGGCGTATTCTGTTTGCTGAGAACAGTTTTTGGAATGGGAAGATCGAATAAGATCCACATTCATCCAAATGTTCACTCAGTGCAATTTTGCGATATTCTGGTTGCTTTATCTGTTGTCTATGGATCCGCGTTATTTCTCGTAATTTATTGCCTGTTTCTCCGATATAACTTTCCGAACATCCATAACAGAATACGCCGAATCCGGAAGGAAGATTTCTACATTGATCACTTCCGAAAGCAAGCTAAATGCGCCCAGGAAATGACGTTGTGTGAAGCTGAGTTATCTCCCTTGACACTATGACGTCATAATTCAATTTATCGTCTATTGAAAAGTGGCAATGCAACGAAAGGCACACAGACATTTTATTTAAATTAATTAATTTTCTATAGACATGTCTTATGTTATTCTTGGACAATATATATATATATATATATATATATATATATATATATATATATAGAGCTGTATATATATATATATATATATATATATATATATATATATACTAAAAGAAGGTGACCCGACTTCGTCCGGGCTTTGACCTTGAATTGTCCATTTTCAAGGTCAAGGTCAAGTGGGGTCACGATTTGACCAGTCCAAAACACTGCCCGGACAAAAGTACCCGACAAACGTGCCCGTCGAAATCTATCCGGTGTTACCCGATTTTACCTTGAATTTATTATTTTGAAGGTCAAGGTCAGGTCGGGGTCACGATTTGACCCGTCCAAAACACTCAATTGCAAAAGTACCCCCATGTATCAAATTTCGTCGAAATCACATCAAAATTGGCGATTTGACCTTGAATTGACCCGATTTCAAGGTCAAGGTCACGTCGCACGGGTAAATGGATATGCTTATGAGACTCCCCGTACGAATGTACCCCGCATACCAAGTTTCATTGAAATCCCGTAATATTTGGGCGTTTGACCTTTACATTACCCGATTTCAAGGTCAAGGTCACGTCGCACGGACAATTTAATAGGCATATGCCCGTTCCCGGCCGAAAATACCCCCACATACCAAGTTTCATCGAAATCGGCTCGGTCGTTTTCGAGTGCATCGCGAACACACATACACACAGACAGACACACAGACAGATCTTCCAAAATATATAATAGATAGCTATATATATATATATATATATATATATATATACGCGATCGTCTTCGGTACTGTTCGGTGATTTCCGGGATCAATGTGTGCATAAACATATGAACGACATTGAAAATGTCGTCACGTTAAATTCATTGATGTATGAACACATTGACACAGGGGGCTCGGGAAATAGGAAGCCATATTAGATGTATATAAATATCTTCAAATAACTATGTGTCATGGATGACTTTCCTCACCTTTAATTGCACTGATGATTCCTGCAGCAATTGGTAACAAGGTTAAGGCGGCCCCGATGATTTTACCTGGCAATGGAAAATAAAACAGTTCAGAGGACGATCACATAATTATAATGATGACTGAAACGGACCCTACCTGTTTCGGACCGTGACTCACACAGACACTTTTTCCAGCTATTACGGATCCTGCCGAAACGGATACGGGGTCATGTCTGAAATGGATTATGGCTTCTCTGCGCTGTTTGGTACTCTGGAGTGCTTGTCTGTGTACTCTGGAGTACATATAGGTACTCTGGAGTACCAAATATTCAGGTACGCTAGATACCAAATAGCCAGGTACTCTGGGGCAAATGTCCAGGTACTCTGTTGTATCTGTCTGGGTATTCCGGAGTACCCATATAGCACACCGACGTTGGGCCAACGTTGTGCCAACGTCATTTATATCGATGGACCAACTGTGGAATCAAACGTCGGTTACCCAACGGTTAATTCAATTATTGATATGACGTTGTGCCAACGTCGTGTTTGTGCGTTGGTAGGGACGATTCGATGCTATATTCGTAGATACGGTTCCCATCACATTAGGGCTTCCTTCTAAAACACCCGATGGGATAGAACATACCAACCAATTTAAAGTCCCACAAAATGTTTGCAACTTTAAGTATTTTAATTGGAAAGAACATTTAAATTCACAAAAATAAAACAGGAAAAAAATGAAACATTTTACAAAATTACATGTTATTATCGCTATATGTTTAAAGAATCTTAACCATCCCCTCACTCTGAATAAAAGTCATGTTGTATTGCTGACTTCAATAGTGGCATAAAGTGCTAAACATACTTTTGTAGTTCATGTCGTATCTGTATAACATCATAACGAGCGATATATCGCTTGCATTTACGTCAGAGCAAGAATGTTGTATCTCTAGTATCACACATTATAGATGCTTAATATATCAAAACATGCGTTAAAACACGCACATTCAGTTTACTAAACATTTATGAAGACAACATAGCAAACCAGTAATTAACAAGTGTGAGAATTTAAGCAATGTGATTTTCTCGCGATGCCATTTCTTCCAAATTTCTGAATCCGCCTTTCTTCAAAGTTGTTCCACACACAATTGCACAGTATTTAAAGTGGGGACTGTGGGGCGAATGTACGGTCTATGGACATGGGCGATTACAACGATACCGAAATATCATTTTCCCGTCAAAACAGGTTTACGACATTATGCCTGCATCACTGTTCAGTAAGACATGGCATATAATGGAGCTGTTGTGTTTAACTGTCTGCTAATCTATTTTGAGCTATATATAGTACCTTTTGATGAATCGGTCATTGAATATTATTTGTGCCATATTTATTTAACCTAATCCGTTCCCATTTTTACTATATGCATAAGATTTATTCCATGATGGAGCGTTAATTTGCTTATTACTATAACTTTTTACACTATTCCACCCAGATGCTCCTCTCGGAGTGAAATTGTTTAGTTCAATCAATGTTTATTAATTTCATCTAAACGTCTTAGACACCGTCGGATGTTATGTCCAGGAATCAAACAATATCGGCCTATTTATTTAAATGGTGGTGCTTATGAATTAAGCACCGAATTTTGTATACTTGAACATTATGCCAACTTCTCGCGTTATCATATATTTTGTTATTATAATTTGATCCATTTCGTGGGCGCGGATTATTAGCAACCACACAGCGCCGCAGGCGCTGTGTTGCTTTTCAAGTTTAGGCGTGAATGACGTCATTCATTTTTACAATACCATGAAACAGAATTTCGACGCGATGAAAATCCGGACAAGAAAAATGGGTTAAAAATCACGTGACTTCCGCCCCGCTTTTGTATAGCATCCTGGGAACAATATGATCAAATTGTGAAATTACGGAATCGGAAGTGGACCAAGTGGGATGGTTATGAAATTAGCAACTTCAGTTTTTCTGAACAATTCCCATGTTATGTAGGCTTATGAATTAGTTTCATTTTGACCATTTTCGTTGGTTAGCTGACCGAAAACCAGCGAAGACGTCATGACATGGTCCATGACGTCATTTACGTCAGTTGGTTTTGTGGGCCAGAATCCAGACACAATTGGTCTTTACCGGAAACACCTACAAAATGGCCAAAGGACATTTATATACAATATGCACACAATAAATATGGGAACCCTCCCTACAAACGTGTTGTTTGTTTGTTTGGTTTTCATTGTTCCTTTTGTGTTTGTTCTTCAGTCAGCCTGCCGTCAAATGCCCCCGGAGACAGTATACGTTTTCTAATTAGTTTCTGTTGAGTATACGTTTACTGTTTACATAATAATTAAATAAATTTCCCATATGCTAACTAAGATTCTTCTTAAATGTACTCAATCCTATCAGTGGGTCCCCATCTCAACAGATTCCAACAACAACAATCCGATCAGAGGGTCCTATATTACTATTTCTTTGGCTTTGGGGTAAAAATAATTGATTCGAGTCGAGGAACCCATCAAACAAAACTCAGAGTTATTAGATATTGATTTTTGAAATTTGTTATTTTCTCGAGATGAGTACTAATAATTGCCCTTACATTTGTATTCTGCTCGAGGTGTGTACACCAAAACACTATTCAAACAGACAAGGATGGATAACTCTAAAATCAAGTGGTAATAATAACGCAGTTTTGACTGTGTTCTGGGCCAGAAAGAATAGAAATAACGAAACTTCAAATATCGATATCTGATCACACTGAGCGTTTATTGGTAGGTTCCTCGACTCGACATCAAACTATCACAACAATTTCCATCTACATACGTAGTTTCAAACTGTTGTTGTGTCAGTCATGGGATTTCAAAATGTTGAATACATTCACCGAAGTTGGAGGGCGGATTCCGCGGAACACTACAGTACAACCACCCTGCCACCACGTATCTCGTTAAAACAACTCATACACATCCATGCCAAACTAAAGCTAGCAAGTTCCCACGTTTATATATGACAAATATAAATGTTTACATGGGCGCTATATCCCAAAATATCACTGGGGAAATCTTTCGCGCGAAGAGTTTCATGCGCTAGCTAGCTAGCTGTTGTCAATAAAACATCTCTTGTTTGAATCCAGTCTGTATTGTTCTAGAAAATGTTTTTTAGAGAAGTCTCTTAATTACATTTAAGTGTATATATTGTGGAAGGCAGCTGAATTAGCTCATTGCATGGTAAAAAAAAATTCAAACTGATAGTCAAAATGACATTTGAAAACATGATGAAGAATATAATCTTATGCGTACGTGTCACGTGAGATCATATTAGTCGGACAAAATGAGCTACATTAATTTAATACCATGGCCGCCGTCTTTGTGCCGTTGCTTGAGCATCACATCTAGCACCAGTCCCCTCGAAAATGAATAATTATCATTACGAAATGATCGACTGTTTTGATTATAATTTATATCACCATGGCTATTATGATAATATAATGGTTTTTGAATAGTATGTTCCCGTATACACTGTTAGACAAATGCCCGTCGCTTTAACGGTGTCATACGGCGCAACATCGATGCCAACCTTTGACAGTTAAACATACGCTCAGGCTGTAGCATGTTGCACGGTACAACATCGTTTAAGTTACTGTTAAGTTGTATTTTTACTGTTCAGCACCGTTTAATTAATATCAAGAACATAACTAATAAAGGTCAAACCAATGATATTTGTCTCGGGTCAACACAAATTTGTTGCTCTTAATTTGCTAATCTACCGTAGAATTGGCCAAGTTCCCATTTTAGTAATATGATTTCCCGGTAGGCATTGCGACAACGGAACGTAATTTAATTACGGTCGCAAGATAAGTCGGATCCACATTGCACAGAATGAATATCGGATCACTGTAATGAATACAATTAAACAATTAATAATACATATTAAATTTTAGCAGAATCAGATTCGGTCATACTGTATGTAGTCACTGCGTGTATAATTTGGTCACCGATAAATATACTCTTCAATTTTTACGGCATGGACTTTGAGTCATGAAATATTTTAACTTAGACCATTTTCCAGGCACAAAACAAAAAACAACGGTGGTTCACCGTACACCTGATGAAACGGTATGGGACCGTCGGATTACGACGGTCCGACACCGCTAAACCGACAGTATTTTTTAAGAGTGCAGCGATATCAGTTGCTTGATTTAAGTTTTGTGGGTCTTTCCGCAAAAGTTTATCTCGTAATGACGTCTTGTTATCGCGTGATGAATTGTTCACTCATATGTAATTCCGAGGGTTCATCGCGAATATTATTTTGACCATAGACATCGATCGCCAATGTTCTTATTCTTTCCGAAAATGATTTCACCGATTCCTCTGGTGTTTGTTTGGCGTTTGGAAACCATGAGCGCAGCTCTTTTATCTTTTGCATCGCCATGTCTAATGTTTTATTCTTGCTTTATTTTAGCCCATGAATGTCTATCACACTGTCAGCATTTGCGCTTTCTTGTGTGCAGCGAGTTAAACATTCGAATAATGACCCCTGCTGGTTTTCAGAGCAAATTTAATTAATGTTTGGTCAGGTGCAGTAATTTCATGTATCAGAGGTTTTGTACGTTGTCCATTGGTAAGTGTGAAGATGGCCGTGTACGAGAATAATGAAGATCCCATATATTTTATACTTCTATGTTTCAATAACGTGTACTCCCGGCAAGCATAATAGGTCGATGAGCAAATGTGTTGGTGTTTCAATTGTTTAATCGGGAGTCAATCTTTATCTATTATACACGAGTAGTTATTCCAAGAGTTGGGGTATCAAGCGGTCGTACCATTGTTTACCATAGGCTGATACCGATTTACCCATCCATCGACTATAGAATGGTTACTACCAGTCATAACCAATTAACTCTTTACTTCACATAAGCGTCCCTGGACGCTTTGCACTATTTTCCCCATAATCGCCCGTGGACGCCTCGCAGCATATCCCTAGAAGCGCATAAGAGCGCGTTACCAGACTTCCCAAAAGCTCTAGAGCGCCACACTAGGCCCAATATGTACTATTGAGTTCGCCCATATGCCCCCCGCTAGTTTCTAATAGAGACCGCCCGGTTATGTCAACTCGTTATTTGCCTATCTAATAACAATAAACGCGGCACCGTGGGCATCGCGCGCGACACATGCTGCGTTACTTGGGGTTTATATTGGGGACAGACATCAGTGGTACCGTTCTAAGTATTTACGAACAACATGGTTGCAATATTTTCGAAACAGCAAGTGATCGACATGTTAATGGGAGATGATAGCGATTTTAGCGGAGATTGCGGTTCCTCGACGTCAGAAGATTCAGACGACGATTACTCTCCCCCTGCTGCCAGCGACAATGTGACCTCCATCGCCGATAGCAGCTTGAACACTAACCCGATTGGCTGGTCAAATAAACTTCGAAAGGTATCACTTCCGCTATTTACCCAAAGGACAGGGCCAGTTATACCAGACGAATTCGATACTGATACAGCAACAGCTTTGGACTATTTCAATTTGATATTCTCGCCATCGAAGTATGCCGAAATAGCCAGGCATACTAACAACTATGCCAAGTGGAAAATGGAAGAATATATAATAGTGCATGGACATCATAGAGAACCAAATGCGTATCGACTGTATACTCAATTAACATTCAAACTATCCAACTATATTAATTGTTCACGCAACACATTTCATGATATAACTTCAAATTTGGTGAATTGCACGATTTGACTCATTTATTATTTCAAACCAAAGAATTGTCGACAACACCTGGTCAAATGGTCATGCTAATGCGGTTGGGTCCTGCTGAATTGATGTGATGCTGTTAGGGCAAACTGTTGCTGTTGACAAAAATTATCGTTATTTTATTTTTAATTTGTCTCAATCGCGGTGTTCCGATAATCTGAAAATCCATTATGCGTATCAAATTATAACATTCAAAAATAAAATTTATTGCGTAATATTTTTAAAGATACGGGCGGCGTTCGCGGTGGGTATGGTGTTAAAATATTCATCTCCGTCAAAAAACACCATAAACAGAAGGAATAGTAAGATATAGACAGACTTTGTTCTTATGCCAATCAGAAATATGGCATAAACAGTGTTATTGTGAATTCGTTCCCCTTTGTTATGTAAACAAAAGAAAAAAACGTTACGTTTCATGGCTTTTGTTTAGATCAGGATATGGTAATCATAAAGAGCGTTATTTGTTACTATTTTCCTGATAAGGAAATAATAACGAGCGTTTATATCATTTTTGTATGATTAACCAATATAATTCCGGTCTGTTATGCAGAATCACAACTTATGTAACACGAGCAGTCTTGTACGTCTTGACGACAATATACTATTTACGCGCTGATTATGTGTGGCATATGAATGGAACTGTTTATATGTTGGCGTTCATTCTGTTGATGGCGATTTGAACAAATATAAATATTTCTACAACGAATGCCGCACGTGACTTTAATAATGGTTGCATTAGTTTAAAATCGACTATAATCCAGATGGATATTTACGTCGTTTTAGAAACACCAGCGCAGTTATTATTATATTTTTTCAAAAATATATATGTTCTTGAATGTTTTGTTTTTATCAAATCTCTCTAGTTATCCAATCACCGTGAAAATTACAACTTTAGAAAATTAACGGTACTTTCTCGTAACGGAATCATAGCAATTCAACATGACTACCGGCATCATAGCATATTAGCATGACCACTTGACCAGGGGTGGACACACGACAGCTCAGCTACAATTATGTATTACTATTTCAAACCGCTGAACATCAAATAGCTGGTGTTACATGCATGTTTAAGTCGGACGTTATGTTACAATTTGCTTGATCGAAGATTTCACAAACTATTTTCTCAAACATGTTTGGTTTCTTGAGTAAAAGGAAATATATATATCAACACAATTTGTACATTGTGCCGTCATTTTTCTGATAATGTTGGTATATGTTTCTGGTGTTTCTGACGTATGTGATAAAATAGTGTGTATTCGCACACCTATATACCGGTATGTGGATTGTTTCAAATTTCTCTTATATTCTATAATGCTAAATTTTAAATGCTGATGCCATACAGTGTTTGCACGAATATGAACTTCCACACTTAGCACGACGTGTTATATAATAGGTATTTTTGAAGTCGAAAATGCTGATACATGTTACATTTGCATGTTAGTTTATAGTAATAAACAATCGCAAACACCACCGTTCTGAAAATATATTTTAAAACCTTACTTGAATTTCGTATTGTGACATCGCGTTATTTTGGTTGAACGAAATAGAGGATATATAGCGTTATGAATTGATACCGGACAAATATATTTATTTATTTTCGCGAGCGACTAGCTGCACTTTTCGCCAGCGGAAATACATTATTTCTTGCAGTAGCAGCAGAAACTCATTATCTCCAGTAACAATGTACTTTCGGTCACGACAAGTTGGTCGCGAAATTTAGTCCTTGGGCCATATCATGAGATATTTCATGTATCCACTTACAATATTATAGATATCCTCTCTTTAATTGACTTCTAGATAAGAAGAATACATAACACATTTGCTTTGAATTGTTTACAAAATACTATTGGGAGTTGGTGACTTTTTCCAAATAAGACGGGTCTAAATCCTGAGCAAGGATCATTTGTATAAGACATATTTTATTGTCACAATGTGACATTCGTGTGCATACACGTCTTGGCCTCACGTAATCTGAGTAAATAATCACATTTTGTATGAAATATTAAAAGCAACAATTTTAGAGCTGACGAAACGCACAATACATATAGTTTAATATACTGATATTGAACTAATCCCAATGAAAAAGTCAAAGATACTAGCTTGCCCAGGGCTCTTATACTCGGGTGTCGACTTTTCTCATATTACGACACACGTCCCGGCTGACGCTCATTATCCCCAGTTGGAGCTGTCACTCCAATAGATTACCCTCACTGCGTCAACACAGTAAAAGGTTTACCACCATTTACGGAGCAACGGGATACTTTCCGACAAGCCAAATACTTATGGGGAAATAGCGTCTGGTGCTTTATATATACCCGGGAACACACCGTCGGTATCATGTTATAGCGACAGGGAGGCGACGGGGTGGCTTATACAGCTAGTGTGGGAACTAAAGAGTTAAGAATATGATATTGTGAATTATGCTTGAATGTTCTTATACTATATTATCTATATATCCCACGTATTGTGCTTACTTATACATTGTTAGGGCATCATATGGCCAAATATGGTCTGATATATATTGATACCCGTGTTTATGACGTGTATCATACTATTGTTTACCATAGGATGATACCGATTTGACCATCCTCGAATATACAATGGTTACTACCAGTCATAAGCGATTAAGAATATCATCTTGTTAATTATTATAGTATGTTCTTATACTATAGAATTGATATATCCCACGTATTGTGCTCACTTATTTACATTTAACATTAGCCGTTACAATCATTGCGGAAAGGAAGTTTATCCTAGATCAGGGACCATATCAAACTGTAACTGTACTATCTTTTATTACACAATTAGCCGTGATTTATAAGGATTTCTTGGTGAATTAAAAGTGATAATGTCACACCTGTGAATTACGTCACCGGTGAGAGCACGCGATTTTTGACAGTCCCGCCCTACACCGGAACAATTTTCACTTTCTACGGCTCAAACATGGTTGAAGTTGAACAGAAACGAACTGCCAACGATGATGCAGAAGCAGATAATAAACCGGTAAAATGAAGAAGAATCTTACCTATTATCGACTCCGATGATCCAGACGATGTCATATTCCAGTCAAATGAACTATGAAAAATTCCATGTGAACAATAAATTTATCCAGTTCCGAGCTGAATTTCCACGTGTTACTCTTCGAGTGTTTGTTTACGTCGATGATTAAAATATCGTCACTTCGAAACTTATTTTTCTACTTTTAGCACGATTTCCTAACATTTCCTGTATGAACCAACATTATCTACACGCACCATCATAATCTTCACAATATCCCGTTCCAAGTGCCATGATTGTTCGGTCAGAATAAACACTATTTTGACAGAAAATATCATGTAATGTCCGAAACTTTAAAAATGAATCGCACCAAAGTGAATCAAAATAATGAGGTCAATCGGTATCGTTACGTCACAATTATTTAAATTATGTGTCCATCCGCGTAACTGCACACGCAACTGTACGTTGAGGTTCAAAATGGGACAATCAGCTAAGCTGGGCTTATTTTGTCACATCTTCTCTTTAGAATTAGCAACTTATAGTGGTTGAAAGTGTGTATTAAACAGAATAATCAATTGGTTTCGATGATTACGTGACATAATTCACACGGGTAGCTGGTCCTATTGGTAAAAAAAAACTGCTAACTTGGGTTTTACCAGGCCCGGCTCCCCTCGTGAATTATGTCACGTAATCATCGAAACCAATTGATTACTCTCTATATATACTATCGGACAGGTACGGTCACAAAATTATTTGTATTTGTATCACCACCGTTTCGTCAAAGTTATGATTCGTATTACGTGACTTTTATTAACCGGACAGTGTTTGATATAATCAAGGAAAGATGACAGATAAATCGAAGGAACAAACTTGTGGTAAATATTGGGTTAAATCTTCCAAATTCCCCAATTGCAATGCGTAGCCAGGAAGTTCAAACTGAGAGATGAATCTAATTAGATTACATGATTAGCTCAGCAAACAACGCAGTTAGAGTTACAGAATAAATTATCGCGGAAGGCGATGCTGAAAATATACGCACTGTTGTGATTAAAACTTCGCGCATCAAAAGCACATTGTATGCCTATAATTGGTTAATGCACACGTTAGGTGTGTCATACACATTTGGGAAAACTAATGTTCTATAAGTTCGCAATAGTGTTATTATGAGTTAAACCGTGATTTGAGTGGAATCAAGTTCTAAATCATACATTTTACCACTTTTTCTGAGTGTATTTGTTGTCAAAAATACGGAATGCTCGGCGGAACGAAACTCGCATTCACGAATGGCGTGAACATCCATGTAATCTGATTGGCTGTCGTGCTCGTGTAATGGGTATACAAGGCAACAATGTTCTCATTTGATAGAGAAAGTCTGACAAGTTAAGAGCTTAATAACTTTCTCTCACGGACCAAGTCAATTATCATATTTTAACTAATAGAGTGAAACTGTCCATCTTCCTTTACGTAATACAATAATTCATGCTCGCTGGAGATCTAGCTATGACGGAAATATAACAATGATGGCAAACTAGCAATGACGAAAATCTTGCAATGACGAAAAGCTTGCACTATAGCGGGACATACAGTTATGTATGCATATATGCTGAGTTATTATGTAATTTATAACATCAGTAGCGAGGTGCAGTTCCACGTCTCGCACCTTGGTACTTGGTGCTCTAATCTGCTGATTTAGTGTTTAGTGTAGGTACAGAGAGTGACCGAATCCCTGCATGTTGCAAGAAACCATGCATTGTGCTAAGATAGGGCCAATCTGTAGGTGAATAGCACTGGAAGTCAGTTGTACATCCGGTAGCAAGGAACAATACAGCGTATCGTACATCAGTACTTCAGTGTTGCACTTCATTCTACCGGTTTGGTATATATATAGTTAAAGTCGGTGACGGAATTATTGCGTGGTGCAAGGATATAATCAGTTCTGGAAATCTTGCAAGGTGCAAAGAAACATGCAATGCAGGATATCGTGCAAGGGGAGAGTTATATAGGTGAATATCATTGGAAGTCAGTTATACATCCATCCGGACGAAATTATAAGGTCGAACCATTAGAGAGTTTCCGACGCTGAGGCGTACATGGAGTTATTGATAGAAAGTCAGTGCATTGGTTCAGTAGGGAGGTACGCTGTGGGGAGTTGTTGTAATTTAGCGGCGACGTATACCATCTAGCCGGCGTCGAATAGCGCCTGAACGCTGTTAACGTGACATCCTCGCCATACATTTGTTTGTTTGTACAGTTGATAAGTTGATATTTGAGTCTGATTTACTACATTTTTTCTTATTTGTTGTTTTCATTTGTTTCATAAGAAGTATTATTAATAATATTTATAAATAATATTAGTGGGTTGATTTGAGGAAGGGTGTTGTTTTGAATCTGATTGCTTCAGACAGAAATATGTAAAACATGCAATTCGGGTCAGGTTAGGTAGCTTCCAACATAGAAAACACGGTGGATCCAGTGCAGGGTTAGAATGTCCCTGAGTTAAAACAAAGCAAGGATTTCACTTAAGCAGCTTGAAACGACACAGCCCTGAACACTCTCTTCAAATAACATATTTGGTTATTAAATTACACCAAAGCTCTCCTCTGATCGTGTCAATATCATAGATATCCGACACCTGTGACAATAAGTGAGACCATTGGGTCGCTACCATATTGGATCCACCCAGCCCCCATTCCACAGTTTAAGTATTATACGTCAACATTCTGGAGTAGCATTCCATATATGGAGTTCATAAATATTCAAAAGCTCCATATATGGAATTCTACTCCAGAACATTGACCTGTAGCACGGAACACGCGAAACATGGCGGGATTGGTTCAATATGGTAGCGACTCAGTGATATCGCCTATTCGAACATTTTCTGTTAATATAAATCGCGATTTAATTAGATCTTATTAATATTTATCTTCAAATAACTGTGCTGTGTTGAGTAATATGTGGAATGGGTGACTTGCGCTAACTTTTTCTTTCATCACAGACTTCTTCGACAATCTCTCTGATGGCGTTGATGGCGTCTTTGAAAGCTGAAAATGCAAAATAAAAAGAATGCAGAGGACGACCACATAATTGTGATGACTGAAACGGACGCAATATTTTTGGGACAATGCCTCACACATATACTTATTCCAGCTGATACGCGTCCTGCCGAAACGGATACGGGGTCATGTCTGATATGGATAACGGCTGCTCTGCACTCTTAGAACACCATGTTCCAAGGAGCACATGCGTAGGCACTACACTTGTCCAGTGAGGAGAACCAGAATGTTGGTACTCTGGAATGCTTGTCTTGGTACTCTGGAGTGCCAAATATCCAAGTACTCTGGAGTGTCTATCCAGGTATGTGTATGGGGAGCCTTGGGTACCCAGATAGCACATCTATGTTGGGCCAACGTTAGGCCAACGTAATTTCGATAGTTGGACCAAGGTTACATACGTTGAAAAGAGTTAGAACCAACGGCGCGTTATTGATATGACGTTGGGGCAACGTTGGGCAAACGTTGAGCTTGTGCGTTGGTAGGGACGGCTCGAGGCTCTATTCGTAGATACGATTCCCCTCACATTATACCGTCCTTCTAAACCACCCGATGAGATACACCATATAAATCAATTTAAAGTCCCACATTATTTTGCAACTTTGAAGTATTTTAATTGGAAAGAACATTTAAATTCACCAAAAAAAAACCGGAACAAAATAAAACATTTAGATACAATTTATATGCCAATTTTACAAAATTACGTGTCAATATCGCTATAGATTTAAAGAATCTTAACGATCCACTCACTTTCAAGAAATGTGGTGCTATATTGCTGTCTCGAATAATGTTATAAAGTGCTAAACATATTTGTATTAGCTTATATATCATTTCCCATACAAGCTTTCAATTTGGTCAGGTTACATAACTTCGGAAATCATTGTTCTGGGACTGGAGGATGATTTGAGATACATGTTCAAAACTTGAATCAGCTCAAAGTGCATAATTAAATTAAAGCTAGCAATTGCTCGATTACGTATACCGGTACTATTACATAGGGAACTCCATGCGATAGAAAATAACAAATCAGAAAGAATAGCGCGTTGAATGTTTCATGCCGTTTTCCAACTAGAGCATGATACATTTCGGAGTATATATGAATTCAATACTGCAATTTTATCTTTTGACATATTATGATTCCTGGAACGTGCCAAAATGAGCAAGTTTTCTACTAGTATGATAGGCTTATTTGTATGTATATGCATGATGCATATACGCTGCTTCTTTCTGGATGTTATATATGGGATAAATTAAACTTGTCAATCCAAATTTGATTAATTTATTTACGAAACTGTATTTATTCGATCACAACATATTATATGAAATAATATGACCATATGTAAACGCAATAAAGCCCACGTAGGTTAAATTAACACGGCGATTTGAGATCCAAAGTACACTAAAAATAATATTTGCCGTTGAATATTCCCGCGGTATCACAACATGGCGATGTAATTGCTTTGACATCGAGACACTTTTCTCATAACATCTACACTATATATCTAACAATATCTACGCGTTGGTAACCATGAATATATGGCCTGCTTAGATATAATAAAATTACTTTGAAATATGCTCCATTGTGTTGAAATTCGGCTGCCTTGGAAATATGCACACCGATAATGTGACATAACTAACTAGCTGGGTTACCTGGCGTTGCCCAGGTTAACGTGATGTGAATCGCTCTGCATGTTGTGGATATTTGGTGAGAATATATATTACTCTGGCTCAAATTGTTACACGTATTCTCATAAATTGTATATTCCAATAGCATCAAAAAACATGATTCTTACACGTTGGATGTAAGTAGTGGCTCACCTCATTTTGTTTATCGCGATTAATCCGTTCCACCAATACAGAAGTATTTATTTATTTTCTGCGTATACATCAGACGTTATGATACGAAACATGAACATCATAAATACATTAGTTCGCAAAGTTTACAGAGGACGATTAGGCTTAAATATATAGAGATGTATCAATCAATCTAGTTAGTTAGACTAAGATTTTGAGGACACCTGGCTACCATATCTCCATGAAGATACAGATGTTTTAAAGATATCTCCAGGTGCTCCTCTGTTCATGGCGCTATATATTGGCGAAATATTCTGAGTTTAAAAGAAATGTTGCTATGTATATCAGCTACATGTGCCCGACACATATCGCGTTTTAGTTTTAATGGTTTATTGTATTTTTTGTGTGGACTCAATTGTTTTATAGTATATACATGATCCATTGTAATATGCAATCCCCTGACGACTCGAGGTCTCTCAGTTGGCAAGGATATGTACCCATATAAAAATGTACCTGGGTAAATCTTGGTGTTTACCTAGGTATACCCCTGATGAACCCCGGTACATGTAGGTTTTACCCTGGTTCCACCCAGGTCACACCCAGGTTACACCCAGGTAAATCAGGGCTTTATAAAGATTTACCCTGGTGTTTTCTATATATGTTAGGTTAAACCCCAGTTTACCCGGGTTTTTACGGATATAATTTAGAAAAACGCTGTCACACCCGGGTGGTATTTAGACCCAGGTTATCCGGAGTATTTACACCCAGGTATTTACACCAGGTTTTCGCCCTGGAATTTACTACAGTGTTCACCCGGATATATACACCTGTGGTATTTTGTTAAACTGTATAATCTGCACTTGAAGTTACCGTATTAACCCGTTCTATATTACAGCATCATTGGCGTGTAGTTAACCATTATTAACCATTCTATATTAAAGCATTAATTGACAGGTAGTTACCTTATTAACCCTTTCTATAGTAAGTAACATTGGTGAGTAGTTACAGTATTAACCCATTCTATATTAAAGCATCATTGACGTGAAGTTACCTTATTAACCCTTTCTGTATTAAAGCATCATTGACGTGTAGTTACCTTATTAACCCTTTCTATATTAAAACATAATTGATGTGTAGTTACCATGTTAACCCTTTCTATATTATAGCATCATTGACGGGTAGTTGCCTTATTAACTCTGTATATACAAAATTATCATTGTCGTGTATAATTACCTTATCCATTTCTATACTAAGTACCATTGGCGTGTAGTTACCTTATTAACCCTTTCTATATTAAAGCATTCATTGACAGGTAGTTACCTTATTAACCCTTTCTATACTTAATATTATTGGTGAGTAGTTGCATTATTAACCCTTTCTATATTAAATCGCCATTGACGGGTAGTTACCTTATTAACAATTTTTGTATTAAAGCATCATTGACGTGTAGTTACCTTATTATAACCCTTTCTATATTAAAGCATCATTGACGTGTAATTACCATATTAACCATTTATATATTAAAGAATTATTGCCGGGTAGTTACATTATTAACCAGTTCTTTAAAATTATCATTGGTGAGTAGTTACGATATTAACCCTTTCTATATTAAAGCATCATTGACGTGAAGTTACCTTATTAACCCTTTCTATATTAAAGCACCATTGATGTGTAGTTACCTTATTAACCCTTTCTATATTAAAACATCATTGACGTGTGGTTACCATGTTAACCCTTTCAATATTAAAGCACCATTGACGGATAGTTGCCTTATTAACCCTGTATATACTAAAGTACCATTGTCGTGTAGTTACCTTATTAACCCTTCATATACATTGACGTGTAGTTACCTTATTAACCCTTTCTATACTAAGTATCATTGGCATGTAGTTACCTTATTAACCATTTCTATATTAAAGCATTAATTGACAGGTAGTTACCTTAAACAACCCGTTCTATACTAAGTATCATAGGTGAGTAGTTACATTATTAACCATTTCTATACTAAAGCGCCATTGACGGGTAATTACCTTATTAACCATTTTTGTATCAAAGCATCGTTGACGTGCAGTACCATATTATAACCCTTTCTATATTAAAGCATCATTGTCGGATAGTTACCATATTAACCCTTTCTATATTAAAGTACCATTGGCGTGTAATTACCTTATTAACCCTTTCTATGTTGAAGCAATAATTGACAGGTAGGCCCTAGTTACCTTATTAACCCTTTCTATAATAAGTGTCATTGGTGATTAGTTACATTATTAACCCTTTCTACAATAAAGCATCATTGACATGAAGTTACCTTATTAACCATTTCTGTATTAAAGAATTATTGACGTGTAGTTACCTTATTAACCCTTGCTATATTAAAGTATCATTGACGGGTAGTTTCCTTATTAACCATGTATATACCTAAGTATCAGTGTCGTGTAGTTACCTTATTAACCCTTTCTATACTAAGTATCATTGACGTGTAGTTACCTTATTAACCCTTTCTATATAAAAACACCATTTATGGGTAGTTACCTTATTAACCATTTTTGTATTGAAGCATCATTGGCGTGTAATTACCTTATTAACCCTTTCTATCTTGAAGCAATAATTGACAGGTAGGCCCTAGTTACCTTATTAACCCTTTCTATAATAAGTGTCATTGGAGATTAGTTACATTATTAACCCTTTCTACAATAAAGCATCATTGACATGAAGTTACCCTTAACCATTTCTGTATTAAAAAAATATTGACGTGTAGTTACCTTATTAACCCTTTCTATATTGAGACATCATTTACGTGTAGTTACCATGTTAACCCTTTCTATATTAAAGTATCATAGACGGGTAGTTGCCTAGTTAACCCTGTATATACCTACTAGTAAGTATCAGTGTCGTGTAGTTACCTTATTAACCCTTTCTATACTAAGTATCATTGGCGGTTAGTTACCTTATTAACCCGTTATATACTAAGTATCATTGACGTGTAGTTACCTTATTAACCCTTTCTATATAAATGCACCATTGATGGGTAGTTACATTATTAACTATTTTTGTATTGAAGCATCATTGGCGTGTAGTTACCTTATTAACCCTTTCTATATTAAAGCATCATTGACATGTAGTTATCATATTAGCCAGTTCTATATTAAAGCATCATTGACGGTAGTTACCATAGTAACCCTTTCTATATTAAAGCACCATTGGCGTGTAGTTGCCATATTAACCCTTTCTATATTAAACATCATTGTCGTGTAGTTACCCTATTAGCTCTTTCTATATTAAAGCATCATTGACGTGTAGAACTTTATCTTATTAACCCTTTCTTTATTAAAGCATTATTGACATGTAGTTACCTTATTAACCCTTTCTATATTGAAGCATCATTGACAAGAAGTTAAATTATTAACCTTTCTATACTAAGTATCATTGCCGTGTAGTTAGTTACCTTATTAACCCTTTCTATATTAAGACGTCGGTCATTGACAGGTAGTTACCTTATTAACCATTTCTGTATTCAAGCATCATTGGCGAGTAGTTACCTTATTACTTGAAGTTTATTATGACAGTATGACAATACACTACCCCGGACAAATGAAGCAATATCACACTTTATCTAACAGCCTAGCTATAACTAGTGAACATTAAGCTGACAAACAGACAATTTTCAGGGCCATTATCGGTATTTAATATTAAAGGGATACAAAATAAAGATATTTCTAATTATCAGTAAGAATTATTCTCTAAGTGATACTTATTATTTCAAATAAATGATTGCGTATACTATAGTAGACCATATAGTAGGCATATACCAACAGGAAAATATTAGTGAATACAATTATTGGGTTTTCAAAATTCGTTTCGTTTCGTTTCTGCAGCCAAATTACAATCTTAACTTTTAGTTACCGTTACTTCGAAAAGAAGCGCCGATAATTCCTTGTGGTGTTTTGAGTTAATTTTGTCGCGAATCAACGCGGAATGACAGAAGGAAATGGTGTATTCGCTACAAACGGATAAACTGTGGACTTATATATAAGATTCGCCGATTTTGTCTGCATGGATGTGCGCAAATATCGAAAAAGACTGAATTTCATGTGACAAAAAATATTTCAATTCCCGGAACAGTAAGAATTAAGCTACGATAACGAAACGGATCAACTATAGTATTGAACGGCCATCTGCCCATAACCAGAATATTCCCGCTGACACATCTGTATGACCTGGAATATTTGTATCACATGAAAACCACTGACAGTGGACATAGTGCATTGGGATTGAATTGAAAAGTAATACATGTACAGTACATTGTAATTATTTGTAATTGTCACGCTACGACAATACGCAAAATTGAATTTGTGGTACCGGTACAAGCATGATGCAGTGGCAGTGGCCTGATCATGCACCTGTCCAGAAGAAAATTGAGAAGTTTGATCTGCGATAGTGAGGGGTCTGTACTACTGTACATGTACATGTGGCCATAGACTCATACGGTACTGATCGTGTTAAGCCTGCTGTTACAATAATACTACTTTTGCTGTTTTACTGGTCTTACTGTGTCAATGTGACATTGTTAATTCAGTTCCACTCTAATGTACATTCACTGGCAATGATGCATCACTATTAAAGGCACCAGTAATCCCTACATACCAGGAGGACGCGGCATTGAAACTTGGTACAACAGTTGTTACACGACAAAGAAAATTATCAACAAGTTCATGGTGACAATTGTTACAATATATTTAAGGATTATACTAATGTCAATTTGATGAGTAGATGCGTGACTGATAAAATAATTAGAGACTCCATATTTACTCAAAAGATAACAGTATACGATGCCATACAGTTCCATAACACCTCAACCTTTGGTGGATAACAGCAAACTAATGAAAATGATGAAACCCAGACTCAACATCAAGACTACATGTACATGCATAAGTGACGGTTCAATGATTTTGACTCCACCAGATGATATTTAGGCGACACCAATTTTTAAGTCTGGTTTACTATAATGTGGGGATAAAAAAAAAGTAGATGCAGGACAGTGCAGGAGGGAAAAAAATAAAAAAGATTGTCCCCCCAATTTATATCAAGTAAATCGTGGAATTTCACATAAATTGTGAAAAAATGTTTTTGAATCAAATTCTGAACCAAACAAGACATATCTTGTCATGAAATACATGAAAATATGGATATGTAAATGATCATAAGAAGAACCGAATGCGACAACACATGAAAATCAGTACGCATGTAAAATATTTTGGGAGAAAACAGTTTTTGCTTTTTTTTCATGAAATGGACAAAAAGTTGTAGGAGGTGTTCGTAAACCAGACTTAAAAATTGGTGTCCCCTTAGGCTCATGTTAACACAGGTTCACATATTCTCACAATAATTGTCTCCCTCAACCGTACTAGTATTTATATCTGATAGAACCTCAGTCCTCAGTGAGACCATGTTGAAAATTACCATCAATACTGTTCCAGTGTTGATCCAAGTTACATGCAACGTGGTCATGCTCTGAGCAAAACATCAACTGTGGTTAACCAAATAATTTTTATAGATGGTATGTAGTACATGTACATGTATGTATCATGTGGTGTTTTGGTTTGCCACATACTTGAATATGTACTCTTGAGTGCCTAATAAACATACATGTAGTCATGTACGATTATTAAAATCGAGGTATAATTCCCACCTGTACGATCGTTATTTGGTCCTGTACGTTTATTAAATTAACCAAAATAAATAATTCACCAATCTTAAATTGTGTTATTCATAGATAAATGAACTCTGATTGTTGACAGTGATCAGCACACTGTAGATTCACAGAACTGGCTATCAATCAAAACTATTTCTGTCACATGGCATCAGTATATAAACCAGTCACTGGCAGTCAGATGGTGCGTTTTGTTGGGATGTATGGTACTAATAGTTCCAGTCTGTACGTTTATTCCGCCCTGTACTATTATTCAGTTACGCGACATTTTCCAACCTGTACTACATGTAGTCTATTATTCCACCCTGTACTTTTATTAGGCACTCAAGAGTAATGTTTGCAACAGCGATGTTGTCGATTAATCAAAATACCGTAAATACTATGAGGCATTCCAGCGGTCAGCGGCATTGTAATTGAATGTGGTTGAACAGTCAAATACCGCTGGTCAATCTTGTTGTGGGGTGGGGTCATTTAATTAGAACATAGCTATATTTATGTTAAACTAGTCTCTTGTGTAGTTTGGGTTACTATTAATAAGATATTTAATGAATGTTTGGAATGTATGGTAGCATTCTTACTAGTACCTGGATAAACATATGCCATGCACAACGCTGGTCATCATATCATCACCACTGTGGGCAATAAACTCCGGCGGGCATCAGTAAACAGCTCATCGGGCTATAAAAATTAGAGTTTTCCATACCAGGGTTAGTTTAATCAATTAAAATTGGTCAATTTAGAGGTTATACCAACCAGTGGAAGACGTACATGTATATTCAGATATCTATCAGTTTTCGAGAAAAACCCCATCTTAGTCGAGCAGACTTAGAATATCGGGGTAAACTTAAATTTCATTCAGCAAAACTTTCACAGCAGAATAAAAAAATAGTACATTATAATCACTTACAGTACATGTACATGTAGCCCAGGTGCAGTGCTAGCCTATATACTACCAAAACTTTTGGTCGGTTTCTCGATGTCTGACACTTGTAAACGCTTGAACGGGTATATAGTACATGTATGTGAATTAAAGATCTTATTAGTGACACAACACTTCACAAGAGGCTAGACATACATTTATAACTACAGTAATGCTCTAATTAATCGACTCCTTAACCACAGCAGAATTATGGGTAACTCGGGGAGAGCTTTCCGATGAATGACAACAAGCCATATTTCCGACTAAATCCTGAAAAGTTACACATAATTATGCTGTGGTTAAGGGGTCGATTACTTAGGACATTACTGTATCTGTTTTAGTGCACATCAAATTGATTTGTTGTATTTCCTCTTGTAATTTGTCTTTGATTGTGTTCGCCATTTCGATGGACTACATGTACTGACATCAATGACTGAAATGAGTCAAAATTTAGCAGTGCAGCCAATTATATAGATAAACAAAATTAAATAGCATCCAAATTCCAAATGACCATAAATGATAAAACAAACTTTATTGAGCACATTTTTAATACTAGTAAATACAGCTACAATGAAAGCATACAGTTTGAGCTTCTTTATAATACCACTGAGTTAGGTGATGTTTTGATATTTTGGTTTGGGCACCTAATAAAAATTCTAAGTTTGGTAAAACTGTCTGTATACAAAGTTTATCTGACCGTGATGAATAAAACCTATAAATGGGATCATATACATGTATGTTAGATATCATTACATGATTATTTGAAAACACATATCCGTATGGAAAACAAACTATTTTACCACTGGCCAAGTGGTCCTGCTAATATGCTATGATGCTGGTGGTCCTGCTGAATTGCTATGATGCGGGTAGCGCAATTCATAGCAATTCAGCAGGACCCAACCGCATATCATAGCACATTAGCAGGAACACTTGAACAGGGGTATATTTACAGTGTCAAATCAAATGGGCATCTTTTAACAATATTTTTTAACAATTTCCTAGAAGTGTTTGAAAATTGAGAACTGAATTTATATTTTTTTTTATGAGGTTTCGATTGAAAAATTTCTAACTTAGCACATCAGGATTAACAGACTACTGGTATGTTTGGTATATTTTTCTGTAATCGACACCGGCTGAGGTGGGGAAATATCATCCATTTTCGCACAGCTATATTCTCTTTCCCAACAAAGTCCATAGAACATACATGTAAAATTACAGCTATGCTATAATTAATCAACTCGCCTTATAAAGGTTGACCATCGGGTATTACTGCAGTATTCAGGCGTGTTCATGTGATCAACCGCAGTCAGTTATACCGCTGCAGAATGTGGTCCACCTCACATTTGCAGTTAGGTTGTATTTTTCATGCGATGTTTAAATGAATTTTTTTTTTAAGTTGACATTGTAACCACACCAGAATTTTTTTGTATTGTTTCAAAATGTCTAGATAGAATTCAGAATTGTTGTGGTAAAACAATTAACTTGGTTATCACAGACATATTACTGTGGTAAGATTACTAGCGGATACCGCATGTCAACAGGGACTGCATGCTCTAATTATTATCAGGTTTAACATGTTTATACTGGATACAGTTCATCGAGACTTAATAGTGGCCCAGAAAAATTTGACGAGCCGACGGTCTCAGACCAAATTGCAGATGAAGATGGATAACTCTAAAATCAAGAGGCTTTGTGTTGATAATAAGGCCAAACTTCATCGAACAGCATGTTGATAAATATAATGTATCGGGCAATTTTATACTAAATATGCAGTTGACAGTGGTTAGCATTAGTTTTGGGCAATTAATCGATTCTGATAACTGAAGCAGCATTTCTAAAAAAAATGTTGTTGGAATCTGATTATATGGGGACCATCGAATCTGATTGAGCACCTTTAATAGTTAACTATATGAGCTAAATACACATAAGGCGACACCAATTTTTAAGTCCGGTTTACGAACACCTCCTACAACTTTTTTTCCATTTCATGAACCCAAAGAATTTACACGCATAATAGACATTTAAACTTTGAAAATTGCAGGTTTTGCTCTAAATTTACACATTCCCATCTTAAAAAATTATTTGATTTCCTGTATCGCAATACACATGATATCATGATATGCGTATCATTGATAGTGTATCCCAATATAATGCATGAATTCGGTATGAATCATTACAGTCCCACAAAAAATGGGAACTGCAGTTATCTCTCATTGATTTTAACTCAATAACCACATAGTAAATTGGAAGTTTTCCATGGAAATTTGTGTTGTCGATTAGTCTACTTCGACTTGATTTTTTTACTGTCGATTAGTCAACTATGAAAAACCCAAGCCATTTCAATACTAATGCAGTATCTGCTGGTATTAAATCTTACTGCAGTAATATTTCTGTTGTAACCAAGTGAATTACTGCAGTGTTTCAACCACGGTAAACCGCATTAATTTTTCTCATGACCGCCTTTCAGCCATATCATTCTTTACAGTACTTACCATGTACATGTACCATATGTTCTATTTGGGGATAGACCATGATACTAGTATGTCACTTTGTGGGTTAAGTTGATAGAATTGGTGCAGTTGCACACTGCATCACTGCCTAACTCATTGCAAATGGAGGTCTCTTAATACATTTACATGTGTATAGTTTCTCAGTGCAATTTGGCTTTTTGGATGAAAACCAAAACTCGATAAGTCCATACAATAGGGACAATTTGATTGAAATTTAAAGCAGAAATATAGCTTGGAGCAATTCATAGGGTCACATAACCATTACCGCAATTATGTACATTATTACATGTATCTCAATCATATTTATGATGATTCAATGACAGTGCGTTAGACCGAGTGGTCATTACTAGTAGTCCGATGGGTTCGATTGTCAAGAAGTTCAATAGTTTGAGGGTTCAATAGTCCAAATGTTCAATGGTAACCGCGTTGAGAGTATCACTTACTGTACCGTAGTACAAAGTTATTTACTTGAGACATAACATGTATTGTCGATATACATGTACACAATGATATGGGAGGCCAAATTCACATTTAATAATGAATTGCGCTTAAGCGCAAATACCACATATTGTGCTTAAGCGCAATAAGGGCATTTACGCTTAAGCGCAATTAATCAACCTACCCATAAACTATTAGCATGACCTGGTGTATCACCTAGCAACACAAGATGAGCATTGGGCTAATTTTGACCTGTACTCAACAGTCAAACTGTGAGTATGTGTTCAACAAGGAGAATCCCCTAATTACATATTATCAGCATCCCTCTATCCAAAGAATTGATGTCGCCTTCCCGGAACTCTAGTAATGTTTTGTATGATATTTTTAATATATTTTTGCACAGATTTTAGCCTTTACTATGTTAATATCCTATACATGCATGCGGTGTCACTGCATGAGGGCTTTCTTACCCCATACAGTAATGCTCTATTTAATCGACTTCTTAACCACAGCAGAATTATGGGTAACTTTTCAGGATTTAGTCGGAAATATGCCTTGTTGCCATTCATCGAAAAGCTCTCGAGAGCTTTCCGATGAATGGCAACAAGCCATATTTCCAACTAAATCCTGAAAAGTTATCCATAATTCTGCTGTGGTTAAGGAGTCGATTAATTAGAGCATTACTGTATGGTTTACTTATTGACTTAAATCAGGGGGAAAAAACCCTATTTTCATATTATCAGCATCCCTGTCCAAAAAATGGTGTGTAATTAATGGAGCTTTGGTGTCTCAGTCCTGAAGCTCTAGTTTTTCTTATTAAATCAGCAGCTCTTGCACAAATCTATAGTATTTCCATGATCATATAGTGTGAATGTGGTGTCACCGAGGGCTTGCTTCCCTCATATGGTGTGCCTGTATACTCGAAAATTGAAGAAAATCAATGTCGCCCCGACTAATACAGAAAGTAATGCTATTGCAAGTAGCCCCAACTAATATATACCGAAGATAATATAATGCTATCACGAATCGCTCCAACTAAAACAGAAGGTGATACAATTGTGAGTCAGCCATTTTGATAAAGAAGTTGGGCTAGCTCCCTACCCATCCAAACCAATGAAACCAAGAAGTGACATGTCAATAGGAGTTAATGCTAAGTTATGGAGAAACCTATTTATTCACCAGGGGTGTTTTGTTACATATAACCATGAATTGCGCTTAAGCGCAATTGATTGCGCTTAAGCACAATTAATTATTAAATGTGAATTTGGCCTCCCATACAATGAATGTTTTATCCAATTGATATTTTATGAATACATCTACTCACAAGCCTCTGGAGAAAAATACAATAATACCAACATGGACTATACCAGTGACTGGTATACTCACTGTATAGTCTATATTGGTAATTCAGTTTTTTTCCCCCAGGGGCCTGTGTATGTACATGTAGATGTACTGATAGATGCTTTGTATGGGAGGCCAAATTCACATTTAATAATTAATTGTGCTTAAGCGCAATTCATTGTTATATGTAACAAAATACCCCTGGTGAATAACTTAGCATTAACTCCTATTGACATGTCACTTCTTGGTTTCATTGGTTTGGATGGGTAGAGAGCTAGCCGAACTTCTTTATAAAAATGGCTGACTCGCAATAGTATCACCTTCTGTTTTAGTTGGAGCGATTCGTGATAGCATTATATTATCTTCGGTATATATTAGTTGGGGCTACTTGCAATAGCATTACTTTCTGTATTAGTTGGGGCGACATTGATTTTCTTCAATTTTCGAGTATACAGGCAGCAAGCAAGCCCTCGGTGACACCATCGGTGACAAGCAAGCCCTCGGTGACACCACATTCACACAATATGATCATGGAAATACTATAGATTTGTGCAAGAGCTGCTGATTTAATAAGAAAAACTAGAGCTTCAGGACTGAGACACCAAAGCTCCAGTAATTACACACCATTTTTTGGACAGGGATGCTGATAATATGAAAATAGGGTTTTTTCCCCCTGATTTAAGTCAATAAGTAAACCATACAGTAATGCTCTAATTAATCGACTCCTTAACCACAGCAGAATTATGGATAACTTTTCAGGATTTAGTCGGAAATATGGCTTGTTGCCATTCATCGGAAAGCTCTCGAGAGCTTTTCGATGAATGGCAACAAGCCATATTTCTGACTAAATCCTGAAAAGTTACCCATAATTCTGCTGTGGTTAAGAAGTCGATTAAATAGAGCATTACTGTATGAGATAAGAAAGCTCTCATGCAGTGACACCGCATGCATGTATAGGATAAAGGCTAAACGGATATAAGGCTAAAATCTGTGCAAAAATACATTAAAAACATCATACAAAACATTACTAGAGTTCCGGGAAGGCCACATCAATTCTTTGGATAGAGGGATGCTGATAATATGTAATTAGGGGATTCTCCTTGTTGAATACATACTCACAGTTTGACTGTTGAGTACAGGTCAAAATTAGCCCAATGCTCATCTTGTGTTGCTAGGTGATACACCAGGTCATGCTAATAGTTTATGGGTAGGTTAGATAGTAGTCACAATTACGCTTAAGCGCAATTCATTACCCTATTTGCGCTTAAGCACAATATGTGGTATTTGCGCTTAAGCACAATATGTGGTATTTGCGCTTATGAGCAATTGATTGTGCTTAAGTGCAATTATTTGCGCTTAAGCGCAATCAATTGCGCTTAAGCGCAATTCATTATGAAATGTGAATTTGGCCTCCCATAGCTTTGGGGAAGATATTTTGTGTATAATTGGGTGTCTACTACATGTATTTTACCTAATTGTACATGTAACTGTCACTATAAACTGGGCATGAAGATTACAACTTGGGAGACTATTATTATTGCGGCCTCATTGCAAATGGGGGCCTCTTGGACGGACATGTGTATACTAGTAGTTCTTCGTTGCAATTTGGATGAAAACAAAAAATCAGTGTCGATACAATTGGAACAATTAAAGGACATTTACTAGTAAAGCAGAAAAATTACTTGGACCAATTCCTGAGGTCACATAACCATTAACTCAATCATGTACAGTGCATTAGTCAGAGTGTTCATTACTAGTACATGTAGTTCGATGGGTTCGATTGTCAGGAAGTTCAATAGTTTGAGGGTTCAAATGGTCCAAGGTTCAATTGATGGTACATAGGTTTGAAAGAATCGATTGTGTTTTACAACACATTAATTTAGTCAGTTATATACATGTACATGTATGGTAATAGTATTACCCTCATACAAAATAAATTACCCGAGACATAACATATATTACCCATGAAAATATACACAAATTAATGCAATATTTATGCAATTTATAGTTTACGCATACATGTACTGATGCTTTGGGGGAGATAATTAGACCTAACATGACTCTCGCTATAAACTGGGCATGAAGATTACAAATTTTGAGACAATGTACACTCTATAATAACCAAACACCCAGGTTACTAATGCACAGTACTCATGATTTCCGCTTGGATCTCACATATTTGAAAATAAAAAAAATTGTTAGGTGAATCAGCTACATGTACTTGTACAGGTACATGTACTTGTAAATGAAGTAAATCGAAAACATTGATGCACAATTTTCAGGTGGCATGCATGATTCATACCCCTCTGCTAATTGGTAGTCGGGATTCATTTGCGCAGTTTAACCGGTATTCCGGTATTCAGGATTCAACAAAAAGGCTGGTTCGCAGCTTTTCTAGCACAAAATTAATTTTGTTTTACTATTTTCCAGCTCAAATGACATTTATGATGTAATTGTCCCCCGAAAATTTCAGGGGACTATTAAAATAGCCGGTGTCCGTCCGTCCGTCTGTCCGGAAATGGTTTCCAGATGATAACTTTAGTTTCGGTTATTAGATCAAAAGCAAATTTGGTATGTGTGTTTATCAGACCAAAATAAAGATCAAGTTCGAATATGGGTTTGCTCTGCCCATTTTTGCGAGAGTTATGGCCCTTTTTTTACTTAGAATTTTTTAATTTTCTGGTTTCCGGATGATAACTTCAGTTTGTGTGATCATATCTGAACCAAATTTGGTATGTGAGTTTATCAGCCCTATTAACAGGTCAAGATCGAATATGGGTTTACCCATATTTGCGAGAGTTATGGTCCTTTTTCGACTTAGAATCGTGTTAATTTCTGGTTTCCGGATCATAATTTTAGTTTGTGTGATCATATCTGAATCAAATTTAGTATGATAGTTTATTATTCACCATTTCATGGGACACTGGTTGGATTGTTCTGAAATGTATTATCAGATTTAGGGTCCTTGATATTTTTTTCAGACAAGCTGATGCCCCAATGAAGCCACTTTTTCGGGGGACACTGCGGCCGGACGTCCTTTTATTCAATCTATTATCTATAGGTATGTAGAAGTTATGGATACAACTTCAGCAAATACTAGTACATGTATATGAAAACTATATTATTAGTGTAATATTAGTTTTCATTCAATATTTCCTTACTTGTAACTGGTACGCTTGATTCAACCTTTTACCTTAACTGGTATTGGGGCCAGGGAGGTGGGGGTGGTGACACCTTCCATACTGGTGTATTCAATTGTGAGTGGCCTTTATGAGGGTGTTACCCCTCCTATCACCCATGAATACTGAATACCAGTTCACAGTTTTCTCACATTTGCTGAAATAGTATCCAAAACATCAACATATCAAGAGGTATTAGACTGAATTAGATAAAAAATATATCACTTGGGTCTGTTTAGGCTGGAAAATACTCAAAATTTGTATAATTTTCTGCTACCGGTATTATATCTGCATACTAGCCTTTTTGCTGAATCATGAATGCCGGTTATATTACCGTGTGAAATCCTGGTACCAGATAACATTGGGTATGTATATAGCATACCACCTGAAAATGGCCTGAATATCACATGCCAAAGCGGGGTGGGGGTGTGTGTGACACCCTCCTTGATCATAGTCTGTATTCTACAGGGTATGTTAACTGTTTCGAGTTGGTGCAATTAATGTGATTGTTTAATCTCTACCATCTGAAAACTATTTTGTATAGCATATTTTGCTATCTGATCAATTGCTACTGATATAAAAAAGGATAAACATGGTGTGTCTCTTTCCCAAATGTTCTGCTTACATGTACATTTTGGGGGTTTATGAGTCAAATAATAATAGACAACATGTCCTTCTAACACTAAGAAATAATGTGTTCTTATGAACCAGGACAAAATATGACTATTTCTGGAGCATTACAGCACACTATTACAAATATATATTTGTAAGCAGTGAGATAATGACAGGAAACATGTCCTTAGACTAAAAAATAATTTTTTGGTGTGTATTTCACATCACAGCTCATGTGTATACTCACATTAGTTTATGTCATTCAAAGTGAGAAACCCATTTAGAAAGTTTAAATGAGACAAAACTACCTCACTGTAGATGTAGTTGCAAGGTAAAACATGTACATGTATACTGGTAAATGACATTGGAACTAAAATAATGATTTTTGTGTCCACCGGTATGTCATGTACCGGTATACATTGCAACAACATGTACATGTAACTTGCCTAACATACCATATACATGTATGCAGAGGGAATTTGCAAGTGTTTTTTAATCAAAAATTTAACCCAACTCTTGTTGTCAGTAAGTTTTAACCCATGCAGTTTAATGAGTTTATATATTTATGTATTACATGTGTTTCTATACATGTATTTTATCTTTAGTTAGTTTGTTGTCCTTGAATAAACTTGTATTGCTGCACAATCAGTTTCCTTAATGTTCTAGTATACTAAAACAACTCCATTGATAACAATACCCCTGCATCCCATCCAAATCTACTTCATTGCCATCCTCATCATTTCACTTTGGATCCCCACCCAGGTGTACCTTGGTGTTATTCACCCAGGTGTTCCTTGGTGTTTCCTACCCATGTGTACCTTGGTGTTTCCCACCCAGTTGTACCTTGGTGTTTTCTTACCCAGGTGTACCTTGGTGTTTTCTTACCCAGGTGTACCTTGGTGTTTTCCTGCCCAGGTGTACCTTGGTGTTTCCTTACCTGGGTGTACCTTGGTGTTTTCTAACCAGGTGCATCTCAGTGGGAAATCCACCTGGGTAAGAAAACACCAAGGTACACCGGCGTAAGAAAACACCAAGGTACATCTGGGTTGGAAACATCAAGGTACACCTGGGTGGGGAACACCCAGGTAGGAAACATCAGGATTCACCTGGGTGAATAACACCAAGGTACACCTGGGTGGGAAACACGCAGGTAGGAAACATCAGGGTACACCTCTGTGAATAACACCATGGTACACCTGGGTGGGGGAAACACCTGGGTGAATAACACCATGGTACACCTGGGTGGGGGAAACACCCAGGTAGGAAACACCAGGGTACACCTGGGTGGGAAACACCCAGGTAGGGTACACCTGGGTGTGGTCACCTGGGTAAATACACCCAGGTTTATCCATACCAGGGTTTTTTGTCCAGTTTCAGGTGGGTAAATCATGGTAAAACCCAGGTTTCAGGGGGTCTTGATGGTTGGTGGATATCTTGGTAGATAGATTTACCTGGGTTTCGGCCCAAAAAACCTGGGTGGATTTACCCAGGTACATTTTTATATGGGTATATATGTTACATAAAATACTTTGTTCCATGTATCTGTTTTGATAGCTCATTATACGCTTTCAACACGCACGATTTGATTCCCCGTATTATTTGAGCAGAATCTGTATGAATTTGATGGTTATTGGCACAAACATATTTTTATCAGTTTTGGTCACCCTCCTGTCCCTATTTCAGACGGAGGCGGAACCTCTTTTGTCATTATTAAAACCAAATACTGAGACTCATTATGGAAATGTAATAAAACATTATTAATAAAAATAATAACATTGGTGAAAATTGGCGAGTATACAAATTCGTTTCAAATTTAGGGCCCCCATATCTCTCATCCAAACGGCACCGATTTGGCGTATCCAAACAGCACGATTAGATTTCTCGTATCATGCCGAAGAATTTGTATCAATTTGGTGGAAATCGGCGCTAAACATATTGTTCATCTTTGTTTGCACCATATGTGCATCCTGACTCGAATGGCCCCACATATGACAGCCTGTGACATCCTTACACCACACAATTAAACTCCTGATATCACGGAAACGATTATTGATAAGTTTGGTACTAATCGGCGACTAAATCAATTTTGATCAAATTTGGTGCCCACCCACCCCAATCTCACACCAAAACTAGACCAACATGGCGTCTTTAAATCACACGTATCCATATTGATGCCCCTCTGCCTTTCAGTTTACCTCTGACTCGAATGACGCCACTTTTGACAGATTTAGCCACACCATTAGACTCCTCATACCATGGGGATGTTGCATTAGTGTGGTGGCAATTGGCGACTAAACCCATTCTTATCAAATTGAGTGCCCCTCCCACAATATGTCACCCAAACCACAGCAAGTTGGAGTCTTTAAATCGAGTCCTTGTGTCATGGAAAAGAATATATATTAATTTGGTGTAAATCGGCGCTAAAATTAGTTTGATCAATTTTGGTGCCCCTCTCACATTCCGTGCATCCCTGACGCGAATGACGCCACTTTTGAAATAGTTAAACAACACAATTAGATTCCTCATATCATGGGAATTATTATATATAAGTTTCGTGTCAATCGGCGACAAACATCTTTTCTGCCCCCCCCCCCCCTTCTGCATCTGACAACTGCGTAACTTGAGAACACTCTAACCCGCACCATTATCTTTCTCGTAAGAAGATACCCCTAGTAGACCCCATTGGTGCCTTCTATATTGTCACCTGTGCATGGAAAACCAGACACAATACGCGGTCATTTCAGTATACTCGCCGCTCACTTCCAGAGTGGTGTATAATTATGTCTATAATATATTGGTATGAAATAACATGAGCAAAATGCATGAAGAGTTAGATTTTGCCACCTGTTATTACATGCATTATTCTGAGCAGCTATGTAAATTCCTCATACCTCCTGGCTCGTCCCCATCTCTATCACTGGCTCCCTTGGGGTTCTTCTTGCTAGTAGAGCCGGCTGGTAGCTGTCAATGAAAAACTGTATTTTTAAATAGAACATGCGAACTGGTTGCGAACTGCGACATGATAAATTGTTCGCTTCGTAAAAATATTACGATGCGCGCGCGAAGCTCCGGCGCAGTGTCGGGCAAAAACTATTCGTCTGCCATTTTTGTCAAGAGTATTAACACGATACAGGACGCCAGACTGTACGGTGATAACTAATAGATGTAATACCTCCATTATAGCATACTGCCTGGTTATTTGTTGCAGGCGACTGACTGATGACAGTGGTTCATTGTAAACCGTCGTGTGCCATGTATGGCATAGAATGTGTTATAGAGTTATTGAAGAGAACGTGAGTGATAGATAGATAGTTTATTGGTCAGAATGCTATTTAGATTAAATAATGTTACAAACATAGATATATATATATAGATATTGGCATCCTGCCAGGATTGACATGGCCTTTGTTTAAGGCCGTCTTCCTGTCAACCCTTCGACGAATAGTATGTATGTGTGTCTTGCCGATAAGCATGTCGCTGGTATTGTGCATAGTTTATTAATATATGTCTTATGGTGTGCGAAAATTGATATATTTAACTGCCGACTCCTGATAATTATCGTTTTGGATCAGACGTGTCATGTTAAGTTGTTTGGAACCGACAATTATATTATATATACCTAATAATATATATCGAGAGATGCAGGCACCGCTTAACCGAATTGAATTTTATAAGAACGATGGTTATAGAATGAAGTGGTTATAATATGAAGTGGTTATAATATAAAGTTTTCTATGGACGTGGTTGTCGACATGAATTATTGTTTGAATGTTGTACATGATGGATATTTGATACTCACAATTTTTACAGTCGAAATCCGGCACGCCCCCTTAAACTTAAAGCGACATGTCGGATCCCGCTTGACACCAGACACGTTTATTGGACTTCGATATATATACACATACGCATAGGGCGTGTCAGTTGGTTAGGTACAATCTGGACAGTAGGGATTATCACATGCCACCTCATTGGGATAGGATTCCGTGAAGTTCTCACTAATAATTTTCTTGAAGGTACCCTTATTTCCTTGTTCCCTAAGATTACTATCCAGGTCATTCCAGATGCGCGGATAATTGAAATGTGGTAGGGTCTCGATTGTCTTGTTGCGCGGCGTTTCATAAACCAGTGTTTCCTTCTGGCGGGTTACTCTTTTTGTTTTATCTTCCTGCTTTGTGAAGAATGTATTAAATGATATTGGGGTACAGGCAAATTTCCAGTCGCGCACGACGATGTTATCTGTAATATGTAGAGATGAGCTATCTTGAGAATATTGGATTCGCGGAAAAGAGGGTCGGTATGGGAGTTGTATTTTGCGTTATTTATAATGCGAATTGATTTTGTCTGCATAAGAAATAACCGATTTAACTGGCTGCTATGGCCCCATATATGTATACCATATAATAAGTGACTCTGTATAAAGGCATTATAGAGACATTTCTTAGAATCGTTGAGGAGTATGTGTTTTGACTTATTTATCGCAAAGTTGGCATGGGCTACACGAGAGCACATCTGAGAGATGTGGTTTTTAAATGTGAGTTTATCAGCCATGGTTATCCCTAAACATTTGAAGTTGGTCACCTGTTGGATATCTTTCAACCCTAATTTTAGTGATACATTTCGTGATTCTTTTGAGTTATTAAATAGAATAGTTCTCGTCTTTTCTGCATTTATTACTAATTTATTTGCAGCGCACCAGTTACTGATTTTAATTAGTTCCTTATTCATTTCATTCTCGAGTTGCGTCAGGTCAGAACCGGAAATGAGAACGGTAGTATCATCTGCAAAGGACAGTAGATCAAGATTTGTTGAGTTAGATATATCATTAACATATAGAAGAAAAATCAGAGGACCCAACATGGACCCCTGGGGCACACCAAATCGTATATTTCCTGGTTCAGAGTTCACGCCTAAACAGTCTACATACTGGGTTCTGTTTTGTAGGTAACTATGGAACCATTTATTTGCAATACCCCTTATTCCATAATGATTCAGTTTTTCAAGTATGATATTGTGATCTACAGTGTCGAAAGCCTTAGATAAGTCGAGGAAAACGGCTAATGTCGAATGTTTTGATGATTTATTAAAAGTCTGAGTGATTGTATCTAAAAGATGGAGGACAGGATGCATGGTGCTGTGGTTTTCCCTGAATCCATATTGGTGCTTATAAAGGACATCGTATTTATTCAAGTATTTTGATAACCGTTTATACATAGCTTTTTCAATTATCTTGGAAAATACTGGGAGAATACTAATGGGTCTGTAATTATTAAAATCATGTGGATTGCCCTTTTTTGGGTATTGGTATGACCCGAGCTGTTTTCATTTTATCAGGGACAATCCCATTTTTGAATGATTGATTGATTATGTAAGAAAATGATTCTGCTACCTCACTCGAAACTTGTTTTAAGAGTTCCGTTGATAATCCGTCACAGTCTTTACTGGATTTGAATTGCATGCTCTGTAGTATTGATATAACTTCACTTGGAACCGTAGGGTGTAAAAACATTGTATCACTATAATGTTCTGCAAGGAATGCTTTGTAGTCGTGGCTTGCATTGGTTTGTGTAGTTTTAATTGATTCTTCGCCAACCGATATAAAAAAGTTGTTGAATTCATTTGATATAGCCGTTTTGTTAGTAATTTCCTGTTCACCTTTTTTAAAACTTTGAGGTAGTGTGTTCTTTTCTTTTCCTCTATTGATAATTCTGTTGAGTATTTCCCAAGACCTGTTCATATTATAGCGGTTTTCATTGAGGGCGTGCTTATAATAATTTGATTTTATTTCTCTTTTGGCTTTATTAAAAGCTTTGCAGAATTCTTTGTATTTTGTTTTGGATTCCGGATTTGGATGCTTCATATAGTGCTTATATAATTTTAACTTTGTATCAGAGGACTTAAGTAGCCCGTCGGTCATCCATTCTTGAATTTTTATCATTTTATTTTTAGATTTGATTTGTCGTATTGGAAATGCTTTGTCATGTGCACATTTGAATAAAGAAATAAATTCATTATAAGCTTCATTTGGACATATTGTTTCATAAACCGAACTGAAGTCTGTTGTAAGTAAGTATCTCTTGAAATTGTCCATATTGTGAGGAGAGTAAATTCTTCTAGTTAATTTTCGCTTTTTTTGGATAAAGTTAGTCTGTTCTACGAAAAAGGTACCAAGGTGATCCGACACATCCGTTATAACAATACCGGCTTGCACATCTGTGCCTATGTTATTAGAATATATGTGATCAATAAGAGTGGCTGAAAATTCAATTATCCTGGTGGGTTTTGTAATGAGGGGCATAAAACCGTTGGAAAAAATTGTGTTAAAAAATTCTTCAGACTTTCGATGATGCCCAATTTTAAGAAGATCTACATTGAAATCGCCTAATAAGTAAGCCCGTTTTCCAGATTTGTTCAGTTTGTCTGTTAATTCGTCTAATGTTTTTATGCATTGATCTAGATCTGCCCTAGGCTCCGTGTTTGGTCGATATACGACTCCAACAATGAATTAAGATTTTGTAATATCTGAAAAAACTTCAACGAATAGGGATTCAAAGACGTGTGGGATGAACACTGATAGGTCTGAACGTCGTGTGAAACTGATGCCTTCTTTTATAAAAAAAAGTGCCACGCCTCCTCTACCATCATCAGAATCTGGTCTTGTGTTTGTTTCTATTGATTGATATCCTGGTAATAAATAGGTCACGTTTTCGCGAATTTTGAATATTTCAGAGAGTCCAATGATATCGAAGTTCTCTGTCTCACCCTGCATGTCACAAAGCAAAGTATTTAGGCTGTCCCAATGTGCATTGGGACTTTGGCAATTTAAGTGAAACATTGATAACTGTTTTTTATATTCACTGTTAAATGTTTGGCTGACCTCGTCTGGCATGAAGTATTTACAATTTTTGAATAACGGCGTTTCTATTATTTCGTCATTAGGGTCGTTTATACCAGGAATTTCATTTAAAAGATCCCATTCGGTGCGGTCCTGCATCTCTTGTATTGTGGTGTTAAGTGCCATTTGGAATGCGAACTACCTGTATTAAGTTGCACCCAACAGACAAATCGGATTTAATTAGATCATAGTAACCAGCAGCATGCTTATCGGCAAGTACACTAATACTGACTGAAATGATAAGTAAGTTATTAACACAAATCACAAACAAAATAGAATAAAAATAACATGTGATTCATGGGTGTTTTAGTACAAAAGACCACCAACGCAACATGATGTGTGCCACCAGTGGCAATGCATGTGAAATAATAGGTCGAACGGATCCTGCCAGGCAGCAGAAAAAAATTACGTATCCATCGCCACTGGTGGCACCGATCACGCCGCAGTGATAATCCGCTGCATATATATCAGTTAAGTGTAATTGAATGATCATATTTATTATTTTTAAGTGTGAAGTCAGATCGTAATTGGGTATATATATGCATTGTACAGTTGTTGTTCATCCAGCATTCAAAAACCGAACATTAATTGCGGGGTTTCAAAATATTAATGTAGGTAATGTGAGGCTTAACCGTTAAAGAAACAATTCAAGAGGAATAACTCCATCTGTATAAGGAAAATGCACATAGATTCTAATTTGTGTCAGTGACAGATAGAGTTATCTCTCCTGTCCTGTAAATTAATGTATACAACTAAAGCCTGTCGATAGCTTCAGGGCTTTTCATAAATTATTTCTTTTTAATATTTCATTAAATAATAATTATTTCATTTATTGATGGATTAAATTAATCCGGGTCACAAGGAAGTGGAGAGTATATTTATGTATGTAGTGTATATAGAAATAGACAGTGTATATATAATTGATGTATATATATATAACACCGTTGCTAGCAAAACGGGAGAGGGGGTATAATCATTGTAATTCATTCACTGTAACAATGTACATATGGTTTGTATCGTTTTTGTTGATGTTGTCATCCTTGTTACATCTAGTTGGAGGCTGTTGTCTGGCTGTTCACTGGCTTCAATAGTGATATCACTTATGTAAGAATCCCTCATTGAATGTCGATTACAATTTAATGTTGGGGCATTAAGGCGCATGAGTTAATTTAAATAGTTCTTCAAAAGGGAGACTTTATGTCGGGAATTATTTCCCGTGGCTCCGAACGAGGTTATAAACGTATATGTATGGGAGTATTTGAGTAGATTTCATGTTTGACATGGGTTCCATGAATCGTTTCGCCTTCTGTGATAGTTACTTGAAACATACGTTATTTATATAATATACAAACTGCATTGGGGCACAAGTGTTTCACAACTTATGATTACTTTAATAGTGATGGTTGTGTGAACTGATGTTGGAAATGTCGTTAGTTTGAGTTATAGTATAGGCACGATAAATATGGGGCTTACATGTGCATGTGGAAACTATTTGGCACGGTACATGTTGGTAAGTGGCAAGATATATGTGTGTGGGGGGGGGGGGCTATTGTAAGTTACATGTCTGTAATAGCACGCTTCTGTTAGCCCTAAACATATATATGCGATTTTTGTTGTCTGCCCGATTTGTGCATAATACTATAAATGTGGGCATTCGGCGATATATGTGTGGGGTGTATTGCAAGTTACGTGTATATATTATCGGGATTCGGTTAGCCCTGAACATGTATCTGGGATTTATGTCTGCCCGGTTTGTGCGTATGTTCTATTTATATAGGGTTATAGCGCCCGCTCTCCCGCGGCGAAGCCGCGGAAGCGAAGCGACCAGGGTATACGTATGCGAATATGAGATATATACTAATCGACTTTTTCGGCCCAATCTAAAAATAAATTGAAATCACTTAAAATAGGATAATTTATACACAATTCAAAGGTCAGCGGAGTCCAAAAATGATTGTTGGCGACGGCCGCCATTTTGTATTCATTAATGCCACCTCGAAATGTGTAATTGGGCAAAATGCTCCAGGGCAAAAATAAAAAACTTTGATCTAGCAACTGTTAGCTATACTTCATTATATGTAGGAACATCATGCTCCTAAAGCCAAATATATTTTCAAAAAGTGAATGTAAATTGAACAAAAGCTCTGATTAACAAAAAAGTTAAATTGCATGAAAAAGTTTTGTTTACATATTTCATAAAATTATTAAAAATATTTACCCCGAAAGAGTAATCTAGCGACATTGCTGGCCGTTTACATATTATGTTCAATTTTCTAACGGTATTTCCACCTAAAAGATTGATGAAATATTCTCAAAGTTCAAGGCAGACAAACGGAAACTTTAAGTTCCGATTGAAAGATCGCAGAGTCATTTTAAGATTGCTTCTTGGGAAACCAGTAAAGGTGTCATGACATCAAGACGTACACCATGACGTCACTACCGACACCGGCGCGCAAAATTCCAGACAGGACTGTGTCGATGTGTCGATGTGATTATTTACATACATTGTATATATCATTTGCTTGTGTCCCATTATAAGGGTGGATACACACATGCATGTAATTTCTGTATGTAAAATACATGTATTTTACATGGCCACACCAATAATTGGCAACATTAATCACCTGCGCGCGAGCGGTTCATTGTTAACAGGCCAGACAAGTGAGTAGTTCTAAGCGAAGTCAAATTGTCCTCTATTAGTACATTTAAGGCCAGTCCAAAACATGTCTTCTCTAAAATGCGGAAATTAGTCAAGTCTGTGTGATATCTGGCATTTTATTAATGAACGAACACCAGAAGCCATAAGTCTGGCATATGTAGGCTTGATGTAGAACATTTTCAACCATGATACTTGTTTCGGTGGGGTCTCGAAAGCTTCAAATCGCTAAGGGACTTAGTGGAATGTATCGGTCGGAATAATCTGGGCAAGAAGGTACAATATGGCGAAAAGTTGGGGACAATGATATACAGTTGTTGCCCGCGATTGAGTGAGCCACGTGGATTTATCGCTAGCACGAGACCTGGAATGTCACCGAGGGCGCCAGGCCCGTGTGTGACATTCCAGGTCGAGACAAATCCCCGTGTCTCATGAAAACAATGGTGACGACTGTTTTGTTATCTGACAAAGGAGTACACACTAACGTTTTTAATGGCAGACCTAAGTGCACACGTATATTCTTTAATCCAATCCGAAGAGTTAATTTTATGTTGGAGTCCTCGTTTTATAGAAAATAAAACATTTTGGATTAATTATCATTTGCGCAGCTACTGTCAGGTCATTTTGCTGCTCGCATGGTGAGAATCAGTTCACGGAAAGGGGCGTAAAGCAATTTCAAATTAGAGTAACCATGCGGCGAAATGTTCGGTTTCGTTTTAAACGAGCGTGAAGACGCAGGTAGAGGTGTTAATTTCGAGAACGCTAAACTACTAACACGTTGCTGTGGTGCAAAAATAAACTGACAATTGTTACGCAACATAAGGGTATTCCTGTGAAGTCGGAGAAATGTATGACCAAAAGGAAACTGCCAATTGATAAACAGCAAAGAGTGGTTATTTGATCATTAGAGCGTAGTACAGAAACGTATGTACATCGTCTATGCAATTGTCAACGGCATAATAAGGTTTATCTATTTTTCCGCGGTATTTACTGTTGATCTATAATGGTCCGTGATGACATTATTTATAATTGCAAATTAAAAACAATTATGCAAATTATCAAACACCACAGTTCGCAGTTGTTACGAACGAGAGGGGTTTATAAAATTAGTGTTTTCGGTAATTATTAGAAATCTGTGAGGGAATGTATGCACGTTGAGTTCTTCGTAGTTCTGTGTTTACTGGTAATCGCTGAGCGGTCAACAACTGTCGACATATTACACTTAAGGGTAACACATGCTTTGCAGCCCAGCATGTGACGAAACCTCGGCCAATCAGAAAAGAGGCAAATCCGATAAAGGATAACAATATCTATAGGCTGTAAATGTATAGAGTGATTGGTCTGCTTTGTGACCAAAATTGTGATATAGAGAAATTACCTCGTCTGCTTTCATTTTTATATGTTCATCGTTGCCTTGTGTCGATTCCTCTCTCGCTTCTGAATTGTCCGACGGCATTGTGATCTGCGAAATGTCAGAATAATGTTATACTATGACGTATGTTTGCTTCAATTGTTTTTAAGAAGCCTATCTAATTTAAGATAAACCTTAAATTACAAATTGTTCGGCTTTGTGGTGAAACACATACTTGATTTTAGTCCTATCCCTGAAATGAAACATTTGTTAAGATCAACACACAGAATGCGCAATTTCAAATGTCCACCCAAGGCAGCAATGCACGATTTCCAGCAATTTTGTCAACCTGGGAGGGGGTACTGTACTTCAAATCAATGCTGTTTTATTTTCGACAACAATTTCAGGTGTAATCATTTGTCGGTACTCTAGCTTCTTCGTACCATTTGTCATTGAGTTATGCCCCTTGGTTTGCACACACAAAGCACTAATTTTTACCCATTTTTTTTACTCAAATTGCCCATCTTAAACCCCAAAAAACAGACCATGATAGAGCGAATGTCAGTAAATAAGCTTCTGCCACCTGATAAAGCTATGTTAGAGCTGATAAATATTTAAAATAGAAAACAAGTTATCGTATCAATTTGAGAAAAATGTCTTGCAAACCCAGATGACAGATTTCATGGGAGAGAAATCGGGCTATTTTCCTATAACCAATAACACAGAGTTGGCCTTCACTGAATATAAAAACCTTTATCCAAATTGTTCACTTTTTTGAGAACTTTCCAAGTTTTGTAAATCAATAAACCTTCAAATCAGTAATGACACATTTAACACAGGCTACACTGGCTCTTGTGCCCCCCAGATACGTATTGCTCTATTTTTCAGACCTCCTACAACCCGTGAAATCGTGTACTGCTACCCAAGTTAACAGCTCTCAAAGCGACGAAAATTATAATTATTCTTTCAAAACCAATATACAAATACGCACACATACCCAGGTTTATAGTCGAGGGATACAGAAACAGATTACTGTCTACAATCCCTATGATCGGAACACTGATTATGGATATAGTTGTTCATCAAACAGCAACTATCCTACTAAAACTGAGATAGACCAGACAATTTCAACTAAATATCAAACAAATACATGCACCAAGCCCAAATCAAAACCAAAGCGGAAAGATCCAATGACTGATTATAGCCGAACGACTGATTATGGACAACATGCACTCCTACTCAAACAGCAATTATTCTATTGGAACTGAAGTAGACGACAAATACCTTGAGCTGCGATAACCTAAATACATATTGAATGAAATGCCAAATACATTTCAAACAAACCACACGGGAGAATCTGGGATAAATTATCCCAAAATAAACAAGCCTCTGTGAATAATTCTCAACATGAACATTGGCAATCAATTCAAAAACGAAAGGCCCGTATTTGATGGAATAGAATCAAGCCAAAAACACAAAAAACGCTTGCTTTGTCAGCAATAGTAACATTTAAAATTCTAAATTAAGTCAGCATAATTATGCAAACTAAAACGCGCAAATTACGGAGCTATATTTCAAATGTCCGACAAAAATGTTCCAAGCCAAAATCGGACACACATTTGTGAACAAAAATAATAACCAATATTTACTAAGTCAGAAAGCGAACGGACGCGAGGTAAAACGAGAAAGAAAGAGAAGACATAACATATTATTATAATTATGTACCTTAGAAACACAGAGGGCATTTGAGTTTTCTCACAACCCATGCTACATTAGCATACATTCAGTTTATAATGCACAGTCTAGTTACAAATCGCCACAGATCAGCATAACAGTCTCGAAGCGCACTGAGGCCCTTGTATATAAATAAAGTTTCTTAGCAACTAGATAAACCTTGCACATCACTGGTATCCAAAACCAAAGGTTTCTAGAGAAACAGCATTAGATCAAATTACTTAGATGCAATAAGACCCGTGCATTTTTGTAGCCAGAGGCCTGCTTAACACAACACAAATTATCGCGTTACAAGAGCCATATACACATAACTATATCTTCACTGATCAACTCAAGAGGCATGACAACTAAAAGCAACCTTTAACAGAGCTAGCACGCATACATGTTTAAGAAACATGATAATGTAATATTATATGCACTGACCAACAGGTCAGGTCAGAGAAACAAGAGTCGATCAATGTTAAGGTAAAGATGACAGGGACGGGGAAACTATATCTCATCCAATTCAGCAATTAGTCACTTGTGAAATATATTTGACAAATTTATATTTCCTTCATACAATTGACATTGTTCGATTACGCACAATGACTATGAAAATGGTCAGAATTTAATTTATATTTAGAAGCATGGCACATATGGAATTTAAATAGCCAGTATATTACATTTCAGACATTTTTGATACGAGAGATGAATATAGTTTATATACACTACGTAAGCTAGTATCTATGTTACACAAACATACTCAAACATCAACTCACCCAACATTGTAGTGAATGCCGGAAACAAGAACACTTATTCCGTGTCCTGCCATAAAATATAACGCGAACATGTTTCTAAGTTAAAGTGAGAGTAACCGTTACACTTGACAGTTAAGCATTGAGCAGATAACGTTCATAGTAAATATACTAACTGAAACATGCTCCATTTTGGTATCCTTTATTTAGCAGTGGAGGGGGGGGGGGCTGTGGCACCGCTATGAGCTTCGCGCGCACATTGTATGATCTTAAACAGTGCGCGCTTCTTTGGTAAGATTTGCACTCGTCTGGAAGACTAAAAGAGCATTAATTAGCGTCAACGGTATTGTTTGCACTGTGTTAGTCCCGGCCCGGGAATGTGGTTATTCTAACCTAGTTTCGGTGAATCTACTGAACGGTTCCCACTGGTGGGAAGTCAGGCTGTTTACATTCGCAATCGCCCAGGTATACCGGTACTCCTTCGATTCCACACGCAATGCACAACTTTCGTGTCATCGACACCATTCTTTACTTATGTTCACACCGAACTGGTAAATTAAAGTACCATATTAGCACCAATTCCCAACGATCGTACAGCTTTGTAGTCTCGACTCTTCACCACACTACATGCACTTCCACGACAAAATCAATCAACATTCGTTGCTTATGTTATCACTGAACATGAACTGAGAAATTGATTTAGCGCCTATTTCCAACCACGCTTTCGTAGAGCGAGTGAAAGTTTCGTCTACAATATCAAAGCAAGTGTGGGTTTGCATGCGACGTTACATGACGTAATTTCGACAAGCGTCGTAAGGAAGATTGTCCAAATACAGCATCTCGGTACCATTTTCTTCGACCAGTCAGCGTGCAAATTTGATGAGTCATATTGTACGACACAATGCAGGCCGTTGTCCAAATTTGGGCCATATTGGGAGCATGGTTGAAAAGTTATAAACGCGCCAAAAGCGTGACCGAGTTATACACAGACAGACATACACACGGAGAGACAGACACACGACGGGCTATATATACAGATAATAATTTGTACAAAAGGCACGGCTTTTAAATGTTATGTTTAGGTTTTATGTCTGACGCGGTGAGCTCGTTATAGGACCCACTCTTGTGATGAACCATTGTGCATGTCTGAAATGTAATTAATCAAACCACGGCATAACGCCTTATTTACGGTAGCGTATGGTCATATTGCAATATAACAACCATTGTTAATAATTGAGTAGAGCAGATATTTAATATACGGTTGTTTGTTTAGTTCAGAGTTATTTTCAATCAAACATCTGCATACAACATAAGGAAACTGACGAAATTCGGTGTTTTAAAAACAAAATTGCTATGACGGGGAAGATCACATATAATGGCGACGATATGTATGCAATGGCGTTTGCCGATTAACAACAGTACTGAAGTTAGCGAGCGAAATATTGGATATTTCAGATAACTTTCAACGTTTGATAACAATTTGAGAACCTGCTTATTTACCAAAATCTATGCAGATATATATCTATGATATTATTGTCGATTATACATATACTATGCATCATAACTACATGTTCAGATGGTGTTTCATGCAGCATTACGCACTACTGTGTCGATCAACATATATACTAAATTTTACTGCTATATTTCAAATAGCGAGCTTCAGAACGAAACAATCATATATAATGTATTATTTTGAACTAACAATATTCAGGTATAAATGACATACATTATATATAAACATCGTAAGTTGCGTTATAATTGCCAAACATTCAACTTTATGTCAAAAGATTCAATATACATCCAAAGTATGGCCGTTAGATCGGTAATACATTTGTGAAGCAGCCGTTTTGGTATCGTATAGTGACTTATTTCGGACACTGGTGTCATACTGACAACCATGTTGTATGCCATCTTCCCCAAGGCGGATGTTAGCGGATATTATATATGTTATGCCGAGGAATCTGCCTCGTCTGTTGACACAAACATCGCTTCTTTAACAATTGATTCCGGGTTAACCCATTATTTGGCGTACCACGACCAATCCAATACATGACCATTATGTGTGTTTACCATTTATAATTATTCCATTAGGTGTTCAATATGTGGAGACTTATTGGCATATGCCCGCAACATTGGCACTCTAGTTGTGTAAGTCCCACAAGGGCCAGAACTCTATAATATGAAAGTGTGGATACAACTAGCGATATGTTGATATCAAATACAACATGTTTGTTCGTCGCCATATCAAAATGACACTGAGCTTTACCTCCTTAACAACTGGTTTATCAGAACAATCTATTTACCCGGGTAAAACTTGATCCATCTTATTTGGAAACCGGAAACATCTGAAAGCAGTGGACATCTTCTCGGTAAAATTAAATGACCACACTATTATACAAGTGTAAAAGACAAATATTTGGGAACCTCACCAGACAACACTCCATCTGGTGAAATCATGGCAGTGTCAGTTCTTAACAAAGTGAACAGCAGATTGAAATTATTCTATCGAACAAGTTAATGTCTGAACAGAAACACTGAGAAATTACTTGTAACAGCTCTCATTCAGTATTAAATGGATTGTACCAACATAGCGTGGTATTTTGGTCTTGGTGCCACATATAAAAACAAACTACAAGTAGTACAACACAACTGATTATATTTATTTAACGTTTGAAAGATCGTCACATTATTACAGTTAAAGAGTTTAGAGAAGTAAAATGGTTACCGGTAAAATATAGATTTGAAAAAATAATTCTGCAACTTCTGCATAAAGCTAGGACAACTACCAACACATCGTACTTGATACAAGACTTCAATTCAGTAAACCAGATACATATACGTGATACAAGATTTAGTAGCGGAAATTACTTCGTGCCAGATGCTAACACTCAGTCTACGAAAACAGTAACGGACAAGGCAATCAAAGCATGGAATAATCTAGATAAGGGGCACAAGTATTTTGCTGATTATTCCAACTTTAAGACACTGATTGACCTGCATCTATTTCAAAGAATAGTAGATGAGGGAGATTGTGATTGTATATACTACTGAAATTGTTCTTGTATATTGTTTTTAGGTTGAGGTGTGAATGCTGTGTGGAAATAAAATTATGTATTGCAGGGGTGATTTAATTTTGTTCTATTTGTTACTAGTCATTTTACAACTTTCTGTGGTTTATGCGATGTACTAAGTGATCACAAAAGTAGCAATATGCTTGATACACAGCGATAAGTTGGCGCTCGCCATACCACACTCACAAAGCTACTGAAATCTCACATAACTCACTGACTTTCCGGGCCATGAATATATATTTATTTATCGGTACGAGTTTACAATAAGCTTAAACTTATGTGAATGATGTTATTAGCTTACGTTGATCTCACTTAGCAGTCATATCTTACAATATATTATAGCTATATAGTTAGTATATAGCCATGCATATTTAAGTTATACTATAGTGAACAAATTAGCACATGTGAACCATATATGACGACTCAAGACCTATGCTGATACTTCTAGACTGGTATTCTGATACTTTCATGTTGTTAGGATCAAAATATCGTCTTACAAAGCACACATTTGCATAGTAATGTGAAACATATATATGTGTACTTGATATCTATTACTCCCACTGACCGTATCCTTTTAAGGCTGGATAGTCTTCGTAATTAAACCCCACACGTATTATGGACCACTATGGAAAACAAATGGGATTTTTGTCCTGCTTGAAGTGTTATCCCTGGCAATGATATATTTAAGTATAGTGGCTGGCCAGTATTAATAATAACATTTATTAATACCACCGACTAACAATCGCAATACTTTATTGGTTAAATCTTATGTTGATATATACATCTAAGTAGTGAGCGTTTTCAATCAATAAATTACAGATACTGTTGACACCATTTCCATCCACAACTATTTAGTATTGGTAGTTCAATTTGTAAATACATTTGTAAAAAAACTGTATTTATATGTATCATTACAAATAAATAATATAATCTAATCTACGGGTGCTTCAATACCCAGTATGTGTAGACAGACACTGACACTGATACCGTGTGTTGTATGTGTGGGTATGTAGTCTACTCCAGACCGAATAATAACATATATTTGTCGTAGACCTAATAAACCGTGAATGTGTTTTGGGGTCTTAAGTTGGGAAGAATGGTAAGGTAAGCAATGTAATTATGCACTAAATGAAACAATTGACAGTTCTAAATACAATCCAGAATGTAAACCTTTCTATTAGTGTGGAGATCATGCAATGCCGTAGTTCGCTCACGACCGCCGTTTCCTTCTGATTCGATGAAACATGGTCATTTTTACCATTTCTCTATCGTTGAGGTAAGCATGTCCGAGACGGCATGAACACTAACATGATACATGATATATGTTTGGCACAAGCCTGACACATACAAGAAGTTAAACAATGTGACTCTTATACTGTCGAAATTCGTAGAACCATTGACAAATTCAATCTGAAAACGGACATCAGCATGCAGTAGGTATTTTCCGCAAAACATTTAAACTACTGCTACGCGGTTTAGAGCTGCGTATATATAACATATGCAATATATATAAATTGGGGAGTTAATAAATGTAAATAAACAAAAGAGATAGATAAAGTTACAAAACTCCTCGCCTCGATTATTCTAAAAATAGATCATTAGCTACCGTTGTTTACTGTTAGGGGTTGTTGAAATTTGACATCGCACCGCGCCTACTTAATTGCTTCCCCGCGCTACTTGATTACATGGTGTGAACATCGAATTAAAAGTCACCAAAAGTCGACAATTGTTCCATAATTGTACACTCATCACATTCGAAATATAGACCTTGAAGTACACAATAAATATGCAGATTCAATTTAGATCAGTCATTAATTCAAAATTGGGAGACCAAATCAACACCACCTATACTAAAAATATGTTTTCACAAACTCAAATGTTCAAAACAAAAGCGCAGAAATATTTAATTTTGAGACTAAGTTACAGGTTCCGCGAAGTTAGAACAACATTCAACATTCGTATAACATTCGTGTAAAGATAGCATAAGATTCACCATTCAACATTCGCTCAACATTCAACATAAGTTTGTTTACTTGAATGGAACAAGTCGGTCGTATATCAAACTCATTTTGTTGAGGATTTTTAATTCGTAAAATAGAGAGGGCGCACCATATAATCATGATCGAATCAAGGCCATATGTATAGGGATGCGTAAACTACCAGGTTGTACGTTGTTTCATCATAGAGCCGCCGCCGAGCACGTGTGGTTTGTACTGGCGAATCATCCGAATGTTGAACAAAGAGCTGTCCATAATTCGTTCAATATTGGAACTTGGTATTTTTTCAATGATTTCTATCAGGTAGGGAAGGCACATCCAAAACCCTAATTTTGAGGCATGTGTACACTCTCAGATTGTGCGTCAATTTACCATGGAGACCCGCCTAGTGTGCTAGCGAATGTTAAACAGAGAGCTCACTCATCTTTCGTTCAACACTCGAACGTTTTAATTGCATAAAGGGTACAGCATAAACCCATAATCGGATCGGGCCAAAACTGACTGTTGGACGAATGTTGAATGCTAAATGTTGTGCTAACTTTACACGAATGTTGGACGGATGTTGACGAACATTCTATGGTGAAATAAAGTTACATCCGAGAGTGTGCACCTGCCTCGTATGTTGGCCCTATCCGATCACGGGTTTATGCAGTGCCATCTGTACCCGAGTCAAATATCCTCGAAAAATGTGTCCTAATGTTTAACAGTGAGCAGTGAAACCACACATGCTGGACGGTGGTTCTATTTTCACTTAATGTCCCATATGGGAGTGTACATATTACCGCAAATGTGGGCCCGATCCGATACCGGGTATATCATGCGGCCTCTCTCTCTCTCTCTACCCGAATTAAAAATCATCAATAATGAGTATCGAAGTATCTTATACTCTGATTTTTAGAGGGACGCTATACTGTAAGTTATAGGTCGAGTTGTTGTCGGATACGGTGTCATGTGATGCGAAGTGAGATTAATATAGGGCGGGGCGGTAGCCGAGCCCGATATTAATCTGACTGAGCCTCATATGTCATCGTAGCCGGCAACAAAGAGTCGTGTAACGATTCTATCATGCTTTCCAGGTGATAAATTGAATTACTTGTACGAGTTTCATTAGATTCTAGCAAGTTAAATATTTCGTCTAGGGCCATTAACTTATGTAACGTCACAGTGACGTACCATGGTCGCTGAACGTCAACGCATTGAGTCATTTGATAATCACCAGAAGTAGGGCAACAAATTTAGTTTGATTGTTAATATATTGGTCTTTAGAATTCCTCACATATATCACATGCATGTTTTGGTATATGATACTATGTCTTTAAATTAGTAGAAAATGATTTCGGACATATATACCGTTGCTTGGCGCCAAAATATACCAAAAATATCATCGAGGCGATAGAGTGCCAAGAAAAACAAGATGCGTCTATCGACCCCATATGAACCCATATCCCCTGTGGCTTTCAATATGGGGTCGGTGTCAATCAAGGTGAGGCTAATATTATCTCATCTCCTGTCAGCAGATCTCCACTCTCATTGGTCCATGTAATAGGCCGGAATGATAAATGCAATTATACGACCCACTTATTATATTCACTCTAAATAGAATAATGTGCAAAAAAGTAAAGTTTAATGAACGTTTACTGTTGTGCTAACTTCACGGATCCTAAGTTACACCATGATTAACACTTTTCAGAACAAGCGTTAATTAATAATACCACAAATGTAAACTTCAACGTAACAGTACACATTATATCCATCGATTTCTAAAGTTATATATACCATTGAATGGACAGTTCATCCTCAGTCGGTAACTGCTGTGAAGAATCAATAATATTTGTAAACAGTCACCACTAAGAAATAGATAGACTTTGTATTATTGACAACTCTCAAGCGACAAGAGTTGGCATGCTGAAACCATTTTTATAATACACATTATTTCACGCCGTAGCTTTATTTGCCCGAAATACCCTAAAAAATATGGATATTTGAAACGTTCAGTAAAGAAATCTGTCTTCTTCTTTTTTCGCGCAATTCTTAAGCTGCTTCTCCCTCCCGAAAGCGGATTAGACCAATACAAACACATTCAACCAACCAGAGCGCATTCTTAGTGGAGTTGTAAAATCTGAGTGGGCGGGCCTTTGAACTGTCAAATTCTTCGGTGATTCGAAGAAAATAATTACGATTAAAATTGAAATACTAAAGACATAAACGTTATAAAATATGACTAACTGCTAAAATACAAATAAACAAATTAATTCCATTCTATCAGCGCTCTTACAATACAATATATGTTAATTTTATTTATTTAAACAGCGTTTTATGCCGATGTTATCGTCTGCAACTATTTACCTCTTCGTATTTTCCGTAATTCAGAAATAGAAGAAAATAATAAATTTTTATATTTGTGAATCTGGACTGAAAGTGACAAACGGTTTGTTGAAAGCATCCTAGCTGATGACTTTTATTTCGTTGAACGTTCTTAATCAGACAATGAGGTGCTCACTGTGACTGCCTCTGTCGTGGTGACAGCGACACAAAGTGAAAGTCAACACGATTCCAATGCTCAGCATGAATAATGTGAACCATCGGTAGCAACAAATAACATAAGGGATTTACGAAAATATTTAGCAAGTCAGCGGCATGAGATTGAGAGCTTGTAGTGCAAGGTACGTGTAGTGCAGTGCCAGAGTTGCAAGCAGACAGTAATAATTCTGAGACTGAAGAAGTTCAAAATGAAGAAAATCAACAAACAAATGATGAAAATATTACTTCAAATACCAGTATGTCCAGTAATACTGAGTTCGCACCGGTGTGCAATATATCTGACCTGAAGAAGTATGTGGCGAGTAAAAGAAACCCAAATACAATTAAAAAAGAGAGTCCTGCATCAGAGTGAAGGGTGAGGGCAGGGAACCATAACAGATTCCACCGACTGAACTGGATACATATATCGGTGGTTTCTTATTGACTGTATGTAAAGAAAATGGATCCGAGATGTACTGAAATCCAAGCGAAAAGTTGTAAGAACGGGGTTTTGGGAACAAAACGAACACAGCGAAGCCATTGCCAGAGGAGGAAGAATAGAAACTGTGGGAGACAGGGCAGTTAGGGAGCTATACACCAGAAGCACTATTGAACACTGTGTGGTTTTACAATACAAAACTGCTAGGATTCCGCGGGTTCCATGAAAATTCACAATTAAAATTTGGGGATATTAAATTTATAGTTGACAGTAATGGGACAGAATATCTTGAATTCAATGAATGCCTTAGCAAAACAAGAGATGGAAATTCAACGACGAGACCATTCAGTCCAAAAATATTTCCATTTGAAGTGAACAAAAACAGATGCCCAATAGAAATGTACAAACTCTATGCAAGAAACCGACCACAAAAAAATGATGGATGCTGGATCTCCTTTTTATTATTCTGTCAATATGCATTGGACAACGGGACCGAACATTTTATGGTTCAAGACTCAGCCTACTGGTGTAAACATTGTGACATATATGGTGAAAGACATGTGCACAAAAGCAGGAATCCCTGGAAATAAAACCAATCATTCGCCGATGAAGACGATGCGCACACAATTACTTCATGCTGGTGTGAACTCCCAAATTATCTCCCAATTATCGAGTCATTAAAATGTGAACGGCTTGAATAACTATGCCACAGCTTCCATAAATCATCAAAAAGGGCAACAATACAAATAATACAAATGTGATTGTTCCGCTAATGATTCTCAATGTGTTGCAGCGACAACCGGTTCTCATAATGTCAAACCACTGATGCCCATAGCCAATGAATTACCCACCAGTGAAAGTTATGGCATGGCTTTACTGCCAAGTAACGGGATGAGAAACACTTATTACTATGAGGCCACTACTCATTTGAAGGAAGTACTCCCCAACACAGGTACCAGTACAAGTACAACATTGAGCAAAGTACAAATGTGTAGCTACTAGAAACACATGTTCAGTTGAAGAAATATTGATGCACGGTGTTTTCAGTAATCCCAACATTTCCGTTGGCACGTTCAAAATAACCGTTACAATGCCCAGGGCCAACAGTGGTGATTTAGATGCGGAAAGTTCTCATAGGCACAGCAAGAAGAAATACCGGAGAATTGCACGTATTGCATCAGACAGCGACACACACTAATTAGTGCAAAATTGTTATGACATACATGTTGATATTCTGTTTAAAAAGAAAATGTTTTGATCGTGTTGTCAAAGAGCGTATTTCAAATGTAATATTATGCCCTTCCCTGGGAACAGCAAATATGCAATATTTCCCTCTACATAATAGTATGAAAACCGGTACTTCCCCTGTAATATTCTAATAGTATGAAAAACTGATCAAATATTTTTTGGAAGTGACATTAATTTAACACTGGAATTTATAAATTAATTAAATGCCCGAACTAATCATAATATCCTAAACTCAGAGGGAAATACATGTAGGCCTACACATTATATATTCCAATTTCTTGTTAAAACATGGTTAGAATTGTTCTAGTATCAGCTATTGTTTTTGTTTTTAATTCAAAATCGTTGTACGCATGTATGATATTTGGTAATGTTTAATGACAAACTCTCCTAATATTGATATATATGGAATTTAAAAAAAAATTCTGCACCACTAGGCACTACTACTAGTAGTACTGGTACTTGACACTAGAAAAAATATGCCTGAATTAGTGAATAGTACAAATTTCTAAAATATAAACCAAAAAAACTTAATATTTTAAAAAATTGAATAATTCATTGACAAATCCTTCAAATGCCAATGGATTGGAATTTTGATTGTTAACTTAATAGGAATTTATATGTATATTTTTCTGATTTATTTAAAAAAAAAAAAAATTACCTGAAAGTGAAAGTGAAACTTTTTGTATTTTCGAAAATCACTAGTTTTCCAGAATTTCTAGTCAGAATAGCCGTGATGTAGCAAATTACCAAGCTCGATGGAGATTCTCCAACTCCATATCTAGACCCGTTCGATAGATTCAAGAATTTAATTTTAGTTAATCAGTTTGTTAGTAAATTTCTTCTCTCAGCTGTGTGGCAAACTTTTCATTTTGGAATTCTCTCTTCCAAGAGAGGGTTGGTTAATACCCACATCTGCCTACCAGGTCGGCAACACTTTTTCATGTAACACCTTCCACCGCTATATATAGTCAAAGAATACTATCTTTATGTGCATCGATCTGTTATGACATTGTGACGTCACGCATAGTAAAAGTCTTGCAAGAACGCTCGAAATTTTAACGACTAAAAGTGAAACAAATCGACGTCAAGAAGCACATTACATACAATACATTTGGCAAATGGATTTAGAAGTACTATGAAGTGGAACAGTTTGAAGTTTCCTATAAAATTGTTCGTTTCCTGAGGACTTGTGAGTAACATCACCTATTATCGTGTAAAATGGGACCAAAAAAACGATCAGAGACAGATTCCCGAGAAGCTATTTCAATAACTTTTGGTGGAAATTGCGGGACTTGTGATGAGGAAATTCGAGGAACAGACAATAACTTACACTGTGGTGATTGCAAAGCTATATACCACGCAAAGTGCCAAAATATAAGTAATTCGGACTTTGAAGTGATATTGAAAAAGACCACATGCATAAAATGGGATTGCACAACTTGCAGAGAAAGCGATAAGGGAAGCGATCTGGATGATAGACTCAAAGCAATAGAACAATAACTAGAACGCGGTCTCGGCAACAATCGAAATGACGAGAAAATGAACGAATTACAAGAAAAAATGGACAAAGTTCTTTCACTGATGGAGAAACAACAATTAGACCGGCAACATATCTCAGACGAGATTACCGAGAAAGTTGAACATCGCATAGAGGATGTGCAAAAACATTTCAACATCAAATACAATGTCTCGAGGATAAAATGAAAGAAAATGTGGTATAAACGTACAAGAATCAATCGAGCAACAACTGACGGAACTGAGAATTGAAATGGAAGAACTAAATAAACGCAAGAGAAATATAATCATTTCAAACATCCCATTCAAACATTCGCTCTTTAAAAACACTTCTTCGAATATTTCCGTTATTTCGTCAAAAACTCTTCTTCAAATCTCTCCGTTATTTCGTAAAAAACACTTCTTCTCATACAAATCACCGTTATTTAGCAAATTAACATTATTTATAGAGTTATTGCCCTTCATTCAGGATTAACAAAACATGTCTTCATTTAGTGGACAATCCCAAGCTCGGTGCCACGCGTGGTTGGATTGTCCATTTATTAATGACCATTTTTGGTACCGATTGTCCATTTATAAGAATCTGGGTTGGGTGAGTGGCGAGTAGGACAGGATACCGTATTAGTTGGATGCATATACAGGAGCCCTAGTTCGGAGAAAGAAAATGACAAAGAAATGGCGACACTGTTCAAGAAAATAAAGTAGAAAAAACCCTAGAAATTTGCTAATTGTCGGAGACTTCAATGAGCCGGAAATTTATTGGAGCACTGGACATTCTCCAGGTGATAGCGGTCGAAAACTTCTGGAATGTTTACGAAAGGGTTTCCTAGTACAACTAGTAACTAAGCCAGTGCGACACAGTCAAGGGCAAAAATCTAATTTACTCAACCTTTGCATAACCAACAATGAAGATATCTCACCGCAACCCACTTGGGCATAGCGACCACGATACGCTAGAACTAAAATTGGATCCATGTATTTTCGAAGCAGAGAAATCACCACAGACGAATCGTTACGTGTTTAACAAAGGGAACTACGATGCTATTCGACGGTCAATTCAATATGAACCATGTGATAGTCTTACTACTATGGATGTATGCACTGGCTGGGAAAAACTTTATAAAAAACTAGGGGAACTAATGTAGGAACATATACCAAAATCCACCCACAAAATATAACGAAACAGAAAACCAAGTGGTCAACAAAAGATGTTCTTTGTGCAATCAGACAAAAAAGGCAAGATTACAAGAGATACAGGAATGCGGGGGGTGAACAGATTTACAACCAGTACAAACTTTCTAACGAATCGTTCTGGGGATATGTCAGCAGCAAACAGGAACCAATCACGGAATAACGGACCTTCAAAACAAAAAGAATAACACGATGGCACGAAAAGACAAAGAAAAGGCGGATATATTAAATGATTTCTTCTCCAGTGTATTCACTAAAGAGAATCTGACAAACATTCCAATTTTGGATGACAAAACAAACGGAAAACACATTGTAGATATATAAGTTACACCGGCAGCTGTAGAAAAGAAACGGAGAAACCTGAACCCATTCAAAAGTTATGGCCCGGACGGTATATCACCTCGGATCTTGAAAGAAACTGCAGCAGAGACCAGAAAACCGCTCTGCATTTTATTCAATAAATCATTCGAAGAAGGAAAACTACCAGAGATTTGGAAAAAGGCAACAGTTTCCTGTATATATAAGAAAGGTTCAAAAAACCGATCCAAGTAACTATCGACCCGTGAGTCTCACTTGTATATTATGTAAGATCATGGAATCGTTTGTCAGTGATGCTATCGCCGCACACATGTAGCAGTATTCCTTATTCGCTGAGTGTCATCACAGCTTCAGGAGTAAACGTTCATGTAAAACACAACTGTTGGAATATCTGTCCCACGTTACATCAGAACTCGACAGAGGCGAACCGGTAGATGTGATATACCTAGACTTCCAAAAAGGCGTTTGATACTGTGCCACACGAGAGGTTGATTCATATGGTATACAAGGCAGTTTGATAACATGGATTCGAGACTTTCTAAGTAATATAATGCAGCGTGTTAAAGTAAACAGTGAGTGTTACGATCGGAGTACCACATGGTAGTGTATTGGGTCCTATTCTATTCATAATATTCATCAATGACTTACCCGATAGTGTTAAAGGGATATGCATTATATTTGCTGACGACACTAAACTGGTAGGCAACCCTAATACAAGTAACATCCAAAACAATATTGATGATGTGTGCCAATGGTCAACAAATTGGCAACTTAAATTAAATTCCTAAAAAATTCACGTGCTGCACTTTGGATTCAACAACCCTCGGCATCAATACATCATGACAGATTCGACAGAAAGGCCACCAATTCTAGTGAGCGAGTATGAACAAGATCTGGGAGTGACTATTGATACGCAACTAAAGTTTGATTGCCATATTAATAGTGTGTCTAGTCGCGCATATAGAACTCTGGGCATAATCAGGAGAACTTTCGTCAGTTTAGAACCAGATACATTTAGCTACTTGTACATGTATATGTTGAGCCCAATACTGGAATATTGTAATACGGCTTGGAACCCTCATCACACGAATATAAACATAACCATTGAACGGGTGCAGAGACGAGCAACAAAAATGAAATTTCGAAAATGAATGATAAAAAGACAGAATGATAAACCTCGGTTTGATGTCTTTGAAATATCGCAGATTCAGAGGTGATATGATATAGACATACAAACACCAGAATGAGTTATACAACGTGGACGAGAGTAAACTCTTCAAGCGAGCAGATTACACCCGAACAAGAGGTAACGCTATGAAATTGGCATATTCGAGATTGTCGAAGGATATCGGGATGATCTTCTTCTGCAACCGAATTGTTTCCAGCTGGAATTCCCTACCTGATTATATTGTACATTTGCAAACGCTAGCAGAATTCAAAACACTATTGGACAATCACTTCCGCCCAATACGGTACGAATATGATACAAACGGGATGGATGGCCATGCAGTAAAATAACTTTTGCTATAATCCGTAACTAAGAGTCATTCGACTCGTTCTGTGTATATTGATTTTATGTTATGTTATGTTATGTGTGTTATACTAGGATTAAGTATCTAGTATTGTACGCAAGATCATCAGAGGCGAGCGATTCATTCTAAAATAAATGTTGAATTAAATCTGGTGACCAACTCTTGTGGATGATGCGAGTGAAGTAGACGTATATATTTCGTCGCGTGAGAACCAGAAGGTTCTAACTGTATTTTGGCGGGAAAATGAGTTATTGGTACCGATAGAACCGGCAGCTCATAATCTGTCCGTTAAACGCATGATCACATGACCTCGAGTCCCAGTTTTCACACAAAATGCTGTGCAAATACGTTATATCTCCAATCTGCATTCTTTTGGTAGAACAAGATGGTTCTATCTACAGAGCCAATTGGATTGGCAGATCCGCGTCACGTGATGTAAGTTTGGTGAATGGCTGTCGACGAAATGTGAATTGTGTTGTCTCGACAATAATATGACATACATATTATAACGTTTCAACATTATTACGGTATAGCCCAATATAAATGTTCCCTTGAATACTATTTACCTCTTCAACCTACAAATGTATCAAGATCAAGTCAATAAGACACTTTTGTGAGCTATATTGTAGATAGAACGTTCTGACATTGTGATGTTTAATCCTAGGATTTCCACTTAGACCTTGTGCGTGTAGATAGAACTTTCTTGCGCTACGGGCGAGTGATTGATGTGTTACATCATAGTGTTCCATCTACGTTTGATAGAGTGATGTTATGCGTGTGAGTTAGACCTTCGAGTTCTGTCTGGTGTATCGACTTGCACTGCCCGATTTGACATTAGACCTAACGAATCCCGATTTAGCTCAAAAATACAAAGCCATGCTGAGCCGTTGTCATTACTTGTCCCAGAGTCTTGTCATATATCATGGAATTAGGATGTATCTGAGGAGGTTTATGTTATGGTAGAGTCTATTTTTGTTTAAATATTTGATTTTTGTGGGTGAATTAGCTAAAAGTTTTGATTATTTTTAAGTTAAGTGTGTAAGCGTGTCACTGTCCAAAACCCAATTCGTTCCTAAATATGCCATGACTTCAATATATTTTGATCGTCTTTCCGCAACTTTCAGACAAGTGTTTTTTCCATTTTGGAAGGTAATCATTACCCGTGAATGGATGGAACCCAGTAAGTGTATTTTTATGTATATTTGACATCTTGATATCACTGACGTGAATCACCTGCCAATTAGCATAAATATTGATTAACTATTATCAGGGGGAATCATTGAACGTTTCCTCCATCGTGGATAAACGCCATCAACATGGAGAAATATATATTACTATATCGTTGAGTTATTGTGGAAAGTAATAGCGATCCAAGGTACACCTGTACAACCAACCCAGTAACATACAGTTACTCCATATATATACACAACAACACCACACCACGAATGGCAAGATGGTCACTCACTCTATACACATACACCTGCACCATGAACATATAGTCAAACCCTGTATACATATTCACCACTTTCATGATCATAAGTCAACGCTTGTATGCCTATTTATCTCACCATTGTCCATACAGTCAATCCCGTCTACCTATTCGTCATGGCCAAAATAGCCATTCGAGATAAATATATACACCACATCCATGACCATAGAGTCACTCCATGTACATGTATACATATGCATATCACCATTGGTCATATAGCCACTCACCATGAACATATATATCCACACTAGTGTATACCTGTACACCCCCACACATGCATGCCAACAAAGCCATGCACACATGTAGGCACACTAGGTATACTCATGCAGCTGACCCATGACCATATAGTCAGCCATGTGTACCTATTCAACGCATTCCTGATCATACAGTCAATCAGTGTATACCTATACACCTCACCATTGGCCACCGGTCAATCGCTGTATACATGTTCACCAAACCCATGGCAATATAGCCACGCAAGTTATACATATATTCCCAACCATGACCATAGAATCACTCCAGTTAAACATATATATGCACCTCACTAATGGCTATATAGCCACTCACTTTATACACATACCTCTCCATAACCATAGCCACACTAGTGTATACCAGTACACCCTACACGTGACCATACAGCCATGCAGGCCCACTAGGTTATGTATACCCCTGACCTGACCCATAACCATATACATGACATTGTGGTCACTCCCTATATACCTATTTTTTTTAGTCAATTTACCCCCAAAAAATCAAATATTTAAACAAAATAGACTCTACCATAACACAAACCTCCTCAGATACATGCTAATTCCATGATATATGATAAGACGCTGAATGGCTTGACAAAACGGAAAGAAAACGGGCTATTCTGACTTGACAGGTATTTTCAAATAGAAAATCAGTTTTAATCAGGGTTAAGTTTTTGGAAATATCTCGGCTTGTTGTATATCATTGCTTGTGACGTTGCTATTAATAAATCAGGTATATAATGCTGAAACGTATGATGCGCCAATGACAATCATTTATACAATACAATAGTACCACACGTTACAAGTTACACGTACATATGTCTGATCCTGTCTATTAACTGACCATTGGGTTGTGCTTATTCAATTTGAATTCCTTCATTATATTGCACCAAACATCTTTATAGAATTCACACAATTTAATAGTCCCTGCTTCTACCTGACACAATCGTCAATCTGACATGGTTTCATTGCAGACTGAGGTTTGTGTCAGATGAAAACCCGGGCTACAATTTGAAGTGTGGTTATCCACAGAGTATCGTAGATAGAACTCACAAGTTTGAGAAGGTCCGTGATTTATTGTGCCACAGTGTCCTATCTACTAGGGCATTCTGATCCGCAAACACATTTTTCATATCACGCCGTGAATCCGTTTTGTTTGGGCATGAAACCTCGCATTTACATAAAGTCCGACCATGGGCACAACATATAACTTCCGCGCATATAACAAATGGGTTTTAGTATGAAATTTCGGTGCTCAAAATTTCAATGTCGATTTTCTCAAAAATTGAGTAATGGTAATTAGAACCTTCTGGTTCTCACGCGACGATTAGTCTTCATATCACTATAATATTAGTGTGTTATTTGGTAAAACTTTTATGCATAGTAGAGTGCATATTATCCCACCCTAGCTATTTAATAAACTAGTTTCAGTGGGATAGTTTCGAATTAATCCGATTTTGTCTAGGACCACATGCTTCTGTGTCTATCTTTTAATTAGATTTAAATTTAGTTGAGAACCAACGCTTAGGGCTGGTGTGTCCTTCTCTGTTAGGCATGTACAGCCTTCGGATATCGTTTCAAATTAGATTTAAACTTAATCTGAGAACCAACTCTTAGGTTGTGTTTACACTGATGTAGATCTTTATATAGGGCTGTATGAAGTCACGTGTCGCCCACCAGGGTTCTCGCTGCCACTTGCCAAATTTGCCAATGGCAAAAATAATTCGTATTTGGCAAAAACTATTTTCATTTGGGAAAAGTTTTGGCAAGTCACTTTTTAATTCCTCAAGCAATTTGAAAAATATTGGTCAATCAATACCATTAATTTCAGGAAACTCTTCCATTTTAATTATATTAGTGGTGTTGTATACGGTTTAGGGAAAGAGGCCACCTATATTAAGATGCAGTTAATCTCATAGCATTAGTATTGATGGTTGGATGGATTACTAGTCCTCTTGCGATGTACCCAACTGATGGAAAAACCTTTCTACCATTGTATTGTGTGGTGATTAGCTTATTGCTGTACGATAAACCACAATATAGATGCGAGTATAACTAATTATTAACTAACTGCTTTTATATCGATAGGAAAAGTCGTTCAAACCGCGAGTGCCGAAACATAAGACTTGAGGTTGCAGCAACTGATAATATTAGAGATAGCATTTGGCAATTGATAAAATTATTTGGCAAAAAATATTTTCATTTGGCAAAAGTAAATTTCGGTCCAGCACGGACCATCGCCATTACTGTGATCACAACATGATTACTAATAGTGAACGCGCGCTGATCAGTACTCTGTTAATTGACAATTAACTACGAGTCTTGTCAGTTTAGGCCAGACATAAAAATGGATCAACTATATATCAGCAGAAAACATCGACTTGGTATGTGCCGCATATGTATTTAAAGTGTATCCTTATACCACTTGATAATGGTTCGAAGAAAGAATGAAAATCGCATAGGAATACACAATAAACAATAGTGTACACATATAGGCAGGCTAGAGAGCACCCATATAGCTATATATATATATAGGTCTTTTGTTTGACACCATCTGGGCGGTGGCCATTTCGGATCTGTATGGAATGACTATCCACCCTACAACACCCTTTATTTGACCAAATGTAGTAATATTTCCAACTGATGACAATTCCAATAACAATGTTGACCAAATGTAGGATAATTTTGTTTTCTTAAATTAACTAGCATTTTTTGACTGGCCACGGGGAGGGACCAGGACACAATCTTTCCAAGTGTTGGAAATTTCAAACCTAACAACCGCCCCCATGATAAGGTTGGAAAATTTCCACCTAATGACCATTCCAGCCCAAAATTGTGATAAAAAGTAGGAAATTATGCAAATATTGGTCCGAAAATAATACCCCCCCCCCTAATAAAATGTTAGAAAATCATACTACAAGAGCATTTTCAACCTATTGTTGAAAATTTTGACCAAAGTTGCCACGTCCTGTCCGTGTTCAGTATTCGAAATACACGGGTTGAAATGACAACGAAAACTAAAACACATTCGCCAAGCCCGAGTAACAATTAATCAAAACAGATTTGCCTGTCGCAATGCTTCGGCGTTGACCTTGACGTACAGCGGACACGATTTTTGCTCACACGAACTAATACCGTTTTATTTCTGTGTGCATTTCTATATCAACCCGTTTACACTAGTCTGCGTGTAGGTCTGTGTACAGTTCTATAGCAATATAAATGCACCCTTAATGCTGGTTGTACTTCTCGTGTTGGCCATGTAGAGCCTTCTGATATTCGTTATCGAATTTGCAGTAAATCAGATGCATGCACTGTATGTGCATAGTGTCGCATACTGGAGTTGTGTGTCTTTGGACAGACAGGTTCCGACGATAACTTTCTGTTGGCAGCATTTCTCGGCAAATGCAAATGGGATGGCTAGCTTGCTTATTTTAATGCGAAAGTAGTTGCTAACAAAGCACATGTTCGCCAGGATGCGTTCCTGTAATTCCATAGGTCCGTTGACCATGAATGACACATTTAATCTCTATATGACTGGGAACCTATATGTCCTGATAGTGCTAATATCAGCCTCGAGCGATGTTTGAACTCAGTTGTAACAAACTGTTGTTTCAAATTGATAAAGATTGATTAGTCCAGTATGGAATTATCTCATTAACATGTTTGAGACGCCATTGGTGTTGCGCAATCTGTGTTTGAACAGGTCACGCACCACTATTAAAATGACATATATCAATCGCGCTGCTCTTGACAGTTTACGTATAAATATATAGCAGGTGTCATGTTACAGACAGTAAATTTATGTGGCTTTTAATATCCTGTTGGCAATTTTTCGTGGAACTAGCCCCTCATCGGGTCGAATTGTTGTCGTTCCAGTATTTTACTATGATGCACTATTTTGCAAATGCATGTAGATCATATGTCAATGATTTTAAGCCAACATCATTGCATGTGATTTTCTAGGAGGTAGCAAATCCGTGTTGTCACGTGGCTCAATGCAGCAGTTAGTCCATACTTTCGTTCATATCCATCTCTTTTTTTTTGTTTAAACATATTTTATTGAAATATAATATTACAAGAGGGATCGGGGCACAAGTTTTAACAACTTAAATCCACCCCTCTCCCATTAACATTTTAACAAATACAACGTAGATGACGAACATAACATATATACAGGATGATGTATGATGTGGTTGTGATTGCTGTCAGTCCTACCCTGCTTTTGAAATTTCATCTGAGGTAGTCAACATTTGTAACGCAAAGGAGGATCTCGCCAATATTTGTTAGCGGAGGGGGCCTAATTAAAGCGGTTCGTTGATGATATGTATGAATAAACAAAATGGAAAAGAATGTCATTGCGTTAATTCGATTCTGATGATATACCTGTGAGTAAGGAGGAAATGTTAGATATTATAATTTGGTGGGGTGCAATCTTACAGGGGACACTCAAAGATATAATGAAAGGAATCTTCAACTTCGTATCCACATGTGCATTTAGAGGTATCAGAGATAATAATTGTTGTACATATCTGATTTTAATTCACTACAATAGTTGCGAATTATGCAGTGTAAGATGCTTAGTTTTCTTGGACCATTAATAAAGAATTGGGGAGGTTTCGTGGGCGGGTCAATTAATTTAAATTTCATCTTAAATTCAGGAAGAGTACTTACATCTGTAATAGGCTTTGGTAGTTTATTCCAAGATAACGTACTTTTAGGTAAATAAGAGTTTCTGAAATGTTCTGTGTGCGAACGGTATGAATAGAATTTGTCAAGTTCGCGCATATCATATCTCTTATTGGCAACTTGTCTTGATCGGGGTGGCAACATGAGCGTGAGGTAATTGGGGACTTGGTTGTTTATTATTTTAAACATGGTGTGCAACTCGTGGAGTTCTCGTCGAATTTCAAGCCTTGACCATCCCACTTCGTCAAACAAGCGATTTATATCTACGGAACGCGTTAATCCTGTTACTATTCTTGCAGCATCCTTATGTATGTCATCGAACTTTTTTAATAAGTAATCTGTTGCTGTGCCCCACACTACATCGGCATAGTCTATAATTGGTAATATATATGCTATGTATATTTTTTCAAGCGACTTTCGGTCTAGGTCGTACTTCAGTCTTCTTGATTGTGAGAGACGCGATGTTGCTTTGTTTGCTGTTGTATGTTTATGAGTGTTCCAGTTTAGATTCGATTGTATTTCAAGTCCAAGATGTTTGTGTGAGTTTGTAAATAATGCATTTTCTTGTTCGAATTTTAAATTCGGGGTCACGTTGTTAATTGTAAGGGAAAAGGAAATTGCCCTAATTTTCGTGGGGTTAAATTTAACTAGCCATTTATTTGCCCAGTCTGTGACTCTTTCAAGGTCATCGTTCATGTTCTTGGTTAGGATATCGATGTCGTAATGGGTAGTCATAAGGCATGTATCGTCCGCGTACATTCTTGTGGTTGCATTAATGTGATCAGGGAGGTCGTTTATGTAAACTAAAAATAGGAAAGGGCCAATAATCGAGCCTTGAGTGACACCCGCTGGGATAACTTCAAAATTTGAGTAGGAGTTGTTCACTAAGACCCTTTGTTTGCGATTGAACAGATCATTTTTGAGCCATTCTAAGAGGTTCCAATTTATATAGCAGCCCCCCTGTGCCATACTCTCTCGAATGCCTTTGATATATAAAAAAATACTGCACATGTATAGAGGCTGTTGTCGAGACTATGGCACATGTTGTGATATAGTTCTATTAACTGGTATGTTGTACTATGGCCAGGGAGGAAGCCATACTGGTGATTATATAACAAATTATTTTCAGTGAAGTATGTCATAATATGTTGTATGACCACTTTTTTGAAGATTTTGCCTAATGTCGGAAGGAGAGATATTGGACGGTAATTTGCAGAATCGGCTGGGTCGCCAGTAGTATTGGCTGTCACTCTGGCCCACCCCTCGCTCGATGTCACTCTGGCCCATGGGCCAGAGTGACATCGAGCGACGGGTTTGGATTTTTTTCTGGCCCACCCCTCGCTCGATGTCACTCTGGCCCATGGGCCAGAGTGACATCGAGCGAGGGGGTGGGCCAGAACAAATCCAAACCCGTCGCTCGATGTCACTCTTGCCCATGGGCCAGAGTGACAGCCCCAGAAATTTCTGGCCCATGTTTGTTTACCCGGGGCTGTCACTCTGGCCCATGGGCCAGAGTGACATCGAGCGAGGGGGTGGGCCAGAGTGACGGCCTAGAGGTTGTGTTAGATTCCAAAGAGTAAGGTGAGCGCTTCGAATAAATTTTTATGACAGAAAAGAGCAAAATTTACCAATGTATCGATTTTTTTCTCGGATTCTAATGCCAGTGTGGTAAGCGAAGGGCGCTCCCCTTCGCTGGACTAACTGAACTTAGAATAATACGAGAAAAAATAGATGTGTTGGTAAAAGTGTGTTACTTTGCCAATGCATATGTTAACATAAGCGAAAGTCTTCGAATAAATTCGAAGACGCTAGCGCTGTGAAAATGTCCATGTAAGAGTCATCTGATAGCAGGTTTTGGGTGGCCCCGAAAAGGGCCGTTTTACGTTGGATCACAAGAAAAGTGGATAAGGGGTCTTTAGGAACTCAAATCCATCCTCTTGATCCAACTTCCGAAACAAAAGCGAACCCTCGATGAGAGGTGGACATATACATTGCGGTATACTCACACCCTTCAATGGAGGTACGTCTAATATGTACTCCGGATCCTTCTTCTGTCTCCAAAACACGAGCTTTCTCCGCAGAAGGGTTGCCGCCAACGTAAGCAAGACACCTGTTGTCCCAAGCCATTCGATGTTATCTGGCACCTGTCCACTGAACAGTGTAGGATTGCGAGCCCAAGTTGCATTGACAAAAGTGAATAGTTCAAAGAACTTTTCACCTGTACTATACACTGCCCGGGAAAGGCTCTCCCACATCGCAATGTCCCTCGGGGCCGATTCACGGAAGGCACTGACATAAGATCCAAGATCAGTAGCAGCGTGTTCCATTGTGAGAAACTGATATGAGATAATGGGGTTTTGTTATATGTAAAACGAGCGGACGTCATTGGCGACGTCATTTAGTTTTTTACCAAATTTTCCGAACGTCATTTCAAATGTGTTTCTTTTTTGGCGAATTAAGATCTTCATCGACATTGCCGAAGACGATCATTAAAAACAGACACTATTTTCCAACAACATAACTTTTATTTTTGAATTAAGAATCAACATATTTACAACTTATCATGAAATTATATTATTTACAATCAATACCTGGTAATGCAATGAACATAATTTACATTTGGTAATACATTTCATCATTAACAATCAATATATTTAAAATTGATTATGATTTTAACATGTTTAAACAATTGGTAATGGACACATTTTATCAACACTGAAATTCACAGTAAGTCTTACAAGTTTGTGAAATACATGTTTTGGGTAATGTTTCTGATTCTCTTCGTAAGGGTTCATAGTTTCTATGAAACCAGTCAAATACTTTTCTATCATGTTTGAAGTAATCACCATCAAAATTAATTTCGACTAATACTTTTATACCATATCCGCTTTTCAAGAAATGTAATGCAAATATACAGTAGATACCACATACGTTTGTACCGTGATGTTGAAACCGCCCAACGTTTATTTTACATTCGATCGAATTTCTTTGAATAAATAATTTGATATATTTATCAATAACTGGTATCCCAAACGAATCGAAATATGTTGCAATGTTCCCATTGAAGAAAATTGCAACCCAGTGTTCTCCTGGCTTTTCTGATGTATGTGTATTTACTATGTATGCTTTTACATGATGACGTTTCTCGTGTGGTAACTGATCTTTTGCACACACCACACCATACAATGAACAGAGGTAGGATGATTTGTCTAGTATATGCTGAAGTTCGCTAGTGTTCATCTTCGTAGTTTTGTTTTACTTTTTCACACCACAAGTAAACAAAAACCGAATTAAATTGGATACAGTTTGCATGAACAACTTCCTTTATATCTTTCCAAAGTTTGAATGCCTCAAATTTCTTTTGTGGTGTAAATGATTCTATTTCTGGATACCATTGTTCCATAACTCGGTAGATGTTCAATTTAAGTAGTGCTATATCAATGAACATATCTACCCATTGTATAGGTGGTGTCCAAAGACAAAGTAAATGTCGTGTCTGACTTGGATGATCTATTTTACATCCTTCACAATTGAGTGTCACTTCTTTTGAAATTTGATTTTGTATTTCATGAACGAAACATTTCTCGAAAGTTTTCCGAACTTTGTCAAGGATAGAAACATATGGAATGAACTCGAGTCCTCCAACTTCCAATCTCAATGTTTCCTCCAAAAGCAATCCATCCATGTTTTTAATAATCTGTTATTATTTCTCGCAAACTGTTGATTTCAATTTGATTATCGAACTCAGCATAGACTATCACGTTGATCACTGAAGTTTGAGCTGCAGCAAACTGAAGCTGTAACCTTATGTTACTGGTTTTTATAGGATGAAAATGTCCTTCCTCTGCTCCTTGGTCAGGTGTGAGGTCGTAACCACAGAAACAATAACCATTATGTATTTTTCGAGATTCAAACCAAAGGAATTTGTTTTGTCCAAACATACCCGAAGACTGATACAGTGATAAATAAGATCTTAGGCATTGTTCTGATTCAAATGGTCGGTTATGGATGGGATGTCCGTCCTGACTAACTTCAAGTTTTCTCAGATTGAAGTGTTGGAAATGAAATGGGTTCGTTTCAATATCGCTATTCATATCTTTGTTTGATACCAAGCCTTTGAAAAGTCTCTTTGGCAATTGTCCTTGAAAAAGGTGATCTTCAATTTTTGATCTAAGCCCTGCACCAATAGTGAATGTTTTTACTTCAAACTCTTCTAATCGGTATTTTCATATTTTTCTGTATTATTGTTTGGTTCAAGTTATTTGCTACTACTGGCATCAGCGTAATTATACGAACATTGAAAACTGCCGTTTCAAATACTATTTTTCGTTGGCCTGACCAATTAAAGAGAATTTTGGATTCGCTCTATTGAGATGAATTCTTATCTCAATTCCATTTGGTAAGTATTTCTCTTGTAGAAATATATCTATGTGTAAACGACCACACAATTCTACCGTTTAACTACCTGCTGTGATTGCTTGGCGAGATTTCAATCCATCATTACCACTAGCTTTAGTGTTTTCGGTGAACTGTTTAGCGGTGTCGGAGTACCACATTTCTATTACGGCAAGTTGATTTTCTTTACATTCACCAGAATAAGCCAAGAGATTTTCCATGTAGGCTCAATAAGGATAGGTATCTCCGTTTGCCGTTACAAGTTTGTTATTTAGGTAAATATCGATACTACTGAACATGCTATGGAAAAAGTTGTTAATAGGCGCAATTTCATCAGTACCATCAACCAAGTTTGTTCCATCTGCTTTTGTGATTTTGAATTTCAGGTACAAATATGATTGATTTACATCTGTCCATTTTTCAGTTTGAGCCGGAATTACAAATTCTATCGGTGCGGAATTATTCAAAGAGCTAATCGGGTGATGTTCTATCCATTGTGATTCCAACATCGTTGTCATTGTTGGTGGAACATCAGAAGCATCTAACTCGGACTTGCTGCAGCATGATCCATTTTGCATCATCATGATTAATCAAATATCGAGAGATCGTTTTGATTTCTTTACAGGCGTTTTAATGGACTTACTTCTAACTCGTTTGCGAAAAGAATGATTTTTCAAAGGTCGCGATGATCTATTTATGGTGTTGATATTTTCTTTATTGTTTCCCTTCCAAAAGATTTCAATGCTTCTTTACCTTGTTTCAACAATACTTCTTTTGGACTTTTACCACGATGAATGATATCTTCGACTGCAGCAAGTACATGCTTGAATACTTGTTGTTACCCAATTGTAGAGTTTTACTTCGTAAATCATTGGGATTTAGAATTAACTGGTTAACCCCAAATTCGCGTTCGTAACGCCACAACGAACTGTTACTCACCCTGAATTAACTGTTGCCCGGTTTGCAATCGCGGTCAGCTTTCGTGACGTCACGAGTAAACTGTTGCCCGACCCGAGCGAACTGTTGACTGACTCCGAGCGAACTGTTGACTGGCCCGAACGAACTGTTACATGGTTTGCAATTTCCGTGACGTTTCGGCTATTTCCGGAAATACTACATGTGCTTTTTGCATTCAGATGCATGGCGGTATATTCCAGTTAGTTCTCATAATTCGAAATAACACTATTAAAGAGTGAGATTAATTAGCAATGACCTGATTATATACAAGTAAATGTATTGGGTAACAAAGCAATTATTTCATGTGTCTTTTGGGAACTGGCAAAATTGTTGTCCCTCGGTATCAGGAATGACAATCGAACTGTTGCCCTCGGCCTTCGGCCTTGGGCAACAGTTCGATAGTCATTCCTGATACCTCGGGACAACAATTTTGCCTGTTCCCAAAAGACACATGAAACAATTGCTTATTGTTTAGCAATCTGACCAATAGGTTTTAGAAACGGTATTACTGTTCTCATTGCAGATTTGAATAGTGAACCAATTCCATACTGTCTAGATACGCCTCTGTACACGGGAATCATCATAAATACAAATTACTACGGCGTCGGAATTGCAACTTTACCATAGACTTTCCACCAATAAACTGAATTGGTTTCCCAGTATCACCAGTTATATATACATTTATGGTATCAATGCTAGACTTTGATACTTGTAAATAATGTAAGAATTCATGCCTAATATGTTTACCATCATGTATTATTTTACTCTCGAATGATGTCACTCGTAATATCGGTGCTTCAACATCACTAAGAATTGTATAATCAGCAATGTCAGAATAAACAAACAATTGATTATGCTCCGCATTTAAATCAACTCCATATGGAAATGTTATCGAATGAGTAGCAAATGTGACAGTGTTTGATTCTGTTCTGTAACCATGTTTATCCAAAGAGCTCTGGGGAGTACAAGACCTACTTTGGTATAACTATTGGTTGAAATTTTAACTCGTTGTTGTGCTTTGGAATATCCGATTTCGAATTCCAGTTCTGGAATCATTCTGCTTACTGTACTATCAATTACACCTTGAATTGTATATGTCAAATGTGATCCACCAGAATATGCTCCTTCTGGTATTTTTAATTCTATACCATTTTCTGGTTTTGAAATTACAACATTACTCATTGGTATCTTATCTTATTCAAATATTGTAAAAGTCTTGGAACAGAAGTTTTTATTTTATTTTGCAGGCATCTCCAATAATGTTGTATGTTTCTGATGGTACAATTAGATCAACCATTGCAACTTCCCAAAGCTCTTTATCAATATGTATGGTTTTTGGTAATTTCACTGTGAAACAACATTGTGAGTTGGCTGGGTAAAGTGACATTGAACTATCACTCATGAGAGTTATGTAGAATGAATTCATTTTTTCTCAGTATTTTTCAATAATTTCAGTCCAGGTGTTGGTAGAATATAACCTAGATAACTACTTAGAAGAATAAGCCACAATTCTTTGTTTGTGCTCTGGATACTAATGTGTACAATAGATGTAATTATTATGATATAAATAATAATTATCTGCGTGAAGTAGGTGACTTCGTTCTTAGCAACTTTTTCACCACAAAACTTAAATTGTGATGGTTCATCGAGATTAATTGAATCTGAATGATTTTCCAACATGGTAAATTCGGTTTTATACTAAATTTGAAGCTGGGATCCAACTGTCAAACTTTTTTGGATATCCAAGCCAATGAACTTTAATTTCTTTTACTGTTTTACCATCCACTCTTCTCGTTCTTTTATCAATAACTGATTCTATTTCATACACCTTGCTGTCTTTTATATGCTGGATTTCATGTTTGTAGAATGACCCATCAATGTCTTCACCATCAAGATCAGAAACTTTGTATGTTACTGGATTAGTTTTACAAATTTTATCAACTTTGAAAATTTCACGAGTCCAGTTTGGTAAATAATCTTTTTCAAATGTTCCTTTGGTTTTGTTGATATGAACCAAGTCACCCACTTTCAGTGTAGATTTTCCTTTTTTATTCCCTGTTCCATATTGATTTTTGGAAATTTCAGCTTCAGTTTTCAAAGTAACTGCGACGGTTTCGATTTTATACTGCGGTGATAACTATTGTTGTAAGAATCGACTAGGGGCTGTACAACATCAATATATCTTGAAGTTTTATTGTGTGTGAAATACTTCCACATACGAGTTTTTAAAGTTCTTTGAAATCGTTCGACAATACTTGCTTTAGTCTCTGGATTCTCAGTTGTGAAGAAATGAATGCTTTCTGATCGCAGAAATTTATCAGATTTAACAGATTTATCGTGGATTGGCACTACCCACGCAAATTTTGAAAAAAAACGTCTATCACACACAACAGATATCTGTAATTATCATTATGTTTTTTTCAAATTCTGAAGATCAACTAAATCTGCCTGCCATTGAATATCAATCCCAGCCACAATAGTCTTTCTACGTTGGAATTTTCGAATTATTGGTTTGTGTAAATTATATGTCGACTGACCTTGCAACCATTTCTTCACATCTATGAGTTTGATTTTTTTATTTTGCTTTTTCGCTTCATCAAAAAGCTTCTTTACACCGCCATAACTTCCAACTTTCTTCGAATTATAGAAAATTTTAGATAACTGCTCATCTAGTATGGATCCCATTGTGTTTTTTCTGTTTTAATACCCTTTGGTGTCAACCTATCTGCTATTTTAGTTTTTGAATGTCTTGCTTTTATACCTTTCATTGGTGTGAATCGATGAGAATCAAATCGTTTTGGAGTTATGCTTTGTACCGGCGTTTCAAAATCATCATCTGAATCATCTTTCAAATGTTTTTAAATCCAAAGCCAGCGGTTTCTGTTCCCTACACAATCTTGAGGATTATTAAGCTCGCTCAATCCTTGTGAACAGGTTTGCCAACCTGTTGGATCGAAACCTTTTCTTTGTCGTACAATATCATTGAGGAGATCAACAATATTTGATCCTCTAATAACTTTTTCACCATATTTTATTTGTCCATGTTCATCAAACTTCATTTGTGGATGTTTTGAAATCAGTTGTAAAAGTTGTTCAGCTTTTTTTCTCATCTTTAATGGAATACTTTGATCCCTATGATGATGATTAAATGGTTGTTCTGTTTTCGTGGGGTGAAATAGTTCTAACTGATTTTTGAGAAGTTTTCAATTTGTGTAAAGTTGTACCATATAATTGAACCTTCTCAGATTCTGACAAATTTTGATCAGAAACTGAATTCAATTCTCTGTTTAGTTTTGAAATATTCGTAATTTCAGGATTAGGTGGTAATTTCGGATTAGTTAGACTCATTCTCCATTTTTTAATGTCATCCAACATTTTGAAGGGAACAGCGACCATTTACTTCATGGTTAACCGCAAAGTATTCCAGCGAGTGATTTACCAAGCAACGGTGCTAGCATAAGAAGTGGTAAAAAACCTCCTTTCTGGTTGAAGATTTTTTTTTTTCGTTTCAAAGATGTTGATTTACTTGCAAGTTCTCTGAGATGTCTACACCTCGGACGAAGTTTGCGCTTCTGAGCTTCTGGTAGTTTTACATTGCCTTTTAAAATATTTTTACAGCATTCTGACATGCAATCAATCACTCTCTTTGTGACATCTTTTATCATTTTTTTCCGAAAATGAGTTGGTGCCTGATTCATATCCATTACAAAAGTACCATATTTTTAATCAGTGGAGTTTTGTTCACCATCTTTACTCTTCAACAGTTGAATGTCAAATGACTGAATTACTTTTTACTTTTACGTTTATTAAAATTACGATCGAATGCCATCAAAGCTAATTTCGATGGGTTTGAAAGATTCATAATTTTTGAGTATCGTTGAACCAACGGGTAATGTTCTGCTTCTTGAATTGATGGAATTGGTTGCGGACCATTATCGTTGAGTGGTTGAAATCTAGCAAATGTAGAATTTAATCCAGTAGAATTTACTCTAGCTGGAGTAGTTCGCTGTGCAATTGTAGAATTTACTCTGACTGGACTAGCTCGCTGTGCAATCGTAGAATTTACTCTGACTGGACTAGCTCGCTGTGCAATCGTAGAATTTACTCTGACTGGACTAGCTCGCAGTGCAATCGTAGAATTTACCCGAGTAACATTTACTCTATTTGATCTAACTCGTGCAATTGAATTAATTTCTTTTTGTCTGAGAAGACTTCTGATGAAAACTCCACCGAGAAAACCACCTCCACCAGTTTTAAAAAGTATTTTCTTTTTTGAATCGATATGAGTTCTACTGTCAGCTATTTTCTTCAGCTCTTTTTTGTGTTTTTGCAGGAATGTTCGTGTCTGCTTTGGAAGCTTTACGTGATCATCAAGTATTAATTTGGCGATAGTCGAAAATACACTCAAGACTGCTTCATGCGACTCCATGATTGGAAATGAAATATTATGTTGATACACTTATCTTTATACCGATGAATATATTACCGCACCTCGATCGTCATTTGTGAGCCACCGATGGCAAATATCAGTTCTAAGTCTCAACGATTAATCCGTTTTAGTGTGAACATCGAGTAGAAAATAACCATGATTGGTTGAAGTTGCATCATCATATGCTTGCATTAAATGAGGTATTTGCATTTGAGAGGCAAGAATTTTTATTTGGCCTTTATCACGCACACTTTGAAATAATACCATGTAATGTGCATTCAAACTCAAAGTTCTACTCGCTTTAGATTTCTGAAACATGTTTTGGGTTATGTAAATAACAGACATATTTCTGTGATGTCCTTTTCTTGTAAACCACAACATAATTTTTTCTTCATCTTTATCACCTAACATTGTCATCAAAATCGATGAGGTGCGGTAAGTCTGTGTCGTCGACAAGTTCATTGTCATCTGACTGTAGGTATTTTGCCATTCTTTGTAACACCAAACGACTTTGTATGGAACAGGTTTGAACAAGTCATCTTTATATTCGATTAATTTCTTAACAACCACTTGGTCCCGATATGAAAATGTTACAGGGATGTTTGAACAACAATGATTCGTCCATCTTTACCCTGAGACAGATCATGTAAGACTGATTAGAATTGTTCGGAATCAACCCTTTTTATTTTTAATGAAGAATCACCATAACTCCATACTATTCCAAATGTTCATACGAGTTCATAATCTAAATCTGAAATAGGTCTAGTGGTTTTTACAATATAATCCAAAGACACTTTTTCTTCAAATAACTTTTCAGCAGTAAACATTGTGCATGGTTCTCGGAGAATAATGTATCCATATATTCTCGTCACCTCTTCGAATTTCAAAGTGTTTTCATTGAGAATCCTGTCTTGATATTCAGCAAAGCGAGTAAAATTATTTCCAACTAATTCACGAATTTCGTTTATTTCGTTTTTAGGAACACTATGAAATATCCAATAATCTGAAAACAGTTGATCCAATATATCCATTAAGAAATCAGTTTCAAATTCTGATCTCTCAATCAAACATCTCAGTCGACTCTGTCCCTCAGAGAAATGTCCGTTCAGCAAAGTCTCCATTATAATTCTACTTTTCCTCAAAAACCAAGCTTGTTTATGTTCTCGTTTGATTTTTTGATCCATTTTTGACTTTTCGATCAAGTTATTATAAATTTTTCAAAAGCATTTCTGCTGGTAACACATCAATTCCATCCATAAGGAACTGTGTTGTAATCACCCACAACAAGTCGTTTGGTGTACACAGATCGGAATGTTTTTGTTTGCTCTTCACTAATTACTTCTCGGTTCTTTGTGCGTTTAATTCTGCATGGATAGTTTATGACACATTGAAAATTTGACCGGTCATTAACACATTCAACCATTGAATGAAAATTTATTTGCTGCTTAGTTTTATAATCCAGAGTGATACCCTTGACCTTACATACAGATTTTATGACATCATCTTTCATGTACTGATATCCATAATATTTCGGTCCTAACCCTACAAATTTCATGATTTTAGCATCCGGATGTTCATCGGTCCATTTACCAAGGTAGCTGTCTTCGGTTTTGATATTTTCTTTTTCTGGATCGAAAATATACATACAACGATCGGTGTAGAAATACAACACCCTATCTTGGAGTTTTTCTAAAACTTTATACAACTCCAAACGTGCATATGCTGTGACAAATGATGCAACAGCTACATTGGCAGATGGATGTGGTTCTATAATATCGGTTTTATTTTCATAGCTGAATAATATGAATTTATCCTGTTTAAAAAAAATTTATAAACTGCTTTGACAGTGATATTTTTATCAGTTAATAGTTCAAAATATCTGGATGGTTCTGAGATATATTCAGTTTTAGTAAGAATATTATTTTGTGCATTTTTTCCCCATATGCAATTTATCATTAATTTTGTGCACTGATGGAGTCCTGGTTTTTTTTCGATTTTTACTTTTTCAAGTTTTATACCTTCAACCTCATAATAATCTTTAATGTATTTATCTTTATCTTCTTCACTTTTAACAGAATTTGGATATCCACTTGCTTCTTGTTTAATTTTGAGGTATTTATCAATGTAATCCCTGTATACTTTGTCCGACCACTCAGTCCAATGCCAAACTTGATACGCTTCCAGCATTTGGTAACCCAATTCTATTGCTATGATTACACTGTCCACTTTCATTTTCTGCAAAGGTTTTACACAATGTATATATCATTTTGTTATTACAGTGGATCGGTAGCACTGGAATGTACAATTTATTTGGAGGTAATACTTTGCATTTAATGAGTCCTTTGTAAGATTTGATGTCTCCTATTTGTTCCTGACTTAGAATTGTTGGATGACCAAGTGGGTACTCCTTATATTTATTTACACTAGGATACAAACTGCATATATCAATATATTTTATTTCCTGTTTAGATGTTGGTTCTATTTCATGATATAATTTTAGAGCATTAGTCCTGCCACCAAATAATGCTTCCCTTGGTTTAATTGGGTCTTGATGCAAATAGAATTGATCCATAGTTTGTTTTAAATTTGTGTCTGCTTTACATTTATTGTCCAGGTCATGTTCCGAGATGCATATTAATTTGCATCCCAAGCTTTTGATTTCAGTTTCAGTTTTTATTGTTTTTTCATACAATTCATACATTGTTATATTACTGTATGGGTTTCGGCGATTTCTATCTGGATAGCAAGTAGGACAGCCATGAAAAAAACACCCATACATTTCATACACTGTGTTTGGTTCTGCATGAAAACCATCAACAAAATGTTTGCCTATTTTAACTTCACCACCACATAAAGCATGCTTTATGTTTATATTTTGTTTTGTAGCAATGTACTGTAGCCATCGAATTGCTTTCATTAAAAAATTACGCGCTTGTGGATATCCAGCGTCTGAAATTACACCTAGAGAATTCTCTGGTAATGAATTTTTTCTCCATGCAAGGTTACAGGTTTGAGCTAATGCTATTGCTTCCCGAAATGGATCTATTTGATCAGTTTCCATTACACATAGTCTGAATGTGCCACATCCACGTCTTAACATGTCTACATCTGATTTACAATACATTTGAATTTCTTTTTGAAAATCAAAAATATCTTCACCACTAGCTTCGTACCATTTCAGAAATGAATCTCTATTTTCCTCAGACATGATTTCAGGTTTATAGTATTTTTTGTCTAGATATGGTCCTACATAATTCTGAAAGTCCTGTGTAGTTGCCCAATGTGAAAAATAACCTTTAGCCATTTCTTCAAGTTGGAATGTTTTTGGAAATTTAGATAATGCCATAGGGATGAAACTCAATGAATCGATTACTTTAACACCATTGCATTGTAAACTAAGTATGTTGTTGCCATTCATAATAACATTAGGTTTTGAATTTCCATTGTTCACCAAGTAATGTAAGAGGAACTGACTATCGTAACATCTTGCATTGTGAGCAATACATGTTGTACCTTTATGATCGTTGGTGTAAAACAACCATTTGAAAAATCTTTCCAATACATTCTCTCCTTTAAAAATATATTCTTTGTTGGACAATACAGAATCACATGAAATGCATATTTCATCAATGGGTTTACATATACAATTTTCACAAGCAGTTTGTGCAACACAAAAATTGGGTATATGAACACCAGTATCTTGTTAACATTCAACATAAAAAAAATATGAATGGTACCTTTACTTCTTTCTGTGTTTCACTCTTTTGGTACTGCTGGAAATGATATCTGTGATCTGATGTGACAATTTCCTTAGAGTATTTGCACTTCTTTGTTCCCGAACATATATGTCTTTTCTCCTTTCGTGTGACGATTTCAACCCCACATTTCAGGCATTTGTGTATCATATCACAAATAGTTTTGTCATGTTTTGGTGATTTTTTTTTCTCAAATGATTGTCGAGACATCTTTAACTTCTAAAAGTCCTCTTACATATGATGTATTGTATCCATCGTTCAAAGGGACATATCTGACCCTCGAAACACCTACACTTGTATGGACATATATGATCACCTCTGTTGCTCGAACCGACATCACAATGTTCACAGTAATACTCACATCCAAGGAATCCTGTGACAGCTGCGACCACATCGTAGTGGTTGTCATTGAAATATAGATGGACAACTTTACTTTCTTTCCCAACTGGTGGTGGTTGAAAAAGAAAGCCTTCGTCAGCAAAATGATTATGTATTTTTATAACATACTCAGGATATAGTTGTTCCTGAATAATTTTGTATTCCTCAACCCCGCAACTGGTGTCGTGTGATAACCCCACTTTATCCAACAATGACTTTGCAGCTTCCCGTTCTAAAGCTCTTGCTGGTCTCGTAATCCGTTTCCATCGTTGCTTCCATTCAGTTGTATCTTTTTTTCAGTATTACACATACCAACAACGACAGCCCTCGCAAAACACATGTTATCTTCTGCGTTCTGAATCAGAAGAATACTTTTCTTTACTGTTTTCATTTGATTTTGTTAACCGAATGCTCCATAATGTAAGGTATGTCTTGCGGTCCCTGTAGGCATATACGTGACAATGATGTCAAATGTCATCTGTCCGTCATGAATTTTGAATTTTTTGTTCTATGTTGTCAAGCAATAATTCACCCGTCAGGTCTTTTGCTTCAGTGAACGGGACGTGAATCCCTAGATCTAGCCATGGATGAAAGATGGAAATTTGGAAATCTCATTTGATCTTTTGTTCCGGCATCACACTCATCTTTCAAAATGTTCACCAGATCTTTGAAAATTCTGTGAACAGTTTGAAATGGTTGATAAAATTCTTGAAATGTGACGTTGAATTTCTTTGATGCTGTTTTAAATTTTCTCGAGTATTTATCGGTCAGATCGTGAAATGACAACGTGATGAAATTTCACGTGCTTCATATGCGGAGCCATTGATATATAAAATGCGATGTACAGAGGCGGCCGAGTATGGCAGAATACATTATTATGCATAGGCCTACCCGGACTTGTCCACAAAGCATACGTTAGTTCAGAACGCGAAGATAATTTTTCATGGCATTCCATTTTGACGAGGCTAGTGTTTGTTTGTGCTTCTGGGCTCCCGTAGTTTTGTCTACTCGGCTGTTAAATTGGCTGAAAGATTGATCATGCCACACCACTGTGCCAACGACCTTGGTCTTGATATAGAGTGCCGAATTACACTCACATATTAGATTTAATGTTTTGCAAAAAGTTTTACTAGGTATTCCAGCATATGCCATGCTTGAAACGCATAGACAAACATTGAAGACAAACATGTCGATCAGTACTAATAGATATGCTGATCTTTCGATCCAAGCTCCGTTCAGAGTTCAATTCCCTACGCATGATCTCACGTGGCGAGGGGACTGAACTCTGTTTTGCAGCTTGCTTTCGATCACCATACCGTACCAAGGGGAGAAACTCTATCTTACACGTCTGAAAGTTGGAAGTGTGGCAAGATCCTACTGTCAGCGTTAATTTGTTGTGGTTTTACCTCGTGATTTCAAAGTTCACGAGAGCTGGAACCATTGTTGGATTTCTTTGAAATGTTAAAAAAGCTCTGGTGGAGTAAGTAATTCAGGCCTGGATATTAAGTAATGTTTATTGCTGACCTCACACGTATTATAATTATGTGATGCAAGTGTGTGCATCAGTAGCAATTATATGTTAGAGAGCCCAAAGCGACTTAAAATTTGTAGGTTTCTGTGCGATAGAAAATACATGAATACAGTATGCAGTGGAAATTGTTGGCGTGGTGACTTTGTCGCGGGGGTGTTGTGACTTGTAGTCAGCTGCAGGTCAATCAATCTTTGCCAATCAGCTGGTGTCAGTATTGATTTTGTGATTGATTGAGGAGAGAGAGATAGAATTGAATGAATGAGGCAAGTTTAAAATTTAATAGTGGGGGAGGGTCAGGAGACCTCAAAATTTTCTTGAAAGTACTGAAATATTATTATTTATTTTTTTGTTATTTTTTAAATTTATTTTTAATGAATTTGGTCATTATTATATAAACCACATATATATGACTGGATTGTCTGAAATAACCAACATAGCAATGGGATTTTCATATAGAATATGTGTTTGGACTGTTAATATTAAGTTTTTCAGAAAACTTTCAGGTCTCAGGATCCATTTACCACTATACTTATATTAATATATACAATAATAGATTTATGCCGGATGATCAGTGAAGTTAGAAACTGGTAAGTTCGTCGGTCACTCAGGGCCACATTTGTGGTCTTATAGCGCCCGCTCTCCCGCGGCAAAGCCGCGGAAGCGAAGCGACCAGTGTATACGTATGCGAATACGATATATCAACTAATCGACGTGTTCGGCCCAATCTAAAAATAGAATTGAAATCACCTAAAATAGGATAATTTATTCATAACTGAAGGGTCAGTCAGTGTCAGCGGAGTCCAAAATTATATTGTTGTCAACGGTCGCCATTTTGTATTGATTAATGCCACCTCGAAATGTGTAATTGGACAAAATGCTCCAGGGCAAAAATAAAAAACTTTGATCTAGCAACTGTTAGCTATACTTCATCATATGTATGAACATCATGCTCCTAAAGCCAAATATATTTTCAAAAAGTTAATGTAAATTGAACAAAAGCTCTGGTTATTAAAAAAGTTAAATTGCATGAAAAAGTTTTGTTTACATATTTCATAAAATATTAAAAATATTTACACCGACAGAGGAATCTAACGACCTTGCTGGCCGTTTACATATTATCTTCAATTTTCTAACGGTATTTCCGCCTAAAAAATTATGAAATATTTCAAGTTCAAGGCTGACAAACGGAAACTTTAAGTTCCGATTGAAAGATCTCAGAGTCATTTTAAGATTGCTTCTTTGGAAACCAGTAAAGGCGTCATGTCATCAAGACGTACATCATGACGTCACTACCTAGACCAGCGCGCAAATTTCCAGACAGAACTGCGTCGATGGCCAGACAGCTGAGACTCGTATTACATGGCAGGCTAACTATCCACATTTACGTTATATGTGGTTATTTACATACATTGTATATATCATTTTCTTGCGTCCCATTATAATTAGGGTTGATACACACATGCATATCATTTATGTATGTAAAATACATGTATTTTAAATGGCCACATCAATAATTGACAACATTAATCACCTGCGCGCGAGCGGTTCATTGTTAACAGGCCAGACAAGTGAACAGTGCTAAGCGAAGTCAAATTGTCTTCTATCAGTACATTTAAGGCCAGCCCAAAACATGTCTTCTCTCACGGATGCGGAAATTAGTCAAGTATGTGGCATATCTGGCATTTTATTAATGCACGACCACCATACGTCTGGCATATACAGGCTTGATGTAGAACATTTTCAACCATGATGCTTGTTTGGGTGGGGTCTTGAAAGCTTAAAAGGGGACTTAGTTGAATATATCGGTCGGAATAATCTGGGCAAGAAGGTACAATCTCATATATATTTTGAAGACCTCTGTCTGTATGTATGTTTGTCTGTCTGTCATTTATACAAATCTACGATTCTCGACCAATCGGGACGAAACTTGGTACGTGTGTGTAGTTTGACCAGGCGGTGGACGTTGTCGTATTGGCGAGCCCGTGCGGCGCCCGCTTCGCGCATGTGCAGACGAGATCTCGGAAACGGGTAGAGCTATCGACTTGAAATTTGCTATGTGAATGTATCTTGCCCCGGATACGAATTTTATCGGGTCGCTGAGCCCGTGCGACGCCAGCTTCGCGCATGCGCAGACGAGATCTCGGAAACGGGTGGAGCTATCGACTTGAAATTTGGTATGTGAATGTAACTTGCCCCGGATACAAATTTTATTGGGTCGCTGAGCCCGTGCGACGCCAGCTTCGCGCATGCGCAGACCAGATCTCGGAAACGGGTAGAGCTATCGACTTGAAATTTGGTTTTTGAATAGCGCTGGGTAGAGCTATCGACTTGAAATTTGGTTTTTGAATAGCCCGGACAACGTCGGGCTCATCGGCTAGTATGATATGTTTTACTTAAATAGCTCAGAGTTAGCCACCCCGCCTGGTAGCTTTCGGGGTTATATATAGCCCCTGCATGCGTCGGGGAAATCCTGATCCACCACTGCTATAAATAAGAGAGGACTGGTAATTATTTAAATATAAATAACACGAACAATTATGTTAAGTGGTCTGGTGTGGCAGAACCCCGTACGTTGGAGATACGACGTTCCGACCGGACTTCACGTTGTGTATTTTTTTTGGTGACGACAACTCATGGAACCGTAGATATCTGTTTATTTCTAGAGCATAACTTCGCTTCTCAAGATAGGTCAGCTGATGCTAGCATTCTCAGGCTCTTCTGGATCAGTAAGTCATTCCCAGGGCGGTACTCATAGGAGGACTCAGTCAACTGAACACTGATGGGTAAAACCTCAGTGCTTATATGTAAAAGTGGTAACCTACTTTTCAAAATCATGTGACGATGTTACTGGCCAGTCGTGACAACTATTTGTCAACGGCTCGTCACTAAAGTTAGCTTTAGTATAGCTTTCGTATATCATGACCAGTGCAGTGTACCAAAACAACTAATACCTTTTAGACCTCTGCACTGGTTCGACTGGGAACCTTCCTGAGAACTAGCTATAATCAGCATCGCGTGATCTCGTCATCGTGCTAAGTACGGCTGTCCGACTAACAATCCCACGCATGTTATTCATGCACATCGTTCTGTTACACCTGGCGACTCGGTCCAAGATAACGGCTTATCTATATTCCGACTTAATTGGAACTAGAACTCAGTGCGTTCAACACGTAGGCAATAATTGGGTTGTCAGTGGACACATATTACATCATCTGTATGATCCATGTAAAACGCCAAATACACGATAATTACAGAGATTACATACATGTGTGTATCCACTCTTAGGGTTTATCAAATCCTTCTATAAAGATAACAATTCATCCGATAATCCCATGAACAATAACAAGCGGGCGCAAATTACGTTTACGAAAATGATCATGTTAGATGGTAAAGATGTATTCATAATTCAAGTGATCAACTTGCCATATTATATTCAGTAATAGGTCTGAATTATTATTTTAGTATCCTAGAATATGGGCCAAAATGAAATCTCAAGGGATATGTGAAAGAGTAAATAATATAATTGACATTTGATGGAGTTGTGTCATATGTATGTGACTGGTAAGGTACTGCATAGTAGTCAAGTAAATGATAAGTCAGAGCCTGTTATATTTAGAATATTTCATTTGGTAAGTTAATATTCAATCGCCAACAAGCTTATGACTATTTCTCACACTCAAACAATAGACCTTATATGTGGGAATGATCCATCTCTTTATTCTCTTATGGACATCAACAACGTTATTAGCATTAGCATTCTGTGCGCAATATATACTGTGTGATCTGTGTTTCAACGTGTCATGATTGTGGGAGATTGAATCACATATTTTATTTAGCGATTTGTATTGTAGTCTAGAGAGCATCGTGTATATGCAATTCATCAATATGAACTATGGTCAGCATTCTGTTAGTGAATGTGTCCTATGTTAGGCATGTATGGCCTTCGAAGGATTAGCACGTTGTACACTCATGTGTCTGCATATCTGTAGATTTACACACCCAGTATGTGGTCCGAGAATAATGCAGAGATAATGCATGTTGTTTTTAATATAATGCATAATAAAGTGCATCAGATTCCTCAACGTAATTGAGGGAACGTCACAAATGTGTGTCTGTGGGTAGAAATATATTCTGTCTCGTGACAGCTAGGCAGCATGAGGACATTCGTAGCCTGTTGTTCAGAATAACATGCCTATCGTGATATAGGGTGGAGTAAATGCGTCATTCGTTATCGAATTTGCAGGAAACCAGATGCATGCATTGCAATGTGCATAGTGTCGCATACTTGAGTTGTGTGTCTAGGGGTTCGAACATGTCGCGCGCCACTATTAAAATGACATATATATCAATCGCGCTGCTCTTCACAGTTTGCATGTAAAGTTATATCAGGTGTCATGTTACAGACTTATGTGGCATTTAATATCCTGTTGGGAATTTTCGTGGAACTAGCCTGTCATCGGGTCGAATTGCTGTCGTTCCAGTATTTTACTAGGATGCACTATTTTGCAAATGCATGTAGATCATATGTAAATGATTTTAAGCCCCATCATTGCATATGAGTATCTAGAAATTAGCAATACGTTTTGACACGTGGTTCAGCTAGTTTCAGTGGGATAGTTTCGAATTAATTCTATTTTGTCTAGGACCACAAGCTTCTGTCTCTATCTTTTAGAATTAGATTTAAACTAATTGAGAACCAATGCTTAGTGTGGTGTGTCCTTCTGTGTTAGGTGTGTATGGCCATCGGGTGATTAGCATGTAGTTCAATCATGTGTCTACATATGTGCAGATTTACAAACCCAGTCTGTGGACCGAGAATAATGCAGAGATAATTTATAAGCCCTGCATGTTGTTTAATATAATGAATAACATGCCAATCGTGATAGGGCGGAGCATGTGGTCCTAGACAAAATCGAATTAATTCGAAACTATTCCACTGAAACTAGTTTATTAAAAAGCTAGGGTGGGATAATATGCACTCTAATATGCAGAACAAGTTTTACCAAAAAAACACACACTAATATTATTGTGATATACCGACTAATATACACGTCTACTTCACTCGCACCATCCACTATAGTTGGTCACCAGATTTAATTTAACATTTATTTTAGAATGAAACGCTCGCCTCTGATGATGATCTTGCATACAATACTAGATACTTAATCCTAGTATAACAAACAGATCGAAACACATAAAGATATTATTCTTTGACTATATATAGCAGTGTAAGGTGTTACATGTAATATTATTGCCGACCTAGTAGGCAGATGTGGGTATTTATCAACCCTCTCTTGGAAAAGTCAATCATCCATGAATAAATACAGATGATCGAACTTCTTTGCTCATTAAATCCAAAATATACATAACCATCTCCTGTCAGGTCCCAAAATACGTAATGTTACACATTAAATATTGTAAAATTGCGAACAATTTACATTCGAGGCGGCATCCGTCATCAAGTTGAAGGACGCATACCAAGACATTGGTAGACTGGTTCCACGGCAAAAATTAAGTTCCAACGGATTAACTTTTCTTCCGCCGTGATTTCGCTTTCGTAATCATAATTATTTAAGTTTTCTCAAATCATTAGCATTTTTTAAGTTCCGCCAGCGTGAAATAAATACAGAACTGCATTCCCGTTCGAACTGTCAATTTGTCCTGCACTCGATCGATTTTGGAGAAAGGATAATATTGAACTCGAAGCCTGCGGTTTTTCGTTCAATATTATCCTTCCGCCAAAATCGATCTCGTGCAGGAAAAAATTACAGTTCGAACGGGAATGCAGTTCTATTTACTGTTACAATGGGAGTTCTTCCGTCAACAAACTTCGACAATTGCAGTTGAAAATGTGTGTTTTCTTGAATACTCTTCAACTCGTTAACCATGTAGATCTCAATGATGTGATCAGATATTGCTCAACTGTTTGTGAATAAAATATATGGCACCCTTACGATGCTGTTTACATATATTTTCTTATTAACGCTGGTTCAGAAAAAATTAACGAGTTTTCACATTTACCCGTTGCGAATGTATTATGTTCATTAAACACTCCAAATATACCGGTATGTCTAAACGCACATGTATTTACCTGCATGTGAGTTTGGCCGGGCACTAGGTTTGCTCTTGGAACATTAGTCATAATAAATAATTCAGTGAATCTTCCAGTTAACACGTGAACAATATTGCTCATACTGATTTCCCTCGTGTGAATATAATTGAACTTATAAATACAAGTGCATAAATATTAGTGTTAGTTTGTAAACAATGTTCAGATACTAATTTCAGGAAATGCGGTGTTGTTTGTTTAATTTATGTATAATCTGAACATTTCTTAAATTAACTACCCATGAAACGTAGTTCATATCATAACATGTCGCTTATCGGGGTTTACAGGTATCTGAACATTGGCCCAATTATATAAAGTGTGTGACTTTAAATGTGAATATGTGAATATTTCTGCGCCTGGATTCGCACATTCAATAGTGGTAAATAGTAATTATTACGTAGTTTCTTGTGTATAGGCGGTGATTTGCGCCCCATTATGTAGTGTGTATGTTGTATCATGCTACACTTCTTCCTTGCATAATTATGTATGTTATCTCAGATATCACTTATACATTACTAGCTGTGTAGCCACTGTTGCTTGGTTAAATAATGAGTAAATAGGTAGTCCCCTTCCATGAGGCACCCTGATAAATTAAGTTACCAATATTATCTCTCAATATCTCATTAGCTGAGTGTAAACGCTCTGTATCTATACTTGGTGGCACGGTATTTGAAGGACATGACATCAAACCATGCCAATCACTGATAATACACGTGCGTTATTGATAACATAACAATGCATAGCATGTTTGGCCTTACACACATATGAAAACAAAAGCATTTTAAGATGGAAATAAGAACTGTTTCTAAATGTAAAGGCGATATAAATGTAAAGTTTGATATATTTGTATAACTAATGTTGGTATACATAACTGTTTTACGTGTGGAGGCTGACATCACCAGGGCGAAAATACGCTAGATTAATTTACTAACCAAAGCTAAACCAATCACATATGGTAGCTGGGTCTTTTATTTTTTTTATCAAATATGTTTATAGTTTCCCCACCAAATAAAAATCTCATAACGCTATATTTGGAGTGATTGTCAGCAATTACAGTACGTACACAATGGCTCAACGAAAGAATGGGCCTCAATCGTAATATCAAGCATAACTTAGGCAAATCGTACTGGTAGGCTTGGTTGTCAATAAGGACTACTCATGGCATAAACTACCAACATGAAATTGAAAATAGTAATAACCTCATTTATTTACTTTTATAAAATGTCAAATTTCACTGTTGTACCAAGAACTTCTGTAAAATAGTGCAGAGACGGGAATATTTTTACTGAATTTAACAAATATATTTCTTGACGAGGGTGTGCGCTGCGGCTGATATAATATATGGAGAAGCGGGTTAATTTCATAAATCATTCAATTTTAATTTCATTCATCAAAATTACCGTGTCGATTTCAACTTTCCCCATTGACCGAATTCGCACGAATCCGCATTAATATATATTCTTTTTTGTTCATAACTATGTGATTCCTTTCGATTCCAGAAATATAATGGTATTAATGGATTATCAGAGGCATGTATGCACTATGTAGTCCTAACACATAATTCCAAGTTGGATATATGTTATTCCGTTACGTTTCTCACAGTACCAAGTGATGTACACTAAAACGATCGAATCAATAGGTCACATTATATACAACATAATCCATGTTGTAACGAACAAAGTCGGGCGGCGCTGTTTTAAATATGTGCGAGCACTGTTGCCGCACAGTTTATCAGTAAATCAATGATGTGAATCTTATTATATTTCATATCACGAATTTCTATCAGTTTTCACTCGCCCCGCAGGATGTAGATTGTAGTGACTGGTGTCGTTATTTATTGTGTCATTTTCTCACTAAAAGGTCAACTACCGCTAAAAGTAAATTCAAATTGTAATTCATATGCTTAACTCTAATTTGTAATACCAGTAATCGAAGTACACAGTAGCATAATTTTCCAATTACGACTTTAATGCATTTTGAACATTATGCGACAAAAGTGCTTGAATAAATTCAAAACAACAGCATCGGTTCAGATAATAATTGGTAACGTCACAATTTCAAATGCGCCCAGATCTGTTTCGCTATACGGCCTTCTAAAAACTACCATGATGTACCAGGGTATTTATAACTACCAAGGTATACCATCTCACCAGAATTACCACATAACAATACAATCACCATGGTCAAAATACACGGTTAGTGTCACAAGGGTGAAAATACAAGTATGGCTGACATCGCCATTGTGAAATTACAAAGCTGACGTTTCTGGAAGCGGAGGCAAAATAACAGGGTGAAATTTGTTTAAACGCATCAGTGACTTTGTAGGCTGATATCAGAGCAAACACACCAGAGTGATTTGTTTGTAAAACATATCAGGGGACATTTGTTTGGTTCCTGTTCATCTGGGTGAATTACCCTGATGATTATAACAAATGTACCAGTGAGATTAGTTTAAAGCAAAAGAACGAAAACCAGTGAAAAAGGATCTCACATGCTTCTGTGCCCATTTTGGTTTTGGCATAGTAATTAAATAAATAGCTCTTGCTGTTAATTGAACACACACTGTTTCTTATTTGCAACTATGTTGAATTGCAGAGGACTTGCTCAAACCTAAATATATATAAGGCCAGATAAATAATAGTTTCATTCCGTCAGGGTAGGAAGGGGTTATACAAGGTAATCATATTACTTAATGTATCGTAGCCACAAGTATACTATGTATATGGTCTCTCTTGATATAATAATTGTATGCAAGGCACTGTGTTTTATATTCTTTAATTTAAGTTTTATTTTTCATATGGCTTGGCAATAATAGTAGTCAAACAACTATCTGTACAACTATCGCATATTGGAGTGACTGTCTTTAATATTTTGTTTTAGTGAAGCTTTCACCACATCACTACCTTCCCCAAATCGGACACAACCATAGGTCTATACCATAGAACCATAGTTTGTCAACTCTAGAAGATCTGATAGGGATACTCTGGGGATTTTTTTGGGAAAGGTTACGGAGCCAATGCAAATGGGAACAATAGATTTTGAAATTGAAATTTTCGAATTGAAATAATGACACTGTCAAATGAATTTTTAAAATAAGATGTTTAACACTTACTGAACTAATGGATAAAACAACAGTGCATATTCTAGAAATTTTCAGTTGATACTGAGTAATGAATCTGATACATGACATGTATAAACCAGCTCATACTAAGTCAATATATGTATAAATCACATATTGACATATTCTACTAGTTTAAATTATTATATACAAATTATAGTCAGGACTATGATATGATCGATTATTAGTATACGTTAGTATGCATGTTGTATTAACTAGATATTCCATAATAACATGTTGCGTTAAAGCACGAGTTCCCTCAGTGTGAACAATATTCAACCTGGTAAAAATAATCCCCACCTACCTGCACCTTCCCACAAATAATCAATGTTTCATGTTCATACTGGGGTTACATGCTTCAGTGCCTACCTATCAGAAATATTAACTAAAGCTTGTTGAGAATTTGTATGAAACCAACAAGTGTCCTATATCTCCAAAGCCATTTAATTTCTATTAATCAACACCCCTAAACATATCAGATTGAGTTAATAAACATATTCCATACCCATATGACATATGTATAAAAGACTTTGAGTTTAAGTTGCCTATTTTTGAGGAATCGTGTTTCTGGATGTTTGTTAGCCAACTAACCCCGGTCTGGTGTGCTTTTTGGGCGCGATTGTTCAAGTTAATTAGGCTAATGACTTATTGAATTAAAATCAGCAAATTAAACTGATAGAAACTGGAAGAATAAATGTCAACTGTAAATTGTGAATTTCGGTATTTTTTTATTTGCAATTAAAAAGTTTACACGGGACGTCTGGCGAACAGGAGGGATGGTTACCGGAGACGAATGTATTATTGTTTAGACCTCAAGTAATCGGACACATAATTATATAGTATGTGAATAACCCATGTGGAATATCTAGAAGAAAGGAACAACGCATGATCTACGATCGCGAGTTTCACCACAAACGACTCTCTATTGTACAACACAATTTACAAAATACAGACGTTTTATGGTGCATGGCAGAGTTTTTGACAAATAAGGTTCTCCTTAGTGAAATTGTGCTTCAGATTAGCTTTTCGTATCATCATATTTGTGCAGAAAATTATTGAATCATTGCACTCTTCATTTGTTATGATAATTTTGTGTAATATGCAATTAATTCGAGAATGAATTCGACACCATACCAATATTTGTTTGAGAACATACTTTATTGCATATTTGTCGACATCAGTATAACTAGTTATGGAAATACAACAGACATCATAAGTGTTAACTGTCAGGACCGGATTACGAATCGCATTGCTAAATTGTCTTCCGCTGATCGAATTTCCAGTTTTTACATTTTTCTCTTGAAAACAATTGATAAGAAGGAATTTGGAAAAACTGCAACACTTTCACAAATCACATCCACCCTAGCAGGCACCACACATGTGTCATCCACACGACGCCATACGTGGAAATTATCTACCCCGTCGGTTGAACAAAACCATGTCAAACTGAACCTGGACTATAAGCAATTATATTAATTCTCCACGTTTTGAGTGTTAAATGCCATGTCGTTATGAATACAGTGTCGCATAAAAGTAAACTGCAACGAAATTTCTATTCGAAATCGGAAAAAAAATGATTAGTGGCTGTTATCGGCGTCCTTGCGTCGACCTAATTAGAAGACGAATATTATTCAAGGTGTTTTGGAGGCAAACTCCATGTGTATATAATCTACTCGGGGTGTATTACGTTTATAAATGACCATTTAACGTAGTACTCACCCAGTAGGAGAATAAGGATTAAACAAACGATTATTTTATTCATCTTCCAAAGTAATATATTCCGCTTTCACTCTCCTCCAACAAGAATATACAGACACAAAACAACAATGAAGTATCAACTATGAGCTAGCCGCGCATCATATCGCTTCTGGGAAATTAACGCCGGTTCGTTGAACAGTAGCCACACGCCCACTTGTTGCACCGCGATATGTTTTCGGTAATTTGTCGGCATTCAATGGTTTTATACCAAACATATGGAGTGTGACAATCGACAAACTACATATAGCACGAATAATAACGAGGACCCTGCCACGTCGTCATTCGCATATATAATATCATACGATTATATGATAATACTAGCAGCGTTACCCGGCGTTGCCCAGGTTAATGCGATGAGAAACCCTCTGTATGATGTGGATATTTGTTGGGGATAGAGAATGCTCTTGCTTAAAAGTGTTATACGTTTTCTCATAAATTGTATATTCAAATAGCATCATAAAACATGATTATTACAGTCATTGGATATAAGTAGTGGCTCACCTTGTCAATTGTCATTCTATTTGTCACGATTAATCCGTTCCAACAATAATGAAGTATGTATTTATTTACAAAGTTATGCTTATACATTAGACGTTATAATGCGATACATGAACATCATAAACACATTAGTTCGATAAAAGATGAGAATTGGGTTTTGAGATGTATTAATCAATTTAGTGGGTTGGACTAAGTTCTCGAGGACACCTGGCTATCTCCATGAAGATACAGATGTTTCAAAGAAATTTCCAGGTGCTCCTCTGTTCATGATGCTATATATTAGCTAAATATTCTCAGTTTAAACGAAATGTTGATGAGCATAAATATTAGCTACATGTGCCAGGCACAGAGCGATATTTTGAGTTGTTTATGTCAGTCGAGGAGTCTGTTATAAAACTCTTGTCAGATGTGCAGTATTGTGAGGATCCTGAAAAGTCTTATGCTACTAACTGCATTTTCTTGTATATCAGAAGAAACTATATTTGACTGCACAATGTGACTACTATTTTTGAACAGGCCTTCCATATGTGTTGACAAATTGTAACATTTTTGTGGAAACTGTATTGAATGGAACAGACTCAATTTTGCTATAATATATATGCAATCCTCTGACGGTTCGGGGTCTCACAGTTTGCACGAATATATGTATCTCTTCAATAGAATAATAAATATACGTTTAATGCTTCTTCTATGTATCTATTTTTGCTAGCTCATTTTTTGAATGCCCTGATTGCTATTCCCATATAAATATGCCAATTAAATAAGGATTAACTGTCATGTGGACTGTTTTTATGGAGATGCCACGGTGAGGTAAGTGGACATAACTTGTGTAAAACCCGAAGGGTTTTACATACAAGTTATGTCCACTTACCTCACCGTTACATCTCCATAAAAATAGTCCACATGACAGTTAATCCTTATATTTATATACATTTAGCGAAAAAGCCACTTTTGTAAATATATTTAAATCGAAAATTGTATCGTGACAAGATCAGCCCAAAATACCCAATAGCACCCTTGGCAAAAGTTAATAGGAACGATTTCTCTTCATGTTGAAACCCGATGATGTATTAAGTCAATCCTGCGCTAGTCAAAATGCGCCCAAAGCATTACGCGTTCGTCTTTCCAAACCAAATGACGTATCGATGGTGTTATTAGCTTGGTGTTATGAGGCGTTGCGCATTCACCGAGAAATAACTGCAACTAGCCACGTGGGCGCCGACCAATCAGAATGCTGGAGTTAGTGATGACAACACTTAGTGTGTAAATATGAAGATATAATTGTTCAAGTGACTTAAGTGGGTCACCATATGTCGGGATGGTGAAATGTGAACGTCCAAAACTACTTAAAATGATATGGAGATGGCCTGGGTGACTGTATATAACTTATATGAGGATAAAGGCGAATATCAATCTTATCAATGATAGTGCATATCCGCTCGCCATCCGCGACGCAAACGACACCAAATGTGATTTAATTCGTGGTATATCATTAAAGAAAAACGTGTATGAATTCGGTGGAAATTGGTGCCAAATAAATTTGTACCAGCGTTTGCCACTTTTGACACATTTAAACCATTCCCATTAGACACATGGATGCATGCTATACTGGAGATGATTATATATATGTTTGGTGGTAATCAGCAACTAAACAAATTCTGAGAATAGTTATGACCCATATCTCTCACCCAACCGACAGCAATTTGACGTCTTTAAATCACACGATGATATTCCTTGTACCATAGAGAAGAATAATATATCAATTTGGTGGAAATCTGGGCTAAAAATAGTTTAATAAATCAATTATTGACTCGAACAACACCATATTGCGAAGGTGGTTATGCATTCGTTTGGTGGAAATCGGCGACAAAATATTTCACGATATATTTTTAATTTTACCGACCTCCCCCTTTTCTTCCCCTGACACCAACAGTGTCATTTTAGAAATTTTTTACCCGCACCGTTATCTTCCTTGTAAACAGTTACCCCTCTTAGAACACCTTGGTGCCATCTCGATTGTACCGCGTGAAGTTATATATAGAACGCACACAGACAGACAGAAAGACAGACAGACAGACAGCACGCTTTGATTTCTTGTATCATTTGAGAAGAACGTGTCTGAATTTGATGGTAATTAGTACTAACAATATTTTGTATCAGTCTTGGTGACCCTCCCGTCCCTATTTCAGTATCAAGCTGCACACACTAAGACTCTTTAGAGATTAGAGATGCATATATATGAATTTGGTGAAAATTGGCGAGTATTACAAATTCGTATCAAATTTAAGGTCCCCATATCTCTCACCCATAGGGCACATATGTGGTGTATCTAAACGACACGATAAGATTCCTCGTATCACAGAGAAGTATATGTATCAATCTGGTGGAAATCGGCACTAAACATATAGATATAATTTGTTGTGTCCATCTCATCACTATACACCACTGACTCGAATGGCCCAACCTATGACATCCTTAAACCAAACGATTATACTCCTAATATCATGGAAATGAGTGTTTATAAGTTTGGTGATAATCGGCGACTAAACGATTTTTTTTATCAAATTTGGTGCCAATCCACACCCCATCTCTCAAACAAACAGCACCACTATGGCGTCTTTAAATCACACGATTAGATTCCTCGTATCTTGGATAAGAACGTGTATCAATTTTGTGGAAATTGGCGCAAAAAAATAGTGCATCAATTTTGATGACCCTCTCCCTTTCAATGCAACCCTGACTCGAGTGAGGCCACATTTGACAAATATAAGCAGCACCATTAGACTCCTCATATCATAGGGATGATTTGTATAAGTATGGTGACAACCGGCGACTAAACCAATAATTATCAAATTTAGTGCTCACCCCTACTAATCTCTCAACCAAAAGACAACCATTTGGCGTTGTTAAAGTGCACAATTTGATTCCTTCTATAATGAAGAAGAATATATATCAATTTGGTGGAGAACGGCGCTAAAATAAGTTTTTCAATTTTGGTGCCCCTCTCCCCTTCCGTGCATCCCTGACTTGAACGACGCCACGTTTAAACCACACCGTTGGTTTTTTTCATATCATGGGTTTGGCGTTGTTAAATCGCATAATTAGATTCCTTATATCATGAAGAAGAATATATATCAATTTGGTGGAGATCGGCGCTAAAATTAGTTTTTCAATTTTGGTGCCCCTCTCCCCTTCGGTGCATCCCTGACTCGAACGACGCCACTTTTAAACCACACCGTTGGTTTTTTCATATCATGGGGATGATTATATATAAGTTTGGTGGAAATCGGCGACATATAAAAAATCTGCCCCCCCCCTTCCGGGCACCCCTGACGCGAACGGCGCGACTTTTGCCATATTTAAACCACAAGATTAGATTCCTCATATCATGGGGATTTTTATATATAAGTTTGGTGGCAATCGGCGACATTTTTTTCCCCTCCCCTTTTCTGCCCCTGACAACAACGGCGTCACTTTAGAAAATTCTAACCACGATCATTATCTTTCTCATAAAAAAGCTACTCCTAGTAGATCCCTTTGGCATCTTCTAGATGGTCCCCTGTGAATATCTATAGAACACAGACAGACAGAGAGACATTCGCAAATATAGATATAAGACTATGATAATACTATGATAATACTAGATATAAGTATAATTGTACACGACTATTACCGATGGATATGTCTTGTGGAATACTATTTTACACTGGGATAATAGTATGGTAATACTATTATTAACAATAATACGAATATTAAGGATGGACCAACCATACCATCGAGGGTTTGCACAAAAAGTTAATACTATGATACTAATATCAGTATCGTTTAACACGAATGTTAGGGTTGGACCAGACATACCTTCGTCCACACACACACATATAATAATGTGATAATTGCCGTTTAACGCGAATAGTAATGATGACCCTGTCCTGCTTTCCTGTGTCTATAGACAGATATAATACTATGGCAAAGGTATGATTCCCATTAAACACGATTATTATGTCTTCGTGCATATGTACATTGTGAGATCCTCGTATTTATATTCTGGTCACTGCAATCACCATAGACACGACAGGGCGGTTAGATGTGTTTAGTCACCCCTCGTATTATAATATAGGCCACCAACAATGAACAATTAGACTGCAAACTATACAACAATTGGAGTTATATAAATGTGGCAGTACCTGCTAGAATCCATGTGAAGGGGCTATAACGAGAAACCAAGCCACTGCTATGAAACTCAACATTCTGTTTATTATTATTACTCGAATGATCCCGCTGTTGCTAATAAACAACAGGTGGTATTATAGTTGTAGTGCGATTACACACCTGATATATGAAGCTCAGATGCGGCGTCTATGATGATTATGTACAGCATTCACTGAATTGTCCTGTGTCCAGCATGAATTTTTGAAACGATTTGAATATGCGGCGGTTGTGGTTTTTGTTTAGATTGTCGTCTCCATACAGAAGTAGTGTCAGTTAGTATACTATTATCGGATAGACTGTTTAAAAGATCGCGGCGGGCGTGTTCGTCAGCCAATATCGGCTATATAATTACACAGTTTGTGACTATTTAAAATACTACGAGCAATAGAACCAATGCTTTCTTAGTTTTACAGGATTGTTAATTCTTGTTTAAGTATATACAAATTATGTATATATATATATATATACTAGAAGGTGACCCGACTTCGTCCGGGGTTTGACCTTGAATTGTCTATTTTGAAGGCCAAGTGGGGTCACGATTTGACCCGTCCAAAACACTCCCCGAACAAAAGTACCCAACAAAAGTACCCGTCGAAATCCATCCGGTTTTACCCGATTTGACCTTTTAACCCGATTTGAATTCCACTCAAGTATATAAACGCGCCACATTTACACACGTAAAGATAAATTACCATCGGTGCCCGAGATATCGCCAAGACGTCTGAAACAGTCAAATGCATCGGCCGGTTGAGCGTTAACGTAATCTAACGTTATGAACTCTAACGACGTCATAGAAGTTACGCATTGTTTTTACCCTGATAGAAGATCGTACCACTTCTTCTTAATAATTGAGGCAGATAACTAAAACGGATACATACATATTACATATCGTTGGAAAGATGAAGCCACACAGATTCTAACCGTGCAAATTATATGACTGGCAATTTATTATTCGCGCTATATCGAATCGATTTGTGAGCACCGAACTGAAAAATATTAGCGCAAAACGGCGTAAAAACAGATTTGACCTCGGCACGTGAAAAGTTGACCTCGGATCTGAAAATCAATATGCCTATGTTCGTCTCCGGCCGAAAATACCCCCATATACCAAATTTCATCGAAATTGGCTTAGCCGTTTTTGAGTCCATCGATTTCAAACACACACACACACACACACACACACAGATCTTTCAAAATATATAATAGATATATATATATATATATAGCTAGAGAGAGAGAGAGAGAGAGGATCTCAAATGAGTTACTATTTTATACGGAATTTATCAACCAAGTTCACTAAATTCGAATTCAGCCGAGGTTTACCGAGGCTCAAATAGAATTTAGCGGACGAGGTTGATTCACTAGGTCTAAAATAGATTGAGATACTTTGTATCACATGATCATATAATCGCTAACAAAAATTCGAAAAGAACAATAATTAACTCCAACAAGCGAACTTTGTCCCAAAGAGCAGCATGACGGCATGGCACGCGACGATATTACCCGTGTCTATTGGGATCGAATAATACATAGGAAAATAGTGCTAATCATGTGATATATATATATATATATGTATGTATGATCATGGGTTGGGGTGTATGGATAAATATGGAGTGGTTGTATGACTAAGCGTAATGTGTATGGGTGTACACGAACTGACTCTACGATCGTGATTTAATTGTATATTCGCACCTCGAATATAGCTGGTGGTCATTGACAACATTGTATGTATATAGGGAGTGCCTTTCGTAGTAATTCTATATTTATATATATTTACAAACTAAGTGTGATTATCACTAAATCCAGTATTCCGATTGGTCGGCGCCCACGTGACTAGTTGCAATTATTTTTCGGTGAACGCACAAAAGGTCATAACTGCAGCCCCATAATTACATCGACGCGTCATCGATTTCGGAGAAAAGGAACGCGTAATGTTTTGGGCGTATTTGCACTCGCGCAGCATTTACTTAATAAATCAGCAGGTTTCAATGTAAAGAATATAAACATCTCAACTGGTTTCTGATCGGGTGGTATGGAATATTTTGGGCTGGTGTTGTCACGATACACTTTTCGATTTAAATACATTTACAAAAGTGGCTTTTTCGCTAAATGTATATAAATATTAGGATTAACTGTCATGTGGACTGTTTAATGGAGATGTAGCAGTAAGGTAAGTGGTCATAACTTATATACGTCTGGTTTTAGACAAGTTATGCCCACTTACCTCACGGTTACATCTCCATAAAGCAGTCCACATGCCAGTTAATCATTATATGTCGTGGATGTTTTGTCATTGGTAAGCGTAAAAGTATGCGGTGAATTGCTACACGATCTGTATGTGATGCATTGGTATAAATCGATTGGTTGAATTGTGTATGAGGTGTACATGCAAGTCTGAAAGGTAAAGGTGGCCGTGTTTCTGGGTATGTATGGTTAAGTCTGGAAGGGTTGTATGATCATCTGTGAAGTGTATGGTTATACATCGAAATCGTCCTGCATTTTTCAGACAAAACAACTGAATGTGTGTTAAGTCCTGTCACTGATAATGTCCTCGGTGAAGCAATTACCGACATGTACAGCTTATGACAATGGTGCATTGCAAACAAGCTGGTTTAGATCATAATAAACGGAAATTGGATGGCCAATTTATTCAACGTTTAATGCTTTATGGTGCTTTCAATCTTTTAAAATACTCGGTATTCACTTTGATGAAAACCTGGATTTCAAGCATCACGTTTCGAAGTAACATGTCTGAAACAATACATTCTAAAAAAAAAGAGCAAAACGAGTTCTTCCAACATACTGCAACAGATCGAGGCCTCCGTCGCGGTGGTCAGAATGAAGGGGTTATCAGCGTGCGTACATATATCGTAGTGCTAAGTGTAACTAAAGTAGATCAGGCCTAGAGAGTAGCATACGCTTATTTCCAATGATTACAATAACTTAAACCAACTAAAAAACGCAAATGAAAATGAAGGTCGTGAATACCAGGGACCATTCTCGAACGGCACATAGATATTTTGTACGAAAACAAATCCAAATAAAATCAATATTAATTGATAGAAGCGTATCTGGACAGGAGTTTTATATTCGTATTTATTAGTTCATACCATGGAAACTATATAGATAGGTACCCGGGGTACCTGGACAGGTACACTGCAGTTCCTGACCATATACGCTGGACTACATTTGTGGGTACTCCAGAGTATATGGGCATTATATCCACATAGTACCTGGATAACGGGTACTCCAGAGTACCGGGCTGGTCATAGTATATTGGGTAGATACTTCAGAGTATACAGATAGGAACAACGTAGTTCCTGGATATAGATGATCCGGAGTACACATAGTGTTTCAGAGTACCCATAGATGTACACCAGAGTACCAACATTTTGGTACTCCACACTGGACATGTATAGTTCCTTCGTAGGTACACAGGCTATTTGGGATTATACAAGTGTATAGGGTTGTCAGGTTGGGGTTGTCCAACAATTGGGAAGCATGGGCAACTGGTTATATCGTTCAAGGGATAATATTGGAGTTATGCGGACCTTGAAATGTGATTTGGGTTAACGGGGCCGGGATATATAAACTGTTGTAACCTCTAGCCACGTCCCTGACTGAACTCGTGTATTCATAATATCACGTACACAAATGTATGTTCTTATGATGTACAATTAATTTACTAGATACTTCTGTCAGCATTTAAACTTTATCCCACATAGTAATTCCAAAGTGGAGTAATCTGGTTACACGACAGTCATACATGACTCGTGGCCTGGCTGCTGAGTGCACGCTGTCTGTTATATTGAGTGGTGCTTATATGCAATAAAGAGACCCTCGTAGCCTGTTTCCTGTTTACGAGCCGTGTAACGCCACGATGACTCAAGTTTCCACAGTACAGCGATGACACTTGATATGCATTGTACTAAATTGTGCGATACTAATGTTAAAGGTGCAGTCCGAACTCACTTCATAACAAACTAAATATAATATAACTGCATGTACTGCACCGTGCCGTGAAACGAGTGTTGAATATAAAGTATGATTTTACAAACAAGACCTATAAGTTCAAAACAACGTAATTGTGTTAGCGAAAAGCTGACGCCCTCTAAAAGATCGAGATGATCTGAAATAAATACGTAGAAAATTAGATATCAGACACAATAGCTTATGTATGTAGCAATTGTCATTCCATTGAGTAGCAATTGTCATTCCAATATATATCAGTTGTCATTCAAATACCTGGCAATTGCAATTCCAATATGTAACAATTGTCATTACAAAATGTAGCAATTGTCATTCCAATATGTAGCAATTATCATTAAAAAATGGGCATAGCATTCACATTGTATTTTTGGTCAATATTGTGGAAACCGTGGGTCCTTATTTCAGGGGAGATTATCGACAATTGCTTTGTGAACGGGAATAAACTTTCTAATACCGGTACAAACTTGATCAAATAAGCTGGTGCCTCCAATGACATCATCAATATCGGCAATGAAGTAATCGTCGGATACGCCGTAAATAACGCATTAGTACGACCTAAGTAGGAATACTAATTTAGCTGCCTTGTCTGTAGGTAAACTACACTTATGGACTACCAAACAAAAGAGGTTTCTTCGTAATAACAACTATTTTTGCGTTGCCGATTCAACGGTGTTCTTCGAGTTTTGTCCAAGGACCGAGTATCTGATTCTGACTTATCACATGCATAACCCATTTTTGGTCCGTGAAATTAGCACAACATTCAACATCCAACATTCGTTGAACCGTTTTCTGTTGTACACTCTTAAAACAATAGGTACTCTAGAGTACATACGTAGGTACTAAGCTTTGTCACAGGAGGAGTACCAATTTGTTGGTACTCTTGAGTACATAATAACTATTTAGGTTCTCTGGAGTACCTATATATTTTGGTTCTCTGGAGTAGCTATATATTTAGGTTCTCTGGAGTACCTATATTTTTTAGGTTCTCTGGAGTACCTATATTTAGGTTATGTGGAGTACCTATATGTATCCGGGCTTTATGCATATAATAGCCACCCCGCATTTATGTCACCGAAGCCAGGACGAACACGATATGAAGTGCCACGAAATAGATGCTTTATTGACACGCCCATTATATTATCTAAAGTACCAAAATATCAAGACAGGTACTCTGAAGTATTTAGGTACTATGCATAGTTCCAGCAATTTTGTACTCCAGAGAACAAAACAGCCCAGATACCAAGCACTCGAATAAACGAAACATGACCGACGGCAAATTTAACAATGTGGCATGCTAGATTCCAAATGATGCTACTGCGTTTAAAAATCGAATTAAGTACAACACCACATGGACTCCCTTGCATAGTGCTAGATGAAATAATCCGATAGATCTATGCCAGCGAGTCGATGAGCAGCCATCTGTTCACTTTAATTTGATCATTTGCACACATCAGTCGATATAGACACACCCACGGTCTCACCAAATCAGCTTGGAGCCAACGATTGGCACTGTGTGGAGTACCACCTGGGTTCTATAGCGCTAAGCAGGCTCTAAAGGCTTATAGTACCAAACTGTTTGGCACCATCTCGGCTTTTGGTTCTATGGGAACCTAAATCAATTGCTTTATTTTAGAGTGTAGATATAGAGATTCAGGTGGCAGGGGACACCGCGGAATACAGGAGTAATGGACAAATGCGTATGTTAAATTTAGGCACACATTCCAAAGCGCCATGTCGACAATTTAGAAGTGAAATACATAACAGGAGTATGATTGGTGTTTAGGAAATTTAGGAAATATAAGCATAATATATGACAAGCGTATATGTACAAGCGTATCGTATACTCATTCACCTTCATAATAAAAATACATGTGTGCCAACAACTTTTAAAAATCTTCAGTAACATGAGTGTCCACAACCGGCAGTGTAGAATACATATGGGACCGTCACGGTGGTACATAGTTGGGGTTTTACCAATTTAGAAACTCAGAACGTATGCGTAGGCCGCGAGGCATCGAAATGGTTAATTTTGAAATTTAGAGTTATGTACATGAGTAAGCAGGTGTATATATGTAAGTAACAGTGTAGGTCTGTAGTAATAAATACAAACATTCACTGGAACAGTCGTCAGTTATGTACGTTTAAACAACGTACCATCGCTTTTCGGCTCTAAAACGTCTAACACTACATGATCATTCCGAACAAGTGCAAGCCAGGTTTCAATGTTGGATGTACGACCAGATCGTGTTATGTTTCTTTGTGTGATGGCTGCCTATGTTATATGGACTGTGGTGTTGTAAACTCGTCGAATTTTTATTTTATAAATCTATCATGTAAATCGAACGGACATTATATCCAACCTAGACCATTTAAAGTGAATACTATATTGTATGTTATATACCTACTTAACCTATATATAGAGTATATATAGCCAGGCACTGTGCGATTTTGGTGCACCTTGCGCGCGCGTACGGATTTTGAAAATCTACCTTGCTTGATATAAGGATGCATTTTGCTCCATTTGCATGGAGGTGTGGTTTCGTAATTGACACAATTTATAGTTCATGACGGCCGCTCATTGGTTTGTTTATTTTTGCGTCGTACCGGGCAATACTGTGCTTTTATATCAACTAATTATAAAGAACGGTATGAACATATAATTTTGATGCTACAATGAATACCTGTTTTTAGATATCTTTGTACCCGATATTCTAACTTTATAAACAATTTTGCCCGAATTTGGTCAGGGCTATTTCATTAGTGTGCCTTCCTGACAGCACAGCCGGGTAACCATTGTATCTACTTATTACCACTATTGTTGAACACATGATTGATGAAGTTATGTGTACGAAAGTACTGCTATGTACACGTGAGTGGTGTAATTTTGTTTATCACAACTATATACTCCCTTGCTGTTTATTTCTAGGTAAGAATTCAAATATCAATCGTATGTTGTGTCTGAACAGGGTTAACAAAGTACCTGAGAACAGTGCCGGAACCGCGATACAAGTGCCGCAGTACTGCCCATATAATCGAATTAATATTTTTTAGCGGATGTACACGTGCTGTTAGAAAATAGTGTCAGTTTTTGGTGTCGGCAGTCGTACTTGCGACGGTCCCATACCGTTTTATCAGGTGTTTCCGTTGTTTTAAGCGCCCTGGAACAAAATCAGTATATATTAATCTAAATATCACTATATACTAACTGAAACATACTCAATCCAGGAGCCTTTCTTTGCGGAGTATTTCATTTTGCACTGTGAAAGGGAGTGTAAGTACCGATAACATAATCCCGAAGAAGCTCGCACTGCTACCTCAGACTATCTGGGCATGTGATCCACGTGTAATATGGCAACACGCTAGCGCCATAACGAACCAAAGCTAAGTCACTCACACGCATGGTAAGCCAAATTCACATTTATTAATAATTGTGCTTCAGCGCAATCAATTACGCTCCAGTGCAATTCAAAATTGATTGCGCTTCAGCGCAATTAATTTTCCAATAATGGCTACACCCCCAGTAAATATATATCTATATTTGCGAATGTCTGTATGTCTGTCTGTGTTCTATATAAATTTACAGGGGACCATCTAGATGACACAAAAGGGATCTAATAGGGTTTTCTTTTTACGATAAAGATATAATAGAGGGATATAATTTTCTAAAGTGACGCCATTGTTGTCAGGGGCAGAAAAAGGGGAGGGACAGAACAAAATTGTCGCCGATTGCCACCAAACTTATATATAATCACCCCCATAATTTGAGGAATCTAATGGTGTGGTTTAAATATGCCAAAAGTCGCGCCGTTCGCGTCAGGAATATCCGTAAGGGGAGTGGGGCACCAAAATTGATCAAAATAATTTTAGCGCTGAATTCCACCAAATTGATGCACATTCTTCAGAGATCTTCTCCATGATACAAGGAATCTTATTGTGTGATTTAAATACGCCAAAATTGGTGTCGTTGGGATGCGAGTTTGTGGGGGGGGGGGGGGGCAGTGGGCGGGTACTAACTTTGATAAGAATTGGTATAGTCGCCGATTGCCATGAAACTTTTACAAATTAATTCCCACGCTATGAGGTGTCTAATGGCGTGGCTTAAAGATGTCAAAAGTGTCGTCATTCGAGTAAGGGGTGCACTGAAAGGGAGAGGGGCACCAAAAGTGATATACAATATTTTTAGCGCGAATGTCCACCAAATTGATAAATATTCTTATCCATGATATGAGGAATCTAACGTCATATTGGTGCTGCTTTGGTGGGGGGGGGGGTGAGTGGGGTGGGCACTAAATTTGATAACAAATTGTTTAGTCGCGGATTAACACAAAACTTACAAATAATAATCTCCATGATATCAGGAGTCTAACTCTGTGGTTTAAATATGTCAGAAGCGGGGTCATTCGAGTCAGGGGTAACTAGAGAATGATAGGGACACAAACATTGATAAACAATATGTTTAGCGCCGATTCGCCGATTCCCACCTGATTGATACATATTCTTCTCCGTGATACCAATAATATAATCGTTTGGTTTAAATGCGCCAAATTTGTGCTTTTTGTTGAGAGATATGCAACGGTGGCCCTAAATTTGATACGAATTTGTATACTCGCCAATTTTCATAAATTTTATATAAATTCCTCTCTAAAATGAGTCTAAGTGTGTGGTTTAATGATGTAAAAAGTAGCTTGAGTCCGAAATAGGGACGGGAGGGTCACCAAAAACTTATAAAAACATGTTTAGTGCCAATTACCATCGAACTCATACACGTTCTTTTCAAAATATACAATGAATCAAATATTTGCGAATATCTGTCTGTGTTCTATATATAACTTTAATAATACAATCGAGATGGCACCAAGGCGGTCTAACAGCGGTAACCTTTTACGAGTAAGATAATGGTGCATGTTAATATTTTCTAAAGTGGCGTTGTTGGTGTCAGGGGAGGGACTATTTTTAGCACCGATTTCGACCAAATTCATAAATTATTCTTCTCCGTGATACGAGGAATATAAACGTGTGATTTAAAGACGCGAAATTGGAGCCGTTTGGGTGAGAGATTGGGGGGGGGGGGGAGTAATAATTACATGTACGATAAAAATTAGTTTATTTCCGATTACCACCAAACTTATATATAATCATCTCCATTATATAATCCATGCATGAGTCTAATTGACGTGGTTTAAATATGACAAAAGTGGCGAGGTTCAAATCATTCACGAGGGGAGTTGCACCAAAGTTGATACAAATATATTTACACTGTTAAAAATTACCGTCGATTCGACGTTGTCTCACCGTCATAATCGACGGCCCCACACCGTTCCATAAGTTTGACGGCCCCACACCGTTATTTTATGTGCCCATGAAAATTGTCTAAATTAAATATTTTCGTGAATCGAAGTTATGACGTGAAAATTCAATAGTATATTTATCGGCGAACATATTATATACGACTAATGACTCCATACAATATGACTCTGACTGCTGATATTTAATGTGTAGTATTAATCGTTTGTATTCAATACAATGATCCAGCATTCATTCGGTCCGTCTAATATTAAGTACGTAATTACGTTATTCTCAAGTCGGGTGTCAACTATTCTAATTACAATAAGGACGATCGGTTACGTGACTGTGACAATATTCACTTTATTATTAATTTGTTAATTATGTGCGCGGCGTGAACTATATTATTTACTCTTCTTCTAGAAGAGGTGCCTCGAAAAGTAACGGTGGAATTTCATAACAAGACAAGACAAGACAATCACCAATTTCCTTTCGCCATTGTGTGTATTTGATCGCAGGCGCTCTGCAAACTACTGTTTTTTTTCTGGAAAAATGCGACCTGTAAATGTGTGCACTGATGTGAAGATGTTCTGATTTGTGAACTAGGCAAGTTCTAAAATTGTGAAAACCGGCTTAATCATTGATATTTTCGCTAAACTGGGTTGTCTTCGAGCTGTTGGCTGACCTGTCCTCGTTCGTCTCGGTGTTAAAGTAGAAATTGACGGTGCTGTGACTATCAAAACACCGACACATTTACTGACACAAGAGGATACATGTGCAGTTAACAATAACTTCGATGCCAACAGTGGTGACAACAATAACCACAACAACATCAACATACTATTTACATAGCAGCTATTAGAATGTTGACACTTGAACTTTGCAATCCAGTTGACAGTGTTCTGAATGTTTCAAAGCACATACATGTACATTTATATGTGAGTATATACTGTACTCACCAGAGTAATTCACAAGAGTTGCAATATCGACAACAACAACACCGTAACCAATGAACTTACTCCCCTGCGAGTTACGGATGATCACATATCTACAATTCCAACTACACAGACAATTAAACGGACAGATTCTAGTGCTGAAACGGATATCCAGATATCCGGTTGATTTCGATCCGGTTAACCGCTATGTAATACGCACATGCAATGTCACTGATAAAAAATAAGGTATTCAGGTCTTTAATCGGCATGCGCTGATAACAGTAGCTTTTAAACACGGGTACTTTATCAATTTTGCTACAAACGTTATCACTCAGAGGGATATACATTCGAAATTACGCGTATTAAAAGTCAAAATCTGGTGCCAGATCAAAAGTCGTCCATGATTTACTAACTTAGTCCATTCTAAAACATATGAATCGGTCATGCCCTTTTAAGACATAAAGGATCAAAGCAATATGTATCACATTTAAAACTCAACTGTTTGTGCATGTAAAAGCAATACATCTCAATGGCAAACTTTTGGTAATATTTAAGGCGTGAACTTGTTCGATCACTTGTAAGCACATTTTTGCTTTAATGTGATGTGAAACACTCTGGTTGTGTGATCAAATAGAAATGGAGAATAATCTTACTCAAAGTAGTTATTTTTATGAATTGGAATCCAAATTTAAAACACACACGGTCTGTCTTATATATTTATTAAATGAGTATTGATGGCGAAAACAATTCCCATAGTTTATCGCCGACTGTTGCGTCCAGAATCGAGATGTAAATATTTACAATTGAGCGTAGTTCAGTCGGTGTTTTTTTTCGGAGTTTTTTTTATAGTCGATTTATTTGAGATTTTGGGAGATGTTAGTAGAATGTTACATTCCCCCAGTTGGCATAGCACATGATTATTAATCTAACTGTCCCACACACTCGAACGAGTCCATAATATGTCTTTAACATTTTAATGCGTTCACCACGACAAAAATATCAGTAGCAACTAGTTAGGATTGAAACCATCAAGACAATATCAGATCCGGTAATCACTGAGCGCGATGACTGCATTGCGCCGAATGAACATGCCGGTGCATTGGACTGAATAAAAACAACTAATAATAAATATTAAATTTCAGCAGAGTCAGATTGAGTCATACTGTATGGCGTCACTGCCGTATGAAATTTGGTCTTGATATTTTGTAAAGGAACACCGTCAATATCACGGAATATTTCCACTACAAACATCAGAAATCACTCAGGTGCCCAACCTCACCTCGGAAAATTTTATATTACTCTATTAAAGTCTTGATATTTTGTGAAGAAACACTGTCAAAATTACGGAATAATTCCCTTACAGACATCATAAATAATTCAACTGAGGAAATTTTATACTAGTATATTATATATACTACGGGACTATATACTATAGAAATGTTATTTGTTATATGCTGGTGTCTTTTTGTCATGAACAAATTTTCATTCCTATATTAGAAATGTGTTGGTCGTGCTTCTCATTTTGCAACTGGAGGCGCGCGTGAACACCTTGTTTCACTAAAAACTATGTTTCTACATCCCACCCCACATATATACATGCACAAATGGAAGGAAACAAAATCAGCATATTAGCAACCGCAACGCGCCGCAGTTTTTCAAGTTTAGGCGAGAATGACGTCATTAATTTTTAGCAACCAAACAGCGCCGCAGGCGCTGTGTTGCTTTACAAGTTTAGGCGTGAATGACGTCATTAATTTTTACAATACCATGAAACAGAATTTCGACGCGATGAAAATCCGGACAAGAAAAATGGGTTAAAAATCACGTGACTTCCGCCTCGCTTTTGCATAGCATCCTGGGAACAATAATATCAAATTGTGAAATCACGGAATCGGAAGTGGACCAAGTGGGATAGTTATGAAATTAGCAACTTCAGTTTTTCTGAACAATTCCTATGTTATGTAGGCTTATGAATTAGTTTCATGTTTACCATTTTCGTTGGTTAGCTAACCGAAAACCAGCGAAGACGTCATGACATGGTCCATGACGTCATTTACGTCAGTTGGTTTGTGGGCCAGAATCCAGACACATTTGTCCTTTACTGGAAACACCGATTTCACATCAATAGACTAAACGCAATTATATATACAAAATGGCCAAAGGAAATTTTATATACAATATGCACACAATCAATATGGGATCACTCCCTACAAACGTGTTGTTTGTTTGTTTGGTTTTCATTGTTACTCTTTCGTTTGTTCTTCTTTTAAAACTAGTGAGTGCATATAAGATTATATTCTTCATCATGTTTTCAAATGTCATTTTGACTATCAGTTTGAATTTTTTACCATGCAATGAGCTAATTCAGCTGCTTTCCACAATATATACACTTAAATGTAATTAAGAGACTTCTCTAAAGACCATTTTCTAGAACAATACAGACTGGATTCAAACGAGAGATGTTTTCTATTGACAAGAGCTAGCTAGCTAGCGCATGAAACTGTTCGCGCGAAAGATTTCCCCAGTGATATTTTGGGATATAGCGCCCATGTAAACATTTATATTTGTCATATTATAAACGTGGGAAGTTGATAGCTTTAGTTTGGTATGGATGTGTATGAGTTGTTTTAACGAGATACGTGGTGGCAGGGTGGTTGTACTGTAGTGTTCCGCTGAATCCGCCCCTCCAACTTTGGTGAAAGTATTCAACATTTTGAAATATCATGACTGACACAGCAACAGTTGGAAACTACGTATATAGATGGAAATTGTTGTGATAGTTTGATGTATGTGTGTGGTTGCTCCACTACGTGTCACGTGCGATCATATTACAATACCATGAAACAGAATTTCGACGCGATGAAAAACGGCGCACAAAAATGGGTTAATCACGTGACTTCCGCTCCGCTTTCGCATAGCATCATGGGAACATTAATTTCCCAAAAGAAATGGTGAAATCACAGAATCGGAAGTGGACCAACGGGATGGTTATGAAATTACCAACTTCAGTTTTTCTGAACAATTCCTATGTGATTTAGGCCTATAGATTAGTTTCATTTTGACCAATTTCGTTGGTTAGCTGAACGAAAACCAGCGAAGACGTCATGACATGGTCCATGACGTCATTTACGTCATTTGGCTTTGTGTGCCAGAATCTAGACACATTTGGTCTCTACCGGAAACACTGATTTCACATCACTAGACTATAGACGCAATTATATACTATTATGTTTATTGTTCACCTCCATCAAATTTGGAGAGCATATATACAAAAGACAAATGTACATATATAAGTATGCATGACAATATGTGAACACAAAACAACTTGTGTGCACAGAACACTATTGAATTAGACATTGTAAGAAGACACGTACAATTATATAGTAAGTTATATGTTATATTTGCGTGCGATGGCACTTGCATTGCACTCACGATGCCATGTCACACACATGGTTATGTTATGAAATTTAATAATTTCAGTGTCCAATATCGTAAATGTTTTGCAAATGTATCTATATCACATGCGTCCGGTCTAGATGTATGTACCACATTCGTTACAGTATAACTGTTACAGATATACGAAATAGATAAACATCTCCTGCGTGTACGTGGTATATATACAACTCGTAGTGTTTATATTTGATACATGAAATTAGACTTGTGTCGCCATATTGTGCGATCATCGACAATTTATAATTTTATATACACATGTAATATCACATGGAAGTGGCCCATCCATTAATTAATAATTTCTTGTCCGATTTTAAATATATCACATGCGTACATGTGGTCTAGATATATGTACCACGATCAGTATAGTGTAACTGTTACAAGATATACGGAATATATTAATATTTCCTGCGTGTGGTCTATATACTATACAACGCGCAGTGTTATGAATTCAGACTTGTGTTAATGTGCGATCAAGGATAATGTATCAATTATTATACACAGGTAATGTAATAAACGCATATAATGTCACATGGAAATGGCCCACGCAATAAACTGTTAAACCAATATAAGAGTGGCATGTTGTTGAATTTGGTGGCCACCGTCATTGGCTTTGTTGTGGGAATTTACACTACATTTTTTTTGCCACTTGTTTTAACATGTTTGCCATTCCTGATTTCCTCTTAATGAATCGCTTGCACATAGAAGGAATGTGGCTGTAGAGTGTATTATTTGGTTCTGTTGGTTCATAGAAAAGTTGGATGTCACCTGTTGAAGTCTAGATCCGAAGAACAGTGCACATAAATTCACCGGTGATAATTCAAACATGGATAGAAATGTTTGAATTCCGAAGCAGTTTAGAATGAAATCCCAGTATTGGTTCCTAGCAGATATTAATAAACTAGATTGGCAGGAAAACATTATGTGCACCAGTTCGTTTTCGTACCGTGTAGAACACAGTGCACACGGGGAGTTGTTCACAAATGTAGTTCTGTTCAAAAGTCGTGCCATATTTGTGTACTTTGAGGAGTGATGTGTACCAATTAGTTGCAACCTGTCCCATACCGGCCATACGTTAAGTGGGTTTCGATGAGACAAGGATAGAATATTCAAATGTGGATCAGTCGTCACAGCTGAGAGCCATCCGTTGGAGTAATCGCGCATCACGGATTCTTTTGCTATGGTCTTCCATGCACCAGTTGTGGGAAAGACACCATCGTCCAAAAACGTGAACAGATAGTTAATGAGGCTATATTTATAAAGTATCTGGAATATGTCATGAGAAAAGCCAGAATTGGATCGGTTGAACAGACGTTGTTGGTGAGCTTTTAGAAGAAATAGTCGGAGTGGAGTTTGGTGGTGCATTGGCAGGTGGATCAGATTTCCAAGGAAGCAGAGTTTTCTTATATGTATTTGCTGTTCGATTGGCATAAGGCCGAGTAACCCAAGTGATAATCGTGTGCTGGCTCTCTTCGGAAGTGTTTGGATACTTTTCACACAAGTCCGAAGTGATCTTTCCATAATGGGGAGGCTCGATGCGTATTCTAATGGGAACAGTTCGCATCCGTATAGAGCCTTGGGCAGAACTACACATCGTAGGATTTCTCGCAACGAGGAAGGAGTCAGTGAAGAAGTGTTAGCGTTCCGTGCTATGGAGATGAACGTTTTCCTTAGTTTTGAAGAGACGATGTGTCCTTGGGTTCGTCCATTGGCGAACTTGTTTTGAACTATACCAAGATGAGTACATTCTGTTTGTTCGGGTATACTGTCTGGTCCTAAATTCCATTTTCTGCTTGACTTAGAGTAGCTGGACTTTGATTCGTTGAAGACTACGACATTGCTCTTGGTACACGAGAAAGAGAAACACCATTTGTTGCTATACTGGTGACAAATGTCTAAAAGTTTATCCAGACCACCTTTAGAAAGAGATATTAAAGTGATATCATCGGCCGTTGTTGGCGCGACACACGAAGTACTGTTTATTGTTAGTCCCATCCGAGTGGTCGATAACGTTTCCAGAAGTTCATTAATATAGATCAGGTAGCAAAATGGCGAGATAATACTTCCTTGTCTGGTTCCTTGTACTATATTGAAGGAGTTTGATAAGCAGTTATTATACCGGACCCGGCTCGTAATATCACTGTAAATACAACTGAGCATGCGTACGGCCTTTCTAGAAAAGCCGAGGTGAATAAACTTATACAGGAGGCCAGTGCGCCAAACTTTATCAAAGGCCTTTTTTGAATCCAAAAACGCCACAAACAGTTTGGAATTGTTATCTTGAGCATATGAGATAGCCTCCTGGAGAATGAAAGATGTCATGTTACATCCAATCCCTGCTTGAAATCCATTCTGTAAAGAACTAGGGAATGTCGCAAGCATAGGGCTATTCATGAGTCGCTTTAGGAGTATACCTTCAAATACTTTGTAAACAACTGGAAGAAGAGATATAGCTCTGTAACTATCGGGAAGTGTGGATGGCTTCGGTTCTCCCTTGTAAAGAGGGACAATAATTCCTGATTTTAGAGACGGGGGAATCCACTCGTATTCGAGAAAGGAGTTGAATAATTTGCACAAACAAACATGCAGCAATTCAGATCCGAAGAGAAGGTGTTCGTTGACTATGTCATCACACCCGCTCGCTTTTCCGCGCTTAAGCTTCTGCGTAATGGATGTCACCTCTTGTACAGCTATTGGCTGTCCAAGAATAGAACATTCAGTGTTGTCACTGTTAATAAATGAAGAAACTTGATTATTAACATATTCTTCGAATGTTGGATCTTCATGTTTATTTTGGGAATACAAATCTTGAAAGTATGCGGCCCAACCAGAAAGAACGTCGTTGTGATCGCGGAGCACATGACCATCGAATTCCATCACAGAACCTATACCAGATGAAACCCCACGACGAGGCCGTAAAGAGCGCCTCCATCACATAACCTATACCAGATGAAACCCCACGACGAGGCCGTAAAGAGCGCCAGAAAAGTTTGTGGTTGTTTCTTGCATATGTGTCGAGTTTGCTGTTCTGTGCAGCCGAGAAGTTATTAACAGCATGCCTGTGAGCGCGTCGAAATACTCGTTTCTCATGTTTATAATTCACATATGTTTGATAGTCTGTGCTGCGTGGTCTTCCGTCCTGAATCCAAGTTAAGTGCAGTGATTTCAGATGCTTCTTAATGTTGTCGAGTTCCACGCTCCAATATGGTTTGGTATGACGCTTGGTGGGTTTTGGTGGTATAGCACTTAAGGATGCGGAGTGTAGGACGTCAACAATGTCGGAGTAGTAGGAATCAATATGATTTTTAGAGGTGATTTCACGGTTAGCAAGTACGATGCATGTCACATCCAAATGGTCGTTATATACAATGCTATTCAATTTGTCCCAAGCGTATGTTCGTTTATTTCGTATCGGCCTATGTAGATCGGGGCGCATCAGCAGCGTCAAGGTACCTGTGATTGGCATGTGGTTTGAGGTATTCATAGCCTGGTCAGATAAAATCGCACAGTCAGATACCAGGTCTCTGTCACGAGATAGTACGAGGATATGATCAATAAGCGATGGTTGATTCAATTGACAGTATGGTATGCACGAATGTTCACTGCCTCCACACATATCGCTTGCTGTTATTGAAATAAGTTCACAGTCATCGAGAAATCTCAGAAATAGGTCGGACCTATCGTTCAAAGGAGTTATGACGCCGTTCGAATAACCCTTAGGCAAGTGGGCATTAAAGTCACCCATTAGTACCATAGAGCCTTCGGTTGAGTAGGATGCACATACGATATCTAGTGATTCCAGACAGTCGCTGAAGTAGTCATCCCCGTGATTAGTACTGGGAAGATAAACTTGGACGACGGTTATAACAGTATTTTTGAACACTAATTGCACGCCGACAAATCGGTTCTCATCTAGGCTTATTCCAATGCAGTTGCGTTGTAGCGATTTATGAATAAAAAGGGCTACGCCGTCTCTCGTGAATTCTCCACCTGATTTTGTTTTAATAATTGTTCCAGCTTTTGACAGACATACATATTTATCGCTTAGTGATTTTAAGAAGCTCAGGTTTTCTGAATTTAACCAGTGTTCTGAAACTCCAACGATGTGGTATATATCTTGTTCCAATATTTCATGTAGGTATGTGGCACTGCTTTTTATGGCAGTCATTTACGTCAGTTGGTTTGTGGGCCAGAATCCAGACACGTTTGTCCTTTACTGGAAACACCGATTTCACATCAATAGACTAAACGCAATTATATATACAAAATGGCCAAAGGAAATTTTATATACAATATGCACACAATCAATATGGGATCACTCCCTACAAACGTGTTGTTTGTTTGTTTGGTTTTCATTGTTACTCTTTCGTTTGTTCTTCTTTTAAAATTAGTGAGTGCATATAAGATTATATTCTTCATCATGTTTTCAAATGTCATTTTGACTATCAGTTTGAATTTTTTACCATGCAATGAGCTAATTCAGCTGCTTTCCACAATATATACACTTAAATGTAATTAAGAGACTTCTCTAAAGACCATTTTCTAGAACAATACAGACTGGATTCAAACGAGAGATGTTTTCTATTGACAAGAGCTAGCTAGCTAGCGCATGAAACTGTTCGCGCGAAAGATTTCCCCAGTGATATTTTGGGATATAGCGCCCATGTAAACATTTATATTTGTCATATATAAACGTGGGAAGTTGATAGCTTTAGTTTGGTATGGATGTGTATGAGTTGTTTTAACGAGATACGTGGTGGCAGGGTGGTTGTACTGTAGTGTTCCGCTGAATCCGCCCCTCCAACTTTGGTGAAAGTATTCAACATTTTGAAATATCATGACTGACACAGCAACAGTTGGAAACTACGTATATAGATGGAAATTGTTGTGATAGTTTGATGTATGTGTGTGGTTGCTCCACTACGTGTCACGTGCGATCATATTACAATACCATGAAACAGAATTTCGACGCGATGAAAAACGGCGCACAAAAATGGGTTAAAAATCACGTGACTTCCGCTCCGCTTTCGCATAGCATCCTGGGAACAATAATTTCACAAAAGAAATGGTGAAATCACAGAATCGGAAGTGGACCAACGGGATGGTTATGAAATTACCAACTTCAGTTTTTCTGAACAATTCCTATGTGATTTAGGCCTATAGATTAGTTTCATTTTGACCAATTTCGTTGGTTAGCTGAACGAAAACCAGCGAAGACGTCATGACATGGTCCATGACGTCATTTACGTCATTTGGCTTTGTGGGCCAGAATCTAGACAAATTTGGTCTCTACCGGAAACACTGATTTCACATCACTAGACTATAGACGCAATTATATACTAGTATACGAAGTGGCTTTAGCTCTGAGGGCTCAAGAACGGCATGCCGCTCTTTGGCGATGAGGGCTAAGGTATACGGCTCTATATAGTCGGACACTGGAGATCGAGCAGTACGGATGATAATGTAAGACCGTTCTTTATCGCGCCAGGACCACGTATAACTAAATATTGGTATATACCGATGTACACCACTCATGTGCCCCGTTCTTTGACGTTTGTCACTGAATAGCAGTATACCGTCCTTTAGTGCGAGCGCCGAAGAGCGGTAGGCCCATACCGTTCCTTGGTACCAACCGCTGAAGAGCGGTATATCCTACCGTTCTTAAGCGTATCAGACACATAAAGATGAAGAGTGGTATACCACTCTTTAGCGTTTGGTTCTAAAGAACGGTATAGCGTGTCAGGCCCATATAGCTAACTAGCTATATACTGCTCTTAAGCCACGGCCTTATATATATATACACATACACGATTTATTGACCGTACTAACACGGGACATAAATATAGGCTCTATCAGCGTGTAATCGCTTTTGTTAGAAGTTAGGAAACAGCGTATATAATGTATATTTGACTTTGATAAGTCTTTTAGTCACCAGTACCCAAATCAAAGCTTTATTACAACGACACAAATTAATGAGTATCACGCATAACACATATACAACTTTTTATATACAATATGCACACAATAAATATGGGATCCTGGATCCCTCCCTACAAACGTGTTGTTTGTTTGTTTGGTTTTCATTGTTCCTTTTTTGTTTGTTCTTCTTTTGACCTAGTGTGTATATATAAGATTGTATTATTCATCATGTTTTCAAATGTCCTTTCGACTATCAGTTTGACCTGCAGGCATGAGCTAATTCAGCTGCCTTCCACAATGTATACACTTAAATGCATTAAGAGACGTCTCTAAAGACCATTTTCTAGAAAAAATACAGACTGGATTCAAACGAGGGATGTTTTCTATTGACAAGAGCCCATGAAACTGTTCGTGCGAAAGATTTGCCCAGTGATATTTTGGGATAATGCGCTCATGTAGTCATTTATATTTGTCATAGATAAACGTGGGAAATTGCTAGGTTTAGTTTGGCATAGAGGTGTATGAGTTGCTGTAACGAGAGGTGTGGTGGCAGGGTGGTTGTACTGTAGTGTTCCGCGGAATCCGCCCCTCCAACTTTGGTGAAAATATTCAACATTTTGAAATCCCATGCTGTGACAAAGCAACAGTTGGAAACTACGTGTATAGATTGAAATTGTTGTGACAGTTTGATGTATTTGTGTGGTTGCTCCACTACGTGTCACGTGCGATCATATTACCTTATCACTATATACCATATAACTGAAACAGACTCAATTCGGGAGCCTTTATTCAGCGGCGGACAGGAGTTGGGCACATTGTGATTTTAAACGAACCTATTGGGAGACTGTATTCAGCGTGCAGCTTAGGGACCACAGGCCCCTACATTGCGACCCATTTCTGGGTTTACTTTATTTCACTATATCTTTATTATCTACTCCCCAATCTACATATATATGCATGCATAGTGGAACGCCACACAATCAATATTACTTTAGAACTGTACTGACTGAAACATGATCTATTTGTGCACTGCGAGCTCATTATATCATCTTAAACAGCGCGCGATTCGAGCGTCTGTTGATCTTTTAAGCAATATTGTATCAGATTTACACTCAACTGCATGATTAAAAGAGCATTAATTGGCGCCGATAGTATTGTTGAAAATGTATTAGTCCCGACTCGGATGTGGGTTTTTTTAAGATTGCATGCTTTGTCATGCTGGACTCATTCGCTGCTTCCTTGCAAACTTGTTTATAAACTATTAATCCCTCCACGCGACACCCCGGGGAATTAAGTTACCCATATTTCCCCTCAATATGTACACGCTCTTTCTTGCTCTTTGATGTTACTTTAAATTATTACACCGGTTTAGCTGTGCTAAAATATTATCGATGCCTGCTAATCCACTGAGCACGCTGTCGAAATTTTACATTATAAGCATACGTGTTCCATACATTAATTGGCGTTATGCTATATTCTCGGGGGTCTCGTTGGCTCAATTGATTAGGAGGTACAACTCCAAGCAGTTTCTCCCTCCAGCGATGGCGATAAGGGTTCAAAGCCACATGTTTCCATCGTGGACTTCGTAACTCGAAATCGTTATCCGGTTGAGTTGCGGCGGTTTGCCGCACATGGTCGACATATTTACTCCACGAATAACACTGGCAATGTCATGTTATGGCATTAGATGCTAAAAGCTACATTAAACTCCAATTAATCAATCAATCACGTATGCTATACTCATATTTTACTCATCGTGAACGCAATCCACACCCGTTAATTACATGCGTGTGAGGTTACGTCGCGACTACTGAAAGTCGTAACTTTGTTTATTACTCTAACCATAAACTAATTCATATTAAAAATTAAGTTTGATTTTTATGATAGCCTGTTGACCAGCAAACTTATAACACTCAAATGTGTTATGTTTTAATATATTAGCGACATCCACGAACTCGCTACTGCCAGGGATGCATTGACATTGGCGCGCAATCACCCTGTAACGTTAGACGATCATCAACGACAATTGGTGGTGGATGAACTGAAATTAAGGCCACTGGTCAGTGGTTTGACACCGCGAATTCACCCTCAAAATATACAACTTTATAAGCTGTGATGAAGTTAGTTACATACTTGTGAAAGATATGTATAGCAGTGTGATCTATTTCCGAATCCGTAACGTAAATCGAAACTTTGCTTGCTAAGAGACATTCACCCCTTGAAACTCGTTGAAGGCTGACGTTGAAGTCGCCATGGAAATATTACAGTCCATCACTTACTACATGCGTGCATCAAGTCACAGAATATTTTTTGAAGTATTCCCTAAACAATAAACCAATTCAATAAAATGATTTGTGGATGGCAGATAAGCTTGAACACGAAGAAGTAGCTCGAACCATTGCTCAGTTGAGTACCAACTAATCAGTAATGATCTAAATCAAAGGGTGCATATTTACTTCCAATCGTATCCCACATTCACATGATACAAACAACGCTGGAGTCTCTGCATCGATGCATGGACAGGCGCCATATACAATCACTGACATCACATAAATCATACACTGAAAATATTGATATTGACATTGACAAAAAGAAGATATCTCGGAGCTAGCCAACGTTCGCTGTTCCACATATTTATAGCTATAGTGCAGGAGACATGAACAAATTATTGGCTGACGATATATTTCTAAAAGGCTGTAGACCGTGGATATCATACTGCCTTAGGGAGAGGTGTCTGCGTTGAACGTAACGTCAGGGGACCACATGTATAAATGTCTTTATATTGGCAGTTATACCAACCCTCTAGTGGATATCATATAGTTTCATATGAAAATACTAGATTACATATCGCAACATAACATCATTTTGTGGTGGCGTTTTTTCATGCAATTAGCAATTGGATAATTCTGATCACATCAAAATGAGACAAGCAGAGCACAACAACGCGCAGATGCTGAGATAACATGATTAGTGACTAAAGGGGTGTCACTCTAAATCCACGTTGGTAGCACAAAGTATATTCAGTAATCTACCTTGTATCAAATGTTACATGTATGGCGAAATGCATCGAATAACTCGTACGTGCGTGCGTGTGGAGTTAGGTATGTACCCAATATACACTGATGCGATGGGTCGAATGGCGTTGTCTGCCATAAAGTTATCGTCCCGCAACGACAGCAAATTATTAAAAGAAGCGGTCGAAGAACAGCGAGTATGATCCGTATGAAAGTCCCCCTTTTTGTCAATAAAGGTGTCAGGACTCTACATACCGCGTAACCCAGTGAACATGAGTTCAGCATTAAGCAAATTCAAAATAACGCAGAGCGTTTAGAACGAATGCACAGAATGTGTCTGAAAAACATGCAGGGCCTTCACACGAGGACTAGGACTGACATGGTACTCTCCTTAGTAGGTGTTCCACCCATCGAATATTACATAAGAAAGAAGAAATTATCACTGGTATGCGGTCTATGTGCACTGTCACCTGGAAAAACAGTTAAAGATTTATTCATTATGCGCATACTGAACACTTTAATCGATAGGGTGGACACTAAATCTTTCTCACATGATTTATGTCAAATTTTTCGAGATCAACACCTTTTTGATTACCTTGAATCGTACATATATACTTCAATTTTTCCAAGTAAATTAGTGTGGAAAAAACTCTGTAAGGAATCACTAAGTGTTCAATATACTTCTGAATGGACGACACGGGTAACATTTAACTCTGAGTTTTCCAGATTCATTTCTGTGCATAATAAGTTCACTATGTCCGAATTATGGCAAACATGTTCAAAATTCCCTAACGACAAATTCGCATCCATTCTAATTGCACAACTTCTTTGCCTGATACCAGGCTCTTCTGGTCTTTGCACCCTTTGTAACACTTTATATGTTGATTTGTTATTGCATGTTATATTAGATTGCCAGAAATTCCGTTTGGTACAGATTTATTGATCAATTTGGCATAGACTGTTTTGTTCACGTAGATAACTTAACACAAAATCAAAGACTTGAATTATTTATTGGCAAATTTCCTACTTGTATTCATACAGACGTGGATGCTCGCGATTGGATAAGATTCTTCGTCAAATCAACTAGGTATTTGTGGGACTTATGGACAAGTCCATCGCCCCAACCTGCTATTAGTGAAAACTATACATAGACGTTCATAGACACGACATATATATTCACTATTCAAAAACAACATTGATGACTCGAAAATAATAACAATGTTAAATAATATGTGGCTAGTACATATTACATTATAACATACATACGAATTACTGTATATATACGATTATAGACAGTAGCTAAGCTCCAGTTCCAGGAGCTTACTGATGCGCGCCACAATACACAGGCATTACTTTAATCCGGCGCCATTTATTTTCATCTCGCAAATCGATGATGACCTTGCGCATGTAAATATGTTGCTTTAGATTTGTATCTTGCCTCACCATGTATTGTTTCTCCTTTTTTTTTTTTTTTTTTTTTTTTTTTTTAACTAATTAAAAATATTTTTTGTATTTTTTGTTTCCTTTACTTGATGTAGATTTTTTCATGTCAATTTTGTTTTAGACCTTTATACCACATTTTTTTAATTACTTCATTCTTTTTTTTGCTTTTTTTTTCTTCTTTCGATTTAATATTTTCTTTTTTCTTGCACTTTCATGTTTGATTAGAGATTATTTTGCAAATCTTTATGTAAATGTGTTAGTTTCCTGTGTTTGTCTGAAACTCTCCATGTATGGAAGAAAGAAATAAATATATATATTAAGCAAATTCAAAATAACTACGAAGACGAAACATGTTTCTGAAGCCTCAGCGGCGAAGCCTCACCTAATCGGCTTACGGTTATTGGCTACCAGTGGCCTCTGGTAATTACTGTGCTAATGTATTCAAAGTCGTAGCACACGGTTTGTAAGCAATTAAACAATCATTCCGTGGTAGACTGCCCGATGTGAATTATCATTTTCATTTGTATTATTATTTTAACGCGTTAGTAGTAGTACTTTCGCCATGTTTTCTATTTGATTGTTTATTCATTATGTATTCTCAGCAACGTGTCCTTATATATTGAAGTTCTGGTTAATAAATTTTATTCTATTGTAGTCTGCGCTTCTGAAATATGTATGGAGAGCCACCTGGAACTATAAAGTTTGTATGGTCAGAAACTGTCGCGCGATTTATATAGAAGGTGAGAAAAACCTACCTCTTACCATCTATACACCAAAGTCCGTTCCAGCGTTGCACCTGACATCGCATATCAGAGTTACCATTCGTGATATTCACACATACATCATTGAGGGTCAGATTTGATGAAGTGTTGATGGCGACGTTTCGACTAATTTGATAACATAATTACTCGGCCATCCCGAAACCAACACGTCGCCCTCAACTGCCACGTTCACCCAGTCGCGAGCAAACGGAACCTGTTCAGCAGCCACCGAAACCCGTCCAGTTTCTTCTCGATAGCCACTCGCTCAACGTCACCAACCAAACCAGCATACCTCACATCAACCAACGAATTATTACCATCCACCTCACCGCCCCCTGAACCAGCTCAACATCACCTCACAGGTATGCCCCAAACCTAAAAAACCATGTCAACATCATCACCCATCAGCATACCAACCAGGCTATCCGATCTAGCTACACATATTCCCGCTTCAGTCAATGGCTTTCCACCCACCAGATGACTTGGCTCACATCATAGCCCCCCACCCAACATATCGGCCCGTCCCAGATTACAAAAAGGCAGCCCTGATGAAAACCGTCACTTAACTTTTCAATGACTAACTACTCGTTAGTTATACATTCATTGCGTGTGTTTCCCTGTGTATGGTTTATGTGTATAAATATATTTAGTTGAATGTTCTCTAAATGTATATCGATCCCTCCATATCCTATCCCTTAACTAATTCCCTCTATTAGCTATAGGCTCATATCCATCCCAGACTGAAGACCCATTTTTAATCCTTGAACACATTGTCATGCGTTACATTATGACTGGGAGTGGATCACCCATAACCATCCACGGTCCAAACAAACACATCCCGTCACGAGCTGACAGAATATATCCAATCGGATTAAGCCACCCACCCAACCATTGTAAACAAGAACAAATGGGCGGAGCCTATACAACATTAAAACTGCTCCCCGTGTATGTGAATCAAAGTCATGTTTTTAGCATTGGATTAAAATATGTTCCTTCAACGACACCCAGCCATTCGCAAATAACAAAGGACTTCAACTTACTGGAACGTTTAACACGGCTTAAATATATCTTCAATGAACCGGTGAGTACTATCAAACCTAAACACCCCTTCTCCTTCAAATCCCTGTACACACCCTATAGCTGGCAACTCAGTAGAGGGCTACATGTATCCACCGAAATTGTGAATGTTTTGTAAATGCTTTTGAAAATATCCCAAGGCGCCGCGACAACCTTACCCTGCAATTACGCACAGTTCTGTTTGAATAAAATAACAGGGACAAAATTATGATAATATATATACATATATGTTATCACTAAAAACATCTAATTCGCCATAATAAACCACCCCCTTCCGACAGAACTACATATGCAGGCCAATATTTAGCTCGAAACATAATCCCATTGTGTAAACATGTATGTTCCTACTAATAATCCCATTCGCCCCATACCAGGTGTGTGTTCAGCTATACTTCTTCTTCCTCTTGTTCATAAGTTCCCCCGTTGATTTGTCGAGGCACTCCGGTTATGGATGAATTTTGACTTTGCAGTCCACAAGTCTTTATACTTGAATAATAGGCCTACTAGAATCCTCACAATTGCCTGTACGTAATAGAGTTAGATAGTCGAATGTCACATTGAGCTCACAGTGGGGACTGAGAGAGTTTGGAAGCCACTTTTCCTTTTGACCTTAAGGATCTTAAATCTTCTTGAGTGGATCTGATAAAGATACTCTCTTGAGTAGAGTTCAACCAGGACGGGAGTGTCTTCTGCCCAGTCGATAGTGGCATCAGGAATGTCTGGGTGGGTATGGTCTAGAAGCAGTTGTGTAAGGTTTGCCGAGTTATTAAGAAGTAGTGGAGAATCGATTTTGGGAAGTACTGACTGGAGTCTGATCCGCAGTTTGGAGCGCTGCTTTTCATAAGTAGGGCAAGTCGCTATGACGTGTTCTCTGTCTTCTGCCGCCAGGTTACGGGTAGGGCATGTCGGATTTACTTTATGTTGCTTGAAGACAGCCTTGTTTGCTTGTAGAGTGTAGGTACCGGAGGGGAATTTGCCTTCACCTCTGCTCTTCTGGCATCATAGATGCTTGGTCTGACATGTTTGTAGATACTATGGACGGAATTCCAATGGAAACTTTCTGGGTTAAGGTGTCTAAGTGTTGACTTTGTAGGAATGTCATTTTTCCATTGTGTGGAGATGTTTTCCATAACCGCTTCTTCAAGAAGTGAATGCCAGGTGGCCTTGCTGTGGGGGGAGGTGTTCGATGATGGAAAATGCTGACGGTAGATTATATGTTATAAGAAGCCTCCTGATGTGTGAGAACCAACTCTTGTCTTCTAGGTTTCTAGACGTAAGCTGTCTGCAGGCAATTTTATGCTCTATAGATTCTGGGGAGCTGGCGATCCGGAGAAATAGGTTCAACATATTATTGTGAATGATAGTGGAAATACGTGGGATGCCTAAGAGTAATTTAACTGCTGTTGATGAAGTCCTCTTGGGTAGGTTCTGTATCTGACGTATGAGTTTGTCTTGGAAGCTGTCAAGTTTATTGTAATGTGTTGTAGCGAGTTTAGTCTGCGGAGGCTGGGGAATTTCTTGGCCGAAGATGCGGAGATTTTCTGTGAGTTTTGCGTTATAGACTAGGCAGTTGCTCTTAGAAGCGTTGATTTTTATCTGTTATTGTTTGAGAAATCCTCTACTGTCGAGAGTTTGTGCTGAGCTTCAATCACAGAGTGGGACATTAATGCAATGTCATCTGCACATGTTGTGTGTGGAATTTTTATGTTTCCGATCATCGCGCCATCAAACCTTAACTCAAGACTTAGAAGGAGTTGATTGTTGAATCTTTTTTACTGTGCAGTGGAGAGGATGCCTCCCTGGCGGACTCCTTGCTTTATGTTAAACATATCGGAGAGTTGACTTCACCATCGGACTCTGGGTGTCATATCAGTGTATAAAGTACGTAGTAATATCCAATATGATCCATCAATTCCATCGAGGTACAATTTTCTGAGGTGAATGTTGTGGTCGACGACATCAAAGGCTTTCTGTGCATCGAGAGTGATTATTATTAGTGGTTTCTTTTCCATTTGAGCTTCGTTGATACATTCTGTGACAATCAGGGCTGAGTTTATACAGGAGGTACCTTTGGTGAAGCCGGATTGTAGCGGTGACTGATCTGATGAGATTATTTTGTTGTGTCTTGTGTTAAAGATATGCTCGAGGATCTTGAGAATGAGAGGGGTGACTGTAATGCCTCTGTAGTTTGTGGGAAGACGTGGGTCTCCTTTTTGTGTAAACATGAGTCAGAATGCTTCTCTGAATAAACATGTTAAAAAATTGTGCAAGTTAGATGAATACTACTGGTGGTGAGTTCTTTATATGCTCACTCGCGAGTCCAAATATGTCCTGTGCCTTATTTGTGTTGAGATTTCGGACAATCTCGTATATTTCAGTTATTGTGATGGGTTTGGTAGGTATTCCCTGGTTACTGCAGTCACTTGTTATCCTGAGGAGGTCATTGTCCACCATTTCCATGTGTGTTGAGTTGAAAGTGGGGTCTTTCTGTGGGGTTGCAAGCTGGGCAAAGTATTTATTCCAGCCACTAAGGATCTCTTCTGTTGTGGAATATACATTTTCATCAGTTACAAGTTCGGTTATATGTTCCGACTTCGTGGCCCTCTGCTGTTTAACTAACTGGAAAAAGGTTTTTGGATCGTTCTTTGCTTCCATAATAGCCGTTAATTTCTTACATCGGAGTTGGGCGAGATTACGTCGCTGGATTTTCCTAAGTGCTTTCTTTGCTTCTTTCATTTTCATACGGGAACTGTTATCTGGATCGGTGGGTCTTCCATCCTGTTTCCACTGGTAAAAACAGCTTTGCTAATCTTCACGGCTGCTGCAACATCCTGATTCCATGTCTTCTTATGGTGTGAGTGCATCTTCTTTGGAGGGGGCATACTTGGTTTTGCAGCATTTTTTAGGACGTCAGTGAGGTGTAATATGGCTTGGTGCGCTTGAAATTCGTTCGCATTTGGCGGGAGTTCCATGTGAAGGTTATCTTGCAGTATGATATGCTATCTCTCCTGGTCTAGCTTGCTCCAGTCAATTTTTTGTGTGTGACGTATCAAGGGAGGTCTCTGTAAGAGCTATATTGATGACTGCTGTAACGGGAACGTGGTCTGAAGTATTATTTTGTTCCCTATCATAGACGTGTGTAGATTCTATGAGTTGGAGAGCTTGTTTTGTGCCAAATAGATAGTCGATGACTGCTGCTGATTTACCATTAACATGGAATAAGGTTGGTTGTGTAGACTGCAACGAGGATAGACTGTATTCTGTACAGAAGTGAACGAGTTTGGAGTCCTGATCATTCCCTGGACGAAGTAGCAAGGAACCATTCATGTCGCCTCATAGGAAGACAGCATGAGTTGATCTGAATGTTTTTTATTATTTCTGCTGCTTCAATGAGAGTGGCTAGATATTCAGCTGTAGAGTATCCGCCTCTACCGGGTAAGTATCCGCAGATAATACACATCGGGGGAGATGTGACAACTTCCAGAACAGCAAGTCTGGAGCCTCCATCTGGATGTTTACGAATCTTGATGTTCAGTCTTTTATTGTAGAAAATAGCAATCCCACCATAACCTCGTGGTACTTGTGTGAGAGGTATGGGATCTTCTGAGTCTACTGCTTTAGCATGGACGGAGTGAGTTTTTGAGAATGTAGTAAGTAATTCAAGTTGAAAGTCGTATAGCCAGTGTTCTTGTACACACATGAAGTCGACTGTATTCAGAAGGTGTTGTAAATATGTAAGGTTGCTCTGTACATTCTTGATATTTAATGTTCCTATGACAATCTTCTCCTGCTTGTGTTGAATGAGGCCCGGCCGTGCTCTAAAAAAGACTGCAAATTGGCTGTGGAGTCAGGGGTGCTATCGGTAAGTTGCTCGAGGACTGCACTCGGAGAGTTTATCGAGAACTGAGGTTGGGGTTCTGTGTTCCTATAGCTGTTCTTTCTCGGTGTATGGTGCTCATCTGGGAGTAAGGTGACATCTTTGTTTACGGGTTCTAGCTCTTCTGTAGAGAGTTCATTAAAAGCGATGGCCTCTGGGGAGGAGTTACGTTTGGTTTCCTGCATTGTGAACTTAACTCTTCTCTGTGGTGTGCTTTGTAGTTGCGATTTACAGGTACAAGTAGTGTCTCTTTGTTCTGTCCCCTTTGGGCGACTTCTACGGCGGGGTGGGTATCTTTGTCTAAACGTTGAGGGTGGCCTTTTTCCAAGATGATTTCTTGGGTAGGTTGCTGAATCAGTAACTGGGTTGTTATGGTATTTAGATTGGAAATCCTGAGGAGTCTGTTGAGGGTGGGCATGTGTGAATGCCTGAGACTGGTGTGTATGTTGATACTGTGTAGACTGCCATTGAGGTGGGTGCGTCGGAGGAGGGTACATCTGCCAGAAGTGTGGAGGTTGAGGATTGTACTTAGGTTGATTGAAGACGTATGGTGGTTGAGGTGGAGGAATCCATGGGTTAGTGGTCATCCTTGGGAGGTGTGGTGGAGGGATTATGTTATGTTCATTTGGGAAGAGATCAGCTCTTAAGGCAAGTTGCTCCAATTTATTTACTATAGCCTTGAGATGGTCCACTTCGAGCTCTCGTACTTGGTGTCTAAGGACGAAAATAGCGTCGTCTGTATCAGCCTCATTATTGGGATATTTACATTATGTTCACTTTGTGTTATTACCGCCACAAAGTGGTGTACACTGGTGTACAGATTTGTATAGACTCATGGTCGACTGGAGGAATTTATTCTTGGATATTTTTTGTTGTACCTTACTCAATCGTACCAATAGAATCACGTATATGATGAAATTGTAAAGTTAACGGCATCCGTGTAAAACACGTTTTTGAAAATATAATAAATCGTATCCATAGGGTCAGGACAGGCTGAAATTGTAAACTTAAAGTCACAGGTGTAATAATATGTTGTTGAAAATATAAATACTCTGATAGCCTGAAAATAATACATCACCCATTGGGAGCCCCTGATGTATTTTTTGGATATTTTTATTTGTACCGTACTCAATCGTACCAATAGAATCACGTAGATGCTTAAATTGTAAAGTTAACGCCACCGGTGTATAATATGTTTTTGAAAATGTGATAAATCGTATCGATAGAGTCAGGACAGGCTGAAATTGTAAACTTAAAGTCACTTGTTGTTGAAAATATAAATAATCTGATAGACTGAAAATAATATGTAACACATTGGGAACCCCTGGTTTAGTGAAGTGCATTGTGGTAGTTTAATTGTGATTCTCCTCCATCTTTATTTTCTGGAATTATCACCAAGATTTCTCCACTCAATTCTCTTAAAATGTACCCTGATCGGTCAAATGATTTTGATAATTCTATCTAAATACATGTTAGCTACTATTCGGATCTGCTATCCCAGTCGAAAAGGGTTTAGTTTGACCAAAATGGCTATTGTCAATTTGACAAAAGCTTGTTTACAAACTGCGTCTACTCGATGACCCGGCCGTCCACTCCACGCTGTAATTAGTGTAAATTTATTATCGAAAACAAATTCAATTTCTTCCATCTAAAACAAAATTACGCGCTGAACTCTGTCATTTTAAGAATATAGTAGTATTACACACATACACACCAAGTTTTAGCTCAAAATTTTGAAAAATGACAGTTTTATAGACATAAATCGATTTTAATGGGAAATCCTGTGTTAAATTTTATAATCGAAAAAAAATAAAAAATTCTTCGATCTAAGACATAATTACGTGCTGTACCCTGTCATTTTTGACCGGTTCTACCTGATAATTGTGTAACAGTACAGTCGCGTTACTTTATACGTCAACATTGGTCATTATCACTCGACGAATATATTTCGGTCTATCGTTTCAACCCCTATTCCCCCCGCGTAGCCTGACTAAGTGTCTTTATCGCTCCACTAATTTGTATCGTTTCATCGGTATGAATTCCATATCCAATTATCCACATATAACCAACCCAAACTCTAATCCCGGTCCAATTTATTTATTTCTTTCATCGGTATATAGTCATGTTGCGTAATATTTTATGACTATTCTGGCACTATATAGAGATGACTAAGATTTTTACACCCCCCTATTTTATAGTCTTGTTACAACATTAGAGTTGATATGCATAATATGTCAACATTGGTCGTTATCGCTCTACAAATTTATATCGGTTCAACCCTGTATCGCCCACCCCTCCCTCAATTTATTTTTTCATTTGTATTATAGTCTCGTCACATACACATTTTATCTTTAGTAACTTTTGCTTCAACACGTCGAGTTCCGCTGCAGACAATACAAAACTGACAACATTTTGAAATGTAATCAGGCTTCAAACTCATCTTATCCAAGAAAAACTCTGGTTACATAAGAAATTTGTGTATAAGGTGTACGCCCATTTGTTGCGTTTAAAACCAAAGGTTCCAAGTCAAGGTCCAAATCCCCAACACACTGATGTGAGGTTTAACTCCATCTACATACAGTAATGTCCAAAGTAATTGATCACTTAACCACAGCAAAATTGTGTGTATGTTTTCATGATTCTAAATCCTGAAAAATTACCCATAATTATGCTGTGATTAAAGGGTCAATTACTTTGGGCATTACTGTAACCAATATAAGGATTTGAGGTTTAATGATAACTCCATCTACATACAGTAATGTCCAAAGTAATTGATCACTTAACCACAGCAAAATTGTGTGTATGTTTTCATGATTCTAAATCCTGAAAAATTACCCATAATTATGCTGTGATTAAAGGGTCAATTACTTTGGGCATTACTGTAACCAATATAAGGATTTGAGGTTTAATGATAACTCAATCATCATACAGTAATGTTCAAAGCAATTGACCACTTAACCACAGCAGAATAATGGGTAATTTGTTAGGATTGTAAATGCTGAAAAATACCCATAATTCTGCTGTGGTTAAGTGGTCAATTATTTTGGGCATTACTAAAACCAATATAAGGATGTGAGGTTTAATGATAACTCAATCCTCATACAGTAATGTCCAAACTAATTGACCACTTTACCACAGCAAAATTATTGGTAAATTTTCAGGATTTCAAAACCTGAAAAACGACCAATAATTCTGATGTGGTTAAGTGGTCAATTACTTTGGGCATTACTGTAACCAATAAAAGGATGTGAGGTTTAATGAGAATTCCATCCACATAACTAATAATTATGTGTGAAAATTAAAACAAACAAAATAAATTCCATGATGGCGTCCAATATGGACTGCCTAATTCTGCTCCAAAACATGTATATTGAATATATGGATGTTTATTGGGGAAAACCGATTATTTCAATGATATTTTCATTAACTGGGATCCAAAACCCGACTTACGGGAGCGTGCGACTGTATCTTAAGCATATATGCATATTTAATGAGCCAACAATTGGAATCCCAACAGAGAAGATTGGCGTGGGTCCCTTGCGCGATCTGTCCATCGAAAACTATTTAGACATCTCAAGACACGTAAGACCCAATAACGTAATATACAGAATAGATACATCTATTGCCTGAGTGACTAATATTTATATTTGTTACAATGAGGTCAAATAGTTGCGAAGCCAGCACCACGATTCTTTCCCTCCATAGTAAATCTTAAAACAACTTCTAAAGAATTATTAATTGACCTTATATTTGGTATGAAGCGTCCTTGGTTAACTGGAGTTCAGATTTGTTAACATCACGTCACCAAGTTAATTACTTGCAAAGCCACAGCCATAACTATTTCCCTCCATAGTAATTCTCAAAACAACTTCTTAAGAACAATTGACCAGGTCAGTCGCGCAATTATTGGAAGAGCCACGGTCAAACATTTTTTTTAAAACCAAATGTTACATTTAAATTATTGCTTTATTTAACCAAAAAATAAATTAAATGAGAAAATTAACTTTTACTACTTGCTAAATTTTATCTTTTAATTATTTCATTTAAATGTTAGTATTTACAGTATACTATGTCCAAGTCTTTATAATCTGTTGAGTGACCCCACAGTCGTTTACTTTGTTAGTAATAATTTGAAGGATTACTTGTTTAAACGCAATTGTTATCAAAATATGTTATGTATTTTTTATCATTTCTATTTATATGTAATACTATAATCTTGGTGGCGTTACCATTTCTGACTATGGTGTTCTTGTTGTGTGTTGTTTTGGAGGGTTCTCTGGGATATTGCAGTTTGCTTGCATCCTGAGTATGCGATTTGAGTTTTCTACCTCTGTCAGGCGCGCCTCAAGTTTAGAGATGATCATATTTGCCATATTAAGTTGTTCCACTAGTTCACTGGGTGGGGTGTAATCTTGTTTTTGGTCGCAGTCCTTGTTGTACTTGTATGCCATTTTTTGGTTTTCGGTGGAGGAAGTTCCATCTTCTGTACTGGGCTAGTACTGCAGGGCGAGCCTATGGGTTCCGGGAACTGCAGCTGTTGGATAGGAGTACTGTTTATTTTATTCGTATCCACTGGTGATGGTTTAATCAGCCTAGGAGAGAAGAAATGGTGCTCGGGAGTGCCAAATTCAACACCGGAGACGTCGTTTTTTGGGAGAGAGTCTACTGTTAAGCTGTGTGAAGAATGGAGTGAGATGATGGAACTTGTGTGGGTCTGATACAGAGTGAGTTGTCGACAAGCAAGGCAGCTGTACATGGGTGTACCTTCGTAGAATTCCGTTAACTCTTCATCTAGTGATTCACAGCTGCTATGACACCATTGGAGACATATGTCGCACTGTAATCCTTGTTCATGTTCCTCGACTTGCAGGTTACAATGTGTGCATGGTTCAAAGTTGTGGTGGGCGGGCGGGCATCATCAGTTTTGTATGTGATGGCTTGTAATGGGTCGACATACATGGAGGTGCAGTTTTATGGGTTGTCAATGCTTTTCTTAACACATATATCTATCAGGGCTGCAAAACACCTGTCGAGTGTTGACATTCCGGGTTTCTGTTTGATATTGTTTATAAGTTACGGGAGAATGTCGTCTTGGAAGGTCGGGGTAGCTCTGCCATTTACCAGGAGTGAACATTGGGTATGATACATGTTTAAGTTGAATTTAAGACGCTTTCCAGGTTGACCTGTGACCAATCTGCTCTGGCAGGTGATAACTACTTCTGGTTTATTACCGTTCTTGTCGATGGTGTTGCGCAATGATGGAACAATGTTATGTTTGGCTAGTAGTTGAGGGGTGCCGAGGTATATAGAATTTCTTCTTTGAGTAAATGGTAGCAACCAGCAATGCACTCTATTTTCAGTTGGGTTCCTTTGTCTCTTGGAATAATATTAATGAAAGGTTTATTACAGACCTTTCGCAGTTTATGGAGAATTTTGTATGGTTCAGTTCATTGTCTTTCTTTATTATAGATGCTGGGATGTGTGGGTTCTCGTTGTGGACAATTTGTTGGTGGTCTGGGTTACTTCTGGAGTGGTTGAGCGGTGAGGTCACCATGGATGGTCCGTGGATTACACTGTCTCGAAGGGCTCGCCATGGGCTCAATGTGTCATTAGATATCATTTTCAGTTTCACTTTCAGTTTCACTTTCAGTTTCACTTTCACTTTCAGTTTCACTTTATAGTTCAATAAGTTCAGTATACAATATGTTGAATTTGAATGTACGTGATAGACGAATAGTCAGAATACACAGAAAGAATCAGTCCTTGCAGGTTGGCACTAATCTTTAAAACTGTTAAAATGCAGCCGGACTATATTACACTTGTAAAATCAGTATTAAAATTTCATAAAATAAGATAAATAAGCATAAAAACAGAGGATTAAAATTCACCATAAAATATTTCTACGAGAGATTCAAAATGGCGGCGGCCGAGTCACGGGAGACTCGGGAATAAACTTTTATAAGTTTATTTAAAAGAGTTCAGGTACTGTGAGATAGAAGGTCTATGCTCGCGATAAAACAACAATACTTATTATCACATAAAATAGTGTTCACAATGAAGGACACAGATAAAACAGCAGAATATTATTTTAAAAGTTGGAGCAGCCTTCAAACGTCCGTCCTCTTCGCCATGAAAACCGGAAGAAAGTGTTAATCGGCGCCATTTTCGAAGTTAGCGCATGTTGGGTATCAAATGACAGTCAAGACCATATTGGGTTAATGGAAATTTGTCCAGGTTCAAACTCTTGACCTGCACGCGGTATCAAGTTTATCCATTTTTATCCTAATAAGCCAGACTAGTCACATATTATGATTCATTTCAGTTCCGTTTCAAAGTTCTGCCCATTTATTAAAAACATATATAACCAGTATCCCAAAAGAGGTTATCGGCAAAATTCCATAAGGCAGCTTTAAAATTAATTTGTTATAACCCATAAGGAAATGGAACAACCAGAATAGAACATTTAGTTGTCAGTTGATTAGCTAACATGTATAATAACCAAGTGATGAGTCACAATTTGCTAAATTTTCGGAACAGCAAAGAATGTTTGTGATATATGTAAAAAATGGTTGCCATTTTGGAAGCCATTTTGAGTAATTTGGTTTATAAACACATTAGTGTGACACACTTAAGGTAGATCAAAAACAATAAACACCTTTCATATCAAAGATAGTTACAATATTTTTCCCCCGATATGTATGTCAAGTCTGTGAGAGAAACATCCAATATTTTTGGTAATGTCAGTGGTGACAAATTAAGTAAAAATTAACCAAGGTGCATCAGACATGTTAGTGTTCAATGTATAGAAGGCAGAATAGCCAATTATATATATCAACAACAACTTGTACGCGATTGCGGGGCACTCTGGGGCAATATATACCATTTTCAATATTTTGGCAGCCAATCGTTTTTCCGAAAACTCTTCTGAAAATTGCTGGAAAGATGATCAAAATATATTGAAGTCATGGCTTATTTAGGCACGAATTGAGTTTTGGACAGTGACACGCTTAATACATTCGAGAAGTTAGCATGTGCCTTTAATATACATATATGGTCAACGTTCGAGAAAAGTGAATTAAGCTATGTGGGTAACGTTCCAGCAGAAGTTTGAAAATCAGCAGAAGGTAGTTTATCTTTCTGCACTTCCACCATGTAAGGAATATTTAATTATACACTCAAAAACGAGCCCACATGATACCAAACGAGTGGAGACTTGCAACTGTTGCCAAATCAACCACTCCAGAGGTAGCACTTCATGGATGGACGGCCGATAGGCAACCTGAGTTGTTTGAATCAATCTTCCCTGAAGATGTTGCATAGAAATTCTATTGATGGATACCATCACATTTGATGAAATTGACAGTGACAGTAAAGATGAGATTGCATAATCCGTGGGCAGTACTATTGCAATATATGGTATGAATTATATCCACTAGTCGGAATGACCTTTCGAGTTGAGTAGCATATAGCATAAAATTGAAAGCATTAAGAACACTTGGGGTAGGGTTGAGTTTAACTTTATTTCTTATTTCTTATTTCTGGTCTGGTACATGATTATAGAATTTCATGTCTGGTATTGGGGATGAATTGTTGCTTATTGCAGAAATTTTTCACTTAAAAATAATCAAAATTTTAGCTAATTTACCCAAAAAAATCAAATATATAAACAAAATAGACTCTCCCATAACATTAACCTCCTAAAATACATTCTAATTCCATGATATATGATAAGACTCTGAATTGGTTAACAATACATAAACCAACACGGGCTATTCTGAATTGACAGGTATTTTCAGATATAAAATCAGTTTTAGGGGGGAGGGATAAGTTTTGAAAATATCTCGGTTTGTTGGATATCAGTGGTTGTGATGTTGATATCAATGAATCAGGTATATAATGCTGAAAATTTTGCCGCATCACTTAGGGCTATATACCAAAAAATTAAAATTTTATAGAAAATCTTCTGGAAAACGTTTTTGAAAAAGCACTGCAATTGATGCATTTTTTGGGCATTTTCGTGAATTTTTCACAAACATTGTTGGAGAATATCATTTATTGCGCATCATTAATGTTAAGCAACCCAGATAGAATAAATATATGATATTCAAATATATTTTATTCGACATTTGTCTTATTTTATTGGTTTTCCTGATTATACTGAAATTTGCAGGTCAAAAACATTAAAAGGTCAAAAACATATATTTTTCACCTGCTCCGCCCTGGATACCTCAGTGTTTTGGAACCCCCATGGGGCAAGGATAATTGGAGATAGCATCAACATTTCTAATCTTTCGTGTGATACTACCCTCATCTGGGCCGGTCTATATAGGCATTTCATGCTTCTTGCATTTTTCAATAGACATTGATTAACAACAAGTTATTATGACGTCACTTCCGTTGTGGGTTGTACACGTCACTTCCGGCGTTTAGTTTCGACCGGACACGTTGTTTAGAGAGATCTTCTTGCGCTAGTCTAGCCATAATATTGTCTGTTTTCATTTTGTAGAATGGGAATATACTGAAGTTGCCATTGATGCATTCTTCCAAATGCCCACTTAGTGGTATCTCTCGATATTACTTATGATTTATTTGTTGCCGATGGATGGTCACCCTTTCACACACAGTATTTCCGGCTTGGCCTACGTATCCTTCGCCGCATCCATCGCAAGTTATGTAGTATATCAGATTTTTGATTTACAGTCCAAATCAGTATTTGGGAATATTTCCATTTTGTTTTTTAATGGTAATTTTTTCCCCGAAAACACGTGACTGCATGCTTTACATCGTTTGTCACCACAGTGTTTACTTGTTATTCAGTTTTGTTTTCTGTGGTGAAGCGTGCCTTTGTCAGGATTCGTTTTAAGTTACTTGGTTGGCGCTTACTATCTATAATTCCGTCCTTATTCACCAGCGATCGCATTTGTCACTCTTATGGCAGTGATCCTCTTTATTAAGTAAAAACGACAACAGTCTAACGCACGAATTTGCGTACGGTAACCAATGTTATGGTGAATCATATGTTAACTGAAATCGGACAGCTTATGTAATTTATTATATGCTTCCCCATTGAATAGTGGGAAATTGCCGTGGCGTAGAGCGTTATATCCATCGCCTGGACCGACTCGATGGATAACACTGACCGACTCGATGGATAACACTGACCGACTCGATGGATAACACAATAGTATTACTTTTTCGGAGATTACTTCCGGTTTATAGCGGCGAATCACATTAAGTTTCAAAGCGTATCAATAACAGTCGGACTATTGTTTTAATTATTGATTTTCACTGTTCATAAACTGTTATTTAATTGTTATAATGTTAACTCATCTGTTTTAATATATTCTTATCACTAAATTATGTATACATTAATTTTCTCGCATCATTTCAGAATAAAACAATGGGGACTATTTCTTATGGCGGCTATGCTCGATATTTGTCATTCGGTGGTGAGCAAATCAATTGATGGAATGTAAACAAAATGCAAATGTCGAAGCTTTCTAACAATTTGAAGTGAACTGTAGGACAAAATTAACAGTTTTGGTGCGGTTTATAGCGCATATAATAAGAGAAAACCTACGGGTTTTGGTTGAATACCCGGATTATCTCATTCGTGGGTGCAAGGAAGTACAGAATTTCCACTCGCGGCTTGCAGCCGCTCGTGGAAATTCTGTACTTCCTTGCACCCACTCATGAGATAATTCGGGTATTCAACCAAATCTCGTAGGTATTCTCTATGTATTCAATTCACTGTACTGTGAATTATAAAGGGGTGTACGTCAGTTCGGAGATAAACTAACATTTAAAAAAAAATTCGTTTCCTTGTTACAGATCATAAAAGTCTTTAATAATTTTGTTTAATTCATCGACCCTCACATTCACTTCAGACAAGGATTAAATCAGCCTGAGCAACACCATTAACATAGTCAACAAAAGAATCTGCATATTTGGGACATAATTCATCGTCATATTTAACAGTCTCATGTTTCTGTGAAAGAGTCAGACCAATTAGGGCCCTACCATAGGGGTGATCGACACGATTACTAAGAACCTAATATTTATCTTCAAATGACACAATGTCATAATGCCGTAGCACATATCTCACTATATTAAAAAAACTTGTCATCTGACATGCTGAAAGAATGTATGAGAATGATTAGTATGGGAATTAACAAAGTGTATATATATGAATGAGTGTGACGTTAACGTATAGCACATGTAATAATATAGGGGTGTGGCGTAACACCACCTGTAGCATAATAACCATGCCGAAACTAGTTGCGCATAGAAGAGGCATACATACAAGCCTGAAGATGCATATAGATATAATTTGGAAGAACAAATATAATAATTACAAGTGTAACACGAAAATACAATAATGTGAAAAAACTATAATGTGTACAGTTAAATACCACGATAGGACACACGCCATGACGTGATTCAGCCAAATGCCCAATAGTAATAACCGAGGAACTGAAAAAATATACTAGTAAAAAACCACAAAGGAAAATATAAACAATGTATAATTAAAGTTTACATAAAGGTATACGTCAGGGTGTAAAATTATCAGTTCATTAAAATACTGAAAAACAAAATGTAATATACATAAGTGAACCCTCGTGTTTATAGCTGCCAGGGGCTCCAAATGCATAGAATAAAACATTTTAAGTAATTCACAAGAATTTTTTTAGCTCCAATTATTTACATCAGGCCATGGAAAAATTCGGCTAAATATCCCGGTAAAAATTTGGGGCATGCAGTACCAAATAGGTTTATCAAAAACTAGTTAATAATCAAAGAGGCAGATAACCCGGTAAACCGGAAAATCCAAAATGTTAGCAATTTTGACTAATTAAGTGATTGATATTTTCTTTGACTGCATATAACGACACGAAGGTGTGTTTTGCTTCAAGTGGATTACATATTGTCAAAATTATATTGAAACATGATTTTTGGCTTAGCCAGGTACACGGGCAGCTGCGATTCTGCTCGACTGAAATGGCATGAAATAGACAATAATACCATTTCGGATGCCACTCACTTGGTGTATCGAGGCTCTTAATGAATAATACGGGAGAGTTGCTCCGCCCGGTTGTGACGATGTATACTAATATATGCCCACAAGGGCCACTGGATCGAACACTGAAATAATGTACGAATGGTGCTTCTGTCTTGTTTATTATTGGCTAAAACTTAACAAGTAGTATTTCGAACGCGTCAATGATCATTGGAATTATGCATAAAGTGTTGTGTAGTCCACATGACAAATACACAAACAAAGATACCTTAATTATAGTTTATATTTATAACAAAGGGGGTGTGGGACAAACACTTCATTGCATATATAAGCGATACACCAATCAGTGAATGCTCCCAATAGTAGCAAAGACTACAGAGGCAACACCACTCGACACACATTGAATTTTTTTTCTATTTATGCACTAATATCTTTTAAAAGGAGAAAAACGCCACAAAATGGCATTTTTTAAAAGGGTGATGAACAAGGATTCATATGGCCTTATTTTCATCGCCAACATTGTTAAATACCCCCACAGTGGGATACGGTTATCAATTTATTTAGTTAAATGGCCTAAAATATGTCATTTCATACCGCCCACTCTGGATTGCAGATAAATTTCATTCAATGAAACACACATAAATGCGTAAAGTAAGCATTGTATTGTAAAAGACCTCAATTTCTCTTATTATTCCCAGTAAGAGACACTGTGTTGCAATTAGTTCAAGCTAACTCCATAAATGCTCTTGACTTTTTTATTTATTGATAGGAATTTTAAAATAAATATATAAGTTGTTTTCTCCATTGCTATTTGATCCACAGGTCATTACTATCTGTATAGGCAAGATTATCAACTATCAACCAAAAGTTGATAAAAGGCCACTTTGAATGGTTAGATCTGACATATCTGAATACCAATTAAAATAGCTAGCATAATCAACAGATGTAGAATGCTCCCCCCCCCAATAGTAGTTGTCAGATTAACTATCCATATGTAGCTAAATTTCCAAACCACAAGGTAGTAAACTTAACTAGTGGCTACTTCTGATTTATCCTTGTACCCACAGCAGTTACATATTAGCCTCCTGTTGGACAGGTAAAATAGCCCCCAACGGTAGTTAATCTAACTACCCAAATGTAAATTTGACTACCCAAGGTAGTTAATTTAACTACCAAGGTATTTGAATATTTAACAACCCACCTGGTAGTAAAAATAACCCCCAAATGTAACGGGATGAATACGAAATAGCCAACGTAGGTTAATTTAGCAACACTGAATCTATTGTGTGTCTATTCATCCATCCGCGCATAATATTGCAGGTTTTCCTCTTGTTTTCTTACAGTGCTATATCTACAGATATGACACGTGATAGAATGAAATAGTCGAATCAGCACTATACTGTTTCGTCATATGCCAGCCCATAAAAAGTCGATTTCAGTTCTAAAATCATGCTGCAAGATAATGATACACGTGATTATGTTATTACATAACATGATACTATACTATATTAAATGCGTCCGATAGGGGCGTGGGTATTTGTCAGCGCATCTGACAACGCGCACATTATAAGTTACGGGATATGGTCGGATATGGTGTCATGTGAGGCGAAGTGAGAGCCTATTATTGATCTCACTGAGCCTCACATGACACCATATCCAACTACTAACCGTCCCGTAACGTATTTATTATGTGGGTGGACAAAATCCAACATGCCCAACATTTAATTAATCGTCGTTGTAATCTATTTCATTTGGTAAGTTAAATGTGTCGTCTATGGTCATTGTCTTATGTAACGTCACAGTGACACGCCATGGGCGTTGAACGTCAACGCATTGAATCAACGTCTAATCGACAGAAGTAGGACAACGTGTTGAGATTTATAGTTAATTTATGAGTCTTTGGAATTTCTCAAATATATCGCATGCCATATTTGGTACATGGTACTATGTCTTTAAATTCACAGATCATTATTTCCGACAGATATCAACTTTTTTGGCGCCAAAATACGCCAAAAATATCCCCGAGGCGTTCATATAATCGTAAGTGCTGGCATAATAAACATGTATATCGCGGACGTAAACTATTTTAGTTGTTCTATATGTACCCACCCCCCTGGCGCCAACCATGACGACTCTGCCTTTACTCTCGCAATAATACATGTTGTGACTCGTGTTGCCATGCTTACAATGATATATCTACAAATAAGACATGTGAGTAATTGAAATAATCGAGAAAAAGTCAGGGCTTTAACTGTTTCGTCACAGAAAACTGAAACCAAAATAGCAAAACAGCGTTCCATTACCAATGACAATGTGCCCAACCACATTTGTTGTGATTTTACTCGATGTATTGTGTATGCTATGTGGTTTAGTCATCGTATATGCATCACAAGATATATTTCCACATGTGTGCTTTTTGAGAACGCATGTCGAGATATTTAGAATGACCAACAAATTTTCAATCGCCATTTTCTCAGAAACAAAGACGGAGTTGGCAAATTTTGATTCCCAGACCACGTAATGATTATATACACGATTTTACTGTACGTCTCAGTATAATTATCAGAGACACCCTGTTATGGTAGTTCAGCGTCAGTGTATCATGCTCAACTAATTCCTCAGATTCCTCTACATGCTATTCTTGGAATTCCTTATTGACTTTTATGATATGTCAGTGTCACTGTTTAAAGCCCAACTAGTGTTCCATAGATTCCTCTACACACTATTCTTGAAATTCCTTCTTGAGTTCGTTCAGGATAACACTCGATAACGTGTTCACGGTATCTGCAAAACAATTTGGAAAGGGAAGTGAGCTTATGTTTTAAAGATGGTGTATCTCTTCTTAGTCACACCTACAACATGGATTTCATAAATTCCAATATCAGGACAACAACTAATTATTTTTGTAAATAAACGCAGACAAAAATGAACTGAAAAGTGGGTATATTACATGTATTTGTTTACAAAGCCAAAACAAAGTGCTTCACGTCGAAAAGTCCTATCTTGCTCGTTTTAAATGTAACTCAGTAATACGTGTATTGTTTTCAGCACCCAACAATACTACGACTCAAACATACAAGGCTATGGTACAATTATTATATATATAAATATATCACATCACCGCGTTATATAAGACGGGTGGCAAGAACAAACCAGTCAAATATAAACCAGTATCTATAATATAAATTTCTACTGTATTTTGTAAATTTTGTAAATTGTTTGAACATATATTTTTTCAAGTGCATTATGAAACATTTTTATCAACACGCTGTTAGTTGAACACAAACATGGATTCCGAAAAATAACGATCATGCGAATCTGAAATTATCACAACCATTTAAGAAATATTACGAAAGTTCGATAACAAGAAACAAATTTATATTTTAATATAGACAATGAAATGTAGGTCATGTTCGAATTTTGATTATGTACTTTCATTTTTCCGGAGTTATCTGATTGTTTCAAATTTGGTATATGGATTACTCTGTGAAAATACAGGTCATAGTCAAATTTGTTTCGTCCGCATATTTCTACCGGAGTTATGGTCCTTGTTGACTTATAATTTGGCGTCCGGTGACAGCTTTAGTTTTTGTTAATTGATTGTATTCAAACTGGGTATGTTGAAAGTATTATTCGAACTCGGATGGGCTCCCCTTAAAGAAAGACGAAACCTTCATAAAATGCATACCTGGAACAAAATATCAACAATCATGCCCCAAACTACCTCACAAATTTACTACTCCAAACTGTCAGTGAAGCATCTCGATACCCCATCAGAAACCCTTTGCGATACATAAACTACTTCACGAATACGGCCCGTTTCAAATCGGGTTTCATCCCGTCCATGGTCGATGAATGGAATATATCATGAAAAACCACTACCGACAACAAAATACTTACTGACCCCTCATCAGAACCAACCAAAGACGAAATCATAAGTAACATGTATAAAACTTTTTGCAAACAAGAAATCACTATAAAAACCCCCATCATACTATAACGCTGGTCAGAGGAAACTGAACATAATACAATGTAGACTCAGAAATAACTGCAGTGATTTAAACTTCGACAAACATGAAAATTACATCTCGGCTCAACCAACATGTAGTTGTGGTCATCCATGTGAAGACGCTAACCATTTTTTCCTCAGTTGTCCTTGGTACGCAGACTCCAGAGAACTTATGTGGGCAAGGTTGGATGAACTTAATGTGTCTATCGTCTCTGAAAAAGATCTCCTGTTCGGCATTCCGCACTATAGTGAAACAATAAATACGCGCATTTTCGAGACATTCCATTCATTTATTACTTCTACAGACCGCTTCTCATAAATGTTACCCTACTCCCTAACGCGAGACCATAGCCACTCCAAACAGCAACAGCATGCAACAGCCACGTTAAACACAACTTTCGAACCTATCTCTAAATACATTTATTAGCAGCCGAATGCCAGAGGAGAGGGGCTATACTAAGTTCCGCAACTTGTGCTCCGAATCTCTGTGCCCACACAATTATATATGTCTATAAGAATATGACATTGTGTCATTTATATATACATTGTGGGTCACAATAAATATGTTCAACCAACCTTACTGTTGACCTAAACATATATGCTGATATATTATATAAATCTTCAATTCCTATGTCGCAACCATGTTACATCGTATTTACAGTTTTCAATGCCGAGACTTGATGATACGAAAGGTCCATGTACACTTATGTGTGAAATACGTTAAAACATGTCACATAGGACGATGGTTAAAGAGGAAAAGTAATCCGCCACAATGAAATAAAACCCTTGCTAAATTATAGTATGTATCATCCCTTTTACGTGTACTTCCCACAAGAGCCCCCCCCCCCCAGTGGTCCAGTCGGTAGAGTGCTAGGTGCATTACACCGTCACAGGCCGTCCAGCGCTGACGAAGCTGGTTCGAACCCCGTCATAGTGAGGGTGACCGGAATCGTGTATCTGGGCAAGTTTGTCAGTTGCTTTCCGGGGGTCGGTGGTTTCTACACGCAGTGGGACGATTTCTCGGTGACATCAAGCCTATGCGTGGTCTTTCCTCCACCCGTAAAATTGACAACGTCGTGTGTGGACTAGCGGCTAGAACGACGATAAACCCTAATAAACCAACCAAACAACCAACCAACCAACCAACCTGCCAGAAGCATGAATCCTGAATACCAGCTAACAAATCATATGCAGCACATAATAGCATATAATTAAAGATATAGTTATGAGTATACCCATACTATCACAGTAATCACACCACATAAACTAAAATATTCCCCTCAGCGGATCGGCATCCTCTAAGAGCTTAGTTTAGATTTGCGAAGTTTTTAGGTCACGCAATTGAATATATGTCAGAATTAAAGAATCAAAGAGGTTCACTTTGCTTGGATCCTATTGACGACCGCAAAGGCATTTTCCCTGGTAATTGAACAACATCGGCACTGATTCGACAGTATACACAACACAGTTTATAACATAAGCCACGGTGAATATGAATATATGGATATACATGCACATGAAATTGAGGAAAAACGAGGGGGTACAATTTAGTACCAAACGACAATCCCCCCCAGGACCACATTGGATTAAACTTTTTCAGATGATGATTGGTTCAGGTGTAGCGCCGCTGCCAGACAGTCATTCGGAGGATTCCCACATGACGAGTTGTTTACCCAAGACACGGAGGAAGTTATTGGTGAAAACAAAAGGGAGAGAGACACTCACGTTATGTGTTCGTTGTGTGACTGAAAACTTGTGTCTAAGTCTAAATTTAAAACTAGGAACTACTAAGTGATTTAGAGGAAAGTCGTTTGTATCGGTGTGTGGAATGTACATTTATCAAGGTATCTGACATAGGCAATAACGTTTAAAGCTAAAATATATGATAGTATAGTCATTTCCCATGGACGAAAATTGGCGAATACACTTGGGTTCCATAACTTTGGCAGTGATTTAAAAATATCTGAAAATTAAATCGAAATATTAATTCACGAAACGTGTACTAGAAATAGCTGTCTAACTAATACGCGCGTGTGTTTAGTGCAGTTATATGGAAATTAAAATGAAAATTGCGTGCAGACACACTTGTTTTGATTCCGAACCGATGTTGCCTCTCAGAGACTTACTGTTGTCTCTCGGTGGACGCCGATCGCTGAGAGGAATATGTTAGTTTATGCGGTGTTACTACGTGACATTAGTATTCTGACAGCAGATTGTATATACTGATGTGGGAGTCGGTATCGGCTTCTCGTTTGATGTGTCAAGGGGTATGTACTACCGGTAGTAGATTGCTTTACAATCACTTTTTATCATTTCACACCATGATGACCACTTTTCAATGTAAAAAACCTGGTTGATAATATGCACTAATAGGTAGCACTTATTGTCATATCTACACACAACCTTAGACAGTCGTGCCTTTAATTGATAGCTCTATAAGGGTACCTTCATGTGCTGACAAAATTGCACTGCAAACTTTAAAAATACAATGCCCGATGGTCGTTTAGTTAGCCGGCATTTTTCGGGCTGCCGATCTGCTCGTGCTACATGTACGTCGTGGTTGGCTGACAACAATCGACGATAATTTATGATAACGACATGGCCTCTTTGCGGGTGATCACAGAACGAGGCCACTAACAATAATTGCTAGTTTCCTTGATACGAATTGTGTATCAGGGAAGGACATTGATAGAACAGTTTGTTCGTATAGCGATTGTCACACACACTTAAATATACATGTATAGACTTCTCCCTTATACGGGTAATGTCATGACGTGGTATAAATAGTCCGAAAAGTGGCAATTATACTTCGCGTGTGGTATCTAGGGGACGGGGCTGGAAAATGGACACACACGGTGTATCTACACTGTAAATAAATATTTGTTCTGATTACAGAAATACGCATATGTATAATCAAAATCGATATAGTAAACCAATCAAACCGAGTTGTGTCATGTTCAAAAAGTTCAAAAGCTTTATTTATAAAGTCAGGCATTTTAAATTACAAACATGAGCATTAAGCTCTTAACTGACTTGTAAAACAATGAATATGTACATAAACAGTAACGTGAATAAAACACAACCTATCTAAAAAATAAATTACATGTATATTAGCTAAAACTTTGTAAAAGACGAGTAAAATCCCTGAGGACAGGTAGCCCTGACTGGATCAAAAGCGTAAGACACAAATTTGTATATTCATATACGGCACAGTAATGTGCACAGCGAGTCCATATTTCATTCCTGGATAACACGTTTTGTTCCATTCAGAGATACCAGACCTGAGAGCGCGGATTAAAATACAAAATATATGCATATAATTAGGATATCTTTTACATTTAAAACCATTCCAAGTCTTTCATCGTCTCTGCGGTTCTGCATGACTCTGGAAGAGAATTCCACACTTTAGGTGCCATGAATCTAAACGAGCTTAAACCGAAAGTAGTAGTATCAGGTGATGGCAGTTCCAGAGTCTCAGAATTTCTAAAAGAGTATGAACTATGTTTACGTTTCACCAGGCAGTCCAAATAGGAAGGAGTGCTAATGTCCTTCTTTAGTATTTTGAAAACTGTGAGTGCCATAAGTCTGAGTCTTTAGATATGTAGATGCTCACAGTTTGCAACCTTTAGGAGAAAGACATAGTCAGATGTGTAGTCATTATAGATAAAACGAAAGGCTCTCTCCTGAATTTTCTCCAGCCTGTCCGTAGAGGACACACTGCAGAAATGCCAGGTAAGAGGGCAGTAATTAAAATTTGAGAGGATGAAAGATTTGAAGATAAATTTTTTGCCTGAGAGGGTCAGCATATGCCCAAGTCTCTTTAAGACATTTAGCTGCCTTGATGCCTTTGAACATAGCGAATCAATGTGAGTGTTAAACGTCAATTTACTGTCCAGAGTTATACCGAGTAATTTCACTTCCTCGATACATGGGATAAGATGTGAAGCATTTATGCCAGTTATAGATTTACTTTTGGGACCCAATGATATTGCTTGGAACTTCTCTGGATTTGCCTGCATGCCATTTAGTGCGAACCACTCAATGAGATGAAGGCTATCAGATTCCAGAGTGCTCCGAACTACATCAGGGTCCTTGTGAGAGAAGGAAATTGTGTTATCGTTTGCATAATTATAAAAGGAGCAGTCCTTCACAAAGCCGAAAATGTCATTCAGAAAGATGTTAAACATGGTTGGGCCCAGTATTGATCCCTGTGGTACACCCTTGGTGATGCGCCTCCAGGAACTCACACTGGAGCCAAGTTTAACGCATTGTCTGCGACCAGAAAGATAGCTCCCCATATAAGACACCGACTTTTCACAAAGATTATATGCACGTAGTTTCTCTAACATAAGATCATGAGGTAGGCAATCAAAAGCCTTTGAAAGGTCCATCATTACAGCGGCAACACTTTCATGCTTGTCAAGTGCCCTGTGCGAGTCTTCAATGGCACTTAACATTACGTCACTGCATCCATGATGTTTCCTAAAAGTTGAGAGAGCGGGGTTAAAAATAGATTCAAAATGCATTTGTAGCTGTGAATTTATCGCTTTCTCAAATAATTTTGATATAGTAGGTAAACTACTAACAGGCCTGTAGTTTTCCTTACTCAAAATATCATTTTTCTTGTGTATAGGTGTCACTTGAGCAACTTTAAGGCTATCCGGGAAAGCAAAGACAGAAAGAGAGTGGTTAAAAAGATTACTCAAAGGCACGTGGATTGCTGAGTTACATATTTTCAGCATTTTTGCTGAGATACCATCAATGCCAGTAGCCTTTTTTGGGTTTAGCTTACATATCTCTTTGGAGAAGAACTCTTCAGAGATTGGTTTCAGGCTAAAAGTCTCCGGCGAAATACAGTTCTCTTTGATTTTGACGATGCTTGGATGTTCCTTATTTATAGGATGGTTCATGGGTATATTTGATGCAACGTCAATAAAAAATGCGTTGAAAATTTCACAGATTGTTGGTCAGTAATGAACTCACCATTTTCCAGTAATAATGTACTTGTTTTGGCTTTAAAACCCTTATTTGTCAGAAATGGTTTGACAGTTGGCCAAAAATCAGCATATTTTGGGCCATCTGAACATTTGTTATTAAAATACGACTGGATGCTTTCCTTCTTGATACGTGTGACCAGGTTTCTTTGTTTACGGTAAAGTTCCCAATTTTTATGTGATCTGTATTTAAAATAGCGTTTCTGTAAGAATCTTTTCTTATAGATAGCTTTTCTCAAAACCTTATTCATAAACGGGGCCGGTTTTTTATGTGACTTGAAGCACACAATAACATTATCATTCCCGTTTTCATTTCTGAATTATATAATATTTTTTGACGATCCTGAACGCTTGTACGCGGGCACATGTTTTATATGAGAAGTATTGCCCAATGTTCATTAGGTAAGTCCATATTATTTATACACGAGATGTTTGATCAATTAAAATCCATATAGTGCGATAAATTTGTTGGTGGTGCTTTTACGGAGGAATATACCGTTATCAAGTGACAAGACCACGTTTCTGCGTAAACAATGACATGCATAACACAAGAATGGCTTCAAATAAACACATGCACATTTTATCCAAAATAAATGAAAACACTACATGATAATATTGCTACATATATGACTGGTGACCTACGAATGAATGGCCAATCAATCATGCCTAACCACAAGTGCATGTGAACCAGTCAACCAACACATACTTTAGCCATGCTTGAAGAAAAAAATGTCGGATGATAAATTAATCAACTCGTTTATTTGTGAGTCACAAATTATCTTTTTGATTTCCTTATATTTGTCGGACGCGTTATCGGACTCGACTATAACTTTTAGTGTGTCCTTTCTGGTGCATGACATTTAACGTACGCATACTAAATTAAGGTGAAGGTCCTTTATGACTTTCTGGGAATTCTGAACATTTTTGAGAAACACAAACTGAAATATTTGTTTGATAATTGATTCGGAAATCACAACGAATAATGATGATTTTTGCTGATTATTATGATTGTGTTTTCAATCTAACCATGACTTTTTAGTGACTAACAAAAAGACTGGAAGAGTGAAGTCAGCAGACAGTAGGTCAGGGTTGGGGTAATCGTAATCAGTAATCGTAATCAAAGTAATCGATTACAAAATTTGGAGTAATCGTCTGTAATCAGTAATCATGACATTTCTTGATTACAAGTAATCGTAATCGTAATCAAATACTTTCAAATGTACATGTAACCATGATTACATTTTGATTACTTTTTGATTACTTTTACTATTTTATGCATATGTATGGATATTGGATACTCATAGTCTCACACTGTGGTACTGTGGCGTGTGCAACGATACAAACAACATATTAGATAGTTAGTACAATGTTGTCATGTGTTATGTTAGCCTGTATATTCTGGCAGTGGACACAGATAACAACACACACTTGGTGAATACATAATGAATGGCAATAAACTTGTGATACAGACAATGACATTTTCTAATTTGAATACATATTAGACAATGGCTGTTGAGTCACACTGGTACAATGGGGCTAATTAAGTGAACAAAGCAGGTGTGATATACGTCAGTAGACCTAATTATTTGTGTTAAGTCTCAATAAATCCTTATCAGTATTAACAACAGATGATCATCAAATAAATCTTAGTGTTATCTTCATTGTGTTGGGTATAGAATCGAACAGAACATGCAAATAATTTATAATTGTTTCTGGTGATATTTTTATAAATATTATGCGTTAGTTTGAATGCATGTAAGAAAATTAAAATACATTAAACTATATTAAAATCAATAAATATACATAAACATAATGTATTCCCAATAAGTTGGTGAATAAGTTCACGATGAAACCTTTCAATTACATGTAAATATAAAAAAGTTTATATGTTTATTGCTTGCTTCTTTCTGTTGTTTCAGTCATTTTTTGTTTCCATGTAATGCATTGATATTTTTTATTCAATCAAATTTGACATGTTAATTTGAATTATTTCATCATTTATTCCGATGCGATCAAAATGGTTGGAAACTAACAATTGTACCCAGATGTAATCAAAAAGTAATCGATTACATTTACTAAAGTAATCGTAATCAGGTAAATAAAAAGTAATTGTAATCGTAGTCGATTGCATTGTCATGTAATCGCCCCAACCATGCAGCTTGTCAGTAAAGAGCGCAGAAGTTTGTCAGAATGAAAATAAATACTAGTATTAATAAATATGTACAAATAGAAACATAATAAAAGACAAGGATTGCATCTGAGGGATTAACGATTTGACCTATAAATTGTTATTTATAACTATTTGTCTCGAAAATGGGAAACGGAATACACGTTCTTCAGATAGATTTTTATTATGACTAGTATACATCAATCTGACCGCATTTGACTTACATTTAGCATAGCATTGACTATATCACCTATGTTCTCTTTAAATCACAGCGACGCCAGGTTTCAAGCGTGTTCTGTCTTCTCCACACCCGTGACAGGTCACGGTGTCCAGGGGGTTCCCACAAAATCTATCAACGCTCTGGAGGAATCTCTTTGCAAATGTGGTCTGAATATTTCGAACCAAATCGTGGAAATGTTAGAGACACCGTTGCTATTGTATAACAGTGTTGTGCTACCAAGTAATTCAGTCGTGATCGACACGTATTACACACTGACCAACCGTTTCCCCGTTGTGGTGTGCGTTTGGCCGTTGTGGTGTGGCGAAACGCCGTTGTACGGTGTTTTTGGCGAAATTCGCCAGCGGGTAGGAGAGGACTGATCACCAAAATCGGGATGGGGAGTTAATGTGCATATTTATTATAATGAGACCTCCCACAGTCCTGAATAAGGATAGTATACCCAACGAATGAGTGCTTCCCTGGCTCTCTGTTTGTTTGTACGGCTAAGAAATAGTCTACACAAAATGCCAGGGTGGGCATTCTGACCATGGTACCTCGACATGAAAGCCTTATTTGCTCACCCCTGAACACAATTTGACACCCCGCTGGTATTCTCCACGTGAGAAAACTTATCCCTGATCATGCTGGTAACGGCCCCAACTCTCCAGATTGGTTGCAACTTGTAATTAGCGCCATTAAGCCTGAAACTAATTGTGATGTTTCCGCTAACCCACCACCCTACATGTAGCCCAGACATAGTCCTATTAGTTTTATAGACACTATGAAACCATTAAACAAACACACTAAGCGAAACAAAAATTAAATCACGTTTATCAATATCTGATCGTAGTAAAATAGTGATAATCAATCACTGGCTTGGATCATTTGCACTGGAAATCGGGGTGTGGCGGCGCCCTTGTGTATATAGTCATTGGACCAGTTCAGTTCAACCGCTGGGTTGTTCACGATAATGCTTATTACAAATAATGTTTTGGCTCAGTAACAATCCAGTAATGTGCTGATTGTGTCATATTATCATAGTTTGTGAAAAGGGCATGTATTCCATTGTTTTGTATACGAGAGTCTCACGTAGGAAGCCTCGCATATATAAGAGAATGCAATGGCTAAATGCAATGTAAATATTGTTAGACCAATGTATTCGTATAATAGTATTATATGAGAAATCACTAGTTTGTTTAAATAAACAGAACACACGCGTGTTTCATTTAGGCGTTTTTTGTGGAACACATGTTTTGCATAATATTTTTTTACAGTGTAACTTCACCAAACATTTATGGAGGCACGGACTCAGTATGGGTATTCGTAACTTCATATGTGCTTATCGGCTTGAAAATTTAGCATTTATAATCAAAATTGCCACTTTTCGATCGGAATGGCACACTGAGAGCTCGTGATTTCCGCCAATGTAATACCAATGACATATCTCGTGTTGAAACCAGTGTTGTGTAAACACAATTGTTACAATAATTTGTCAACAAATATCACCGATCGTTTATGGCAATTGCACGGTGCCGGACCTGCACGTCAGTGAGAAAATCAAAACATCGAACATACTTAGGTAGTCATTGATTTCTGGCATTATTTTCATAGTTATAAGTTTCCACCAAGTTTCTTTTTTCAAAATTATGTAGACATAGGACATGAGATGATAGACGTATTGGCACCACTGCTGTATATAGCAGTGCCGGGCGTACTAATACAGATCGGAAGGTTTACCAGTGTTCACTTGGATCTGAACATTCTCTGAAATTTAAGTGTCGCAGAAAGTGAGTCCGCTGTTTCAAAACTGCAAATGGATAGTTCTGCTAATTGTATAACACCGGCCATTATGATTCAATTATTAGTGAACAAAATTAAAATGTGTCCACTTACGGCTGCCATTTTGAGGGCCATCTTGAGGGGGGCAAAAACGTATCAGTATATATCGGAGAGTCATACTTATTGGATATGCCTAATTTTTAATTGCATATTCCATGCTAAGAGTAATTGCGACATTTAGTAAACTATATAATTATGAAATGCCCCTTAATCTTGGAAATCCCTTAAAAGAGTGGTTAAAGTGAAATATAAGCATGGTTACATACCAAATATCAATTAATATGTAAATATGTACATTATGTGCAAAATTCCATACTTTAGTCATAAAGTGAACAATTTTGTTACTAATCTATTCCACTATTTAGCCAATATCGGAATTTTAAAGGGTTTTAAAACCGACAACAGGATGACACAGCACATAAACGTTCGCAACCTATACATAGTATATATCCCACTACCATAAGGCATCATATTATGTTGTCTATGGGCCCATGAAGCTGCCCGGGCTTGCGCGGGCTCTCCTGTGCTCTTCTGGTGCATATCATCATTTAAAAGGACAGTGAAGCCAGTCGTGAACGAGATGACGAGCAATCTCCAAAGTATAACTTTAGAAAGTGCCTCGCTACCAATAGTCATCAATATATAATCTGATCCGATCCCTCTGTGCCCGGACTCTCCCGGGTTTTTATTTAGTCAATATCGGCATTTAAAGGGTTAGTAAACCCGCCGGTGTATGATCGGAAAAATAGCATAAAAGTCAAAGCGATATTTATATTATGTCACGGCTGTCATCATATTATTGCTCACATTTGGCAAAGTATACACTTATATTCTTACCATCGTACTGTATCATTGCAAAATTTCCTGGGTGTTCACTCTCGAGAACTGTGACCACCTCATGGCAAAACTTCTTTAGTTGATCTTTCATATCAAATTTGCTCAAACCTGAACTGTTTTCCTCGACCATCTTTTGGAAAGTCCATAATGGCGTGGCATAGTGACCCCCGAAACAATATGTCTGAAAGCAAATATACTTGAATATATCATCATAATAAATAAGCCATCATCATCAATCTGAAGGACTTTCTCCGACTTTTTGTCCCGATAATAATTTCGTCGACCAGGTGACATACCAGAAGTAGTTTTGATTCATCGGTATGCTATTTCTTTTGATTAGATACACATAGTTTAAAGAGGGTCATATAGTGTTTTGATTTGACGAATCACGTTCACGTGTCAAAGAGTTGTTACGACCCTTGCAGGCATTTGAACAATTGCTCGGGCCATAGTCTTAAATCAATTATGTCGATCGCGACTACTGTCGAATTACCCATGCACTGCCGATATCGGCTTGAGTCGAAACCGGGTACATGATGCCAGCATGACGAGTACATGCTGTGTAAATATGGCCTTCCAGTGAATATGACGCATATGAGTTCCAGTGATGGGCACATTCATGACATTTTTATAAGTTCCAGGACTATATAACGCGAACCATTATATAAGGGCACTTGCAAATGTCATGGTCGCGTGGTGTTTCCGTAGGTCACGTGTGTGTCTCTAGCTATTAGACCGGCCCCCAGATGAGGGTAGTGTCACACGAAAGGGTTGAAATTATCCTTGTCCCATGGGGGTTCCAAACACACTGAGGTATCCAGGGCGGAACATGTGGAAAATATAATATTTTGACCTTTTTGGTGTTTTTGACCTGCAAATTTCAGTACAATCAGGAAAACCAATAAAATAACACACATGTTGAATAACACATACTTGAATGTCAGATATTTATTCTATCTGGGTTGCTTAACATTTAATATGTGCAAAATGTTATATTATGCAACAAATTTTGTGAAAAATTCACGAAAATACATAAAAATGCATAAAATGCAGTGCTTTTTCAAAAAAGTTTTCCAGGAGATTTCCTATAAAATTTTCAGTTTTTGGTAAAAAGCTCTCAGTGGTCATCAAAATTTTCAGCATTATATACCTGATTTAATAATATCAACATCACAAGCAATGATATCCAAAACACCGAGATATTTCCAAAAACTTAACGCACCTCCATAAAACTGATTTTCTATCTGAAAATACCTGTCAAGTCAGAATAGCCCGTTTTCGTTCCGTTTTGGTAATTAACTCCGAGGCTTATCACACACCATGGAATTAGCATGTATCTGAGGACGTTTATGGTATAGTAGAGTGTATTTTTGTTTAAATTTTAGATTTTTTGGGGGTAAATTCAGGGTAAATTAGCTAAAATTTTGATTATTTCAAAGTGAAAAATTCCCATGACTGTCAGTTTTATGGATACAGCTACACAACATGCACCACAATATCAGACATGAAATGCTATAATCATGTACCAGACCAGAATTAAGAAATAAAGTAAAACTTAACCATACCATACGATAGTGTTCTCAATTATCTCACTGTTATGCTTAGTCCAAGTCTTCTTGTACTAAAACCAGCTAAGATATTGGGATGGCGATGCTGGCGTTTAGTCCAAGACCGCCCTATATGCTCGCTTATGACACGGCTTAAGCGTTAGTGACCCGCTCAAATAAAACCACAATTATATGAAATAAAATATCACAATTGCGACAATAAACGGATATTTTCCGCAGAAGACATGCTATTTTATCTGAAACCCACATCAGTTGTGAATTTAAAACGGTAATTTAATGCGAAAAGAGACATTTACCTCAATGTTTACAATTTTTTTTAAGTATGCGAACTCAGTTGACCTTGCGAACTGCGTTCGGCATTTTCCGGTGAAAATATTCCGTAGATTTTCAATCAACCACGCACGATGAATTCTCCATTGTAATCGTAATTATACGTGACAATAAATAAATAAATACATAGATTAAATACATATTGAAGATATAAATGTAATACATTAAATAAATTACGGGAATTATAACCATCTCACACTAGTCACAGTTTAAAACAGTGTAAACACAATGACCATTAGAATATCATGGGGGCCGCCATTTTGTTTGTATCGAAATTCGCCTCGGCCAAAACAAACACCGGACAATGCCGAAGTTCTTCGGAACCTGAGTTCGGCTTTCAGTTAAGTAAACAAACAGAAAAAAACAACGATGTTTATGGCAATCAACCGGAATATTCTATGTGTAATTTAACATTAAAGTTAGATTATTATACACCATTGTGACCATAAGATGTAAGCCTTTCCGATGTATATAGCATCATGTATTGATTTGCGAGGTAAATCGAGTAAAATACACCACAGATTCCCGCCACAGATCGTGGGCGTAAGTCGTGTGGTAGGATTGGTATGCAAGCGGGCTTGGACTAAACGCCAGCATCGCCATCCCAATATCTTAGCTGGTTTTAGTACAAGAAGACTTGGACTATGTTATGCTATACTAAACTCGAAAGGTTGTTCACACTTAAGTGGATATAATTCATATCATAAATTGCAATAGTTCTGCCCACGGATTATGCAATGTCATCTTCATTGTCAATTTCATCAAATGTGATAGAATCAGTCAATATAATATATATGCAACATCTTACGGGAAGAATGGTTCAAACAACTCAGGCTGCCTATCGGCCTCCATCCACGAAGAGCTTCCCAGGGAGTGGTTGATTTGGCAACGGTTGCAAATCTCCACTGTATTGTTATCGTGTTGGCTCGTTTTGAGTGCAGAATTAAAGATTCATCTCATGGTGGAAGTGCAGAAAGATCAGGTAGCTTCTGCTGATTCTCGAACTTCTGTGTGAACATTATCCGCCTAGCTTGATTAACTTTTCTCGAACGTTGAACATATAAGGCACACGCGTGTCACTGTCCAAAACCAAATTCGTTCCTAAATATGCCATGACTTCCATATATTTTGATCGTCTTTTCAGCAACTCCCAGACAAGTGTTTTTTTCCTTTTTGGACGGTATAATTACCCGTGAAGGAATGGAACCCAATAAGTGCATTATTATGTACATTTGACTTGAATCACCTGCCCATTAGCATCAACGTTGATTAACTATTATCAGGGGGAAATCATTTGACATTTTCACCAACGTGCATAAATGGCATCAAGATGGAGAACTCTCTGACATGACCTCTCTAACGACTAATATGTCGTTGAGTTATTGTGGAAAGCAATAGCAACCCAAGATACACATGTATAACCAACCCAGTAACATACAGTCACTCCATATATACACAAAAATACCACGCAAATGACAAGATAGTCACTGACGATGTGGACACGTACACTTGACCCATAACAATATAGTCGCCCCCTGTATACCTATCCACTACTTTCATGACCATATACACCCCATCCATGACCATAGAGTCACTCCATGTATGCATATGCAATGCATCTCACCATTGGCCATATAGCCACTTTCTTGATATACATACCCTCACCCAAGACCATATATATCCACTCGTGTATACATGTACACTCCAAAGGGCCCACACATGCCCATATAGCCATGAGTCACCATGCATGTACAACAGGTATACTCATACACATGACCCATGACTATATACTCACCCCAGTGTACCTATATTCACACATTCATCATCATACAGTCAAGTATTGTATACAAATTCACCTCACCATTGGTCATACGTCACTCACTGTATACATGTTCACCAAACCCATGGCAAAATAGCATTGCAAGATAGATATATACACCCGACCATGACCATAAAATCACTCCAGGTAAACATATGCACCTCACTAATGGTGATATAGCTAATCACTTTATGCACATATATCTCCATCACCATACAGCCACACTTATGCATACCCGCACACCGTACACATGACCATACAGCCATTCAGGCACACCAGGTATACTCATACACCTTACCCATGCCCATCTAGTCACTCTTTGTATACCTATTCACCACATCCATGGTCATACAGTCACTCCTTGTATACGTGTTTGGTCACCTCACCATTGGCCATTCAGTCACTCCCTAAAACATACTCACCTCACTATTGGCCATAGGGTCACTCACTGTATATATATTTGCCACGCCGATATATAGCCACTCGATATATGCATATACATCCACACATGACCATCCACACACTCGTCAATGACCATTCAGCATACATCATGTACACATATACACATTATGACTGCTGCCATTCCATGTACACCTATACGCATTTCACATAGCTGCACATCGATTGATCCATTCACCCCACCAATGATTATACAGACAACACATGTATACATATACACCTACCTATGACAATACAGCCACACAAAGTACATCTGTACATCTCACCCATGAACATACAGTCACTCCATATATACATAAACGTTCATATGACCATGTCGATACTCTCGTTATTTACATACATGTAAACCACAGCAATGCACATTGAGCCACACTGTGTACAACTGCACTGTGTAATCACAACCAAACAGTCACTCCCTGTATATATATTCACCTCACATATGACCATACTTTCACTCCTTGCATATCTATACATCACACCATATCCACCCCATTCATGACCATATAGCTAATCATGTACACATATTCACATCATTCGTGACCATAAAATAACTCCCTTTATACATATTCACCTCACCTATGACCACACAAAAACTTCATTCGTGACCATAAAATAACTCCCTTTATACATATTCACCTCACCTATGACCACACAAAAACTTCCTGTTGCCATATTGACCTCCACCCTGTATCATGTTGATCAATATTTATCCTAATAGGCCAGAATAGCCACAAATTATGATTCATTTCAGTTCCATTTCAAAGTTCTGCCCATGTATTAAAATATATATAGCCAGTATCCAAATGAGGTTTTCAGGAAGAAAAAAAACAAATAAGGCAACTTTAAAATGAATTTGTTATACCCCATAAGGAAATGGGACAACCAGAATAGAACATGTAGTTGTCAGTTGATTAGCTAACATGTAAAATAACCAAGTGAGTCGCAATTTCGGAAAGGCAGAGAATAATGTTTGGGATATATGTAAAAATGGTTGCCATTTTGAGTAATTTAGTTTATAAACACATTAGTGTGACACATTTAAGTTCGATCAAAACAATGTATTTCTTTCATACCAAACATAGTTACATTTTACTTAAATTTTGTGTGCCGTTATTTACGTCAAATTTGTGAGAGAAAAATCCAATATTTCTGGTAATGTCAGTGGTAAAAATAGTAAAAATTAACTAAGGTGCATCAGACATGTTAGTGTTCAATGTATAGAAGGCAGAATAGCCAACTGTATACATCAACTACAATCTGTAAGCGATTGTGGGACACACTGGGTCAATATCTACCACTTCCACATTTTGGCAGCCAAATCTACAGAAGAATGCAGTTGTTGGTAATAATTACCTTTCATCGTTGTTCCAAAAAGGAAAACAAAACACTACTGGAGGTTGCTGGAAAGATCACCAAGATATATGGAAGTCGTGGCTTATGTAGGAATTAAATGGGGTTGGACAGTGACACGCTTAACACAACCAAGGAGTTAACATGTGCCTTATAAATGTATGGTCCACATTCGAGAAAAGTGAATTAATCTAGGTGGGTAAAGTTCCAGAAGTTCGAGAATCAGCAAAAGGTAGTTGATCTTTCTGCACTTCCACCATGTGAGGAATCTTTAATTCTACACTCAAAACGAGCCAACATGATAGCAAAACAGTGGATACATGCAACCGTTGCCAAATCAACCACTCCCGGTGTAGCACTTCATGGGTGGGCGGCCGATGGGTAGCCTGAGTTGTTTGAACCATTCTTCACGTGAGATGTTGCACAGAAATTTTATTGACTGATACAATCACAATTGATGAAATTGACAGTGACAGTGAACACGAGATGACATAATACAGAACTATTGAAATTTATTATATGAATTCTATCAACTAGTATGAGCGACCTTTCAAGTTTAGTATAGCATAGCATTGAAAACATTGAGAACACTATCTTGGGGTAGGGTTAAGTTTTACTTTATTTCTCAATTCTGGTGTTGTCCATGATTATAGTGTGTCATGTCTGATATTGGGGAAGAATTTATGCTTATTGTGGTACATGTTGTGCAGCTGTATCCCTAAAACCGACAAAGTCATGGGAATTTTTCAAAAAATGTTCATCTAAATATAATAAATCTTTTAGCCAATTTACCCCCAAAAAATCAAATATTTAAACAAACTAGACTCTACCATAACACACACCTCCTCAGATATATGCTAATTCCATGATATATGATAAGACAGAACGTAAATGGGCTATTCTGACTTGACAGGTATTTTCAGATAGAAAATCAGTTTTAAGGGGTGGGTTAAGTTTTTTGAAATATCTCAGTTGGTTGGATATCATTGCTTGTGATGTTGATATTATTAAATCAGGTATATAATGCTAAAAATTTAGATGCACCAATGAGAGTTTTATACCAAAAAATGAAAAAGTTATAGGAAATCTTCTGGAATTTTATTTTGAAAAAGCACTGCATTTTATGCTCTTTTTGTTTGTTCGTGATTTTTTCACAAAATTTGTTGGATAATATAACTGTTCGCACATTATATATGTTAAGCAACCCAGATAGAATAAATATGTAATATTGAAGTATATTTTATTAAACATTTGTCTTATTGTATTGGTTTTCCTGATTATACGGAAATGTGCAGGTCAAAAACACCAAAAAGGTCCAAATATATATTTTCCACATGTTCCGCCCTGGATACCTCAGTGTTTTGGAACCCCCATGGGACAAGGATAATTTGAGATAGCGTCAAAATTTCTACCCTTTCGTGTGACACTACCCTCATCTGGGGGCCGGTCTATATCACATTTTTACTAATAATATAAAATGGAAACTCAAATACAGCAACCTACCCAATATGATATGTTCATCAAATGCTTATAGCATAATGAAGTCGGAAAATATCTAAAACATACGGCCATACTGGTGTTATATATAGACCAAATATGGCCATCAAGGCCACGTGACCAATTTGAGGTGGCCAATGTGGATCCAACATATCAATATGTCTATATGGTCCAACAACATAAGTCAGACATTTACGATATATTGAAATGTTAATCCATTACCCGCACCTATGCATGTATGTACATGGTATATGCGACCTCTTATGCATAAGTTCATGGTAATCACCATGGTCACGCGACCTATCCAAATATGGGTATATATAGCACATTGTGTACAGGTATGGGTCTCTCCCTGAAAGATGACAACTAACGTGAGAAATAAATGTTGAGAGTGACCAATTTCTGGCAATTGTGTGCTTCGATAGCATCCATATAATTATACCCATATACGCATGAATAGGCACCAAACACAGCCATTAGTGTGTAAACTAAGATGACCACCAAGGTCACGGGACCTTTATAGTGGTGGCGTGAGAGGCTATGAACTGGCGATGCCTATCTCTAGTCACATATGAAGTTTAAACACATTATTCCAAGCGATACTTGAGATACCCTATGTTACTTATATACACCCATAATGCTTGTATACATGTATTGTATGCTTGGCAGGGGGAGTCCGTCTGTGGTGCTGAGTGGCATCGAAAGAGTAGTGGAGCGGATATGTGCCAGAAATAGACGAATCGTTACACTTTGTGAATAAATTACGAAATTTTGCACACTTCCTCATTTCTTCCTTGTGACTTTATTTTCTACTGTTCATTTAAGTGATCGTTGGAGCAATGAAATATGACATCCATGTCGTTCAAGTCTCTTTCGATCCATAAAAAATTCGATTTTACAGAACGCGATAAAATATTCACCAAAAATTACCTTTGGGATTGTAGTTATATTTCAACAAGAAATAAGAAGAACTGTGAAAAAAAGGCATAGCATTACTTATGGATAGTCCAACTTAATCTGACTCAATGGAGCCAAAATTGTCACTTTGGCTCAAAATGGCTGCCAAAATCACACCCAATATATGAATAATGGTAGATATCGCCCAGCGTGTCATGAAATCCGTTAAAAGTGGGGTTAATTTGTAAAATTGGCTATTCTGAATTCTATAGATTGAACACTAACTTTGTTGAAGCAGCTCGCTTGAATGTTTATATTGTATATAGCCACTGACATTACCAGAATTATTGGAATTTTCTGTCACAAAGTCGACATTAAAATCGGCAAAAAAAATCACCTTTCGGGCTTAGATGATTTTTAAAAGTAAAATGGAACTATCGTTGGTATCAAGCCTGTTTATCGTTTTGATCTGTCTTAAATGAGAGACAAAATTACCGCAGATAACAACAAAATTTCATAAAAAAAGTTTATTTATGACATATATCCCGAACATTGTTCTCTGCTGTTCCGAAATGGTAGAAAATTGTGACAAATACTTGGTTATTAAATATGCGACATAATTCACTGACAACTAAAGTTCTATTTGGGATGTCTCAGTACCGTATACGGTATTAAAGGATGCAGCGTGGAATGTTACCGAAAACTTCTTTTGGGATCTTGCCAGTTGTTGAATAGAAATGGACAGAACTTTGAAACAGAACTGAGGTTGGCCATATTATGTGTCTAATATGCCCAACAACATAAACATTCATCAAAATTGATTGACTCATGTCAGTAAAACCGTGGGTTTAGTACAATTTATTTTTACATGAGTTACGGCCATTTTTGACTTAGAATTGAAAAATTTTGTCAACATTTTTGGTTTCCGGCCGATAACTCTGTTTGGATTTATCGATCTGAACCAAATTAGGTATGTACGTGTGCATTACCTAGATCGAAATACAATTTAAATGTAAATATGGGTTCCGCGGAATCATTTTTACACGAGTTATGTCCCTTGTTTTTACTTATAATTCTGCTCATTTTTAAAAAAAAATTCTGGTTTCTGACGACAATTTGGATTATTTGATTTGAACCAAAGTTAACCAGCCAAACCAGCTAACAGGCCAAGTTCGAATAAGGGTTCCGTCCAATTACTTTTTGTTTTACATGCGTTACAACCTTTTTGGACTTAGAATCAGCATTGGACTCAGTTTAATTATCATGTTAATCTCACCACGCGCAGATTTGATATATGGGTCATCACTGGTCACGTGATAATCATATATATCATTTTTAGCGCATTGAGCTCGGATTTGTTTTTCTGAACACGATATGGGTATATATTGCTTGAGTTGTATGTTAATCCTTAATCAGAATCTCCCCACACGCAGCTCGGATTTTTGTATATATGGATCATCACCGGTCACGTGATGATATATATCAGTTTAGCCCATTGAGCTCGGTTTTCGTCCCAGTGTGGACGCCGTATGGGTTTCTTGAACACGATATTGGTATTGCTTGATTCATTTGTTAACCCTATATCAGAATCTCACCACACGCGGCTCGGAATTTTGACATATAGGTCAACACGGGCCTCGTGATGATGATGTATATCAGGATTAGCGCAATGAGCTCGGTTTTCGTTCCTGTGTTCACGGAATATGCGTTTTCTGAACATGATTTCGGCATGATTTGATTCGTGTGTTAATCATTTATCGGAATCTCGCCACACGCAGCTCGGATTTATGATATATAGGTCATCACGGGTCACGTGATTATCAAAAATGCATCAGTTTTAGCGCATTGGGCTCGGTTTTCATACCAGTGTGCACGGGATATGCATTTTATGAATAAAATATGGGCAGGATTAGATTTTTAACCCTTTATCGAAATCTCACCACACGAAGCTCGGATGTATGGTATATAGGTCATCACGGGTGACGATCATATATATATATATATATATATCAGTTTTAGCGCATTGAGTTCGGTTTTCATCCCAATGTGCGCGGTGTATGGTTTTCCCGAACTTGACATCGGCATGAATTGAATCCTGTGCTAACCCTTTATCGGAGTCTAACCACATACATCTCGGATTCGTGATATATAGGTCATCACGGGTCACGTGATTATCATATACATATATGAGTTTTAGCGCATGCTAACATTCAAACCTGCACCATTATCTTTCTCGTAGAAACTTACCCTTAGTAGGCCCCTTCTTTGCAATCTAAATGGTCCCCTGTGAATTTCTATAGAACACAGACAGACATTCGCAAATATAGACATAGATACACATGTGTTGGTTCCCGAAAGTCTGCACCTTGTGACACTTCACTACGAGTAGGTGGCAAATGTTCACCATTGTATGTACCCCTACCATCTTTGAAGTCAGAGAGACAGACTTATGGGAAAAGAAGGATGTTCGAGCTGATTGGATACAATGATGTACACATAGTTCCGCTGATTGTATACAATGATATACAATGATATACATATAATGTTGTTTACGTCATTGAATCATCCGTCGCCGTGAATTGCAGACAATCTGGTGCATGGGGGCAACTTTCGCGCTCAACAGGGTTTCAATGCTTTTCACAAAGTGCCCACAAATGGCAGAATTATGGAAATCGCTTTGTTTGCGAGATAAATGTTTGAAACGCGTCAACTATTTTAATATTTTCGTAATGACCGAGTTGCTGTGTTCCACACAGAAGAGTACTTCTGATAAAATGACAATTGGTATGACTCATAGAGGTTCAGTCCCATGCCCACTGTAATAAGCTTAAGCGAGAATGGATTACATGTGATATGCGACACTTACTCTATATAATAGTAAATAAAATGTGTTGATGTTGTTGTAATGTGGGGTCTAGGAGCCCAATCACGCCTTTAATCCTCTAATAAATGTCCCCGGGCTCAATTTTTATCAAACGATTTAAGTTGGGTCCCATTATAATCAATTGGGAAATTTGGTAAAGTTCTGAACAAATATATGTAATTTTTCTTACAATAACATGTTTGGGGAGGGGTAACTAAAATCTATTATTTCGCAAACCGTCCTATATGACTGTTAACTTATTTCTACATATGCTTGGTAGATAACTGCTTCACCATAGAGATTAAATATTTTGGCAGTATAGCAAAACCCATCTGAATGATGTTTTAAAAATAATATTTTTGTGAAAAAGAGCGATTTTTCAGCAAAATTAAATGTTTCCGCTCCAAATGACAGGAAAATCTGAATTAACCAACACTTTTTTCATATCAAGTAGAAATATGCTATGATATAGTAATCATAACACCAAAACAAAATATTGGCAAATAGGTTAGGACATAGCCACAAGGCTCGCTCTACCAAAATCATTAATTTCTGGAAAAAGTAACTTGTGAGTATCACTCATCGTCGATTTGACAATGCCCACCACCAACTCCGTTATTTTGCACTACAATTTTCGTCAACAGTGTATATTTCTCCTTTAAAACGTTGGTTTTAACTTGTTTTACCGTGGGTAGAGGTATCTCGAAAACTAGGGCTCTTGTTTAATTTGGCCGCCGCACTACTACATTAGCAGACTGCCATACATCAGACTTTATTTTAATCGGATCTTTTCCCAAGAATCCTCATCTATAACACATATCAAACCATCATCTGCATAGTATTCACACTTTTTAAATTTATGCGCCATTATATTTTTTGCCCACATTTTAACATAATTATGTGAATACTTTTCGTGCCAGTATTCAACTATATTGTCAATTGACGAATGCACATTTCGCCTTGTATCAATACGTGTTTATGATATGTGGCAAAATTATCGCCTCGTTCCAACAGCGACATCAGCGGGCAGATAAATATTGTGAAGACTATAGTCAAGCCGATATGGGCAACCAACTTTTTGGACGCGTGATATCGATAATAATACTAACTGTTTATATCGATGGAAATATAGTTTATTTTCAGATTCCAAGAAAAAATCCCTCGGACAAGTTGTTGTCAACGGATAAGATCCTTTGTATTATTTCCCTCATAAATCCTATCATGATATGGAATATATTCAAATCAAACTGCTAGTACTTCAGTAACAATGCTAAATGTGAAGATGGACAATATTGCAATTTCCAACAAGGGCAATACCCATTACCAATGACCAAACATGCCAGTATCCTTTCGTCAATCATGGTCTAGTTGCGTATTAAATATCATTCCAAATGAAGATCCAATATAGTTCTAATTGTATGGCTTATCTGATTAAGTTAACACAGCTTGGGGAAAATGATATCCATGTGTGTGTTTCCTCCCCTCACGCTGTGTTATCACAATGACAAAAGGTAACACAATTCGATAACCAACACATCAGTTAGAAGGGCATATGTTCGTATGGACGAACAGATGGACCCAGTTCCCGAACCACATTCGTGAGTCGTGGGCATACTAAGAGTGGAATTCTGAAGAATCTTCACTGAAAGTGAAAGGCAAAAGTAGTTTTACATGCATGGTTAGACATAATCAGCGGGTTCCTTTATGTTTTCGACAAGTTTTACAGATTGATAGCAAAGAACAATACATATTAAGTATACCTTTCCATTGTCCTCTATAGAATAAACTGTGACATAACAATGCCTCTTATTTTTTTCACCAGGAGTCACATCAACTGATTCAATACATTTAATGCTTTTTGGTTGGCGCTTCTCATTTTTCTCAGCCTCATCTTTCTTAGTATCATCTTTCTCAGCCTCATCTATCAAAGAACCGTACGTTTTGCATGATTCTGGCGCGATAATATAAAATTTCTTGGAACATTTCCATTCCTTTTCATGGCGATGTTTCCACTCTTCAATCATTTGAATGTAATCTGTAACATTAGAGAATATGGATTAAGCAAATTAAACAGCAATGCCTGAGCACAGATGACGAGTTCAAGTAACATTTAAGGGCGTATCATCCATCAAAATGTTGGCATGGCCGAATGTTTCAAATCAAGATGCATTTTGGAAGAGGGTATCCATCTAAATGCGATGCGAGTGATGCGTGAAACGCAAGTGATGCAAATTCCTCATGTGATGTCAGAATGGTAACTTTTGCATACATGGAGTCAAAATAATCTCCCTTTTATGGGGTTTCTCTCTATCTTATGTGTTTGCATTTTCAAATGGCGACTCATACATCTGGCATATTTGGTAGTTCTTTCCATGGGCATGTGGACTCTATCGTCCAACGTCTGAGCCACAAACTGAGCTTTAAATGCCTGTAAATGCACATCACATACAGATGTGAATTCTTCTAACCATTTGTACATTTCTATAAATTCGTTTAATCCACGGCCTTATTATTTGGTCATATTGCTTACACGATAGGACGTAGCGAACGATGCTCATACTTCAGCAAACGTCAAGCACATAGCATAGCAAGTTGTAGCGGGAGAGAGATATTGGGAAAGTAAGAGGTTCCTCGTGTATGGCTTACAAATGATGTATTAACGTTATCGGCCTATATCAGTGCGCCATTAATGTCATTAAGTCCAAACCATCGGAATGCCAATCATAACACACTGACTCCATTAATGGACCAATATTGTTACACCCGTAAACCACCACTTTAGCATAATTCCACTAACAGTGTATATACATACATATGTTAGGATATCTTACAATCAGAATCTCACAAGGGTTTTCTTGTGGACATATCACCACTTGTATTTGGCAAACTTAGACAATGGCTCAAAATGTGTATGCCTATGTATAGTAAAAGCACTATGGGTTTTTATTTGAAATAATTTATGGTTTATCAGCGTCCCCACCCAAAAGGACCACGCTATTCATCAAACGTGCTTCTGTCATTACTTCACTTAAACCACAGTCGCCATATTTTCTATTGTTCCCCCTTGCACAATACCCAGCCGATTACCCGCTGGTAACAATAACTGTGCATTATTTAAACAATAACTGTGCAATATTTTAACAATAACTGTGCATTATTTTAACAATAACTTTGGAATATTAAAATATTCCCCAGGTATTATCATATCGTATTGTCAAATTGGTGTGACTAATCAACAAAATGAGAAACTGAACAGTGTTAGGTGATTACAATGATCATAGAGATAATAAGAAGATACGGTGGTGGAATTTGTTTAATGTAATAACAACAATTTTACATCAAAGTTAGACAATTTGGACTAGAAAAATATATATCACCCCTGGTCAATTGGTCCTGCTAATCTGCTATGACGCGGTTGTGTCCCACTGAATTGCTATGATGATGTTAAGGCAGACTGACGCTGTTAACAAACAGTACCGTTATATTTTTTTAATTTGTCTTTTTCGCGGTGTTGCGATAATCTGAACATATCCACGAAAACCATTATGGGAATCAAGAATTCAAATACATATTTATTGCGAAATAGTTTAATACTGGTTGTATAAGTTGTTGGAAATCGACTATATTGTTGTCAAGACGTGTTGCACGTAAATAAGAGCCTGCTCGTGTTACATAAGTTGTGCTTCTGTTTACATAACAGAGCGCAATTATCTACGTTAATCACACACAAGGATGTAAACGCTCTTTATTATTTCCATCTCAGGAAAACAGTACTAAATAACTCTCTTTATGTTTACCATATCCGGATCTAAACAAACGTCAGGAAACGTGTTTTGCTTTTGTTTACATACCAAAGAGGAAAAAAATTGACAATAACACATTATGCCATACTTCTGTTTGCTATAAAAACAAAGTCTGCCTATATTTACTACTAGCAGGGTTACCCGGCGTTGCCCAGGTTAATGTATGCTGTGGATTTTTTTGGGAATAGAGAATGCTCTTGCTTAAAGTGTTAATAAATAAATGTTATATTCAAATAGCATCACAAAACATGATTATTACAGTCATGGAATATAAGTAGTGGCTCACCGTGTCAATTGTCATTGATTGCCATTCCCATATAAATAAGAAGATATAATTGTTCAAGTGACTTATGTGGGTCACCATATGTCGGGATTGTGAAATGTGAACGCCCAACTACTTAAAATGATATGGAGATGGCCTGGTGACTGTATATAACTTATATGTGGATATCGGCGAATAGCAATCTTATCAATGATAGTGCATATCCGCTCGCCATCCGTGACGCAAACGACACCAAATGTGATTTAATTCATGGTATATCATTAGAGAAAAACGTGTATGAATTTGGTGGAATTTGGTTCATTAAATCAATTGTTGATGCAACGCTGACTCGAACAACGCCATATTGCGAAGGTGATTATGTATTCGTTTGGTGGAAATCAGCGACAAAATTATTTTTTAAATTTCCCCTCCCACAAACAGCGTCATTTTAGAAAATTTTAACCCGCACCATTATCTTCCTTGTAAAAAGTTACCCCTCTTAGAACGCCTTGGTGCCATCTCGATTGTACCGCGTGAAGTTATATATAGAACGCACACAGACAGACAAAAAGTCAGACAGACAGCACGATTTTATTTCTTGTATCATTTGAGAAGAACGTGTCTGAATTTGATGGTAATTGGTACTAAAAATATTTTGTATCAGTTTTGGTGACCCTCCCGTCCCTATTTCGGACTCAAGCTGCACACACTAAGACTCATTAGAGATTAGAGATGCATATATATAAAATTGGTGAAATATGGCGAGTATACAAATTCGTATCAAATTTAAGGTCCCCATATCTCTCACCATAGGGCACCAATTTGGTGTATCTAAACCAGACGATAAGAGTCCTCGTATCACGGAGAAGAATATGTATCAATCTGGTGGAAATCGGCACTAAACATATAGATATATTGGTTTGTGTCCCTCTTATATATATACACCACTGACTCGAATGGCCCCACTTGTGACATCCTTAAACCACACGATTACAATCCTGATATCATGGAGATGATTGTTTATAAGTTTGGTGATAATCGGCGACTAAACAATTTTTTTTATCAAATTTGGGGCCACTCCCTCCCCTCTCCATCTCTGACCCAAACAGCACCACTATGGCGTTTTTAAATCACGATTAGATTCCTCATATCGATAAGAAAGTGTATCAATTTGGTGGAAATTGGCGCTAAAAAAACTGTGCATCAATTTTGGTACCCTTGTCCCTTTCAATGCAACACTGACTCGAATGAGGCCACATCTGACAGATAAAAGCCACACCATTAGACTCCTCATACCATGGGGATGATTTTGTATAAGTGTGGTGGCAATCGGCGACTTATTATCAAATTTATTGCCCACCCCCTCCCAATCTCTCATCCAAAAACAACAATTTGGCGTTGTTAAATCGCACAATTAGATTCATTGTATCATGAAGAAGAATATATATAAATTTGGTGGAAATCTGCGCTAAAATTAGCTTTATTAATTTTGGTGCCCCTCTCCCCTTCTGTTCATCCCTGACTCAAACGACGCCACTTTTGACATATTTAAACCACACCGTTGGATTCTTCATATCATGGGAATGATTATATGTAAGTTTCGTGGCAATCGGCGACAAACAAAATCTGCCCCCCCCCCCCCTTTCGGGCACCCCTGACGCGAACGGCGCGACTTTTGCCACATTTAAACCACGCCATTAGATTCCTCATATTATGGGGATGATTATATATAAGTTTGGTGGCAATCGGCGACAAATTGTTTTTCTGCCCCTCCCCCTTTTCTGCCCCTGACAACAACGGCGTCACTTTAGAAAATTCTAACCCCGACCATTATCTTTCTCGCAAAAAGCTACTCCTAGTAGACCCCTTTGGCATCATCTAGGTGGTCCCCTGTGAATTTCTATAGAACACAGACAGACAGACAGACAGACAGACATTCGCAAATATAGATATAGATTTATGGCGGTTTTTGACGTATGTGAATATTTTAACAGCATACCCACCGCCAAGGCCCCCCTTTATCTTTAACGACACACGTACATTGTATTTGAGACATGTTCTAGTTCTAATAATGAAACACTATGTGGCGCCTTCTTAGAATACGGTATCACTCGCACGATATAATTTTCTGGTAAATGAAAAACAAGATGGACAATGTGGTGTTTAAGGTTGTTATGAACCTTCTATTTATAGACATGACTATATATACACAGGAAAATAGTTGTGTAATACTTGTACTTACCGATGTTCGTCTCCGGCCCGTATGGCGAAATCTAACCCCAGTAAATAGAACAATGTTGCAACCATATATGCCTATATTCACGACCATTTTATAATTCAAACACGGTACATATACAATGGCCCATAATAATCAAATTAATAATAAACTTGGTATCCAAACCACCACTCAACAAATAACTTGATGTCAAGCGAAGTCGATGTTATAGATTGACGCCGAGTTGGTATTGAATATGCGGGAGAAAGAACAACGTTGTTTCTCTCGCATATCCAATACCACCGAGCTGTCTATCTTACTTAGAATATTTCTGACCCTATGGTGTTTCAAGATGTCAGAAACCGGATACCAGAAAGAAGCAAATCATGTTAATTGATTATGTAATATAACAGTGTAATCAATGACATTTATATATTATTACTCCCTTCGCGAGCCCCAAGCAGGATATTGTCTTTGTCGGGATTAGCTTACCCCACGCTTTAATCTAATTAATTAACACGTTATTGTTAGCAGCGAGAACGCCTATCAGGGCAAGAAAATTAAATGTGTGTTGTAGCTGGAAGGTGTCCATGCTGTTAACACATATATATATATCTTTATTGTCCTCCATAATTGAAGAGTTTAACAAATCGTATATACATAATACAGTATCAAAGGTAGCCAAACATTTTGGACAACATGACATTTAACAAATTATAGTATGTACACAGAATGACACAAGTGCCACCAAGACATGGTATACAAGTTGGGTCAAACTAGAGAGTAACCTTACCCACAGGCAGATATACATTCAGACATACAATCGGACATAACGACATTCGGACATAATATGCAGGCATGCAGACAAACACAGCCACGCAAACATAACTTTCAGTCTAAACATATTTACATTATGCGGATAAAATCCGAAAGGTACACAGGATAAATGCTTAGATTCGCATTTTCTAATTTACTGGCGGCAAACTGTTATACTTGGAATGTCATTTAAACGTTAGTATTGTGTCGATAACTGCTCATATACAATTGATGTATGACAAAGCATAATTACAAGGAGTATAAAGGTGCACACATGAGCGAATGTACGTCGTATATTGTTACATTCACATAGGTAACATCATATCCGCATGGGTGAGTGCAGTCTGCTTAAAACCATACCTAAACTCCAACGATCGTTGGAGTCTGAGTATGGTTCCAATCAGACTGGCTCCTGATATGCCATTGTGGATTTTCGTTAAAACGTTTGGTCATTACTCAGAATGAAGACTTGACAGCATCCTGTGTGATAACCATAATATGTGGGTATGGTGAACTATAAATGATACGAACAACATAGGGTCATCAATGAAAGAAAATATTTCAGAGGGAAGTTTTGTAAGGTGAATCATAACAAGTTCATCATAGTCAAGCTCGTCCACCCAAAGATAGAACAGCAATCCAAATGTGTCAATCAATTGGTACCCACATTTCATTACGACGAGAGCACAATATATGGTGAGCGCAATAAATCATAACGTGTATTACCACGTCGTCATATTCCAAGTGACATAACGCACACGTACCCTGGTGTTTGGTAGCAGTGGTCGCAATAAGTTGGGCAACGGTGAAAAATTCTCTCTTCCGCTCTGGATATTGCCGACAGCAACGCCAAAGTATGGACATCTGTAAGTGACTTTGGATTTGATAGAAGCATGCTAGTGTTGGGTCGTTTTGAACATTTTGCGTCCAGTCGATATCGCGCTTACTGTTGACTTCCGTTTTTATCAGTCGGTTCCACTCTGGGCGGATTGGACACGTACCGACTATTGCGAATTGCTGAAGATATTGGTTCAAGTTATGAGAAATAAGAATGCGTTCACTGTCAGCAAAGTATGACTGAGGATTAGTATATTGCCGAGAAAGGTGCATGTGAAGTCTTGATACAAAAATTTCCTTGCATACCTTGGAAGGCGATATTCGACAAAGGCTACCAAACAAACTGAGTTTTCGTGCATCTATAAAAGATGAAATAGGACCGAGGCCCATGAGACCTAGGGCAATATCGGTTCTCGCCCTTACAGGCAGCCCTTGAATGCGTTTCAAGCAAAATCGATGGATTTTCTCGAGCGAGGTAGTGTTCGACACAGACATGCCACACAGAAATTCTGAACCATATAATCCTTTTGGCAGCACCATCGTTTTGTATATGATGGCACAACTCGACGGAGTGATCCCTCCGGCATAAAGTCCAGCATTACTTAAGAGGAAAAAAGTTGACCTGATTTTGTCTACAATGACTTCAACAAATTCTTTGACAAAGCTGTACTTGTTTACTTGTATGCCCAAATGAGTGATTTCGTCTGTTTCGGACACGGTACTTCCAGCGACAGTCCATCGTCTACTTGTGCTGCAGCTTTGGCGAGACGTTTCGTTAAAAACGATGACCTTACATTTGTTAGGGTTATACACGAAGCGCCACTTTTGACTATACGATGTGCATAAATCGCATAAACGTTGTAAGCCGTAACTTGAGAGGGACAACAGTGTCATATCATCAGCTTGTGTTGGAGACGAGCAGTTGGAGGATAAAAGTCGAAATCCAAAGTTTGAAGCTTCAAGTTCATACAAGAGATCATCTATGTACATCATATAGAACAAAGGGGATAAAATACCCCCTTGCCTTGCTCCTTGTTTTATTGAAATTGACTTAGACAGAATGTGTATATGTTTGACTACACATGAAATATTACTCAGAAACTCTCTTAGGAGGAGCCAAATTTTGCCTTGGAATCCACGAAGGTGTAGCTTCAACAATAAGCCATTGATCCATACTGTGTCAAATGCCTTATGTACATCCAAAAAGCATGCGAATAGTTTAGACTGTTGTTCTTTTGTGAAGTTCATGCTTTCGTGCAATACATATGACGACATAAGACAACTGACATTTTTCTGAAAACCGTTTTGAAGGGGATGAACTTTAATTAGATTTGGCGTGTTGCGTTCCATGCGAAACAACATTATTTTTTCTAGTGTCTTATACAGCACTGGTAGAAGAGTAATTGCCCTGTAGCTATCGAATTTAGTTTTTGGCTTATCACCACCCTTATACAGAGAAACTATCAGGCCAGATTTTGCCATAGCAGGTATATGTTGTAACTCTAACATTTTGCTCAAGACGAACGCTAACCGTTCTTGTAACGACTCGCCTCCATACACAATGTGCTCGTAACAGATCATGTCCGGACCAGGAGCTTTCCCCATATTCATTGACTTGAGAATTTCATTCAGCTCCTGAATAGAAATAGGATATAGCATATGTTTATCTAGTGGGGTAGAGACACCATGCGTGTGTATGCTAGATGCAATGTCTTCAACTGAACTATTGACATAATCATAATGATGATGATCGAATGCGTCCGACTCAAGTTGGCAATACAATCGTTCATAATAATCAGCCCACGCAGTTGTGATTTCTTCAGGATTACGCAGCGTAACATTGTCAACCTCGAAAAAGTTATTATTAGTTGCCCTAGTTCTAGATTTGTTTTGATTAAATAACCGAAAAAAGTGCTCTTGGTTGATTTCCGCAGCATTGTCAACATGGTCGTTTTGGCTCGATAAGAATTTCAAGTTGCTATGTCGTAGTTCCCTGCGGAACGCACACTTCGCTGCTTTATAGTATACATATGAAAGATGAGCCCGACCTCTTGGGCGACCTTCACTGTTCCATATACGTTTGAAGTTACGCATTTGACTACGAAGTTCCTTCAGTTTTTCATTCCAGTATGGTTTAATATGGGATTTGTACGATTTTTTTGGAATGAAGATTGACGACGCAGAATTAATAGCTTCGATAATACCTGAGTAATATTCGTCAAGGCTAGCAGAGTCCGTAATGGGACTATTGGGTAGAAGTTCATCGACACAATTTTGATAACTCGCTATTGAAGAGTCTGAAGATAAAAACTTTTTCCAGTTGACGGAGCAGCGCTCGGGATTTGGACGAGTGCAGTGATTACCTAGCTCGATGAGCATTTTGATAGGACGGTGGTTGGAGTAATCAGTGGCAGAGTCAACGATGACTCTTATTTCGTTTACACAGTGTATATTTGATTTGTGTATAAGTATATGATCGATCGTGGTGCCTGAATCGCTTGCGGAGGAAGCTGGAATGTGTGTAGCAATCAGACGTGTGACCGGATCAGATTGATTCACGGAAACGAGATTCCTGCGTGCGATAAGTTTCTTGAAGCTGCGATTTCTGGCATCAGCTTTCTGGATATTGCCGTTAAAATCACCCATAACAATGACGGTACCCATAGATGAGTAATAATCAATCGTAATGTCCAGCTTATTTAAGTAATCACGATAAAATGCGACTGTGTAGTTCGTTGAGGGCAGATAGACCTGTATAATATAAATGTACTGCGAGTTATCTAACTGTAATTGGATACCACACAGTCTATCGTCATTTAGGTCAAGTGTTGAGACAGCATTATCCAGCCTTCTGTGCCAGAAAATCGCTACACCGCCCTTGTCACGCCCCCTCTGCATGGGTAGTCTCTGTGAGAAATCACAAACTGCGTGGTACCGGTAATTGTTGCTAACAGTATCAAGTATGTGCACATTGGGATTGTGGAGCCAATGCTCGCTGATACCAAAAAAGTCCACCTCCTGATTTGCAAGTATATCTGACATGTAGCAACTGCTACCCATCGCCCCAGTGGCGTTCCACATGACGATGTTCAACATCACGAGTAAGCAAATGCAAATTGACAGTGCAGAAGACCTACGATTGTGCGAGTTATTATACACAATACTATAATTATCAGTGCGAATCATTTTGTGACAACATTAGGAATATTCTAGATTTGGAAATGAAGAAATTTCTACAACATTCGGGATATTAAACATCCTCGCGATCCTCTCCAAACTGATTTGACCGACTGTTGAGATGGACATGGTTTGTTGTTGGACGTCTGTCGCCGAATGAACTCTGAGAAAGCCAGGGTCTGCAGAATACAGCATCTGGCCAGAAACCGCTCTCAATGACTTCTTCAAAATCTTGAACATGAACATTTATACGTGCTGAGACTGGACCGTCGTAATTTCCACCGCGGAGAATGCGAATTACTGAATGACGAATTTGGTATTCACTAAGGTAGTCTGATAGAACATGGGCATCCACTTTGTTGTCCAGATTACGGACGAAGATTCTCCGCGTTCTGATGGACGGGGGTTTTCATTTTGTTTAAAACGTACATACTCATTGTCGTGTGTCTGGTCACATCTGTAGTAATCGTTATTGCGATTATCGTGGTTTGAATGATTGTCAGCACGTCTATCCTCTATTCGCGCACGGTTCTGGTTGTGAGAAGATGTGGTATCTCTAGGAGACGCATGTCTAGGATGGTTATTGAAGTCATCCACACTTATACTCTCCAGTGTGCAGGCTGATTGACTATAGTTCGCTTTCCGACTATAATGAGAGTTGTGCGTAACGTTAATAGAGTTATCTCCCTTCTTCTCACTGTCAACAGTGACTTGATATTTGACTTTTGGTTTGGACGAAGTTGGGGTTGATGCATCTTGAGGGTGTATTTGGGATGCACGGGGCACAGGTGAAGACGTATTCCCAATATTAGGCGAGTTCGCAGGCTGTATATCAACATGACTTTCTTGAGAAGATTGGTGAATTATGGACACATCAGGCACGTTCTGAGTTTTGTTGGCGTTAATAGTTGACCAGGTGACATGAGCTAAGTGATTTAGTTGGCCTTAGACATGCGTGGCAAAACTACGAAGATCCGCTCTGAGATATTCTGCGCATCGATGCTCACATTGGCATGGGTCATTGTGTTGAGAAGATTTCGATGTGCACTTCTGTTTACTTTGTGGTTCCTCTAACGTTTTTATCCTACCGCTTATACTGGCGAGTGAACCTTTTACTGAGTTGTTTTGATTTAGAAAACTCTCACACTTGTCCAGAATTGTTCCAATGTCCTGTTTCATTGTTTTAATATCCGCCTTTAATTTTGCGACGCCGCTACACTTTTCGCTTTCGATTCGTTCGATCGCCAGCTTATTTGCAAACGAGACACTTTCTGACGCAACGATACGGTTAATGATGTCTTGTAGTGTTACCTCATTTTTACTGACGCGACTTTGGATGTCTGATTGCATATTGTCGATTTGAGACTGCATTTGGTCTCTTGCCTGTTGGAGAATAGTTATGTTTGCACGCAATCCGATGTCAGTATACATATCACGAGAATTAGAGTCTGTGTTCACATCAGTTTCGTTTTCGTTGTTAATACAATCTGCTGGAGTTTTCGGAGTTGCACATTTTGCATTATGTTGTGTTTTGTTGCGCGAAGCACTCAAAAGGGGCAATATGTGCTCAACTTTCTCGTCCAGGATACACAAGAATAGTTGGTAAACATCAGTGGCCAGTTTTTTCGACACTGGTTCCGAAGCTTTTGTTTGGATTCTGCGTTTTAATATTGCATCTGGTGTCAAATTAATTGTGACAAGTTTTTTTGTTTCAGCAAATAGTGTCTGGCGCATCTCTTCTAGTTTGGATTCATTTTCTTTGGTTGAATACAAGAGTTTCGCAATGAGTTGATCCTTCGGTGTGTTATGAACAAATTCCATCATCAGCATTATATAGAACTTGGTTTCCTTGTCAAGATTTTCATCTGTATGCAAGCTCTCGGTGAAGGTTGCGAATGCAGTTGTGAACAATGATTTTTCAGAAGCTTGTTTTGGATCTGTAGAAGACGGTACTAAATCAACCGGAGTGTGACTTGACTCGCCAATGCTTGGGGGCTCAAAACCCATCGGGTCCATGTTGAGAATTTTATCAGTTTGTGTTAGAATGTTTTCCATCATCGATGACGTGGTTGTAGACTAAATATGTGTTCTATTGTCTCTGTGATTGGGCTATTGTGAGATACCGCCACACATGATAGATTGTTTATCACACCGTTTGTGCAGATAGTGTCGAATTGGCCATTGGCTATGTCATGAGTAATTTTGACATATACAGAAAAACAATACTGTTGGACAATATGGCGACATATAATCAGGGTAGAGGAAGGTCCCAATGGCTGAGGGTACAAAGTTTAACGCCAGAATAGTCACCGAACGAAACATCCACCAGGAGTGAGACTCATTGAGAGAATTCCGTGGTTATTGAAGAATGATGAGAACATCTTTTGTAGATCCAAACGTTGTTTATATTGATGAATTATAACTATAACTACGGAGCAAAAAAAGTAAACACTGACAATCAGGAACGATAACTCCATATCGATAAGAAAGTGTATCAATTTGGTGGAAATTGGCGCTAAAAAACTGTGCATCAATTTTGGTACCCTTGTCCCTTTCAATGCAACACTGACTCGAATGAGGCCACATCTGACAGATAAAAGCCACACCATTAGACTCCTCATACCATGGGGATGATTTTGTATAAGTGTGGTGGCAATCGGCGACTTATTATAAAATTTATTGCCCACCCCCTCCCAATCTCTCATCCAAAAACAACAATTTGGCGTTGTTAAATCGCACAATTAGATTCATTGTGTCATGAAGAAGAATATATATAAATTTGGTGGAAATCTGCGCTAAAATTAGCTTTATCAATTTTGGTGCCCCTCTCCCCTTCCGTTCATCCCTGACTCAAACGACGCCACTTTTGACATATTTAAACCACACCGTTGGATTCTTCATATCATGGGAATGATTATATGTAAGTTTCGTGGAAATCGGCGACAAACAAAATCTGCCCCCCCCCTTTCGGGCACCCCTGACGCGAACGGCGCGACTTTTGCCACATTTAAACCACGCCATTAGATTCCTCATATTATTGGGATGATTATATATAAGTTTGGTGGCAATCAGCGACAAATTGTTTTTCTGCCCCTCCCCCTTTTCTGCCCCTGACAACAACGGCGTGACTTTAGAAAATTCTATCCCCGACCATTATCTTTCTAGTAAAAAGCTACTCCTAGTAGACCCCTTTGGCATCATCTAGGTGGTCCCCTGTGAATTTCTATAGAACACAGACAGACAGACAGACATTCGCAGATATAGATATAGATTTATGGCGGTTTTTGACGTATGTGAATATTTTAACAGCATACCCACCGCCAAGGCCCCCCTTTATCTTTAACGACACACGTACATTGTATTTGAGACATGTTCTAGTTCTAATAATGAAAAACTATGTGGCGCCTTCTTAGAATACGGTATCACTCGCACGATATAATTTTCTGGTAAATGAAAAACAAGATGGACAATGTGGTGTTTAAGGTTGTTATGAACCTTCTATTTATAGACATGACTATATATACACAGGAAAATAGTTGTGTAATACTTGTACTTACCGATGTTCGTCTCCGGCCCGTATGGCGAAATCTAACCCCAGTAAATAGAACAATGTTGCAACCATATATGCCTATATTCACGACCATTTTATAATTCAAACACGGTACATAGACAATGGCCCATAATAATCAAATTAATAATAAACTTGGTATCCAAACCACCACTCAACAAATAACTTGATGTCAAGCGAAGTCGATGTTATAGATTGACGCCGAGTTGGTATTGAATATGCGGGAGAAAGAACAACGTTGTTTCTCTCGCATATTCAATACCACCGAGCTGTCTATCTTACTTATAATATTTCTGACCCTATGGTGTTTCAAGTTGTCAGAAACCGGATACCAGAAAGAAGCAAATCATGTTAATTGATTATGTAATATAACAGTGTAATCAATGACATTTATATATTATTACCCCCTTCGCGAGCCCCAAGCAGGATATTGTCTTTGTCGGGATTAGCTTACCCCACGCTTTACTCTAATTAATTAACACGTTATTGTTAGCAGCGAGAACGCCTATCAGGGCAAGAAAATTAAATGTGTGTTGTAGCTGGAAGGTGTCCATGCTGTTAACACATATATATATATCTTTATTGTCCTCCATAATTGAATAGTTTAACAAATCGTATATACATAATACAGTATCAAAGGTAGCCAAACATTTTGGACAACATGACATTTAACAAATTATAGTATGTACACAGAATGACACAAGTGCCACCAAGACATGGTATACAAGTTGGGTAAAACTAGAGAGTAACCTTACCCACAGGCATATATACATTCAGACATACAATCGGACATACCGACATTCGGACATAATATGCAGGCATGCAGACAAACACAGCCACGCAAACATAACTTTCAGTCTAAACATATTTACATTATGCGGATAAAATCCGAAAGGTACACAGGATAAATGCTTAGACTCGCATTTTCTAATTTACTGGCGGCAAACTGTTATACTTGGAATGTCATTTAAACGTTAGTATTGTGTCGATAATTGCTCATATACAATTGATGTATGACAAAGCATAATTACAAGGAGTATAAAGGTGCACACATGAGCGAATGAACGTCGTATATTGTTACATTCACATCGGTAACATCATATCCGCATGGGTGAGTGCAGTCTGCTTAAAACCATACCTAAACTCCAACGATCGTTGGAGTCTGAGTATGGTTCCAATCAGACTGGCTCCTGATATGCCATTGTGGATTTTCGTTAAAACGTTTGGTGATTACTCAGAATGAAGACTTGACAGCATCCTGTGTGATAACCATAATATGTGGGTATGGTGAACTATAAATGATACGAACAACATAGGGTCATCAATGAAAGAAAATATTTCAGAGGGAAGTTTTGTAAGGTGAATCATAACAAGTTCATCATAGTCAAGCTCGTCCACCCAAAGATAGAACAGCAATCCAAATGTGTCAATCAATTGGTACCACATTTCATTACGACGAGAGCACAATATATGGTGAGCGCAATAAATCATAACGTGTATTACCACGTCGTCATATTCCAAGTGACATAACGCACACGTACCCTGGTGTTTGGTAGCAGTGGTCGCAATAAGTTGGGCAACGGTGAAAAATTCTCTCTTCCGCTATGGATATTGCCGACAGCAACGCCAAAGTATGGACATCTGTAAGTGACTTTGGATTTGATAGAAGCATGCTAGTGTTGGGTCGTTTTGAACATTTTGCGTCCAGTCGATATCGCGCTTACTGTTGACTTCCGTTTTGATCAGTCGGTTCCACTCTGGGCGGATTGGACACGTACCGACTATTGCGAATTGCTGAAGATATTGGTTCAAGTTATGAGAAATAAGAATGCGTTCAATGTCAGCAAAGTATGACTGAGGATTAGTATATTGCCGAGAAAGGTGCATGTGAAGTCTTGATACAATAATTTCCTTGCATACCTTGGAAGGCGATATTCGACAAAGGCTACCAAACAAACTGAGTTTTCGTGCATCTATAAAAGATGAAATAGGACCGAGGCCCATGAGACCTAGGGCAATATCGGTTCTCGCCCTTACAGGCAGCCCTTGAATGCGTTTCAAGCAAAATCGATGGATTTTCTCGAGCGAGGTAGTGTTCGACACAGACATGCCACACAGAAATTCTGAACCATATAATCCTTTTGGCAGCACCATCGTTTTGTATATGATGGCACAACTCGACAGAGTGATCCCTCCGGCATAAAGTCCAGCATTACTTAAGAGGAAAAAAGTTGACCTGATTTTGTCTACAATGACTTCAACAAATTCTTTGACAAAGCTGTACTTGTTTACTTGTATGCCCAAATGAGTGATTTCGTCTGTTTCGGACACGGTACTTCCAGCGACAGTCCATCGTCTACTTGTGCTGCAGCTTTGGCGAGACGTTTCGTTAAAAACGATGACCTTACATTTGTTAGGGTTATACACGAAGCGCCACTTTTGACTATACGATGTGCATAAATCGCATAAACGTTGCAAGCCGTAACTTGAGAGGGACAACAGTGTCATATCATCAGCTTGTGTTGGAGACGAGCAGTTGGAGGATAAAAGTCGAAATCCAAAGTTTGAAGCTTCAAGTTCATACAAGAGATCATCTATGTACATCATATAGAACAAAGGGGATAAAATACCCCCTTGCCTTGCTCCTTGTTTTATTGAAATTGACTTAGACAGAATGTGTATATGTTTGACTACACATGAAATATTACTCAGAAACTCTCTTAGGAGGAGCCAAATTTTGCCTTGGAATCCACGAAGGTGTAGCTTCAACAATAAGCCATTGATCCATACTGTGTCAAATGCCTTATGTACATCCAAGAAGCACGCGAATAGTTTAGACTGTTGTTCTTTTGTGAAGTTCATGCTTTCGTGCAATACATATGACGACATAAGACAACTGACATTTTTCTGAAAACCGTTTTGAAGGGGATGAACTTTAATTAGATTTGGCGTGTTGCGTTCCATGCGAAACAACATTATTTTTTCTAGTGTCCTATACAGCACTGGTAGAAGAGTAATTGCCCTGTAGCTATCGAATTTAGTTTTTGGCTTATCACCACCCTTATACAGAGAAACTATCAGGCCAGATTTTGCCATAGCAGGTATATGTTGTAACTCTAACATTTTGCTCAAGACGAACGCTAACCGTTCTTGTAACGACTCGCCTCCATACACAATGTGCTCGTAACAGATCATGTCCGGACCAGGAGCTTTCCCCATATTCATTGACTTGAGAATTTCATTCAGCTCCTGAATAGAAATAGGATATAGCATATGTTTATCTAGTGGGGTAGAGACACCATGTGTGTGTATGCTAGATGCAATGTCTTCAACTGAACTATTGACATAATCATAATGATGATGATCGAATGCGTCCGACTCAAGTTGGCAATACAATCGTTCATAATAATCAGCCCACGCAGTTGTGATTTCTTCAGGATTACGCAGCGTAACATTGTCAACCTCGAAAAAGTTATTATTAGTTGCCCTAGTTCTAGATTTGTTTTGATTAAATAACCGAAAAAAGTGCTCTTGGTTGATTTCCGCAGCATTGTCAACATGGTCGTTTTGGCTCGATAAGAATTTCAAGTTGCTATGTCGTAGTTCCCTGCGGAACGCACACTTCGCTGCTTTATAGTATACATATGAAAGATGAGCCCGACCTCTTAGGCGACCTTCACTGTTCCATATACGTTTGAAGTTACGCATTTGACTACGAAGTTCCTTCAGTTTTTCATTCCAGTATGGTTTAATATGGGATTTGTACGATTTTTTTGGAATGAAGATTGACGACGCAGAATTAATAGCTTCGATAATACCTGAGTAATATTCGTCAAGGCTAGCAGAGTCCGTAATGGGACTATTGGGTAGAAGTTCATCGACACAATTTTGATAACTCGCTATTGAAGAGTCTGAAGATAAAAACTTCTTCCAGTTGACGGAGCAGCGCTCGGGATTTGGACGAGTGTAGTGATTACCTAGCTCGATGAGCATTTTGATAGGACGGTGGTTGGAGTAATCAGTGGCAGAGTCAACGATGACTCTTATTTCGTTTACACAGTGTAGATTTGATTTGTGTATAAGTATATGATCGATCGTGGTGCCTGAATCGCTTGCGGAGGAAGCTGGAATGTGTGTAGCAATCAGACGTGTGACCGGATCAGATTGATTCACAGAAACGAGATTCCTGCGTGCGATAAGTTTCTTGAAGCTGCGATTTCTGGCATCAGCTTTCTGGATATTGCCGTTAAAATCACCCATAACAATGACGGTACCCATATATGAGTAATAATCAATCGTAATGTCCAGCTTATTTAAGTAATCACGATAAAATGCGACTGTGTAGTTCGTTGAGGGCAGATAGACCTGTATAATATAAATGTACTGCGAGTTATCTAACTGTAATTGGATACCACACAGTCTATCGTCATTTAGGTCAAGTGTTGAGACAGCATTATCCAGCCTTCTGTGCCAGAAAATCGCTACACCGCCCTTGTCACGCCCCCTCTGCATGGGTAGTCTCTGTGAGAAATCACAAACTGCGTGGTACCGGTAATTGTTGCTAACAGTATCAAGTATGTGCACATTGGGATTGTGGAGCCAATGCTCGCTGATACCAAAAAAGTCCACCTCCTGATTTGCAAGTATATCTGACATGTAGCAACTGCTACCCATCGCCCCAGTGGCGTTCCACATGACGATGTTCAACATCACGAGTAAGCAAATGCAAATTGACAGTGCAGAAGACCTACGATTGTGCGAGTTATTATACACAATACTATAATTATCAGTGCGAATCATTTTGTGACAACATTAGGAATATTCTAGATTTGGAAATGAAGAAATTTCTACAACATTCGGGATATTAAACATCCTCGCGATCCTCTCCAAACTGATTTGACCGACTGTTGAGATGGACATGGTTTGTTGTTGGACGTCTGTCGCCGAATGAACTCTGAGAAAGCCAGGGTCTGCAGAATACAGCCTCTGGCCAGAAACCGCTCTCAATGACTTCTTCAAAATCTTGAACATGAACATTTATACGTGCTGAGACTGGACCGTCGTAATTTCCACCGCGGAGAATGCGAATTACTGAATGACGAATTTGGTATTCCTAAGGTAGTCTGATAGAACATGGGCATCCACTTTGTTGTCCAGATTACGGACGAAGATTCTCCGCGTTCTGATGGACGGGGGTTTTCATTTTGTTTAAAACGTACATACTCATTGTCGTGTGTCTGGTCACATCTGTAGTAATCGTTATTGCGATTATCGTGGTTTGAATGATTGTCAGCACGTCTATCCTCTATTCGCGCACGGTTCTGGTTGTGAGAAGATGTGGTATCTCTAGGAGACGCATGTCTAGGATGGTTATTGAAGTCATCCACACTTATACTCTCCAGTGTGCAGGCTGATTGACTATAGTTCGCTTTCCGACTATAATGAGAGTTGTGCGTAACGTTAATAGAGTTATCTCCCTTCTTCTCACTGTCAACAGTGACTTGATATTTGACTTTTGGTTTGGACGAAGTTGGGGTTGATGCATCTTGAGGGTGTATTTGGGATGCACGGGGCATAGGTGAAGACGTATTCCCAATATTAGGCGAGTTCGCAGGCTGTATATCAACATGACTTTCTTGAGAAGATTGGTGAATTATGGACACATCAGGCACGTTCTGAGTTTTGTTGGCGTTAATAGTTGACCAGGTGACATGAGCAAAGTGATTTAGTTGGCCTTAGACATGCGTGGCAAAACTACGAAGATCCGCTCTGAGATATTCTGCGCATCGATGCTCACATTGGCATGGGTCATTGTGTTGAGAAGATTTCGATGTGCACTTCTGTTTACTTTGTGGTTCCTCTAACTTTTTTATCCTACCGCTTATACTGGCGAGTGAACCTTTTACTGAGTTGTTTTGATTTAGAAAACTCACACACTTGTCCAGAATTGTTCCAATGTCCTGTTTCATTGTTTTAATATCCGCCTTTAATTTTGCGACGCCGCTACACTTTTCGCTTTCGATTCGTTCGATCGCCAGCTTATTTGCAAACGAGACACTTTCTGACGCAACGATACGGTTAATGATGTCTTGTAGTGTTACCTCATTTTTACTGACGCGACTTTGGATGTCTGATTGCATATTGTCGATTTGAGACTGCATTTGGTCTCTTGCCTGTTGGAGAATAGTTATGTTTGCATGCAATCCGATGTCAGTATACATATCACGAGAATTAGAGTCTGTGTTCACATCAGTTTCGTTTTCGTTGTTAATACAATCTGCTGGAGTTTTCGGAGTTGCACATTTTGCATTATGTTGTGTTTTGTTGCGCGAAGCACTCAAAAGGGGCAATATGTGCTCAACTTTCTCGTCCAGGATACACAAGAATAGTTGGTAAACATCAGTGGCCAGTTTTTTCGACACTGGTTCCGAAGCTTTTGTTTGGATTCTGCGTTTTAATATTGCATCTGGTGTCAAATTAATTGTGACAAGTTTTTTTGTTTCAGCAAATAGTGTCTGGCGCATCTCTTCTAGTTTGGATTCATTTTCTTTGGTTGAATACAAGAGTTTCGCAATGAGTTGATCCTTCGGTGTGTTATGAACAAATTCCATCATCAGCATTATATAGAACTTGGTTTCCTTGTCAAGATTTTCATCTGTATGCAAGCTCTCGGTGAAGGTTGCGAATGCAGTTGTGAACAATGATTTTTCAGAAGCTTGTTTTGGATCTGTAGAAGACGGTACTAAATCAACCGGAGTGTGACTTGACTCGCCAATGCTTGGGGGCTCAAAACCCATCGGGTCCATGTTGAGAATTTTATCAGTTTGTGTTAGAATGTTTTCCATCATCGATGACGTGGTTGTAGACTAAATATGTGTTCTATTGTCTATGTGATTGGGCTATTGTGAGATACCGCCACACATGATAGATTGTTTATCACACCTTTTGTGCAGATAGTGTCGAATTGGCCATTGTCTATGTCATGAGTAATTTTGACATATACAGAAAAACAATACTGTTGGACAATATGGCGACATATAATCAGTGTAGAGGAAGGTCCCAATGGCTGAGGGTACAACGTTTAACGCCAGAATAGTCACCGAACGAAACATCCACCAGGAGTGAGACTCATTGAGAGAATTCCGTGGTTATTGAAGAATGATGAGAACATCTTTTGTAGATCCAAACGTTGTTTATATTGATGAATTATAACTATAACTACGGAGCAAAAAAAGTAAACACTGACAATCAGGAACGATAACTCCATATCGATAAGAAAGTGTATCAATTTGGTGGAAATTGGCGCTAAAAACACTGTGCATCAATTTTGGTACCCTTGTCCCTTTCAATGCAACACTGACTCGAATGAGGCCACATCTGACAGATAAAAGCCACACCATTAGACTCCTCATACCATGGGGATGATTTTGTATAAGTGTGGTGGCAATCGGCGACTTATTATAAAATTTATTGCCCACCCCCTCCCAATCTCTCATCCAAAAACAACAATTTGGCGTTGTTAAATCGCACAATTAGATGCATTGTATCATGAAGAAGAATATATATAAATTTGGTGGAAATCTGCGATAAAAATAGCTTTATCAATTTTGGTGCCCCTCTCCCCTTCCGTTCATCCCTGACTCAAACGACGCCACTTTTGACATATTTAAACCACACCGTTGGATTCTTCATATCATGGGAATGATTATATGTAAGTTTCGTGGAAATCGGCGACAAACAAAATCTGCCCCCCCCCTTCGGGCACCCCTGACGCGAACGGCGCGACTTTTGCCACATTTAAACCACGCCATTAGATTCCTCATATTATGGGGATGATTATATATAAGTTTGGTGGCAATCAGCGACAAATTGTTTTTCTGCCCCTCCCCCTTTTCTGCCCCTGACAACAACGGCGTGACTTTAGAAAATTCTATCCCCGACCATTATCTTTCTCGTAAAAAGCTACTCCTAGTAGACCCCTTTGGCATCATCTAGGTGGTCCCCTGTGAATTTCTATAGAACACAGACAGACAGACAGACATTCGCAGATATAGATATAGATTTATGGCGGTTTTTGACGTATGTGAATATTTTAACAGCATACCCACCGCCAAGGCCCCCCTTTATCTTTAACGACACACGTACATTGTATTTGAGACATGTTCTAGTTCTAATAATGAAAAACTATGTGGCGCCTTCTTAGAATACGGTATCACTCGCACGATATAATTTTCTGGTAAATGAAAAACAAGATGGACAATGTGGTGTTTAAGGTTGTTATGAACCTTCTATTTATAGACATGACTATATATACACAGGAAAATAGTTGTGTAATACTTGTACTTACCGATGTTCGTCTCCGGCCCGTATGGCGAAATCTAACCCCAGTAAATAGAACAATGTTGCAACCATATATGCCTATATTCACGACCATTTTATAATTCAAACACGGTACATATACAATGGCCCATAATAATCAAATTAATAATAAACTTGGTATCCAAACCACCACTCAACAAATAACTTGATGTCAAGCGAAGTCGATGTTATAGATTGACGCCGAGTTGGTATTGAATATGCGGGAGAAAGAACAACGTTGTTTCTCTCGCATATCCAATACCACCGAGCTGTCTATCTTACTTAGAATATTTCTGACCCTATGGTGTTTCAAGATGTCAGAAACCGGATACCAGAAAGAAGCAAATCATGTTAATTGATTATGTAATATAACAGTGTAATCAATGACATTTATATATTATTACCCCCTTCGCGAGCCCCAAGCAGGATATTGTCTTTGTCGGGATTAGCTTACCCCACGCTTTAATCTAATTAATTAACACGTTATTGTTAGCAGCGAGAACGCCTATCAGGGCAAGAAAATTAAATGTGTGTTGTAGCTGGAAGGTGTCCATGCTGTTAACACATATGCACTGGTGTCAATTAGACTTCCACCCATGTGTTATCTAAGATCTAACATCATGTGAGTCAGAACTATTGTGTTCATTGGTTTATACATGCACAGCCAAGTAGGATTTATCGCAGGATTGAACAGATTTCACGGGGCGGGGTCGATTGACACATTTTAATGACGATTTCAATCAAAAATCTCCGGATCATAATTTAAAGTAGCAACTGAATTTGCGTACAAATCTTTATTTGTCTGACAGACTCGGAACTTGTTTAACGGTCATGTTCACATTTTTCGTTAAAAATTTTATTGACTTTTAGTTAAATATATCATACATTGTAATATCATTGCAAAATTTCTAAGTAAAATTATAGGGCTATTCTTTAAATATTGAGGTTTAAGACATATATTCGTCCAAATAAATACCTCGGCTTCGCCTCGTTTAATTATTTGTTCCGAATGCTCGACAGATCGGGGAATATCCTATAATTATTATTCGTTTCGACATGAAATGGTAAAATCGCGATACTATCACATGCAGTGTTTCTCATTAATGGGTTATCTTACGATGTGTATCACGTGAATAAATAGTGTTTATCGCACACATATCAGCGTCTGCATCTAATAAAGGATTGTCCCATGATTTACAGATCCAAGTCCAAACCAATTCGATGTAATTTATCAAAATGTAACCATCACCATTCGTATATTTATATAAAATCATTGAATCCATGTCCTTATTATATCATTATTTGGTCATACTTCTTTCATGATAAGATGAAAACGAATGATGATCATATTCTAGCAAACATCGAACACATAGGTATACAATACAAGATATAGTTAACTTCCATATGTCAAAATATGACATAACATTGAATACTTTGTCGGTGTGAGCGACCTAGATTTATCAGACAGAGAAATGGAAGCTGGTCCAGATAATTATGGACGTGACGTGGCAAATCAGAATATGTTATCAGGTAATTGTTCTGATATAACTATTCGGCGCACCTACGGTTACGGCCATTATTAGTGGAGAATGGATTTCGAAATGCCACATCGCGAAATTCATAGTGGTTTTTCATCTTTCCAGAAGGATACGAGCTATGTTATGCGTGTTGATACCTTGAAGTTGAACTAGTGGATGATTTATGTACAGTTTCGTTCATACATACAGATATTATGACAAAAAGTTGAAATTAATATGTGAAAATATATGTGGCTTCGGTGAATAGAACTAAATATAATTTCCAGATATAAACACAGTCCCAGCCACAGAATATGTAAACCATATTGGTAAAGTTTAAAAGTTATTGAAGATAGGCTTTGTACTCCTATGTGTTTTGATAAATTGTGTTCATAATATACCACCATGCATTCTTGTGATAAAAGCGAAATATTCGTGTTTTGTCACCTGATTGGAGGCAATTATGATAACAATTTTGATATATAGATATAGAGGATTTCCAACGAGTTATGATGGAATATAATATGTTATGAAACGAGTTTGATAAATTTTATTCATAACGAGTCGTATACGAGTTGTGAATCAAATTTATCAAACGAGTTTCATGAAATCTTATATCCCAACATAACGAGTTGAAGATCTTGTATATCACAAGAAACAAACTTAATCTTTATGCCTTTCTAACATCAGCTCTGTAAGCACGCACATTGTAGACACTTCTTGTGTTGGCTCAGACGCTTCACCATTATGCGTCAGTATATCTTATATTGTTATATACAGTGCAGTTTGAAAGGGTTAATGTTATATATATCAAAATAATGATGATCGGTCACATTCACGAGACTGCTCTGACTACATATATGTCTACTTCTAGAAAAGATCACAGAATCAATACATCCATATACAATCGCATTTAACTGTTTAATTACACATATAATCACACGATTCAACATAAAACGTGCATATTAAACTGCGTTATTGTTCCGTTTCTGTGCGCCCAAAGTCCAGATTTAACTGTTGCACGAGACCCTGCTTTCGATTGCTCTCTCATGAGTTTCATTAGGGAGAATTCTTACATCTCTGATCAAACGTTTCTGCAATTAATATCCTCAGATAATTCGAGTGTTTGTTCTATCTTAAGTGTAAATTTCATTAAGTTTTCGCCATTTGGGCGTCCGTTTTGGGAAAGACATTCTACAAATATGGTTTACAGCTAAACTTTGTTTGTCAATATTTAAATGTATTGCGAATTTGGCATTAATTGTTGCACCTACCGCAGAAATTCAACAATTTCAGATATGAACAACCATATTGGGCGCCATCTTGAATAGAGAATTTTTCCCAAAGCAGATTTTTGATATGTTATTCCTCAGATTCTGGCCGACAAAATTACACCAAAACAGCTTGTTAATAATTTTGTTTAGGTCCAATGCTTCAACGACCAGACTATATTGAAAGTTTAGCTTCGAGACTTGGGTTCTGAAATCTCAGTATTACATATATAGGTTCCGTTCCCCGGTCGTATTATGTGTAGTTCATCAGAATGTGAAGAGACTTGGATTCCATCACTTAGTACTTATTCCTTATTTCCTAATACTTTTATTTTAGAAATTGTGGCACATGACCACGGAACGTATAAAGTGAAGTGATGCATATATTTGGGCAGACCCCAATTTGTGTCCAATAGTCCGAAATGGGTCGAAAATAGGAAAGTCGGAAAATAACCGTAAATGGACACCAATGAGTTCGCAATCGCAAGTGGCCAGGTGGGCATCACATTTTGAGGCAAACCATATTTTGGTCGAGTTTCAAAGGGTCATACGAAAATGAGTAGCCACTGTGCTTAATAGCGATAAATCGTAGACATTGCAGACAAGAAAACCATAGTCAAAAATGGTAACGCCATCAAGATCATATTATTAGCCATAAATATAAATTATAATATAATTATAATATAAACTAGCTTTCAAATTCCCTCTGGGAAATTTGGATACTTCCATATATCAAGTTTTCCCGTTTCTCGTGTTTTACATTATTACATTCTTCAAACTGTCTTTTTTATTACACTAGCTAGTGGGCCCGACATCGTCCGGGCTGTTTCCCATCTGATTTCCGGCGAAAGGCGCGATTTGACCTTGAATTGACTATTTTGAAAGTCAAGGTCAGGTCGGGGTCATGATTGATCCGTCAAAAACACTCGCCGGAGAAAAGTACCCCTAGGTATCAAATTTCGTCGAAATCCGTCCGTTTTACCCGACTTGACCTTTAATTGACCATTTTGAAGGTCAAGCTCAGGTCGGGGTCACTATTTGTCCCACCCAAAACACTCCCCGAACAAAAGTATCCCTATGTATCAAATTTCGTCGAAATTCGTCCGTTTTACCCAATTTGACATTGCATTGACTGTTTTAAAGGTCAATGTCAGGTCGGGGTCACGATTTGACACGTCCAAAACACTCCCCGGACAAAGGTATCCCTATGTATCAAAATTTGTCGAAATCCGTCTGTTTTACCAGATTTGACCTTGCATTGACCATTTTGAAGGTCAATGTCAGGTCGAGGTCACGATTTGATCCGTCCAAAACACTTCCCGGATACAAGTATCCCTAAGTATCAATGGAATCTATGGAAAGCCGAAGGGGACATATGCTAGTTGCTAATTGCTAGTTACTAGTTATACGACGCACGAAGTTGTTTCAGGGTGTTTCAAACTAAGAGATTATTCTGAGTTTAAAATGGTGATGAATTGTAGTATTTTATTCATATTTTATGGCATAAATTGTTATTAAAACCGTATATACTATGAAACAATAATCGATGATTCGAAAATTAAGTGGGCCTTTTAAAGTCAATACAAAGTCACAATTGCAGTTAGGTTCATCTCATACTCGTCTATTCAGCGATATTCTGCTACGCAGTTTGTTATAGCCTCCAGTATTCACTAAGCGTTATAGCCCCACTGCTATAATCCGCCTTTAGCTGCCGTATTCTTGCCTCTGAGATTATTGAGATATTACATCACACGTAATGACATTAAATCGCATGTAAACATAGCAATTGTGTGGGCTGCGTGACGCGAATATGTATTGAGAAATAACGCCATACGTAATGACATTAAATCTCAAGAAAACCCGCGAAAACAAAACAAAATGACATTTATTGTTTAATGTTTTAAGTTATTTCCTTCACAAAAATAATCTTCGTGATAATGAACCCTCTCAATACTTTAGAATATAGAATTAACCTTAAAAATAACAAAAAACCTTCGGAATAGAGAAACTTCGGAATAGCGAACCCTCGGAATAGAGACATGCCCCCCAACATTCATATTATATGCCCAGTGTTCAAAGGTATGGACCCATAATTTTTTTTAATTGGCCCTTAAAATATTGAACACCAAATTGGAGCCCGCGCAGAACGAAATTCAAGTCAACTGTACCTGTGTCACGTCCCAATGCAGGAGGGTCCATATATACCGCAACATTCATATTATATGCCAATAATTCAAAGGTATGGGCCCATAAATATTTTCTAAGATTGGCCCTTAAAATATTGAACTCCTAATTGGTGCCCGTGCAGAAAAACCTAAGTCAGCTATAACTGTGACATGTCCCATTGATTTTGATTATAGTATAACTAGCAACCAGCAATTAGCATGTCCCCTTCAGCTTTCCATCTTTGATTATCACACGATCGCATGCTTTCCAAAGGGTGTTGTTTATAATATCAATATCAGCACATCTGCTAATCTGTGTCGGACTATCGTGACTCTATCGGTACGGTTTACTCAAGTACGAGAATACCTATATACCCATAATGCAATCGCCCATTGGTCCACGGGTTATTAAAATTTCCAAAACATCTTACACCGGTGGCGTAAATAATTAATCACTTCGTGGGTTCAAATGAATACCCTGTATCAATGTGTAAATGCGGTATGTCTTTATATTGAATGTATGTCACAGGAGAGTAGCGGGAATAGACGCACACAAAAACACCAACCGAACCGATATCCCATTCTGTTGTGGAGCGAGTACACTTGGTATAAGTGAGGGTATGCTTCCGCCCATTCTTATTGTCATATCTTGGAGGTGCGCGACTTACGGGACACTGCTTTTTGTCCGTTCGCATTCAAGTGGGGGGGGGAATTCTGGCATACAATGGCGTAGCTGAATATATTTGATAAATATGCTCCACCGAGAATTCCAAACTAATATTTATTCAAAATTAATACTGGATATCTGCAGGTCCCCATCGTGTACTATAAATGCATCATTCATTAGATTATATACATGTAGGTACCTACTCGGTATGACAGAGTCCAAGTAATTGTAGCAGTAGCCCCATGCGAAACCTATGTATACATCTCCTGTCGGCAACGCTGCACTTCGTGTGTTGACTGAACCTGCAATTTCGATAACACTTAAACTCAAGAACATAAGTTATAACCATGAGATATCCATTTATTTATGCACCTATAACTGTGTATTTTCAAATACAAACGACCAACTGTCAAAACATGTTGTTGAATAATGCTCAATTTGTCATCCGGACAACCTAAAAGGTAGTTTTCTTCACCAGAAAGGGGTATAACTCCGTCAAAATAATTGAACTTGCACGGTATCATATATCAGCTATATACCAAAGCCCATACAGTTACAAGAAAACCATAGTCACAAATGGTAAAGCCACCAATATCATAGTATTAGCCATAAATATAAATTATAATATAATTATACTATAAACTAGCTTTCAAATTTTATGTGGGAAATTTGCATACTTCCATATTTCAAGATTTCCCGTTTCTCGTGTTATACATTACATTCTTCAAACTGTCTTGTTTATTACACAAGCTGATGGGCCCGACTTCGTCCGGGCTGTTTTCCATCTGATTTCCGGCGAAAGGCGCGATTTGACCTTGAATTGACTATTTCGAAAGTCAAGGTCAGGTCAGGGTCATGATTTGACCCGTCCAAAACACCCCCACCCCGGAGAAAAGTACCCCTAGGTATCAAATTTGGTCGAAATCCGCCAGTTTTACCCCACTTGAACTTTAATTAACAATTTTGAAAGTCAAGGTAAGGTCTGAGTCACGATTTGACCCGTTCAAAACACTCCACGGACAAAAGTATCCCTAGGTATCAAATTTCGCCGAAATTCGTACGTTTTACCCAAATTGACCTTGCATTGACAGTTTTAGAGGTCAAGGTCAGGTCGGGGTCACGATTTGACCCGCCCAAAACACTTCCCGGACACAAATACCCCTAAGTATCAAATTACGTTGAAATCTATGGAAAGCCGAAGAGGACATGTTAGTTGCTAATTGCTAGATATGCGATGCACGACTTGTAGCGGTTTTTTAAAGGTGTTTCAAATTAGGAGATAGAAGTATTCTGCGTTTCAAATGGTGATGAATTATAGTATTTTATTCAAATTTTATGGCATAAATTGTTATTAAAACCGTATATACTATAAAAAAATGAATGACTCGAAAATTAAGTGGGCCTTTAAACAAAGTCACAATTGCAGTTAGGCTCACCTCATACTCGTCTATTCAGCGATATTCTGCTGCGAAGTTTGTTATAGCCTCCAGTATCCATTGAGCGCTATAGCCCCACTGTTATAATTCGCCTTTAGCAGGCATACTCTTGCCTCAGATTATTGAGATATTAGATCACACGTAATGACATTAAATCGCATGGAAACATAGCAATTGTTTGCTTGACGTGAATATGTAATGAGAAATAAGGTCATACGTAATGACATCAAACTCAAGAAAACCCGCGAAAACAAAACAAAATCACATTTAATGTTTTAAGTTATTTCCTTCATAAAATGAATCTTCGTGATAATGAACCCTCTCAATACTTTAGAATATAGAATTAACCTTAAAATAACAAAAACCTTCGGAATAAAGAACCTTCGGAATAACGAACCTTCGAATTGGTGAACCTTCGGAATAGCGAACATTCAGAGAAATTCGGAATGGTGGACATTCGGGATAGTGAACCTTCGGAATAGAGACATGCCCCCCAATATTCATATTATATGCCCAGAGTTCAAAGTTGTGGGCCCATAAAATTCTAAATTTGGTTCTTAAAATATTGAAACCCAAATTGGAGCTCGCACAGAACAGCACTTAAGTAAACATTACCTGTGTCATGTCCCAATGCAGGAGGGTCCATATATACCACAACATTCATATTATATGCCAATAATTCAAAGGTATGGGCCCACGTAATGACATTAAATCTCAAGAAACCCCGCGAAAACAAAACAAAATCACATTCAATGTTCTAAGTTATTTCCTCCTGTATCTGTATCGGTATGCGCGCAGAATCAGTTCGGATGTGAGCGCGCACTCCATAAAACTAATCTTCGTGATAATGAACCCTCTCACTACTTTAGAATATAGAATTAACCCAAAAATAACAAAAACCTTCGGAATAGAGAACCTTCGAAATAGCCAACCTTCGGAATAGTGAACCTTCGAAATAGCAAAATATTCAGAATAGAGAACCTTCGGAATAGCGGGCCTTCGGGATAGCGAACCTTCATAATAGAAACATGTCCCCACAATTACACCTGTGACGTAAACACATGTGCTAATCTTTATCGGACTATCGTGACTCTATCGGTACGGTTTATACTCAAGTACGAAAAAATACCTAACCATAATACGTTCGCCCAGTGGATTATCGATCGTCCACTCGAACATGAACAACTGTAAAACAGCTTACACCATTGTGGCGTAATGATTAATACTGCTAAACGTCTGTCTATCAGTCTGGTTTTACAGGTGATTGCGTGGTGTACCAAATTACTGATGTGTATGATTATATTATTAGATCCCTAGATGCTGGTAAGGAGGTGCGTTGTATTTTTTGTGACATTAGTAAAGCCTTTGATAAGTGCTGTCATAAGGGTCTCCTATTTAAAATTAGCCACAAACATCTTTGAGTCACATTCGATAGTTCTGGGTCAAGGGAAGGTCACGTCTGTATCATAATTGATAAGGCATGGCAGAGAGTAAACCTTGTAAACAGACATAAATTTAGATGAAGCAGAAAGTCTCTTGAAATACTATATTTTTCATTTATTCGCCCTATCCTAGAGTATGCATCACTTGATGGGATAATATCCCCAAGTGCATGAGTGATATAGTTGAGGATATCCAGTATGAAATGGAAAGAATAGTCACTGGGGCAACCAGAAGTGCTAGCGATAGGAAATTATTACTTGAAACAGGTTGGGAACCGCTTGCACAACGCAGGCGTAATCAGAAAATAATTCAGTTTTACAATATTACAAAATACACAGCTCCATCCTACTTATCTAATATGATTCCACCTGATTCTTCCTCAACTGGCTACAATTTCAGACATCCCATCATTCACCCGCCTGATAGTAATAATAATTACTATATGTATACATTTCTACCATCTACCACACGTGCTTGGAACAGCTTATCGGACTCAATATGGTCTTCAGAAATGTTAGCAGAATTTAAACGAAACATTGACACTGGTCGTTCAAAGATTGCTGAATTTTACTACCATAGTTATTTTCGTAAAGCTCAAGTATATCATACTAGAATCAGATTGTGATGCAGTATCCTGAACAAAGATCTTGTCACAAATCACCTTAAAGAGTCCCGATGTGTCCTTGTGGTGGCTTTGAAATTGAATCTGCATATCATTTTCTTTTGAAAAGTCCATTATATACTCAAGCAAGAACTGAAATGTCAGCTGATCTGCGACCAATTAGAATATCACTTGATGTACTTCCGTATGGGTCGCCTGAACTCGCTGATGTTTTGAACATTAAAATTTTCGATGTTGTACAGAAGTTCATTATCTGTACTTGGCGTTTCTGACTAACGGGTAAGGTGGTTTAAGCCGCAACACGCGTGTTACTAATAAACTATATGTAAATGTCTTAAATTTTAATCACTGCGCGTGTTTTAGCCCTACCACCTCGCCCTCTATAATTGAATAATTAGTTATGGTACATACACACTTCGTCACTTATTGAACACTTATTAAATACATTAACTAAAAAGGTCATTAAAGGAATGCAAGTAATTTTGATATCCCACCGTTTTTGAATTCTCTCCAATTGGGTCGTAGCGTGATCAAATTAATTTTGAATTTAGAATCTTCACTGGCTTGTGACAATAAACGGTTATCAATTTAACAAGATACAACCCTATCTTATTTCTCCGTGACATATCTTATCCTGCTGTTAATGGTAACTTCACATACCCCTTTCCAGCCACTGCCTACACTCCCTTTCTCTTTCCCGTCCCTTCATCTAAACTTTATTATTCGGACCACACAGAACCAAACCCGTCTGCTATACCCCAATGGTATTTATTGGGGTAACATTTATTTCCTGAGGATGGGACTTAACAAAAGCCCCCAAGTGTGTTGCCCAATCGTCTTTTGAACACTTTATAATTATATGTGATGTATTTAATGTTTGTAATTCTGTTCTGTTCAGTTCAAATAAAATATAGTTTAAACCTAAACGTTATGATCCGGACAACCGGTCGCACGGTCACTCATGCTGATAATATTATTCCTGTGAAAAGTTATGTTGAATATTTCTGTACGGAATAGTGCAAGTAAGTTTTTGCGTATTATGAAATTCCTTTAGCGATTCACGTGCATTTTCACTGCATGAAAAGCGAGATTTATAAAATATAAATGTTGCATAAATTTAGGACCCTAAATTTATGCATGCATTTATACATACTAAATTCGCATTTATACAAACATATAAATCTCGCATTTATATATTTAAATCTCGCATAAATGTTGCATAAATTTAGGACCCTGAATTTATGCATGCATTTATGCATATTAAATTCGCCTTTCTTGGAACAGTGCCGGGGTCAGTAGAGCTATTATGTCGCCAGTGAACATTTATAGCAATGTGGTAAACATTTGGTGTCATTTTAACACTATTGAGTCAAATTACATTCTGACAACATTTACCCACAAAAGGCCCATGCAGAAGATATTTTGCATCAGGTATCCTGACAAAACGCCCTACATATAATGTACCGCTCTCATAATGCAGGCATTCAGTTATACCAAATCAGGTATCATACTAAATAAATCGAGAATTTTAATGTTGGCCCGGCGATGTACATATACCAAATAACTTATAGATGTCGTGCATTAATTTTGCTTATTACTGTAACTGGCCGCCGGTTTCATTCTGAGCCAATAATTTAATTATTACCATATGTCGGCAGCAAGCATACATTGCGAGAACTCTATCATATAACAGAAGCCAGCGTCGGAGATATCGTTCTTTTCCTCTCAACACTTCTACAGAGCAGACGTGTTCCATGAGGCATGAGGCAAGTATTTATATGGATTTGTTTTCGCATGTTCTGTCTAAACTAAGGCATCGTCTGCAATGGGGGTTAGAACATGATCTCCACATCGTTTTTAAATTCCTTTTCTAATTATAAATTTTACCAAGGGTAAGTTAACATATATGTGAATATGAAATAAAGCTATTTCACAATTTATGTTGCAGATTCATTCTTTCATCAATTCGCATCAGTTTAGTCGCGTAAAATTGCAATTGTGGTCATGTTAGGGTGATATCATCCTTTGCTAGCATCACATATACATCCATTGTACAATATATCCATGATGTAATCCCGTTTTGAAGTTTTAATCGCGTAAAATAGTGATCATGGAAGGGTGATATCACTCTTTGCCAGTTCACATATAAATTCATTGTACAATATATCCATGATGCAATCCCGTTTTGAAGTTTTAATCGCGTAAAATAGTGATCATGGAAGGGTGATATCACCCTTTGCCAGTTCACATATAAATTCATTGTACAATATATCCGTGATGTAATCCCGTTTTGAAGTTAGAATCGCGTAAAATAGTGATCATGGAAGGGTGATATCACCCTTTGCCAGTTCACATATAAATTCATTGTACAATATATTCATGATGTAATCCCGTTTTGAAGTTAGAATCGCGTAAAATAGTGATAATGGAAGGGTGATATCACCCTTTGCCAGTTCACATATAAATTCATTGTACAATATATCCGTGATGTAATCCTGTTTTGAAGTTAGAATCGCGTAAAATAGTGATCATGGAAGGGTGATATCACCCTTTGCCAGTTCACATATAAATTCATTGTACAATATATCCGTGATGTAATCCTGTTTTAAAGTTAAAATCGCGTAAAGTAGTGACAATGGAAGGGTGATATCACCCTTTGCCAGTTCACATATAAATTCATTGTACAATATATCCGTGATGTAATCCGGTCTTGAAGTTAGAATCGCGTAAAATTATGGTAATGGAAGGGTAATATCACCCTTTGCCATATCACATATAAATGCATTGTACAGTAAGTCCATGATGTAATCCCGTTTTGAAGTTTGAATCGAGTAAAATTGTGGTGATGAAAGGGTGATATCACGCTTTGTCATATCGCATACAAATTCAATGTACAATAGATCCATGATGTTACACAATTTTGAATCCCGTAAAATTGTGTTCCTTGAAGGGCGATATCACACTTTAGCAGAAAAAAAATTCTTATTTTAGTTTTAATATTTTATCGTTTATACTTATTTCCCATGCGATCACTTAATTATTTAAATTTTATTCTTTATTGCAGAGACTACGAAAATTGATGACGGCAAGATACAACTATGACACAAAGTGCCATGTCGAAGTAGTTCATATTATATTTGTGACTGGTATAACCAACAATAGGGCAGCATTTTGTTGGCAAATTAATACACATTGAGATACCAGAATCAGGGCGACACATGTGTGGGTTTATTCAGTGAATAAATTTTGTATAAATGTCGGCCTTTATTCATGAATAAATTGTGAATAAATGTGCATAAATTTCCGGATTTATGCACATTTATTCAGTGAATAAATTTCTGATTTATCCAGATTTATGTACATTTATCCGGAATTTATGCAATGAATAAATTCCAGTTTTCATGCAGTGTTTGCTATACATCAGGCATTTGTTGGTATGTCATTTTATTTGTCCTCTCACTTGTTTCGAGAAGGATGACCGAGCAGCGGGGAGGAAAAATTATAATTGTGGGATAAACCGGTGAGTTCAGTGTGTAAGTATTTCATCGGTGATTATGAAGTTCTATTTATAATGTTATAATCACATCACAGCTACGATACGCACTAAATGAGATGATAGAATCAAATCATATGTCGGGAGACAGCGCGGAGCGATAGATTGTATTAGGTTAAGTGAGTGAGATTGAAGATTGATAAGCTACTAATGTTTTCCTTCATTTCGTTACGCCCTTCGAAGCCAATTATTTTATAAAGTTCACGAGGAAAAACACGCCCTAATTGCATGTGTATGTACACTAGTGTGGTGCCTACTCTGTATTAAGTTGGGCACATGCTAAACAATACACCTTCTTGGTCCATCGTGCTATAACCGTTTTTTGTTTGGGGAAAGTGGGTGCCAAATTCGTTTGAAGAACCGCAAGCCGACGTCAACTGGATGAACAGGCTGTGGACGACGAATATCAAACACTTCAAGGGTGGTTTCGATTACAAAAAATATTGCTCTTATTATTGTGTAGAATCATATAGTTTCTTAGAAGAAAAAGGGTCCTAATATTGTGGCAGAACTTCGTACGTTGGAGATACCGAATTATGTCCGTGCTTCACGTTGTGTACTTGTTTTTGGTGACGACAACTTATGGAACCATAGAGATCTGTTGTAACTTCGTTTATTTTCTGAACATAGCTTCGCTTCAAGATCTGACAGCCGCTGCTGAAATTATCAGGCTCTTCTGGATCAGTAAGTCATCCCCAGAGCGGTACCCATAGCAGGACTCAGTCAACTGAACACTGATGGATACAATCTCAGTGCTTACATTTAAAATTGGCAACCTACTTTTCAAAATCATGTGACGATGGTACTGGCCAAGTTTGACAACTGCTTGTCAACGGTTCGTCACTAAAGGTAGCTTTCGTATAGCTTTCGTACATCATGACCAGTGCAGTGTACCAAAACATTTGGTAACCTTTATACTTCTGCACTGGTTCGACTGGGAACTTTCCTGAATTAGTCAGAATCAGCATCGCGTGATCTCGTCATCATTCCCATGTCTGTTGTTCGTGCGTCGTAACAGTTGATAAGATAACTGACACAATAGTACACAGGGTGTGATCAGGCCGGGGCGCACTTCGTTCTGTTACAATGGGTGTTCTGCTGTTTATTCAGCGCACAATATCCAATCATTGCAAGACATTAGTTATTTCTGACTTCATAATCAAGTCTAGTAACGTGTTATGTGGATGTAAAATGCAAATTGAATAATAACCAGGGGCGTGTTGTATGGTCTGACTGGATCATGCCGATCGTTCACCGGGACCCGATTTGCTCCCCGTGGACAACAACTTGTTAGCTGCTGAACATTTATATTCAGCCGTAATGAGTATTACGGGCAGATTATAATTGAAAATGTTACCTGTCATGACAGTTGTTGCCTCAGACGCTTCATGTGGTGGCGTTTCATTATGATTGATTATCCATGACTGTACATGTATATCTCAGAAGGAGAATATTTCTTGTGCGCATTCTTGTAAAGCAAAAAGGAATCTTGTACTTGATATTGATTTGTTTTTTTTGAAAATTAAACCAAAAACATACATGTAAACAACGAATTGTATATTGCAAAATTAAATAACATTCAAAAAACTGTACATGTGGAAAATTTAAAAATCACAATTAACCGCCCCAAACTGGGCAGTTAATTTATTATTTACCATCAATTCCTGATCATTTAAAATTTGAATGATACTGATGCGCCACGTGTTCGTGAATCCCGGCATCTGATAGGAAAGTATGATGGTATCATACTCAGAGTACCATATGCCGTATTTATTTACTTTAGCAAAAGGCACCTACATCATACTGAAATCCGTTGACATTTGTGGAAATGAGCACTGTGATGTCGTCTATTTGCAAAAAATAATAAACAAAGTCTAATAACTCCGGCAATAATATCCGGCCGGACCTGGCTTGCGAACTCATTCTAGGTAATGGTTAGGTAAACTCATATACCAAATATCTTTGAAATCCTTTGAGATTTGTGAAAATGAGCCCTTTGACGTCGTCTATTTGCTATTTGGTAAATTCGACAAAAAGAATAAACAAAGTCCAATAACTCCGGTAAAAATAACCGGCCGGATATTGCTTGCGAACTCATTCTAGGTAATGGTCAGGTGAAATCATATACCACAAATCATTGATATCCGTGTACACTTGTTCAAGTTATGACTCTTACAAATTCGGGGCGGACGGACAGATGGAACCCATTCTTATATCCCCCGCAAATTTTCAATTTGGCAGGGATAAAAACATGGTTTATTAAGACATACAACATGTATAGATCAAACAGGAAACATGGACACGGCAAATGTTACGATGATTGAAAATGTCGCTTAAAAATGTCGCTAGACTAGAAAAACGACATGTCGCTAGACTAGAAAAACCGTCCGATGTTCGGAAAAGATAGTTTCCGGATTACAGAGGTATTTTTTAGTGAGAATGCACTTGGGTGAATTCGGAACCAGCAAAATTAGGCCGGTATGCAGAGGGATTCGGTTTTTAGAGGGTTCGGTTTGGAGAGGTTTTACTGTAGACAGTAGTAAGGTAACCTGGCATTAGCTCTTTAGTTTCCACGCTAGCTGTGTAAGCCACCCCGTCATCTCGCTGCTGCTATATCATAAACCCAACGGCGTGTACCGGCATAGTTACCAAATATCCGCCTTTCTCCAGATTTTCTATAAACAAGTGCAATCGATGCTCTGTTTAGAGAGTGGGTAATACTGAATATTTGTATGGATGGATATTTAGCGTTTTTTTTCTAAACCCAAGAAGTGGGTATCTGCTCACATTAATAGTTAAAATTTGAATTTTCAGATGAATTAGTCCTAAGAAATTATGTTGTCAACAGATTAATACTACACATCAGTTCACAGATGTTGCCGTGTTGAGCAAGTAAATATTCCATTTGTAAACTATTGGTACCAAACATGTTTTTCAATGAACGCTTGATAAATATGAATGATTGTTTTATTGTTTATAATTCTTCACAATGTGCAGTACACAATCCCGTATTTTGTTTTAGATATTGACTTTGTGTTTTTTGCATTTGATTTCGAACACAATTATTTTAAAAACCTCCATAATGTTCAAATTTTGTAATTCTAACATAATCATTCATGTACTCTTAAAACGTATTACCAATGGTTCCCGTGGTTACTAATATCTGGAAACATAATCCTTTATTTTGATCTCATCAACGTTTGGGGGAAAATTGATTCACAAAGCCCTTATCGGTCATTTCGAAAGCATTAATTCGTTTCTCTAAATAAGTTACTCGCAGCTAATTTTCGTTTATAACGGCGGTAATGGTATCAAGGAATATGTACATGCGTTTTACCTGGTGATAATATCGAAATGTTATTGTGCTTGCTTTATTTTGAGCCAAACTGTGTTAAATTCATTCCTCGGGCGCAATGGCAATGCAGATGTTTTCCGAATGGAAGTGCGTGGGCGGTTGTGCCCGACCTTATAAATACGAAGGCATGTTAGACAGCAAAAAGACACGGAATCTTAAAGTCACACCGCTATAGTAGCTTCCGGTTAGGGGTAATGTTCAAATGCTATTTTAATAGGGTGACTCATATATCTACCTTTGGTGAATTGACAGAGATACACGATGAGGGAATTATCTGAATATCTGGGAAATACGGCCACCGACAACGGCACCTTCACACACGTCTCGCAAACATGGATAGTGTTCTTATTTAAATGTTGACAGTTAACACAGTGTTACAATTGCTACAGCCCAACCACGCAATTTAGCAGAAGTGACATAAATTGCAGGCTAAGACATTACAGTCAAACCGTCGGACTGAGTGATATTACCTTTCAGGAAATCCCGAATTTCATCCGTCTCTGTGAGTTTAAAGTACCGTAGCCAATTTAAACTGGAGGGCACTCTCTTTATGTCAATATCAACAAGAACTAGCCCGATGTTAGCATCCCAACTCGCATCAAATCTCTCCAGAATCAGTTTCACAATGTCAGGCTTGTTATTTTTCAGAGATCTTTCAGAAAGGAACAATAAAACAACATGAGCATGATCACGAGTATCAGTGGGGAGTTCCTCCAGAGAAATTATCCAGTTCATGTGTCGCTGAACTTTCATTTCTTCTTTAATTGTTTCTGCATGTTTTTTATCCCTTTTGATAGATCTGAGCTCTACTTTAAATTCAAACATATCGCCGCCTCCCATCTGAAACAGAACACAATAATGCCATATAAATATAAAGGCATTGTTCACTCTCTCATCTGACAAAAGAGAGCCTCATCAGAACATTGATTCTGCAATTTCATTCAGAAACTTAAGAGTGTATGCAAGTGATGTGCGATGGATGGAGGCATTGGGATAGATTATATACATTGTTCGGAACATGTTTGGGTTTGTAGGATTAATTTCTAGAATTGTTTTTAAATAATAGAAAGCCACCTTCCCTCAACCAATGTCCTGCTTGTGATTTCAAGAGAAGAGATTTATTTGTAATGACCTTAAAGGGTAGGTCGCGATTATTTCGGTTATATGGGCGCATTTTTGTAATTACACTCCAAATAGTGAATCACTGCCGAGTAAAATGGTTAGCGGATTTTAATGCGAGGCTTAAGGCGACATGATCACGTGACGCATATATCGCGCATCTATTTTTAAGTTAGTCCTTACGCTGTGAGCGAGTGCACGTCGTTTCGAAGTTCAAATAGTGTGCAAATAATTTATTGAAACGGGCGATTTAAAAAACAAAGAGCATATCATTTAACTAATTGGATTTGGTACCTATTTGTCAACAAAATATCGCATCACCGATAACGAGCGTGATGCCAATTTGGGCAATTTTGCATTATTTGTGATGAAATGTGACCACATTGTGCGAAGATTGCCGAAGGTAAGTTAACAGGACGGGGGTTGATTCAAAATTGTATATGTTGAAAACGACAAGTGTAGATGTTGAAAACGACAAAACAGAATTGTATGTAGCGTAGGCTATGTTCACATACACCATAGAACTAAATGCAAGTTTGTGCTTGAGATTAATATTTAAATTATAACAAATGCAAGATGTAGACTGTATAGTATATATTCATATGGGTCCTTTTGTGAATTTTATGAAGCCATTTTATTTGCTTTGAATTTTAATAGTTTATTTAGTTGTTTATTCTATACAATTATTCCCCAAGGGTCCAAGTGTTGATGATCCTATATCAACCGTCTATGATAGCGTTTAAAGTCGACTAGAAGTGGAACTGATGCAGGAGAAGAAAGTTTTTTTTAGCAGAAAAAGTGTATGATAAATTGCGAGCGGCGATATGTTTCCGCATTCTAGTTTGTATATTATCGGATATTATGAAATGGGGGTGGTCAACTTTGGAGCCTTAATTATGATTATAAGAACAAACACACCAATATCATATACATAGTTTGGAACATTATATCCAGTGAAGTTATTATGCTATGAATTATCATCAGAAACCAATACTGTGCCCGAGAAAATTCAATTCGATCAACAAAAAACTTTGTAAATTGGATGTCCCATTCCCTTTTTTGTGGTATTTATAGTGGAAAGTTGTAAATTGATCGGATCCGGTGAGAAAATATCTTGCATAGATATTCAGAATATTATTCTGCAACTTATCATACAGCGCCCGACAATTAATGTAACCCTTTCACAAAAATTATCTTAATTTGCCAATTTCAGTTATCTGCGAGCGTTTAGGCGGGGGGGGGGGTAAAGTTTTTGGATACTGAGTGGGTACATGCAGGTTAATCATGGTTATGTTATATATTTTCTGAAAGCCAGATGTCTTAGGAAGTTTTTGATTTTGTACCACCACAATAACTTATCATGCATTCGATACATTGGCATTAGTTCGGAAAAAAAAAATTGAGTGTTCTTTTTAGATTTTTTTCTCAAAATATCAGAAAAGTTTACTTTATGTTATATATTTCATTACTGTTTCTTCATACATCTGAATATGTGGATATTACTGTTCGAAAAATGTCACATTCGTCGGCGTTTAGTAAATACTGGTGTTCTCCTAAGATATATGCATGTTTGCGTATTTCGGACTCAGAAACTCGCAAAAGTCAATATTTGTCATAGTAGCCAATCCAGAATAAAAAACCACACACCCATGACATATGTGCCAAACGTAGTTTAACAGCCTGTGGCATGGTTTTGCCGAGGGCTCGGTAGTTCGGTGGTATCTAAAAAAGTAGAGGCTTTCTGATAATCTCGTACAGGCCTACGACTAACACAGAAATTAATATAATGCTATCATGAGTCACCATACTAATGCAGAATATAATATAATGCTATCACGAGTCGCCCTGACTAAAACAGAATGTAATGATATCACGAGTCAGCAATTTAGATAAGGAAGTTAGGCTAGCTAGCTCCATATCATTCCAAAACAATGACAACACAAGGTGATATGTAAACAGGAGTTAAGGTTAAGTTATAAATGAACCTATTTATTCACCAGGGGTGTTTCGTTACATATAGCCATGACTTTCGCTTAAGCCCAACTGATAATCTTAATTCATTGTGCCTATGTGTATAGGGGCAAATTCACAGTTAACAAGCAGTCGCAGACGGCGGTATCCCCCGCCGAAATGTGCAGTCGGGGAAGTGCATTCTCAATAATGTTTGCGATCTCCGCCGAAATGTTCAGTTGGGGAAGTGCATTGACTGCATTCTCAACAAGAGGTGTGATTTTGTCAAAAAGCCTGGCTTGCAAACTCATTCTAGGACTGACATTTGTGGAAATTTTCCATGTGACATCACCCCTTGGCACTAACAAATAATAAACAAAGCCAATAACTCTGCTGAAAATATCTGGCCGGACCTGGTTTGCGAACTCGTGTAATACTTTCGACTGTACGTATGTAAGTATTGTTAACCCTAACTGAGAGGTCACTGTCCTGGCCTGATGGGAACAACAACTCTGAGGTGAATCATATAGGTCATTGATTCTAGAGTTCACTGCTTTCGTCAAAACAGGTTATTAAGTGTCCACCTGTTTTGATGAGAGCGGCGCACACGTGTTCCAATCAAATCACGACATCTGGGGTTCAGGGCGTTTCCTCCCAGCGCATATATACTATAGAGAGAGCAAAGCTCTCTCTCACTCTCATGTTTCTGAACGCACACTTGATACTAACGTGCAGCGTGAGAAGATGTTGTTGTATTATTCTTCGTGGCCACTTGTTGGGGAGCACTTGTAGATAATTGTACAATAAATGTCATCAACGTGTTTCCAAGAATTCCAACTTAATGGTTAGAACCTGTGGGACCAGTAGCCCGAGAGAGTGGTACATGTCGTTGTGGTGCCGAGTAGCAGGACATTTCTTGGAATTCTTGGACAGGTGGTCACGGAAGAAACATATGAAGGAAGGAAGGAATAAAAGGTATGAGCCAATTTGCAATTATTTGGTTTGGTTCACAACTCTTTATAGGTAGATTTAACTATAGTTTAAAAATGTTCCATAAATTTTTGCATATAAGGTATTCTTAGAAACTACTTTTGTGCCAGTATGTTTATTTCGAGTTGTTGTTGTTTCATTAATCGTTGCGTCGATTGGAAATAAATGAGATCTGGTCTTAATTTTTGTGCAAATTGGCTAAACTCTTCATGAGTCGAGTTATCATGATTTAAAAATTGTTGTGTCACATTTAAATGAATGATAGCTGGTCTAAATTTGTGTTTGAATTGACCATTGTTATGTTCCGGGACACCCTGTCGCTTGTTCCGTGGAAATTGCTTAGCTTTGAAGTAAATTGTAGACTTAAAGGAAGCAATCCATATAGATAAAGTCTAGTTGTTCCCGTTGAGAAGAAAGTTAAAACAACTTGTCAAAATATGAGTTTATCAATGGAAGTTGAAATAAAGAGTGGTTTTTAATTTCGAGGTATTATTAGTTACATGTACGCTGGTTTAAATGTTTGTGCAAATTGGCCGTAATTATTAAAATAAATATGTTATCAGCTAGACGAAATAATCACTGGGATAACAGTTATGTGTCCAGAGCTATGGTATCCAAAAATTGGATAAGATTGGTTTGACAATCTACACGAGAATGACTCCCAGTGAATTATTAAATTAGGCATGGTAGAGATATGGTGAAGAAGACACATTCTCACAACGAGTAATCTATCGATTATATTAGTTTTTAATTGAATAATATGCGAGTAAAGCAAAAAAGTTGTTCAGGGAATTCACAGTTATAGTTTAAATTGTTGCGTCGATTTTTCTATATTAGGTATGCTAGGAAATTACTGTTGTCTCAGCGTTTTCTATGTCAAATTGTTGTTTCAAAAATCGTTGAGTCGAATTGAAATAAAGATTGTTTGTTTTCAAGGTATTATTAGTTACATGCACGCTGGTCTAAATTATTACACCTTATGGAGGTTAGATAGGTATTAAATTTACTGATGATTTTAGGATGTTGTCAAGTTAATCAGTATGAGTTTAGTGAGTTCTGGTTTTGAACGAATTGTGGGTTCAATTTTTGTTAAGGCTGTTATGTCGGTCAATTGAGCGTATAATATTAGTTTTATTGTGCTCAGATTATCCATTTGAAAACATTAGTTATTTATGACAGTTTGTCAAGAAACTGGTTGCGTCCAGCGAGATATATCTTTAAATAAAAGAAATTAGTTGAAGTAATTCGAATTTTTATTTAAATTAAAGTATGAAGTTTGAAGGATGGTTTAGGAATGTTCCATTTAGCCAAATGGTTCCAATGTTTTGCAAATACCTACACGGATGGTTAGTGGTATTTTGGTTATGACACACCCGAATTGGGTTAAAATGTCGATTTTAAGATATATAGATCGATGTACATGTATCGTCATCGTATGTACGCACTATACAAGTAACCAGAATGGTTTTAATATGTTCAAGTTTCGAACAAACCAAGGTTGATCAGAGTTGACAAGTCGGAAAGTAAGAAATGTAACTGAATAACAAACAAGAAAAGAATGAATAGAAAATGGATGGTGCCATGATAAAATCTGTTCCGGGAATTATTTGAGTGTCTGTGAGTTACAACCAAACAGATATATGTCTAATATGTCTAAAATGTTTGTTGACGGCACAAATTTCTCGGAACAAAAATAGTAAGAAAAAAGAGAACTTACCTTTAATGGAATTTAAATGGATCCGAAAATAATCCTATTAAGTCCATGAAAATTGTACTGAACAAAGACACAATTTTTCATGAAAATTATACTGAATAAAGACACATTTTGAACTATAGCTATGTTGAAAACATTATCATTGAGAAATATATCCGTCCAACAGAAATTCAGAACTAGCTGCTTAGACCATCAAACTCAAATGACAAAATAAGGCAATTACTAAAATACATACAAATTGTTTGGTCAAAATTCCTGAATGATGCATCGAGACCCTCGTTTAGCCAAAACATACTTCGCTTTCAATAGAAATGAAACTGTGCCCCAGGGTATTAATTATGCAAACTGCTCAAAACTTTCAACGGGACAATAAGCAGTTTTTCATTAACCGCACGAGAGAAGATACATGATCTCATGGTTATTGATGCATGCTAAATTGATTGATGTCTTACACCGCTGAGAACCTGTTGTGGTTGTACTGTATGAACTAAAGTGGTAATTCTATACATTTGATTTAGCTGTTAAGCTGTGGTCAGAAAAAAAATTGAGATTCATATTTGGATACCAAACTATTGATTTGAAGTTTAAAGAGAGGCGTCGGAAGGAAATGGGAAATTAGTCCCCCCCCTGTCGTTTAACAAATGTTGAATGAGGTCATGCGAAATTACCAGCAGTTCTGATAAGGCAAATGTCCAGAGATCAAATTTCTCGCTATAAGGTCAAAATTATTCATAGACCACACGCTCCGTCTGAATTAGAAATTAGCTTGCACATTTTCAATTTAAGAGTTGTCTGAGGTCATGAAAATATAAGTTAGTCGTTGTCTGAAGATTTTAAGTTTAAAGGGACATATGAGAATGAACTGGAAATACGCTTAAAGAGATAGCTGATGTCAGGAAATTAAAGTTTGTATAGTAAACTATTGAATTGTTTTAAAGGGACATATCATGATAATAATGTAATATAGGTTGTATTAAAAACCCATATACAATTAGCTATGTGAACCAATAAGCCAAGCAAATTGTCTCATGAGTTGTACATTTTATTCCGTTGTTACACAAGAAATAATTATATATATATAATCTATGGCATTTATATGAAATGTATTTTGTTGTGGGAGTTGTTTATGTTACATGATAAGTGTTAGGTTATGTTCTATCGCCATTTTCACGGCAATGAAATAGAGATTTTGACTCGAAATGCGTGATTTCACACGCTGATGCCAACAAATTGGGACATTTAATGCTATAGAGCATTTGTACAAGAGAAATTGTACATGATGGTGTAGGTGGGGCTTTTATGCCCCACTTACAATGATAATCGGTAATGGTCATTTTCAAGGTTGAAATCGTGTTCTACACTGTAAGCGTGTTGTAACGCTATTGACATTACCCAGATAATTCATTTCAGTTCTTACACAACGTATATGAAGTCCATTACACTAGACAGTACTATGTTGATCCGTTATTTATGCCCAAATTCAAGATCGAGTTGAACTTATTCAACTTTCGTATCGAAACAAGGCAAATATAACCCTCCACAGGAAGTCAAATTCTGGATATTAAACCATATTGATCCTTTGTCAAATGTCGCCCGAATTCAAGGTCAAATTGGAATTCATTCCAATTTTCGTACCGACACAAGGTGATTATTTGAACATAGCTATGACGATGGGATCGACGTCGCTGGATCTGGATCCTCTTGGTATTCGGAATGGAGCCAGGACGAACGGAGTTAATAGGGAGGCCACTATTGACTCCCAACACGGAATCAGAAGCTAATATTCCAGGATTATGAAATTCCTCTGTTCGGAACCATTCCTGCTATCGACGATTCGGAGTATGACATTCCTGTGTTAAAACGTTATGTTTTATTGTGTTACATGTATATTCCAAATGGGATAGTTGGGATTTCCGTCACGAAATTATAGAGTTTTTTGTCTTACGACAAAAATCTTGAAAAAGGTGATGAGAGTTATGTAATACTTTCGACTGTACGTATGCAAGTATTGTTAACCCTAACTGAGAGGTCACTGTCCTGGCCTGATGGGAACAACAACTCTGAGGTGAATCATATAGGTCATTGATTCAAGAGTTCACTGCTTTCGTCAAAACAGGTTATTAAGTGTCCACCTGTTTTGATGAGAGCGGCGCACACGTGTTCCAATCAAATCACGACATCTGGGGTTCAGGGCGTTTCCTCTCAGCGCATATATACTATAGAGAGAGCAAAGCTCTCTCTCACTCTCTTGTTTCTGAACGCAAACTTGATACTAACGTGCAGCGTGAGAAGATGTTGTTGTATTATTCTCCGTGGCCCCCTGATGGGGAGCACTTGTATATAATTGTACAATAAATGTCATCAACGTGTTTCCAAGAATTCCAACTTATTGGTTAGAACCTGTGGGCCCGAGAGAGTGGTACACTCGTTCTAGATACTGGTCATGGGAACTGATATACCAAAATTCGTTGAAATCCGTTGACATTTGTGGAGATGAGCCCTGTGATGTCAAGTCCAATAACTCTGCTGAAAATATCGGGCCGGACCTGGTTTGCAAACTCGTACTAGATAATGGTCATGTGAACTCATATACCAAAAATCTTTGAAATCCGTTAACATTTGTGGAAATGAACCATGTGACGTCGTCCAGTTGCACGTAAAAAATAAACAAAGTCCAATAACTCTGCTGAAAATATCCGACCGGACCTGGTTCGAGGACTCGATCTAGATACCGGTCATGTGAACTCATATACCAAAAATCTTTGAAATCCGTTGACATTTGTGGAAATGAGCCCAGTGACATCGTCTATTAACACACATAATAAACATAAAGTCCAATAACTCCGGTAAAAATAACCGGCCGGACCTGGCTTGCGAGATCATTCTAGGTAATGGTCAGGTGAACTCATATACCACAAATCTTTGAAATCCGTTGATATTTGTTCAAGTTATGACTTTTACAAATTCGGGACGGACGTCCAGACGGCTAGACGGACGGACGGACCCATTCCTATATCCCCTGCAAATTTTCAATTTGGCGGAGATAATAATGAATTGCGCTTAATGTAAGTGATTGCGAGTGAACGTGATTTCATAATTTATATTCATGTCTGGGCGACAAACATGTGTAAATATCCCTCAGGCAGACTTCAGAGGAGGAAATATGATGACGCTGGCACTGAACTATTGTCACACCTGGATCTTTCAATAATGCCCAGATTAAGTAAATTAATATAACATCTGATATTCTCATGAGAGTAGATTTATATCACCATTGGTCATTTATATAGGCAGGTATGATTATGCTACTATACTCATCTGAACTTTCAATATCATATTATTCTTGTTTTAATGTCACTTAGTCTCCCGTGTTAATTAGGTATTTATCGTGTCATTTCTTAATATACATATTCCATTATGCACATTACATAAGCTACAGTCATTATCTGATTTAAACGGTCAGATGCACAATACGATTTTCGGACCAAAGTGCAGAAATCGTTCGAATAAATCTCAAGTACAGAACAATCACAGCCATGATTGGTTTGAAATAGAACCGTAACACGCACCCGTGTTGATTAGTAGGCCACAGCTCCCAAGTATAAACCCCTATCGGGATACTTTCTCAGCTATTTTACAGAAGAATAGCACGGGTATACTTCATATTCAGTGTTTGTCTTCGGAATGCGTTTCATATTTTATACGCCACGAAAAACCAAGAAATTGCGTCCACGTGGCTTGATTTTCAGTGATAGATTGTTTATATTTACGCATTAACTAGCTAATTGTGGTCAGGTTTCGATAACGTGGTACTTCTGCGGCCTCTGTTTATTCAGTAAAGTATAATATATTCAAGATATCTATAATTATGCGTGATTTTGTCACAACAATGATTATTTTCAATCAGAAAGAACCGTAACAGATCAGACAAGAACCATCACGATACCGGCGATAGAACGATTTCCTATGTAACAGTTCCTACACAGTTCTGTGTACATGTAGTCACGGCCTTGACTTTAAGGACACAACATCAATGGGATCCAACCTCAACCTGAACATAGTCGAGTAACACCACCAATGATAATTACTATATTAGTTCGACCCACTTCAAAGTTCGTATTCTAATTTGATGATACAAAAACGTCTGTATCGTCGAGTTGTCAGACTTTTGTTAGTAGTGATACACAAAATGGTCCTCCTACGACTAGTGTAATATTGAATAGCAGCATGTGTGGTTGCTCCACTGTGTGGCTCGAATGACGATCATATCCATTTTGAGTCAGAACGATGTCAAAGAATCACGAACTTATTTTAAATATATGCACCGCCTCGAATGTTTTGTAACCTTTCAATTGAATGTTATAGGAATAATAATAATGCGTTTATTTGGACAGAGTTGAATATAACTGCGAGTTGCTAATGCTGAAAATGTTGGTGGGAAAAGATATAGCGCATAGATTTGTAAAGATACTAACACTACATATTGTGACCTACCGATTTTTGCCTGTTGTATGGGACCTTTATGTCCTTTTTTATCTGAGCCAACAACTTGTCCCGAAGACCTCTGCCGGGTTTACTGTCCTTGTCTGCAAATGAATAAAACAAAGGTAAATCAATATGGAGCTGTATTATACTTTTCTCTTTGTTGTTTTCTGTTCAGTGTACACTGTACAACGCTGAATTTGCTTTCTTCATAGTCTGGTCGTTGAGGCTCGATTTTGAGGTGAACCTAGAACAAATTGTTTACAATCTGTTTTCGGTGTCATTTGACGCGGAAAAGCATCAAGAACAACATATCCAAAATCCGCAAAAATCAGGGGTTGATGAAACTTTGTTATCCACGTTGGCGTCCAACATGGTTGTCTATACTACATAAGTTCTCGATATAACTCATTATACGATATATAGTGGCATCAGAATTATGGCGTTATATCGGTTTGTGTTAAATTAGAATGCGGGAGCGAGTAGAGTGACACGGACAGAAAAGTATACAATCGTGGCCACGAAATGGCTGTCAAATGGCCGCAAACCATACCACGTAGAAAGCAACATATTGGGTAACTACATAAGATTGAAATACGTATTGGCAATATACAAGTCGATTGTTAAATATATTTAAAGGTACACACATCAATAAAACAGATCATCCGAAGGATCATCGGTCACTGCACAGCAAGTCAACCCCCCAATGATTTACGTCTGTAACGTTTGGGTGTTCTGATTATCCAACATCCAACTGTTGGGCAAAACAAAAATAGCTCGTGCATACAACACACGTTTCGCGTCACAGTGCATGGTTGTTTCATTCGGCGTGGTGATTAAATATTCAATGCAACGCCGAAATTTAAGTGCATACTCAAGAGGTATAAATACTAGTTATATTTCCGGAATTGTCAACACTCCCGGTGATAATAAACGATACACGTATGTCGCAATGGTTATTATACTGTAAAGAAACACTCACATCTTCAATGGATTAGCACCGAATCTCACCAGATCAAAGAGACTGTAATAGTACATTGTATGTAAGACTAATTTTCATTCTGCTACCAACCCGGTTTCTTAGTAGACAATTTTGTTAAAATTACTTCAGTGGCCACTTTACAACTAGAATAAGCTACAGCGCAATGTACACTATTAGTTTTCAGTATATTATTGTTTGAAAATATATTACCATTACCACCCACGTAATCGTGCTAAATTTCAGGTGATCGTCGTTTAAGATGTTATTCCAACGTTGAGCATTCACCCAATATTGTTAGGTGTGGTTCTGTGTGCAACAGACATGTGTAACATTATGGAAAATGGGTAAACGCGGTGATGCGGTTGAAGACAACGTAGTAAGTTTCGCGTAGGTGTGGCCTTGGTGAATTCAACCAAACATAATTTCCAGGTATAAACACAGTCTCTGTCACAGATTATGTAGGCAATTTTGGTCAAGTTTTGAATTTATTGAAGCCAGTCTATGGTACTAATTTGTGATTTAATAAATTTAGTTCATGGTAAACCATCACGCATTCTTGTGATAAAAGCGAAATATTCGTATTTTATCACTTGATCTGAGGCAACTATAACAACTATTTTGAGAAACGTACAATAGGATCTACGCATTTTCCCCAGTACAATATGAACATAATTCATACCGTTTTATAGCAATTAATTTTTTAAGGTTTTATACTGTAGATATCAAAATAAATGGTGATCGGTCTCATTCGTGAGACTGCTCTGAATACATATATTTCTGCTTCTAGAGAAAGGCCGCATAGTCAATACATCCCTACTAAATCCCGTTTAGCTGTTTAATTACACATATATCACACGATTCAAGATTAGCGGTACAGATAAAACTGCGTCATTTTTCCGTTTCTGGACACCCAAAAGTCCATATTTAACCGTTCCACAAGACCCTGATTTCGCTTGCTCTCTCGTGAGATACATCAGAGAAATTCGTACATCTCTATCTAATCAAAAGTTTCTCTTATACTTGTAGTCATTCTTCCTCGCAATATTCGAGCGTTTGTTCACTCGTATAAGACTAGCTATTCAATTTTGCACTAAATTTAAATTTAATTCGATTTTGTCCATTTTGGTGGCCATTTTGGGAAAATATTCTACATATATGGTTTACGACTAAGCAATGTTTGTGTATATTTCAATTTATTACGAATTTGGCATTAATTGGAGCACCTGCCGCAGAATTAAGTATTTTCCGATAACAACAGACATAATGGACACCATCTTCAATAGAGAATTTTCCCCAAAGCGGATTTTAGCGGATTTTGGATATGTTGTTCCCTACATTCTGCCCGACAATATGACACCAAAAACAGCTTGTTAACAATTTGTTCTAGGTCCAATGCTTCAACGACCAGACTAATATTAGGCGGTATATAGTTAATACCTAAACAAACTCCGAAGTGATGAGAGTGGCATGGATGTAGTTCATACGAAAAAACTCTCAAAACAAGACATATTTTGAAAGGTGAATAGTTATATAATATAATATTACATACACAGACACACCTATATATATAAATATAAATATATAAATATCAATCTCCAATATACAAATAATATCAGAAAAAAACTACCGGAATGTCACATTCGAACTATTAGTCAGGATTAGTCAGTGGTCAGTATGTTATGGACTACAATATATCGGACTTAGGAAACTTCATATGAACCTTATCATAACTACACATCTCCTCGATATGACGTTACGGTCGTTAACTCGGGCTCATATAGCGTGTCAGTTCTATTAAGCGTCTTTCAATTGTAATTGTGTAACCCTTTTTTACAAGGAAAGCAGAAAAGTTTCTCCAAATGCTCAAATACGATCAATTTGTAACTGGGATACTGGTTGGAGCTAAAACACGAACATACCTTGATAAACCGTTTGTGAACACAGTTAACGATGCAAAAAACGGACACAATAATAAATGCATAGCCATATATGAAATATGTACGCGATGTCTTGTCAGAATCGAGAATAGAATTCTAACTCTACCAAAATATGTAGTCACTGGCTTGCCATATCAATAACAAACTATACCAATAAATGCATCCACTGTCCTGTCAGATGGCGACTGCAGAATCCTAACTCTAAGATTAAGATGAAGGCGATATCTTGCCATATCGAGACTGGAAACCATAACTCCACCAGCAGACGTAGGCGCTGTCGTGCCAGATCGAGAATGGAATCCTATAACTCGATCTCGAAATAGAAATGTTGGAAATTACTTGCAGACGCTTTGTTTTCAAATGGCGATCGAACATCTCTGCGACTATCAGCCACCTGCACGATTCATCTTCTTTTTCATGCTCTATTTTATAGCATCCTTAAAAGCCAATGAATTCACTCGATTAGATAGGTAGTATCTTTTGTCACATAATGTTGAAAGTGAAGTCTTGATGTAATGTGAACAACAAAGTAAATGTTTTTCACTCGTAATTCGATTGAATGAATGTGTTTTTCCATATTAAAATCTTTCCATACCTCCTTCAGCGTGATTATAATCGGAAGACTATAATCATGTGTGTTATGCAATTTGTTGTAGATTTCTCTTTAACATGTGGTATTGTTTCTTTGAGAGAATCCATTCAAACTATATGATCATAACAGAAGACTTCTTTCCGTTTTAAGAGATCCTGTTGAGTTTTCGTAAAATCTTCATCCTGCAATCCTGCAGATATGGACAATTTCCACTAACTTTTATAAAGATGAATTTAGTAACTTATAGGAATCAAGAAATCGAAGTTTTCCTATAGTGAAAGAAAGATTTTTCTCCAATGAATTGGTAATACATGTTATATTCTCCTTGAATTTGCCTATGGCTTGACAAATGTTATGTCCGTCAAAATTCTTCAGTTTCTCGAATATTACTGGGATAAATGATGATGTTTTAAGGTGCATGCTACAACCGTGACACGATGCCCCCTGAAGTTCCCCGTCAGGTGACAGTGATCCTTGATAGGTCGAGTATTGTTTGCGGATTTTCGTTTGCATACATAACACTCTGTTGCCAACAGAAAATCGTTCATTGTTTCTGGCGTCATTTGTATTTCTCTGTTCTGTTCAAGAATTTCTCTGATCTCTTCTTCAAATAATTTCCTTAATAAAATGATCAACCACACCAGTGTCAGATGTATATGTATACTAGCAGGTTTACTCGGCGTTGCCCATGTTAAAGTGATGTGAAACCCTCTGCATATTGTGGATATATGATGGGAATAGAGGATACCCTTGTTCAAAACATTACACATATTCTCATAAATTATATATCGAAATAGCATCACAAAGCATGATTCTTACACACGGAATATAAGTAGTAGCTCGCCTTGTCGGATCGGAGCGATTGTCATATTGTTTATCGCGATTAATCCTTCCCACCAATAAAGAACTATTTATTTATTTAATTTTTATTTACAACTGCGTATACTTCAGAAGTTATATCATGAACATCATTAGTTCGCAAAATAAAAGACCACACTTGGGTTTTACATAGAGATGTATCAACCTAGTGGTTTTGATGACCTGGTTATCATATCTCCATAAGATACATATGTTTTAAATAAATGTCCAGGTGCTCCTCTGTTCATATATCTGTGCTATATACTGGCTAATGGTTCTCCGTTTAACATAAATGTTGCTATGCAGGTATATAAGCTACATGTGCCCGACACATATCGAGATTTTGTGTTGTTTATGTTAGGCGACGAGTCTGTTCTAAAACATGAATGATATCCTCTGTAGATTGGTCAGATATAACCCTGTCAGATGTCAGTATTGGGGGATCCTGAAAAGTCATGTGCCACTGAATCTGGTTTCTTTTATCTCAGAAGAAATTATATTTGACGGCACACAATTGTTGAACAGGCCTTCTATACACTTCCATATCTCTTGTAACATTTTTTTGTGGAAACTATATTGAATGGGGCAGACTCAATTGTGTTATAATATTAACATGAGCTATTCTAATATTTTAATATGCACCATTATCTTCCTCGTAAAAAGAATGCCTTGGTGTCATCTCGATTGTACCTCGTGAAGAACACATACAGACAGACATATATTTGCAAATATATCTAGACACCAAATGTGACGTTTTTAACTCACACGATTTGATTCCTCGTATCATTTGAGAAGAACGTGTATGAATTTGATGCTTATTGGCACTAAACATATTTCTATCATTCGTGGTGACCTGTCCGTCCCTATTTCGGACTCAAGCGGCGCCATATTTGGCATCATTAAACCACAAACTTAGACTCATTTTTGAGATGGATATATAAAAAAGTGTTGAAAATTGGCGAGTAAAAAAATTCATATCAAATTTAGGGCCCCATCATATCTCTCACCCAAACGGCACCAATTTGGCGTATTTAAACCACACGGTTAGATTCTTCGTATCACATAGAAGAATATGTATCAGTCTGGTGGAAATCGACGCTAAACATATTGTTTATCTATTTCGTGGCTCTCTCTCACCCTCTGTGGACCCCTGTCCCGAATGGCACCACTTTTGACATCTTTAAACCACACAATTAGACTCCTGATATCATGGAGATAAATATTTCTAAGATTGGTGCTAATCGGCAACTAAACAATTTTTAAGTCAAATTTAGTGCTCTCCCCACACTTCACACCATCTATCACACAAACATCACCAATATAGCGTCTTTAAATCACATGATTTGATTCCTCGTATCATGGATACTAATGTGTATCAATTTGGTAGAAATTGGGGCTAAAATTATTGTGTATCAACTATTGTGCCCCTCTCCTTTACAGTGCACCCTGACTCGAATGACGTCACTTTTAAGTTTTTAGAGTCTTCATACCATGTGGATGATTTTGTATAAGTTTGGTAGCAATCGGTGACTAAACCAATTCTTATCAAATTGAGGGCCTACCCCCCCCCCCCCATCTCACATCCAAACAACACCAATATCAGTATTATGGATAAGAATGCGTATCGCTTCGGTGGAAATTGGCGCTAAAATTATTGCGTATAAATTTTGTGGCACTCTGCCTTTCAGTTCAACCCTGACTCGAATGACGCCACTTTTGACATATTTAAGCCACACCATTAGACTCCTCATACGATGGGGATGATATTGTATAAGTGTAGTGGCAACCGGCAACTAAACCCATTCTTATTAAATTGAGTACCCATCCCAAAATCTTTCATCCAAACGACAGTTATTTGGAGTCTTTAGATCGCACAATTAGATTCCTTATATCACGGAGAAGAATATATGTCAATTTGGTGGAAATCGGCGCTAAAATAAGTTTTATCAATTTTTGTGCCCCTCTCCACTTCCGTGCATCCCTGACGCGAATGGCGCGACGTTTGTCATATTTCAACACATCATTAGATTCCTCATATCATGGGAATAATTATATAAAAGTTTCGTGGCAATCGGCGGCAAACATTTTTTCTACCCCTCCCCCCTTTTAGCCCCTGATAACGGCGTCACTTTAGAAAATTATAACCCGCACCATTATCTTTCTCGTAAATAGTTATCCTAGTAGACCGTTTGGTGCCATCTAGATGTTCCCTCGGCGCTAAACTTAGTTATCAATTTCGTGCACCCTGACTCGAACGGCGCCACACGTAACATATTTAAACCAATCAGCGACAACATTGTTTTCTGCCCCTCCCCTTTTCTGCCCTGACAACAACGACGTAACTTTAGAAAATCCTAACCCTCACCATTATCTTTCTCTTAAAAATTTACCCATAGTAGACCCCTTTTGTGCCATCTAGATTGTCCCCTGTGAATATCTATAGAACACAGACAGACATACATTCGCAAATATAGATATAGATATATATATAGGTTTTGTATATTCTTCACTCCGTCTACAAACCCTTGCTATATCAAAACTACATTGTTCCAGTATAGCACATGGTGTAGAGCTAGTTCTGTCCGGTTGAGGTTCACACTTTTCTATTTTGCTTGAAAAACATTCAAAGTCACAGTATATGGCTATTGGTACCACAAATTGTTTATGGTAGTCTTTGAAACTCAAAATTGTTTTGTCTTCAACTTTTTTCATCCAAATTCTTGACATTCTGTTATGTGTGAATCACGATCACTTTTCAGAGAAAAAGACAGAACCGACATAAATGATAGCTTTTATGAGAAAAAAATATCTTCAATCTGTTCAGAAACTGATCCAAATTTCTAAAAGTACATAATGAGATTTTACTTCTTTGTTCAGTAATAACAAGAATATTCAAATAGGAAAAAATGTCCTTGTCTTCATAGCCATGGAGATTTATAGACATACTGTTAATTTTTCATACTTTGTTATTTACTTTGTCATTGGGAATTTTGTTCCTGTTGTATTCAATGAATTCAGGTGTGGTATATAATTAGTCGCACTCCTCGCATTATGATTTTTTGAAAAAGGGCTGCTACTATAGTATATAGAAAAGATAAGTCATCCTTATTGATAACATATACACATGATTGTATATATTTCATTTCTTCTGCTGTTAACATATATACAGATGCTGGCAATGGTATATAACAAGCAATATTCACTTCCAATTCATCTGTTTGATTGATCCTCCAACCACTTCCGTTGTGAACAAAACGTTGAATTATTGATATATCTTATGAAATGCAGAGATAATACCATCCTCATCAAAACCATGTGAACTGTGAAATTTGTAAACATTACTTCTAAAGTGCGTGGTAAGTTTCTTAACATCAGTGTCCTGTTTTCCGATTATCTTGACCATTTCCACCACACTATTTTCTTTTGTTTCAATGTTTATTGAAGAAACAATCACATTGAGGAATGCCAAATACAGAATGTTAAATGGCATTGATATGTGTATACAGATATGGCATTCCTCGCGTTCACGCATATCTCTTTCTTACTGCACGCACTCGCCTGGCCCACATTATTCGCACACCAGTGGTATAAAGTTATATAATACATAAATATATGCATATGCATAGTATATATAGTAAGAATTTGACCGATTAATGTGCATTTTAAGATAATCTAGTGGAGAAATCTTTGTAACTTTTGCATCAAACTCTCTAATTCGGCTATCACTGTACTTGCAGACAAGCGCTGTCAGATTAATATTCATCAATTTCATGACAACAAATGCAGGCCACAAACTCACCTTTTTTGAAGGTAAATCCAATATATATTTATATATGTATATATATATATAATTTCTTCTTAGCCGTATATGTCTGCTGATAATTAATAAATATGAAGAGTAAAACCTTTTAAGACCTATTTTATGTATTTAACATACGAGCTTTCGGGTTTCCCCTTCCTCAGGTGTATATGCAAATGGAGTTACATCAATATACAGATGAACAAAGTTAGGAGTAACGTCAACGTCACACAACCCTTGGTGATAACGTTATCATCAAGGAGATGTCACCAAGGGTTGTGTGATGTTGACGTTACGCCTAACTTTGTTCAACTGTATCTTGATGTAACTCCATTTACATATATACCTGAGGAAGGGGAAACCCGAAAGCTCGTATGTTAAATACATAAAATAGGTCTTAAAAGTTGTTAGTCTTCATATTTATTATATATATATATATATATATATATATATATATATATATATATATCAAATAATCCTTCATAAACACCTTCCAAGATATACCACTAAGTTTTAATAAATTAGGACGCAAAAACAGTCGAAATTAATTAATTAAAATCTGCATTGCCTTCGCTTCAATTATCATTGCAGTGACAGTACGATGTCATTTCGCGCGCCACGCGTTTCCCGCCAACCTTAACCCTTTCCACTTTGAACGGCATTTCAATTGGTTGAAATTAAAAATTTCTCAAGTTCCTGCTCAACCTGAATCTAGTTACCCAATTGGCAGAAATACGTTAGCAGTACCTTTTAGTTTTATCAGATATAACTATAATTTTGTTGACGATATGAGCTCAACATCAAAATATGAAACTGTTAATGGCGGTGTTATCCAAATGTTTGCTTTGATAATGATTATAATTTTATTTTGCGATCAAACGTCAGTGCAGCTCAGCAGGAACACATGGGCACTAGTTCAGTTCGGCAGAAACGGATGAGTCCTACGATAATAGTACACCCATTGGACGCGGCTACGCCGCGTCGGTCAATGGGTGAAAAATGGGGTCGGTAGGTACATGTAGGATTGAAATGTTATTTTTGAATTAATCTAGATTTAGATTCTCGCAGAAATATAAGCCCTGAATATGTGTTGGTCCAATTTCACGTGCGACTGTGTCTTGAACGTGACCTCGATATATGCTCATATAGGCATGTTTCTGGACCTCGACTCAAATTTGGTATGTACTAGTAGGTCTCTTTTGATCCCAAGAACAACTAGAGGTCAGATTCCATGGAATCAGATATACTTCCATGGTATCCCATCCCATATCCTATCCTTCATGCGAATGCATATTGGTGCTTTATGATCCGATGGTGGACTTGCATTGACATTTCTAAATCTAATATATATTTTGGGACTTCTGTCTGTCTGTTTGTTTGTCTGTTAGCTAAAACTGCTATACGGATTTTGAGGAAATTTGATAAACATGGGTAGTTTTGTCCAGGGAGTGTTTTGGACGGGTGACATCGCGAGCCCCGACCTGACCTTGACCTTCAAAAATGTTAATCCAAAGTCAAATCGGGTAAAACAGTCGGATTTCCACGAAATTTGATACCTAGGGGTACTTTTGTCCGGGAGTGTTTTTGGGCGGGTAAATCGTGACCCCGACCTGACATTGACCTTCGAAATGGTTAGTTCAAGGTCAAATCAGGTAAAACGAACGGATTTCGACGAAATTTGATACCTAGGGAAACTTTTGTCCGGGGAGTAGTGTTTTGGACAGGTCAAATCGTAACAATAGGTTACTTTTATAGTAGAGCGGACATACCTATATAGTATATCGGTGAGCATTTTCAAGCATTTGCCTTGATTCTTGATAAGTCCGTTTGAATTTGAGTAATATATATCTTCTGTTACAACGTTATACGCTACCAGGGTTAAACCGTTCACTCTAAATCTTTAATAAGCGTTCTAATCTTGCGTTTAGATACTACTAATCACATCCACTCGTCGAAAAGTTTTTATCTCAATATCTGATTTTCGGAGTAATTTTCCCCATTTGATCTTCGGTGGAATTTGCCAAATCTGAACCAACCCGACACAAAGGCTCCCTTGAGCAGGTTGCGTTTATAGTAGAGAGGTCAAATTTTGGAGGCATACCTACAGTATACCGGCTTACGTACCACCGCATTAAACTCGCACCTTCATTAGCCTATTTAGATTTGGGGCTAAAAATAGGTTAGTGATAGACTACTTCAGTATACATATTTATGTTATATAGCGTTGTTACGAGTAAACCGTTGCATCTGAAATTTTGAAAATCGCACTGTAGATGCGCGTGAACACTACCCATCAGATGCACTTGTCAAAAAAAAATTATCTCGTTGTTTGAATTCCCCCCCCTGTGCAATTTCGTCAAATTTTCCAAAAGTCTCAACCTACCCCGACTCGCATTCTCCATTGGACAGGTTACTTTTAAAGTATAGTGGTCAAACTTTTGGCACGTACATACAGTATGTCAATGTACCTGCTACGACATTATCTTGTTCTTTAATTAGCCGGTTTGGATTTGGTGGGAAAATTAGTGCAATATTTACGTACCTCGTAACGCGGAAAGTCCTGGGAAAAAACATTTTTAAGCGGTATATTCGGGTCATGATCACTCGTCCAATTCGGAATATGCCATAAAAAATTGAGAGCGCTGCACTTATAAAAAAAAAAAACTCGGTTTATTTATCCTGGTGTATAGTGTGTCCCTATTTATGGGCGGTAACTCCTCAGGGAAAGCGCGGACACAAGTTTTGATGCCCGTGGGCAGTAGGGCATATCGAGGTGTGCATACGGTCCAATTTTCGATGCTCTGCTCCTTATAATTTCCGAGATAATAAAATGAAATGTTTTCAGATAAAGGGAGATAACTCCGCGGGAAAAATGCGGACACTATGCTTTAATCGACCTGGGCATACAACTCTTTGACCTCAACGTACTTACCAATTTTTAGTGTGCTACTCCTTATACTTTTCGAGTAATAAGGGTTGCAAAAGTGTCAAGTATAATAATAATAATAATGAAAATTAATCGAAAAAGGGCCATAACTCCGCCAAGAAACATTGGATCGACATGCGGATATCTTTATTTTTAGTAGACATCAGATGCCTACATATTCGCTACAGGTTTTGTGTTTCTACTGCAATTACTTTCTGAGTATTTCCAAATAAACGGAAAACGGCGCCATTACAAAAACAATATACTTCCTTGGTTACACCATGGAAGTATAATTATGGGCGGGTCCATTTTCAAGTGCAACCTTGTCCTTGCCCATATACACTCTTGTAGGCATGTTTCTGGACCAATCAATCAATAGTTTTTTTTCTTTCTCATAATACTTTTCAACGTTGTTCCCTTAATAGCCCGGATGAAGTCTGCTATATGTAGTAAGTAAACATTTAGAAATAACAGTTATCAAATAATGAGGATTTCCCCAAGAATATACTAAGAGTATAGAATAATGAACATATCAATGGGTTATTTTGCACAAAATACACTTTGTGTGAGCCTTTGTATATATACAACATGTAAATAGTGAGATATAAGCAAAATACGGAACACCATGGGTATTGATTAGGTCGAGAGTGGTGCATGGTGACCCATTCAACACCAAAATCTGAGATTTACTAGTAGCTGTACCGGTTTGTTGTAAATGACTTTTCTAATAATAGTTCATTTAGTGGGGGTTTACTCGGTGTTCAGTGTTTTACTTATCGCATACTCTTTACATACTGTTTGTTTACATAACATGGCGCTTGCTTACCTACAATGTAACACAGAGTACTAACAGAACAACATGCTGCAATTTACATGTATGTGGTCATGTATTTATGATTGCAAATTCATCGTTGATTATATCATCTCAACATTTCATTAAAGTGATACTTTATGGTCATGCACATCGATTCATTCAGACAACATTTTCCATTGCCACACTTGATCGTCTTCAATGAGGATAATCTATAATTCTATATCATAACTAATAAAATGACATTTTTTTAACCCAATCCAGATTTCAATAAAGTGACGCTTCATATTCACTACACTTCATTCAATAATTTCCGTTTCTACATCGCTTATTGTATTGACTGCCTTCAGCTAAGATAATCTATGTCCGACTCATATATTGAAGTGACATTCCATTTCCATCCATACATTCAAAGTAAACATCTGCTGTGATATATACATGTACATAGTGTACCTACTATTGTACTCTTGGTAACGTGATTGCAGACATCGAGGACCTGTGGGCCTGGTTGAACTAAACTGTGGGATGATGGTTCACTTCCACCTTCAAGATACTTATGTCATTTAATGGCTTAATTTTGTTCTGACTTACGAGGGTATATAGGTTTGAGATCTATTCAATTCACACCATGTTATCGGCTACTAAGTATTATGTTCTGATATTCGAACTATAGTCATATGTTTTGACTGATCAAAACCATGATAATGTTGTTATATTCATGTGCATCAAAGCCCATGTTATAGCAGAGGATGCCAAGCCAAGATAAACCAGACCCAATAAAATAGATTATATGGTGGTTTGTATAAATCCCCTTGTATTTATTTCGTGACTAGTAGTGGAAATATCAATTTTCAACTTGCGACACGCGGTCACTCATTGTAAATAGATATTACCACTGCTAGTCACTCATGACATAACTAGCTTATTTTCTCAAAACACACATATATCCTCTACGTGTATATATGTTTGGTCTCACAACACATTTCTCCATAATTATTGGTGGAATATCAAGCTATCAGGACAATTTCACCACAATTTTGTCTGAAATTTACAAATAATTTCTAACTCAGGGTTGGTAGTTTGATGGGAGGGGTGGCAGGAGTATTCAGCAATTTAATGTTGGGTTTGAATAATTCACAAGGTGTGCAATGTCAGGTACCGGGGTAGTAACCGGGCTAATGGTGGCTATATACGAATATCTAAATCCACGTTCTAACGTTGTATTTTCGTGCGATGATACACGCATCTCTCCGAGTGGTGTAGCACATGTAGTACCCTGTACGTAACATCCTATAATTATTGTAATATTGATCTCGATGATCACCTTGGTGGTTGTTCCATCACGTGTCACGTACGATCATATTATATTATATTCTAATATTAATAACTGAATTTAATATTGTTTTCCACTCACCTTGCACACCCATCCTGTTCAAAATGTCGTCAAGGTGTGTTCACATAAGGCACCTATGCCATTTCTCGGTCACTTGGTGGCCCCGTAGCCATGATAAATGCTTACCTACCCACGATTTAGGTACCACGTATTATATCGAAGGGTTTTGATCCAATAGTTAAGACAATAATTGAATAAAATTTAGTCACCCATGAATAAACTTAATTTAGAGTGTAGGGGGCTTGTTTGTATTACCTAATTCAATTGCGATTAACAGCTTTGCAGCGCAATACACGCGGTTGGTCAAACACTAGAACACACTTGAGACATTGAATGCTGACATACGGTGTGCGATGCGGGCGAATCGTAGAAAACGCTGCCGCAGTATTACATCCGGCCATGTGGATCCGCGTGAACCATGACTATCATATTAGCATTTCATCTAGAATTGTTCATCACATGTGTATGACATGTTATGGGACTACCATATTGTGACTGTGAACATATCCATTTAATGACTATTCATTACACATAATAGTTTATGAACATCTCCAGTTCACGATCTGCCACTTAGTCAGGTATGTTCATGAACTAGAAATGTTCATGAACTAGTACATGTCATGAATGTTCATAAATTTTATATGATATGTTCATGAATTCAGTCCTATTTAAAGTTCTACTCTTGACATGTTCATATTCGTTTTGCAAAATAAAGCATACGTACCACCATATATGATACATTTCACAAGCCCCCTGAATTCACTCTTTGGGTGGTCGAGAATGTCCTCCAATCTCTCTCTGGTGCTATCTATTTGCTGTTTCTCGTGTGTGGGATCCGTGAACTTAGACTTGAATTTGGATATCGCCGTGATCACTCCCGGGTACTCGCCAACAAAATAGTATTCCTGAAATCATTTAAAGAGATGAGCGACATTCTGCTGGGGTAATTTGATGAAGCCAGAGAATAACACACTGGCCAACCGATTGATGGCCTTTCGATAACGCATTCCTCTCTGATTTTATTCTGCATACTCTCCCAAAAAATCATTTTCTTATTTTGAGAAAAAAAAACTTAAAACAACACATAATAAGCCCACGCAGGGGTGGGCCAAGGTCCAGCCGTATATGGCTCTGAGTGTACAGGGCGCACACACTCGACGCTGGGAAAGCTGAATTGCAATACCATTCCTTTGAAAATTTGTTTCTTAAAAATAGATGACCTTTGACATGCCCTATTGAACTCTTGGTAATGTCTTTCCGAGTCACATATTTAGCGATTGGATGATAGCGTTTGTCTTAACCAATCGGAATTAACGTTGCTCACAGACGGTTTGTTAGGGAAGTGATGCTATTCAAACAAAGTTGAAAATCGCCACCTCGGATTATTATTTCCACGAATGACCAACTACAACACACGCGGTGGGCGAGACAAAACGGATTGCATTATGATATACAAGGTGAGTACATGCACATGATCAGTATCGGATGTAGGATGTACCATTGTACGCCTTGTTTGACCGCGAATGTAACAAATTCACCAATTCCAGGCGAGTGCAGACTGACTCTTGACCACTGACTCTAACTCAGCTCTAACTTCTCAGTGACTCGGGTTCAAAGTCATAATTCCACGATATACTCTTGCGACAAAGTTCGAAATTACAATTTGTACGAATCAAGCATCTACCTCATATGTGACTATAATTGTGAGTACTATGTACACAGCGACAAAACTAATTTATGAACACAGTTTTGTCAGACTCAAAGGTGTCATTAGCTGTGACCATAAATTATTTAGACAGAACGGAAGCTGATCGAATTCTCGCATTGTTGACTTGTTGAATGATAGAACATTTACACACGGCGATGGTAAAATGGCTTTCACGGTGATAATCATGATGAGGAAGTATGGAATAATACAATAAGTCTGCCGTACACTACAATATCTACATTACAGTACAGTTTATGCAAAACTAAATGGCCTCATCTTCACCACTACTAGTTAGTATGTTTATACACTTCATCTTCAAGTTAGCTATGATAGCAAGGACATAATGTAGCGGGAATTGTCTTGGATCCAGCTATTATTTTTTGAAACTTTCATCCTAATATTTGTAATATTATAATAGCCTCTCGCTCATAAATGAACATTATTATTTTTAGCTCAGTTTTAAATTTACGCAGCCACACACACAGTTCTTAATCGATGTTGAAGATATATTTGAGAACCGCCACGCACAAGATACATGTAAATGTACTGCATGCACCAGTATATAAATAAAGGCCAAAAAACACCCATGTTTCGACTGACCAAAATCCATGTTCAGGACCTCAAACTTAATCTGTTTTCCTCGAAAGCGATAAAATTTTGCCGAACTTTACCGTTACACACTTTTGCCTCTTCTATATCTATATGTGTGAATGTCTGTCTGTCTGTCTGTGTTCTATAGAAATTAACAGGTGACAACCTAGATGACACAAAAGAGGTATACTAGGGGTAACTTTTTACGAGAAAGATAATGGTAAGGGTTAGGATTTTCTAAAGTGACGCCGATGTTGTCAGAGGCAGAAAGGGGGAGGGACAGACAAAACATTGTCGCCGATTGCCATTAAACTTATATATAATGATCCCCATAATATACGGAATCTGATGGTGTGGTTTAAATATGTCAAGAGTGGCGCCGTTCTAGTCAGGGGTGCACGGAATGGGAGAGGGGCACCAAAATTGATAAACTAAGTTTAGCGCTGAGGGACCATCTAGATGGCACCAAACGGTCTACTAGGGGTAACTTTCTACGAGAAAGATAATGGTGCGGGTTAGAATTTTCTAAAGTGACGCTATTGTCAGGGGCAGAAAAGGGAGATGGATAGAAAAAATGTTTGCAGCCGATTGCCACGAAACTTTTGTATAAGCATTCTCATGATATGAGGAATCTAATGTTGTTCTTTAAATATGTCAAACTTGGCGCCATTCGCGTCAGGGATGCACGGAAGGGGGAGGGGTACCAAATTGATCAAACTAATTTTAGCGCAGATTTCCACCAATCAAATTGTGCAGTTTAAAGACTCCAAATTGCTGTCGTTTGGATGAAAGATTGTGGGGGGCACCTAATTTGATAAGAATGGGGTTAATCGCCGATTGCCAACACACTTATATAATATCATTCCCATGGTATGAGGAGTCTAATTGTTTGGCTTAAATCTGTAAAGAGTGGCGTCATTCGAGTCAGGGTTGAACTGAAAGACAGAGGGGCACCCAAATTGATTACCATAATTTTAGCGCCAATTTCCACCAAAGTGATATGCATTATTATCCATAATACGAGCAGTCTGATCGTGTGATTTAAATACGCCGTGTTGGGGCTGTTTGGGTGAGAGATGGGGGGGGGGGGGGTAGTTGGTGTTAATTTTATCACAATTGCCTTACCAAACTTATCGATAATCATCTCCATGATATCAAGAGTATAATGTATGGTTTAAGGATGTCACAAGCTGGCACAAGTGGGGCCATTCGATTCAGATTGCATAGAACACAACAAATATGAACAATATGTTTAGCGCTGATTTTCACCAGATGGATACATATTGTCCGTGATACGAGAAATCCAATCGCCTGTTATAGATACGCCAATTGGTGCCGTTAGGATGAGAGAAATGGGGGCCCTAAATTTTATACGCAATTGTAAACTCGCCAAATTTATACAAAAACTTACAAAAATCATCCACATGGTATAGGAGTCTAATGGGGTGGGTCAAAAGTGACGCCTTTCGAATCAGTGGTGCACTGAAAGCGAGGGGGGCACCAACATTGATAAAAAGATAATGTTAGCGTCGATTTTCACGACATTAAAATACACATTATTCTCCATGATACAAGGAATCTAATTGTATGATTTAAATAAACCAAATTGGTATCGTTTTGATGTGAGATTGGGGGGGGGGGGGGTAGGCACTAAATTTGATAATAATTGGTTTAGAAACCTATTGCTACCAATCTTATATAAAATCATCCACATGGTATGCGGAGGCTAATTGCATGTGTGGTTTAATACTGTTAAAAGTGGCACCATTCGATCGAGTCATGAGAAAAGGTGAGGGTCACCAGAATTGACACACAATAATTATAGCGCCAATTTCTACCAACTTGATACATACTCTGATCCATGATACGAGGAATAATATCATGTGATTTAAAGACGCTATATTGGTGATGTTTGTGTGAGAGATGGTGTGCGGTAGGCACTCTCATTTGATAAAACAAATTGTTTCATGGCCGCCCATTAGCACCAAACATAAATATTTATCTCCATGATATCCGGAGTCGAAATGTGTGGTTTAAAGATGTCAAAAGAGGTGCCATTCGAGAGTATGTTTAGAGTCGATTTCCACCAGACTAATTCATATTGTTCTCGGTGATACGAGAAATCTAATTGTGTGGTTTAAATACGCCTAATTTGTGCCGTTTGGGTGAGATATGGGGGCCCTAAATTTGATAGAAATTTGTATACTCGCCAATTTTCAATATTTTTTTATATATTCATCTCCATAATGATTCTACGTTTGTTGTTTAATGATTTCAAATGTTCGCCGATTGGATCCGAAAAAGGGACGGGCGGGTCACCAAAACTGATAGAAATATGTTTATTGCCAATTAACATCAAATTCATATATGTTTTTTCTCAAATGATACGACGAATAAAATCGTGCGTGTTAAAAACGTCACATTTGGTGCCTAGCTATATTTGCAAATATTTGTCTGTCTGTATGTGTTCTATATATAGCTTCACGGGGTACAATCGCGATGCCAGCAAGGCATTCTATAGCAGTGCATGGTAACTTTTTATGAAGATGATAATGATGCATGTTAAACTATCAGAATAGCTCATGTTAATATAAGAACACAATTCAATATAGTTTCCACAAAAAAGTTACAAGAGATATGGAAATGTATAGCAGGCCTGTTCAACAATAGTGGTCACAGTGTGCCGTCAAATATAATTTCTTCTGAGATAAAAGAAAACGGAGTCAGTGGCACAATCATGACTTCAGGATCCTCCAATACTGTCATCTGACAAGGTTATATCGGCCCAATATACATATGATATCATTCATGTTTTAGAAAAGACTCATCGCCTAACATAAACAAATCGAAATATCGCTCTGTGTGCGGCATGTGTAGCTGATATAGTTGCATAGCAACATATCCTTAAACTTTAAATAATTAGCCAGTATATACCTCAATGAACAGAGGAGCACCTGCACAATTCCTTAAAACATCTGTATCTTCGTGGAGGTATGTTAACAAGGTGTCCTCAAAATCTTAGTCAAACCCACTGGATTGATTGATACATCTCTATGTAAACCCAATCATTGTGTTTTATTTGTGTTTATGATGTGCATGTTATAATGTCTGAAGTATACGCAGTTGTATATAAATAGTTCTTTATTGGTGGAACGGATTAATCGCGATAAACAAAATGACAATCGCCCCAATCCGACCAGGTGAGCTACTTATATTCCGTGCGTAAGAATCATGTTTTGTGATGCTATTTGGATATGTAAATTATGAGAATATGTGTAACGCATTGAACAAGAGTATCGTCTATTCCCACCATATATCCACAATATGCAGTGGGTTTCACATCACTTTAACCCTGGCAATGGCGGGTAACCCAGCTAGTCCTGTATTAAATACAAAACAAATGTAAACACAACTCCATCGTGAAAACACTATACATTAAACCTAAACAACAATCATGTAAGCCTTCCATCATGATCAGTTAACCATGCATTTTTTCGGTTTCCCATGTAGGCCTGTCCATGTGTAAGCTGAGATATAAAATGGATTAACTTACTGAATGCGAAATCGCTACATTATTTTATTGTTTTGTTTATTGTCAGCTAACGATTAATGAGGGCAAATACAATTACATTGTTCTCCTTTTATTTCGGACAAGTAGAACTTGTCTGAAAGTAAATTTATCTTCTCATGTGCATGGTCATTTGCTCAGTGGATACGGATCACCAGTGACAATGCACTGTTAATCGCAGTTACCATGGAAACATACATGTTAAACTCAACCACTTCAAGTAACTTGTACCGCTGCAAACTTAGCATGAAATATAAATGTCTTATATAAATATATAAATGTCTTATTAGCATCATAGTAGCAACTGCTTAAATAATGGTTCCAATCACAGCACACATGGCCAACGCTGATAATCCTCAAGCATATTAGGCAAAAACATTATACCTGTGGGATTGAGGGATAGACATGTCCAGTTAACCTTTTCACATGCCCATAATTTAACTGAGACCGGAAAGGTTATAAATATACCTTCGAAAATTTCAATATTTAATCAACTATTACAGTGACCATGAACATTTTGACAAGTGGACAAGTGCAAATTTTGGCACCTGCGAATACACTATTGCGAGTAATTATCGGTGTGCGAGCAATTGCTCCCTTTTCCTGGGAATGACTTGGCCAATGCATTCTCTTTTATACTGGTATGCGACGCGCCATATTGGCGACTCACACATATAAGAGAATGCATTGGTACAGGGTTTTGCAAAATTTCGGGAAGCTGCATCTAGGAAAGGGTTAATAAATAGCATCAGCTTAGAAGCAGTATCAGCTTAGAAGATAATCAATATATGCAGGAAAATTAATACACTGGGGTACTGTAACATGACCCAGGGATTTTCGTGGGATAGGTGCTGTGTTTCTTATATGTTTTTTAGTGGCACTAATAATTAGCAATAACGAGCGTTTATCATCAGCTTAGAATATATGGGAACTTTCCCAGGTGCCTCATGGAATAGGTGCGGTTTACCACAGGTAAACAAAAGAGACACTAATAATTAGCTTGGATGACTTTTAGGCACAATAATTATTTAACCCTTATTAAAGCAACTCCTGGTATCCCAGCTAGTAGTTGGTACTGTTTATTTTTGTTGACAACAGTGCTATTAAATTAAATGTCAGCAAAAAATCACATGGCTGTACTCTGTAGTGCAAACTGCTCGACAGAAAAAAGGACTGTTAGTTGTTCCTTTTATTTAACAGTTCAAACTCCCAGAAAAGAAGCCATAAAACTTACAATGCAGCATACACTTGATCAATTGATTAGTTGTCCAACCACACTTGTTAAAATCATGTCTGTATTGTGTATGTATTGTTGTATACTTAAAGTGTTTTATTTTCTATTTTCAGGAATATTTTGGATCTAGATCCTGCTTATCACGGATACAACTATATAACTATGTCAACTATGAGAAGTTCAACTCTGTGATCTGACATTTACTGGTTCTGAATACATTTTGAAAAGGCATCAAACAATTTCCTTGGGCAGGTGTAAAATTACAAAACACAATCAGAGGTCACGTGGAACTGTTGTATCATGACTATGATGACATAGATGTCAAATCCACTGTTTCCTGTGGGCTCTCGTCGTGGAATGTTATTCACATCCAAAGACAATGTCAACATCAAGGACACATGCTGTTAATAACTTGCAATTTCAGCTTCCTTATACCACTACAAAGTAGAAGGAAATGATGAGAAAACAGGACAACAGAAAATACATCATCTATTCTAAATTATAGTGGAGGTAGTCATGTGTGCAATGGACACTTTTAGGGTGGATGCATACATGTGGAAAATGTGTACACGGTATAATGATTCTTGACCTGAGGTCACAAAGGAATTCACTCCAGGAAGCTGATGTGTATTTATTTATTCAGTGCAAAAAATCTTATGAAAGTACAGGATATTCATCCACTTGTTCTAAGGGAAATATACACTTCTTCAATTCTAGATAATGTAAATCTTGTTCTATTACGGTTGGAAAGCGCCATAATTTACACTTAAAGGTGCTTGTACATGTAATGTCTAACATAATGTAATGAAAAGACATGAAGACTCCTGGGTGGTGTGATTGCCTTCTGATTAATACAATATTGGTGCCAACAATATGATCATATCATTTTGAACTAAATCCAAATTCACCAACAAGCAATATTGTTATTCGACTGAGATACTATCATCATACCGGTTGGTATTTGTTCATTCCAGGTGGTCAGCGTGTGCAATAAAGAGAGGATCTACAACGAGTCCCCAGTTTATAGCGGAATTTACAAAACGAGGCCAGAAAAAATTAGATCTGGACGAGCCTTTGTTGATGCCCAGACCTAATGTAGTGGACGAGTTTTGTAAATTCCGCTATAGCCTATACTCTGGGGACGAGTTATAGATTATATTTATTACATGATCTAAATCCTCGACAAAACCTATTTAAATCAACAAATGGGACGCTAAACTAATATCGGCTTCTATAAGACATGATATGACTTTTCATGTAACTGTGCGTTGTTTGGGCGTGTAAAGAAATAGTCCCAGATAAATAAAGACACTCTGTATTTAATGGTGTACATATAATGACATAACTCTTCATGATTATAGCTGGTTGGAATAATATTGGAAAGCATAATATATGGAGTGTAAATAGATGACAGACCGGAAGTCAATGGTCACCTGGCACTATTTCCTGTTATTAAACGAACGTTTAATATCACAATTTATCACATAATTAACCCACAAAACCAGGTTCATAATTATTGGTAAGACACACGTGTAATATTAGCACGTGCGATGACGTCACGCCATTATTTAAATGACTTGCGATTGCTGAAGTATATGATAGTTGTCTTCGATGAATACTTCGCGTTGGTTCGCGTTTATTTGACTATCTGATAAAAAGCATCACAAACTCCTTCTAATTTATACGTAATTAACCAACCTCATCCACTAAATTATATTTGAGCCTCGGCCTCGGCTCAAATCGAATTTAGTTAGCTCGGTTGATAGATTCCGTATAACATATAAACTCATGTGAGATCCTCTATTTATAGAATGGGTTTATTGATTGGAATAAGGGTAGGACACAAATAGGCCTGAGTATGATTGGGCCTCCATACCAAACCCGTGTTACCCCACCACTAAAAATGGGTTGACTTCTCAGTTAAACATCTGTGTTGACTGAAGGTTACGCAAACTTACAGATAAATTATAAGACTTTTAAAGTCATAAAACTTCAAAATAAAAAATATGATCTTATTATGCCAACTGATTGACCCTTCAATAAGTTGTAAATCCAACTACACTCAATACAACATAACAATGAAGGTGATATAAAGGTTACATATGTATCAATAAATAATGACCCCTTTTAGTGCCTTCCTTATATTGCAAATACGAGTGACTCTCACTTTGGTTAGTTGAAAAAAGTAAATTAAATAACTTAGTACATGTATTTGTTTTGTGAGTCTAGAGTTGATAATGTTATACAAATATTACTATAAGTTTGCATTACATACATCTGGTACATGTACTACTTTAGCTACATAAGTTCACGAAACATGACTACAAACAGCAATTGTAATGTTTAGTTAGATACTAAAAGAAAGAACATACATCAGTACTATTGCCCCAAATTTATGAAACTCCTGCGATCCCATAATAATAACACATTAGGTATTTCACTGTTCGTGCAGAAAATTGTGCTATCTTTGCGCTTTTGCACTCGTGTGGTAAACTGACGACAGGAACACCCGCAATCAGTTGTGTGTATATATTTCATACCAACGTTTCATATTGATATAGTGGCACATGCGTCCATATGATTGCGATATACACTATGGCAAGAGTCTGCTAATTTTGGTCATTTATTTTCTTAACTATGTGTTCAGCACTCGTGTTGTTTCAATATTTTAGGAGGTGTGTCCATACGGTTGTGGCGTTCATGAACACGTCCTGGCATATGGACTGAAAGATCCTTTATTGAAGCAGTAGTGCAATGAAAAATGATTGGCGTATTAACTCAGTATAACCAAAATAAAACTACAGCCTTAGCATCATGGTATACCAGTAGTTGGTTGCAGTGTTCTCAGCTCTACTTGGTATGAGGGTGATTTGATATTGATGGTGTGTGGTGTCAGTTATATTTTAGCAGGTAACTCCAAGTAATCGGATTAAAATCCGAAAAAAACAATTCAGTTTCTAACTGGCAATTTCACGATTCCATTGCACATGTAGGAACACACACATTGCAAATATGTTAAGATGCGTCGTATACTTCCGGAATGTTTATGAAATTCGTGCGATCGTGGAAGTGTATTTGACAGGTCATGCTATCATTACGCCATTGCACTTGTCATATAAACTTGTCATCACACACATGCGGTTTTGTATAACATATTAGCAACCACCCCGGTGGGTTTTTATACCTAAGTCGCGTGTGAATGATGACATCATATAATGTGTTCTTTATAATTCTATACGATGGAACGATTTTCAGGAAAGAGTGTATGCATTTTTGTGGAATTACCACGTGACTTCCGCTCGTCACTGCGCAGAATCCAACAGAAACTACAGGGTGCTCAGATATATGTAGGAATACTCAGACAACAACAACAACTGATCAAATTAATTCTCAGGTTCTAGGTACTCAGTTCTTACCGAGAATTAATTACAGATTTTTCATCTGATAAAGATCATTGTGATATTACAAGCATAATAAGTAAATAACTAATTATTCCCCGTTTAGCGACCGCCCTGCATTCCGGCTTACGGCAATTAAAGTGGTCCAGAAATTACTACCATATATCCCATAGCCTTCACCTTGAACTTCGCCGCCATCGCAACCATTTTTGACAAATCGACAGTGCTACCAGTAGATTAAATATTGCTCGCTTGATTTCGTGACTTAAGTTTTCTCCACTTCAACTCTGTCGACAATTACTGAGTTAGGCTGCTGTAAACCGTTAGAGACAACAATGATACAGATTCAAGAATCATTCAATCAACCAAAACGTTCAACTTTCAACAGTTCAAGTTCATCATCATGGACATTTAAAAAAATCAAACGATTCAAAGAAAGAATTCTGTGTTGGGTGCAATATATAGGCCTATTACAATTGTAGTATGTTTTCTAATTCCTAGTTACCGTCTTATCATGTGTGATTCAATCAGTCCATAACTGATTACAATTCAAGGGAGTGATATCTGATGAAGATTTTGGCGGTGCTGTTGTGAACACATACATGGTCCTGGACTCTGGAGGCATTGTTCTTCAAATACAAGTTTTTTAAAGGTAGGTCTGTTTGTTTTAAAAATTTTGATTATTATTTCATTTAATTGTTTTTCATCATTTGAAAATTTGTCGTCGTTATTTGTAACTGTCGTCAGTGTCACAGTCAGTGTGTGCGTTTGTCGTCATTCCTGTTTGTTTGTCGTTTTTCGTCCTTGGTAGTTTGTCGTCGTGTTTATTGTTGGTCGTTCGTTTTCATCCTTTATGTATTTGTCATCAGTCGTGTTTTTCGTGACAAGTACACCGCGGCCCAACTGTAGTTAGTCAGTTGAGTCGCGGCGTACAATGTAGTTGGATTTCGGCCGCGGTGGCAGTACTAACTGCACTGTGGTTAAGTGGAAAATAGTTTTGTCCAGCAGGGTACATTATATCCCATAGATTTTAGACTAGGATTGCCTAAGCACAACCCAGGCGAACGAAAAATACATGTACCATAGATTACACATAATTTTGAAACCTGCAGGCCTGGGTCGATGTGTTTGTCGTCCATTCGACGTCGTGTTTGTTGTTGGCCGTTTGTTTTTTCGTCATCAGTAATTTTTCGTCATCGATCGTTCGATATTGTGTTAGTCGTTGGCCGTTTGTTTTTCGTCATCAGTCATTTTTCGTTGTCGGTCTGTATTTTCTTCGTTGTTGTTTGTTGTCATTTGTCATCGTCATCCTCGTCATTTATCGGTCATTTGCCACCATTCGTCAGCCAGTGTGTTTTCTCGTTAGTTGTTTTTTATCGTCGATCATTTGTTCATTGTCGTTGGTTGTTTTTCGGAACTTCTGTCTGTGTGTGGGTCTTATAGAATCAAAAACTGCTTAACTATATATCCCACTCAAATGTGCATGTATTATATGTCTACTTTGATCCCGGAAATGGGCGGGTCTAATTTCATGAGTGACCATGTCCTTGATCATGAACTCGCTCATATACATGTACATGTAGGTATATGCTCATATACTATTGGCATGTGTCTGGAGTATCTGGGCCTCCACCAATCGATTGGTACATGCATGCAGCCCTTTTAATTCAGAATGTTTGGCTTCGGCAATCCGCTACTGCAAACTATGGCCCAGTTTGCTGCAGCAAATTGCTTCGGCAATGCTGATTGACGTACAAGTAGCCAATCATGAAAGCTGTGTATGTAGACTTCTTTCATCCTGGAAACAATATGGGCAGGTCTAATTTCACATGATGCGACTGTCCTGACATTGACCTACTTGTAGCGCACATACGCTCATATGTTTCTGGACCTCGACTAATCGTTTGTCCAGATGCTGTATATTTTGTCCAAACGGAGGCGATCATAGAGAAATCCCTAAATAGCGCGGAAGAAGTCAGTCACATCACTTGGTCTATTATATTATATTTTGGAACTTCTGTCTCTATGTGTTATAGACTCGAAAAATGCACAACTGATCTGACTGAAATTTGGTAATGTACCAAAGGCCTACGTTACATGTACTTTGATCCCGGGAACTATATGTGTAGGTCTAGTTTCATGTGCGACTTTGTCCGTGACTGCGACCTCGATATATAATCATACATTGTACATGTATACCGATAGGAAACGTTGTTCCCTAAATAGCCCGGATGAACTCAGGCACATCAGCGACTGTACATGTATAATAATAATAATAATTTAGAAATAACAGTTACCAAATTATGAAAATTTCCTCAAGAATATACTAATAGTATTGAATATTGATCCTATTATCGCAATCCGGATATTCCAACCCTATATTTTATTCTAAATTTATTGAATTCTATTTTAATTTGCAGATACTCGTATTCTATTAGTTTCAGATAAAATACTTTCAATCTTATACAAAATTTCTGGATTTTATGATGATGCCACTTTGAGTTTTTATATGGAATGCAGTTAATAATTTAAAGTTAGAGTTGTGGAAAATATTTGTTCAGAGTTACACAGAGAGTTTTATATTCATTATTTAATGCATTACAGATATGCCACACACAGAAAATTCCTTTGGCGTGTTGGAAATAACTGACCATGCAAATTGGTATGGCAAACATATTAAGCATGTATAGTTTATCAGAGTTTAATTATAGTCCAGCGACTGTCTAGCGGAATTTGGTTTTAGATAAATAGATTAAAGAGACGGAACAGCAGTGGACTGTAATTATCGTTAACGATACATCTTTAGAATTCAACGCGAGTGTGGATTTTAATTACAAGAAGGTTATCCGGCGTGAAGCCATCTGCTAGCCATTTGCGGGATAATTATGTCCGGACTAAGGAGTGGACAAATTATGCAAATTAGCTGTCCATTACAGGACCACGGAGGTTCACGCGCAGGGACTAAGATGTTTTGTTGGCTCATGTTTATTTCCCGCCAATGCTAAGAAATTTTCATTGGTAAATACAGCCAAAATGTCCACATTAGACCACCTTGCAGACCAGGGGGTATAAATATGGATTGTGATGGGAAATTCGTCACTTTTGAACGAGTAAATTTCTCATCACAACTATTTATATTCTTATGAATTTAGGTGAGTAAGACTACGATACTTTTCGTTTGCAGATTTTACATTGCCTCATTATCAGCTTAAAATCCACATTTACTAAACATTTATAGGCACGGAAGCACCTTTATTATTTGGAGTTAATGTGTCCAAAACAAAGAACACACAATGAATATTTGTAATGAGCGAGTAATTTTCAATGTGAACCTGTTTCAGGGTAATTTTGTATAGCCATGTTCATGTGTTATGTTTGTCTACTAATTTGATATATTCGTGTATCACACTCTTCAATTTTTGCAAATAGGTTTTATGGGCCGCATACAATTCAAGCTTCTGTACACCCAATTATGCCGGGTTTGTCAAAGGCTATATTATTATTCCATTTCCCAGATTTTCCCAAACAAGTCAACAATAGTTTCTAATTAAAATATACATTGGCTTGTTCGATAAATTTCATGTATTCAATCAGCATGGCTTGGGAAACGTTCGCGTTAATATACATGTTACACATGTATATTATATATATATTACTTTAAGTACTAGTGGGTACATAATCAGTCTACCATGAGTAAATTTTAGTCGGGGTTTGATAAAAGCAATGTGTTTTCTCTATGGCACATCCAGTGTAGGATTTACCTTAATGAGTCGATTTTTAAGCTGGTTGTCTTGAAACTTAAGCTGAGTTAAAGGCCCTGTGACAATTAGGACGATATCACATTTCAATTATCAAGTACCTAATACATTCAATTTATCTACATACTTATGGTAGGTGCAGACCCTAGCATAATTATATTTCCACAATCATACAATGCCCGAATAGTTATGGGGACAGTTAACTTAGAATAATCGCATCTACGCGCTGGCAAATGTGTTTCCCCATCACATATACATAGATATCTCTGGGGTACTTGAAACGGGTACTCTATAGTTGATGCTATTATGACAGCCAATACATGTCTATAGGGATTACTGAATTTATACAACCTATCAATCAAATACGAAATTACTTTCAACCATTATATTCTACCACTGTTCAATCAATTAATAGAGCCAAACTTAGCCATAACAAGTTTCCTAGCTTCGAAGATATTTCCCAATTTAAAGCTGCATGGGTCCTTTTAAATATATATATTGATATAAATGTATTTAAATGCAAATGGGACCCACTGTGTCTACACAGTTACAGCATTTTACTCTGTCCACACTTGATGGCCAAACAAATGTTCAATTTAAATAAAGCCTGATTGATTGGTCGATTTAGGAATGCTATTGTTATTTTTGTGCAGTTCGCTTATTCTTATTTGTACTTTTGAACGAATAAATTTCTCATCACAACTATTTATATTCTTATGAATTTAGGTACCAACAGCCTACCAAGCTAAATCCGCACATAAATGAAAAATTAAAGATGGCCGCGGATTTCAAACAACTAAAGTAGGGAAACGCACACCCCCGAAAAAACCGCACCGCCACACTATTATGAATGCGTTATTTTCCACAAAACACTCTGTGTGAGCGGAGTGTTTGTATATATACAGCATGTAAATAGTGAGCGATAAGCAAAACACTTTCAGACAACGTGGCGATTGATTAGGTCGAGAGTGATTCATGGTAACACATTCAACACCAAAATATGAGATTTAGCTTATTGGCTATACCGGTAATGCGTATGTTGAAAATAACGGTGGCATTTCTAACAAAAGTTCATATACTGGTTCATGTACATGCAGTGGGGGTCTACTCGGTGTTGAGTGTTTTGCTTATCGCATACTCTTTACATACATGTACATGTAATGTTTGTTTACATAAGATGACGTTTGCTTACATACAATGTAACACAAAGTACTAACATAACATTATGATAACAACATGCTGAAATTAATGTGATACATGTATTTATGATTTGTATAAGAACAAGGTTTGATTATAATATTAACTCTGTTTATGGCGGTTTTAATGGATCATGGATGTGACTATTTTAACACAATACCCAGCGCCAACACTTACCCGATCTTTAGAAAGATCATCATGGACATATATCATAATTTTCTTCAACGTCTGGTGTGACAACCCGCTAATACTTGTAGACCGTGGTATCATAACCGAACTGCATGTATCGTAACTCCACTGCAGTGACCGTTTCCATACCGCTGTCATCATGTCATTGCCAATTCATTAAATGCGACACATCACATATACTTTGTAAGTTTGAGCTATTGTCATGGGTTGGCGGCCGTCGTACGTGTGTGCGTGTGTATGTCCGTCAACAATTTCCTTTGGCTCGGGCTACAGGTCGTACATTTGGTCTGATCTTTATGAAATTTGTCAGGAATGTTGACATTGACATGTAGATGGAATGAGTCATTTTGGAGTCATTGGTAAAAAAAACATGGCCGCTGACGGCCATCTTGGATTTCAAAATTAAATCAATTGGCGCGGTCTACAGGTCGTACTGTTTGTCTGATCATCATGACATTTGTCATGGGTGTTAATAATGACATGTAGATGGGAATGAGTCATTTTGGGGTCGTTCGGCCGAAAAAAACATGGCGCCAGCAGCCATCTTGGATTTTACTCTTTGCATTACTAAATACTTTGGCACAGGCTACAGGTCCTAACTTTGGTCAGATTATCATGAAATTTGTCATGGATGTTAATAATGACAGGCAGATGGGAACGAGTCATTTTGGGGTAGTTTGGCCAAAAAACATGGCCGTCATAATTTGTATTTGACTGATCGTGCGATCATTATGCCATTGCACTCGTCCGATATACGACAACAGTAACTCGCGCATGCGATTTTGTGTATATATTCCGTACCAAGCGTGTGATATTGATGTCGTGTCAAGTGCGTCCATATGCGTGCAACATACAGTATATGGCAATAGTTCGACAATCCGTTAATGGTATACTATGTTCAATCGTGGCTAGTTCTTAACTTCACATTGCGTTCTAGAGTTTGGATAAGTCGATATTCCGAAGGGGCGCTCACATGTGCGACATCGATCAATGGATCCTGGCATATGGACTGAACATTGCTTTATTGACGTAGTAGCGCAGTTCACAAAGTGTACAAAAAATAAAGCCTTAAAATGTTTATATAACCAGTAATTGGGTGGTCAAGTATTCTCGACTACGCGTATGACTGAATGTTGGTGTTGACGGTGTTTGATGTCCGTATTATTTTGAAGCAGATATGACAATTATCGTAAGAAAAATACAACGAAGTCACTAAAATGCAGGTTTTATTGTTAAATCTATGCGGTTTTTTTTACCTGAAATTGAGCACTTTCAAGAAACAGTGTTAGGCAACATCTATCGTGAAGGGATATAGAGACATCGGTGGGGAAGAGTCAGTTAGAAAATATCGATCGAGCGTGTGGTAAACAGACCCACTTGCATGTTTGTTACTGGCCGATAGTGTATGATACACATGTATGCGTCTCTTACGGGAAACAATACTGGTTTTTGGCAGATTGTGCTATCCTACGCTATTGAACACGTCCGATATACTGACAACAGTAACCCACATGCGTAGTTTTGTACGCGTGCGATATTGATATCGTGTCATAAGAGCATCCATATGCTTGCGACATACATTAGTTAGTCTGTCCAACCGGTAGTGGTACATTGTATTCAATCGTGGCTACTTCTTAATTTCACATTGCGTTCCCAAGTTGATCAACATATCCTGGTATATATTGACTGAAAATTGAGTAGCAGTCTACAAATTATTGACGTCGGAACGCTTTACACACTAACAAATAACGCCTTATAACGGTGTGACATAACCTGTAATTGGGTACAATATTCTCGACTATGGTATGACTGAAATTTGGGAATTATCTGCATGCCTGCGTCGCGTAAAGATGACAGTTAGGGTATTGGCTGGAAGTGTTGTCCTTACACATTGCAATCGTTCGATATACTGACAGCAGTAACAGACGCGTGCGGTTTTGTGTATGTATCCCACATATTGATATAGTGTCAAATGCATGCGTGTATATGCTTGCGACATACATCGTGGCATGGGTCTGTCAATCCGTTAATGTCACTATGTTCAATCGTGCCGGTTAGTTCTTAATGCCACAATGTGTTCTTCAGTTGGGATATTGGACGAGCACCATTATGCTTGCGAGATGACTGTAACAGGCCTTGTTTGTGAAGATTGTGAACTGCACTATACTATATGACATCACCATGTGCCCACACAGTTTCCTCCAACTTATGCAAATAAGCATTTCCATCTCAGATTTGAATAGACGTTGGATATTTTCGGACTACATGACTTAGCTGTGTAGCAACATACCATGAGCACACTCTGTTATCACTCCACATGTAGTGCCGAATTTCAACAAACAACTTGGAGCATATTGTAATGTAATTTTACTATATCTCCACGCTGTCAAGCATACCAGATCTTTGGTGTTACCAGTAAACACATCGAGTAGATACCATGTTGTCAAAAATGTGAACAGTGTCGCACAACAGAACACCTCTTCGAAAGTCCTATTTGAGCACAGGAAGAAATGTCATTATTTCCCTTTATCTTTGTCACAGCAATTTCGTCGACTAATTTCGATACCGGTATAATACAAAAGCCGTAATTATTTTTAATGTATTTTGGATCGCAAACTGCCAAATTTAATCTACGTGGGCTTTATTAAGTTTACGTATGGTCATATTATTGGGAATATAGCATGTTCTCTTAAAATGAGAAATATTTTTAGCAATATCTAAAAAGGTAAGAAATATTTTCTTACATCCTGGAGAGCATTTATAGTCTGGTCGTTGAGACTCGATTTTGAGGTGAACCTTGAACAAATTGTTTACAAACTGTTTTTGGTGTTATTTTGTCGGGCAGAATCTGAGAAACAATATATCCAAAATCCGCTAAAATCCACTTTGGGGAAAATTTTCTACAGCTCGTTGAAATGGGGTCCTATTTATGGCTTGTTGTGTAAATTTTGCTGTTCCTTATTAGTCTAGTTAATATGATGGAAAGAAAAAACCAACCGTGAACACATTACTATGCAATGTCGTTTGGTGTGTTTGAATGTGACTATCCATATAACAATATAACCAAAATCCCTTTGAATCCCAGGCTCGGAAAATCGTCATTTTTGGGTGAAAATACAGGAATATGCAAACAAAAATGGTGAAAACTGTAATTTTCTGGTTGAGACATAGATTTTAAGGTGAACGTATATTAAATTGGTAACAATTGTTGTTGGTGTTATTTTATCTGACAGACGCTGGGGAACAATATATCCAACATTCGCTGAAATACGCTTTGGGGAAAATTTTCTACAGCTCGTTGAAATGGGGTCCTATTTATGTTTTTTTGTGTAAATTTTGCTGTTCCTTATTAGTCTAATCAATCTGATGGAAAGAAAAACCCACACCATGAACAAATTACTATGCAATGGCGTTTAGTGTGTTTGAATATGACTATATGCATATAACAATATAACCAAAATCCCCGTGAATCTCAGGCTGGGAAAATCGTCATTTTTGGGTGAAAAGACAGGAATATGTAAACGAGAATGGTGAAAACTGTAATTTTCTGGTTGAGACTCAGATTTTAAGGTGGACCTATATTAAATTTGTAACAAGCTGTTTGTGTTATTTTGTCAGGCAGAATCTGGGGAACAATAGATCAAAAATTCGCTTTTGGGGGAATTTTCTACATATCTTTGAAATAGGGTCCTATTTATGGATTTTTGTTTCAAGTTTGCAGTTCCTTATTGGTCCAGTAAAACGGAGGGAAGGAAACGTCCAACCGTGAACACAAATTTGCCTTTGGTCTTTTTGAGTGTGACTCTACTCATATAATAACATATCCAAAATCCACATGAACCAGAATGGGAAAGTCGCAATTTTGAAACAAAATACCGGAATATGTAAACAAAAATGGTGAAAACTGGAACTGTTTTAATAGACAACTCTGCCAACCACAAACGCTCAGTCGACTTCCATGACTGCCAAATGTGACCATATAGTAACATATCCAAAATATCCATGCGTTTAATGAAGGGAAAGTCGTTAATATTTGATAAAAATGAAGAAAATATGTAAGAAAATGGTGAAATTGTAATTTTTGTCTGGGAACCAGGTCGACCAAAATGCTACTCCAGACTGGGGCCCCAATATTAAACTTGATCCATTTTTTCTTAAGGATGTCTGCTCAAACTAATTTGACGCTAACACGTGGCCGTGAATGTTACGGGGCAATATGACGGCAATTTCCTGGAGTGTACTACCATTCACTACAGTCTCCTCTAAATGTATTAATGTGACAGAAACCTGCAACAAAAAACGCATTATTCCTGTTGCCATAGCATAATTATGCCTGGCATAATTTAACCCTAATGCTATAAAATCCTAATCCGTTATAGTAAGTCATGTCCCGAGGACTTGACAACTCGGTGTCTAAACAGTCTTCAAATTGACAGCGAAACAAGCAGTCGGAAGTGAATAATTGAAGTGTTTTTTTACTAAATCTTACGATATCCAATAAACGTATAGCCAATATGTAGTCATATATGCCACTATACGAGTTTGCAAAGCCACCAAAAGTTTCATAATACATCAAATGATTGTCCCAAACCACACAACGAGTTCGCCAAACCATATACAGAGTTACAAAACCCATCCCAAATCCAAACATTTTCCAAACCATGTCCCAATCCACCACACGAGTTTTACAAACCACCGACTGATGTAGACTGAGGTAGGTAGCTCCCCAAACGAGACTCAACTGGTGTCATTGCTCACACGTATAGTCCCCAAACCATGCATTTGGTATTCCAACCCAAAATGAGTGTCACAAGCCACTAAATGAGTCTCAATCGACCTGATTAAGGACCTAATATATTCAACAAATGTTCCCAAACCACACTAGTAGTGACCCATACGTTGCAACCTATGTTCCAAACAACATAATACGTGTGCCCCAAGCCATCCAGTAGGTTCCAGAAATATCCAATGAGTGTCCATAACTATCAGATGAGTAAAACATACAATGCGCACCAATTGAGTGTGTCAAACCACTCAATCAGTGCCCCAAACCACACACTGGGTGTACCACGGTGACCAAACCATCCATCGATAGGCAGACATCCCATATGTATCCCATATTATATGTCATACAACATACAACTGTCGTCTCAATCCATTCAATTGTAGTGTCCCAAAACGGCACAACCAGTGACCAAATCGCCCACGCAGTGTCTCAATGCACATAACCGGTATCTAAAGTATATAGCGAGTGTACCAAACCACTCACTGTGAACACTCCACCCAATGTGTGTCCCAAAAGCATCCAACTGAAGTCACAAATCACCCAGCGTATGACCCAAACCAAAAAACTAGCACCACGAACCATCCACCAAGTTCTTTATCCACCCAGCTGCACGGGACTGGTGTTGCGAACCAACAACCAACTGTCATATCAATACGTATACAACAATGTACAAAACACTCCATCGAGTATTGCACACGATCAAGTGAGTTTGTCAACCCATCCAACGAGTTTACCTACCAACACATAGTTTGATATATTTCATGGATGGTTTTGTACACTGGTTTGGGACACAGGTCTATTAAATGACTGGGACATTCAGTGTGTGGTTTGAGACACTAGTTGGACATTTTAGACACTCCTGCTGGTTTTGATAATCATCGTGTGGCTTGGGACACTCATTGGGTGGACACTATTATGTTGGTTTGGGACACCCATTGGATGGTTTGTGGTACACACTTGATGATTTGAGACAGCAATGTGTGTGGTTTGGGACACCACGTACATTAATTGGGACACTCGATGGGTGACATAAGTCAATCGTTGGATGTTACGGAGCACGCATTGGACTGGTTTGGGCACTAATTGGATAGTTTTTGACACTATTATAGTGGACTGTGCTACATATTATGTGGCTTGGGACACTCCTTCGGCTGATTTTGAATGCCTCTTCTATGGACTGGGACACTCACCGATTAATTTGGTATATTATTAAGAAGGCGGTTGAGATACCTGTTGTGTGGTTTTACACTCCTTAGATGGTTTGGGACACGCGTTAAGTTGTAATTTGACACTTATTGAATGTATTTCGATACTAGTTTGGTTGATGTGGACACTCATCAAATTATATCCGATACCGGATATGAGAAGATTTAGTTAAAAATCAATGACGAAATATATATTTTTGACTTTCGATTGCAATATTCGCCGCCATTTTGGGACACTGTAGGGACAAATTCTCGACATATAGCTCATTATTATCAGATTATGGTCCGACATCATTTACTTTCAGTAGCCATAGTGTTTTGGAAGTGATTGCCTCTTTTCTGCTAAAATGGACACTAGTGGTTCATATATGACGTCTAATGAGTATTAAGTACACTGGTGTGTCCGATTTGCAGTTATTCGGGGCATTAAAATAATATTTGATCTTTCTTCGAAATTTAGTACTATCTATTTCGAATTTGAAGGGCCCAAATTCCCAAATCCTCGTGATATGGCTTACAATTATCAGACATTGATTTAAAATGGTGTATGTTGGCACAAATGCCAATTTAAACCAAATTTCTTATAAATGGAAACGATCTGGTGAAATTTAGTGAAAATTGTCCAATTTTACCAATTTCGGTCGCCATTTTGTCCGCCATTTTGAATTTTTACAATCAAATTGTACACACACGTCTGTCATGGCAACAATAATAATTTGTTTATGTTGAATATTCCTGCCATCTATATAACTATATAAATTTAAATGACATTCATGTGTATATTTCATAAGAAACGGAAAATCATAGATAAAAAAACACAAATAGGACCTTTTTTTCAAAATGTTCTAGAAAATTTTCCCAAAAGCGGATTTTAGCGGATTTTGGATGTGTTGTTCCCCAGGTTCTGCCCGATAAAATGAAACAAAAAACACCTTGTAAACAATTTGTTCTAGGTCCAATGCTTCAACGACCAGACTATTATCTAGACACTAGGAAAGGTAACAAATATGGCAATTATCCCAAGAACAATTCAAATATTGTCACTAAAATATTAAAATTTTCCATTTGTTTGTGTTCAATTTGTTTGGTTAAATCTATGAGTTTCCAACACACAATTTCGCGCTTCCAGTGAAGAAAAAACGTTAGGAAGCACCCATCTTGCAGCGATGTGGAAGTAGTTAGTTACCATACGTCAGTTTGGGCGTGTGGTAAACACATAACCGCATATGTGTGTGTTACCTGTCAATAGTTAATTAGACTTCTGCTATTGCACTTGTCTGATAAACTGACGATAGTATAACACACGCATGCGGTTTTGTGTATATGTGTTATACCAAGCGAGCGATGTTGATCTAGTGGCAAGTGCGTCCGTATGCTTGCGAAATGCACAAACCGGACTAATTGGGGGTATTTCAAAGTAATTATATTATTTATCCACGTCGGGTCAGATATTCAGCATTAGAAATACAGAATTGGAGCGTGGATGCCCGGGTTGTTATGATAAAAGTGTGAAACAAAAGTAAACCTCTGCGAAATTTAAACTCGAACACGAGAAGAAATGTCATTATTTTCTTATATCGATGAAACAGTAATTCCATTGAACTATTTCAATTTTAGAGAGCAGACCGCTAACATGTGTGTTACATCTACGTGAGCTTTCGTACGTTTACGTACGATCATATTAACGTTTGCACCCCGTCGTGTCTGCCACATTGTCATCGTCAACTTATATTGTGTCCTTTCCACTGTCCTATAATTATCGTAGCATATTCGTAATGGCCGAAACAATGTCATAATCACACACAAACTCCCCCTACATTGTTTCCCACCAATACGTAGATCTTGGCACAAAGTACAATATTCTTACTTCATATCCTCTTGTTTTATCCCCAAAATTACAAATACACACACACATTCTAGTTCCACGAACTAAAACAATGCACTTCGGAGCGTCCCTTCATTTTTAATTAATTCTCTCGCATATTCACACAATCATTGAATCATTGTCCATACATGCATATGTGCTACCTTTGTTGACACAATGACATGATATTGAATGTATAATATGATCATACGCTATCGTAATTAACGAACCAAAGCAAAACCACTAACAAGAGATTAACAGTGGCCTTTTTTATCAAACTCATCTCATAGATTTCCTGGTATTCCTTACATATACGATTCACATAAGGCTATATTTCCTGATTTGGTCGAGTGAATGGACCCCAATCGTAATTTATTGTATAAACAGGGCAGGTCGTACTTGTTGGTAATCTTGGTCAACATCTCGACTATTGGTGGTTATAAACTACAAGTAGCAACATCAAAGAGAAAATAGTTATACCTTATCGTGATGGCGAGGGGAACATATTTAATGAATTCAACCAATTTCTTTTGTTCTTGACGCTGGGTGAGCACTGGGCGGAGATACTATACTATGCCGTAAAGCGTGTTCATTACATAGCTGTTCATTTAATTCAAAGGTGTCACGGTGGCGATGAAAATCTACGAACAACGTCATCGTGTAAATTTCCCCATTGACCGAGTTCGCCTGAATGTATCGTATCTTCTGCATTGTTCATAATTATGTGTTTCCTTTCGATTCTATGGTGAAAATAGTATACTTATGAATTACCACATATATGTACTATTATAGTCTTATGATAACAATTAATTCCTTATTAAATATATGTCATTTCGTTTCGCATGGTAATGCACTGTACCAAGTGCTGCACATTAAATGCCGAGTAGAACGGTATATTCAGAGATGGAAGTGGTCGAATACAAAAATCCCTGAACTATTCATATGCAGTAAATAAACCACAATTTATATAAAGAGAATGCTCTGATGTCCTCCCATCCCACCTACTATTCCTTACTGGATTTGTCCATATCACAAAAATGATGCCCAACACTGACAACATGGTGCAATAAATGAGTATAAACTCATACGAGGTTATCAAGTCAGTGGCAATAACACAATTTGCTGACCAATGTTATTGAAATGCGAATATTTGGATCCCTGATTCAGGGAATTCCGTGAAAACTTTCATTTCTGGACCGTAAATTCATGATGTCGATCACTTTTCACTCGCCCCGATGTGTGTAGGCCGTAGTTACACTAGTTTCGTTAGTTATTCACCCACTGACCGACGCGGCACAGCCGCGTCCAGTTGGTGGTACTATGATCGCAGGACTCCATGCGTTTCTGCTGAACTGAACTAGTGCCCATGCGTTTCTGCTGAGCTGCACTGACGTTTGATCGCAAAATAAAATTATAATCATTATCAAAGCACACGTTTGGATAACACCGCCATAAATAATTTCATATTGTGATGCGCTCATATCGTCAATAAAATTATAGTTATAACTGATCAAATTAAAAGGGACTGCCAATTGGGTAACTAGATTCAGGTTGAGAAATTTTAATTTCAACCAATTGAAATGTCGTTGAAAGTGGAAATGGTTAAGGTTGGAGAGCAATGCAAATGACGTCATCGTAAACAAGGCGCCTCAAATCGTACATCATACATGTCTCGCTTCGTCTCGGAAGCGTGGATTAAATTAACTCATTTCGACTGTTTTTGCGTTCTAAGATATTAAAAACTTGTGGGATATCTTTGAATGTGCTTAGGAAGGATGGTTTTGATAACTTATTATTGGATTTACCATCCAAAAAGGTGAGTTTGATGCCTGGAATTGTTCAATTTGTTGTCAATCTGATTCTGACAGTGCTCGTCTTCAAGTGCAACTGTAAATTGTGTATTGGCAGAATTCGCTTGATTGATGCAAAATATTTCTCCACTCGATTCTCTCAAAATGCACCATAATCAGTCAAATTATTTCGATAATTCTATCTAAATACATCTTAGCTATTATTCGGATCAGATCTCCCCGTCGAGAGATCGTTATTTTGACCAAAACGACACTTGAGAAAATGATTGTTTACATTTTGAGCGCCCAGCCCACGCTGGATTTTTATCATCGAAACAAATCAATTTCTACCATCTGAAAGATAATTACGTGCTGGACCGTGCCATTTTAGGAATATATAAGTATTCCACCCAGACACACAAAGTCTCAGCTTAAAATTTTGAAGAAAAAAAACAGTTTTATAGACATAAATCGATTTGAATGGGAAAATCCCATGTTAAAATTTATCATCGAAACAAATTCATTTCTTCCATCTAAAACCTAATTACGTAATGGACCCTCTCATTTTATGAATATATAAGAATTCCACGCAGACATACCAAGTCTCAGCTTAGAATTTTGAAAAATAAGAGTTTTATCGACATAAATCGATTTGAATGGCAAATCCTATGTTAAAATTTATCATCGAAAAAAATTCATTTCTTCCATCTAAAACATAATTACGTGCTTGAACCTGTCATTTTAGGAATATATAAGTATTCCATGCACACACCAAGTCTCAGCTTAAAATTATGAAAAATAAGAGTTTTATCGACATAAATCAATTTGAATGGGAAATACTGTGTTAAATACATTTTAGGGCCCTGCGAATGTTTTCTGAGCTGCTCCATATTGACGCCAGGGTACATATTGGACCATTTCTACCTGATAATTGTGCATTACTTTATCCATCAACATTTGTCACTATCACTCGACAAATTTATTTCGGTCTATCGTATCAACCACTATTTTCCCTGAATAGCCTGACTAAGTGTCAACATTGGTCTTTATCGCTCTACTAATTCATATCATTTCATCGGTATGAACCACATATCCAATTATTCACATGTATCCAACCCAACCTCTAATCCCGGTCCAATTTTGTTTTTCCATCGGTATACGAGTTACGTACATATTTTTATCATGTGATACTTATGTCTATGGTATTACTATGCCGTATACGTATATCAATTGCTATTCCTTTCTATATAATTCTGGTGCCATCTATAGAGAGAGATAATTTCAGACCCCCCCCCCCCAATTTTATGTCATTGTCACTACAGTACAGTCGCGATGCATTACATGGCAACATTGATCGCTATAGCTCTACTAATTTATGTCAGTTCATCGTATGAACTCCTTTTTCTCCATATAACCAACCCAACATCTATTCCCGGCCCAAATTATTATTTTTTCTTTTCATCGGTATAGTTGTGTTATATACATATTTTGATCATTTGATTCTAATTTGCATTGTACCACTATAGAAGTCCATAAATAACTATTCTGGCACTATATAGAGATAACTAAGATTCTGACACTCCCCCTATTTTATAGCCTTGTTGCAACAGTAGAGTTGAGATGCATAATATATCAACATTGGTCATTATCGCTCTACAAATTTATATTGGTATCAACCCATATTTTACCGTATTGATCACCCCTTCCCAATTTTTTCATTTGTATTATAGTCTCGTTACATTTGATTATTTGTTACTAATTTGTATTCTGTATTTCTCTTCTATTCAACATTGCCAAAATCATACCGGTGCAATGCCTTGTAACTTTTGCTTCAACATGCCAAGCTCCGCTGCAGACGATACAAAACTGACAACATTTCGAAATGTAAACAAGCTTCAAACTCACCAAAGCCAAAGGTCCCAAGTCAAGGTCCAAAATCCCCAACACACTGATGTGAGGTTTAATGATAACTCCATCTAAATATCCAATATAAGATGTTAGGTATAATGATAACTCCATCTAAATACCCAATATAAGAATTTGAGTTTTAATTATAACTCCATCTACATAACCAATATAAGGATGTGAGGTTTAATGATAACCCCATCCACATAACCAATATAAGGATGTGAGGTTTAGAGATAACTCCATACACATAACTAATAAATATGTCTGAAAATTAAACAAAAAAATTAAATTCCATGATGGCGTCCAATATGGTCTGCTCCAAAAACATGTATTTTGAATATATGGATGTTTATGGGGAGAACCCGATTATTTCAATGACATTTTAATTCACTGGTAGGCCAAACCCCGACCTACTGGAGCGTGCTTCGTGCGCAGCTGTATCTTAAGCATATGTTCATATTTAATAAGCCAACTATTGGAATCCCAACAGAGAAGATTGGCGTGGGTCCCTTGCACATATATATCATTGATTACCTCTATGGGAAACCAAATTGACATTTAATAGACAATTTTGATTAACCGCAATAACTTAAGGGATCTCTAATTGCGCTTAAGCCAAATTAGAATATTTTTCATGGAGCTTAAGTGCAATAAATATATTCCTTAAGCGCAATTCGATATACCTTATTGAGCTTGAGCAATAAGGAATATTGTTATTGCAATAATGCATTCCTTATTACGCTTAACCGCAATTACATCCCCATTGCACTTAAGCGCAATTAACATCTCTCTCATTAGACCACCCTTCTGCAAATAGTAGAATAATCCTATATTTGTTCCACCCATTGAACCATGGAGATGGACTACACCACTTTAATTATAAGGAGTTTATGTACTATATACAATATATTATTCCTTATTAAGATATTCCTTATTGGGCCTTTTAAGCGCAATTTGAATATTCTTCATGGGGCTTAAGCGTAATTAAATATTCCCTTATTATGCTTAAGAACAATATTCCTTATTGTGCTTAAGCGCTCTTAGCTCTTCTTGAGCTTAATTAAAAAAAAAATTATAATTGTATTGCAACTATTGTTTTGTCCTTTAATATTTCCCATACATCATGCCCACATATATTATGATAGAATAGTAATGTTATTATTAAGAGTACTCGTAGTAGTTAATACCACCTTACTGTCAATATTCTAGAATGGGTAGTTTCAAAATCATAACGTTAATTGTTATTACTATTTGTGTGTACTGTAAATGTACATCAGTCATCAATTAACGAACTTAAGCAGAGCCTGGTTGAATATCTACCATATTTGGTGGGTCATTCCCATCTTCAAGTTGTTGATTTCATTCATGTTATTTTGCATACGAAGTGGTAAACCCTCCAATAGCTTATCAATACCACTCAGGGGAGTGGGTGTTTTTCCTCAATTAATTGAATTACTTGTTGTGACTTATGTTCTCAACAACAACAAAAAAGGAAAAATAACGCAACGAATTGACTTACATTGTAATTCAATATTGATAATTCTCATTTGCAATACCAGTAATCGAAAGACACAAATATTTTCCGATTACGACATTAATGCTTAAAGTCCACCGATCTAATGTGCGACAAAGGCGCTCGCGAATTTCAAAACATCATCGTCATATTAGATAATAATTGGTGACGTCACAACATCAGACATAGTCCGGCTTTGTTATATTTCGCGAAAAATATGTTTGGTTATACCATGTTATGTGCATGGAACAACGCTTTTGCATTATGTGTTATGATTACCATGCATTTCTGGGCGCCGTGTGAGAAATCTTCTCCCAAAGTTAAACGTGCAACTTGTCATTATTTAAAGATGTCACTTTCTACGGGAAAACAATAATTCGCGATCAGTTGCATCGAAACATGTTTCGTTTCGGCGATATCCCCGAGTTTGGTGCTTTCACTGAAAAGGGCGGGAGCCAATCGGACGTTTTCAGACCTTAAATTTCGGGCAGACCCGAATATATTGTCGTCAAATTCTAGCGAATTGAATGGCATTTCAGGGGGAAATTGTGGCCTACTATGGTATTTGTTTCACACTTCTGCCAGAACAATACATATTAAAGGTTACAAGTAATGTTTTCGGTTCGGACTTTCGTATGTCTGTCCTTCCGCGAACATGTTATGTCATACCGGATGTGCCTTCTGTAAATAAAGGACACGCAAAATATGAAATGGTTGCATCAATTTTAATTTAAATCCACATATATGCTTAATTTGCATCGTCATCTGGTTTTATTTTGGTATTAAATCGTTCATAAATTAACAATATAGTGGTTTCTTTCTGGAAACCGATCAATACATCATGACGTCACGACGCACACCAGGACGTCACGAACTACTTGGGCGCGCAAAACACCAGACATGATTGCGTCGATGTCCAAACAGCTGAGACTCGTATTACACGGACTGGCTAAACCATTCCATCTGCCAACAACTTCGTGTTGTTGTATTATTATTATTATTATTATATATATATATATATATATATATTACTGCATGGAAACAAAAGTGGGCAATAGTACTGCCCATTAGAAGCCTATTCTGTGTAACTTGAGACTCGATGAAATGAGTTGAGATCAAGTCTAAATTTAAGATGCGTACGGAATATTTGTTTTTTCGCCGAGACAGTGAGGTGCGAACATATTTGTAGAAAGTTTAAAACATTTTCGAAAGATCCTGGTGCATATAAATGTCCGACCAAACAGTCGAGCGCGTGGTTCAATTGAAAACCAATTGCACTGAAAAATGTGAATGTGGAAACATAGATTATTAAAATGCCTTATTAATTAATTGGGAAAACAAGCTTTCTCATAGACATTCTGATTATAAGTTCCCGAAGACTGTAGATCACTTGCTAAGGAATGTTCTCATTGACACACTATTAATCAAAGGCTAGCCAATGGTCGCGTGTCTTTTATTTAAAGCCGTGGCTAAAGAGCGCTCTTTAGATATATATGGGCCTGACACGATAAAGAACGATATACCGTTATTTAGGGTTTGGTGCTAAAGAGCGGTATACCGCTCCTTAGTATCAAATAGTAAATAGTGGTATACCGCTCGTTAGCTATATGGGCCTGATACGCTAAAGAACGGCATACCGCTCTTCAGCGCTGGCGCTACAGAACGGTATACTACTATTTAGTAAAAACGCCTAAGAACGGTGTACATGTCATACACTCAAGAGTGGTGTACACCGGTCTATACCGCTATTTAGCTACACATGGTCCTGGCGCGATAAAGAACGGTATTTCATTATCACTCGTACTGCACGACCTTCAGTGTCCGGCTATAAAGAGCGGTATACCGCTCTTTAGCCATCATCAATGCTAAAGAGGGCTATACCACTCTTTAGCCACTCCGTGTATTTAATTTATTGTATTTGTAATTTACTTCGATGGTTTTTGCCACTGAAGTGCAATGGCATACCTACTTGGTGTCATTCTAGTCAAAATAGTAAGTTAACCCAAATGGTATATATAATATGACATCATCGGCAACCAATCGCGTTCACGGACTTTATATGAACGATGTCTATATTGTTCTATAAATATGTCAAACAACTCGTACGTATTACTAAGACTAAGATTAGTGTAATAGATCAACTTGAGATAACAGAGATATTCTGTCCGTACACACAAATATTTCAGCAATTTGATTTCTAAAATTTTGTCATCGAGCTCTCTCAAACGAGGGGCCAGCACCCGTGGTTCAAACTGTTGTTGGTAAGACACCGCAAAACATGCCAAATGTGTGATGGGCGCACGTATAGGCAGCTCCAGTGAGTGCATTCTAGTTTGAATCTATTGTTGTATATACAAGTATATTGTACAAAAACTATAATTGAGTATATCATGTCAAAACAAAATCGGGCAAAAAGTCTCAGCACTAAATATTTGGGAGCTTATAAATCATTATGTTATTAACGAGTTGAAGATCTTGTATATCACACGAACAAGACCAAAGCTTTATGCCTTTTTAACAACATCAGCTTTGTAGAGAACACGCAAACTGTAAAATAGTCTTGCATTGGCTCAGGCGCCTCACAACTATACGTCATTACTGCGCTACACACGCAGCGAAATATAGTCCCGTATAGTTTCGTCTTTATTTGACGTCTATTTGGGTTATTTATTGGTAACAATTGTCAATAATATAATTTTAATGAAAACAAATAATCAGTTTTCAATGGTATGTCACAGAATGGTACGCGCGCAGTTATACAATGAAAGTGATAACCGTTTGGACTATTAGCTATTAGCCACTAATGACAGATAAGGAAATATGTAATGGATTTTTCAATGATATTACATGGGTTTCATGTGATATATCTTTCTCTACAACAGAATGTACGGCAAGATCAACCAGTCGCTATAATACATAGATCCCATATCATTTCAGTTATGACAAGTAGTGGAAATATCAATTGTCAACTCACAACATGCAGTTGCTCGCTGAAAATCGGTATGGCATCCACTCAAAAACATAGGTATCCTCTATGCTTGGTCTAAAACATCATATTTCTCCATATATATCGGTGGAATATCAAACTACCAGGACAATTTTACCATAATTTTTGTCTAATTTATAAATAATGTATAACTCATGGTTGGTACATGGGTGGGGGCAGAATTATTGGATCAGAGATACCCCCTAGACGTATCTGTATATGGGTTGGTTGCCAAAGAACTCCTAAATCCGCAAGTCCGGTTGGGAAAGACCGGACTGTATGGCGTGGGTCGCGATTTCCCTGGTTAAGATATGGGGGGGGGGGGGCGTGTCTATTTGGTGGTAAATGAGTCCATTTTTCACGTTGATTCTAATAGTAACCAGATTGGCATGCAGTGTTCAGTGGGTGTACATATGGCGTACAAAGTATAATTTAAATGTATAAATCACTGATGATGTTACACATCCCATTAGAACGGATTTACCCAGTTATATCTACACATGCATCTTTAACTTTCGTTGCACGATTCGCCCCAAGTTATATAAAGTCCAGTTATTACGTTGAACGACAGTGAAACCACACTGCAACGACAATGTAATACACTGTAATGACCATGTAACATCATTGCAACTACCATTTAACCACACATCAACGACAATGTAACCACACCGCAACGACAATGTAACCACACTGCAACGACTTGTAACCACACTACAACGGCAATGTAACCACACAACGACAATGTAACCACACGTTATGACAATATAACTACATTGCAATAACAATGTAACCACACCGCAGAGGCAATGTAACCACATTGCAACCAAAGTGTAACCACACTGCAACGACAATATAACCACATTGCAATAACAATGTAACCACACGTGAACGACAATGTAAAACTGCAACAATTGTATCCACACTGCAACGAGAATGTAACCACACTGCAACGCCAACGCAACCGCACTGCCATTCCAATGATCCATACTAGCCGGCTTACACTGATAAACAGTGCACAATTGTCATATATAGGCAGATTGTTTTTCACCGATAAAACAAAATTTTTACTTTCAAAAGTGAAACCTTCTGCAAGTCACTGAGATGAAATTGCCGGGTATCAAATATATTATGTTTGGCAGGAAAAAATGTTTATGTCTTGAAAATCAGAAAGTAACACCTTGGAAGTAGAGCACCAAATTGCATGATTGGTATATTGTCTTAAAAATTTAAGCAAATCGTGCCACTGGTAAGCGCTTTAGTAAATAATACAACATCGAAGATCTGGCTTTAGAAATGTTTTTCTTGAAAATTTGACAAGCATGGGACTGTAGATAGTACAACTGAACTAACCTTATTGTCGGTGGTATCCTTCATTTTATACACTGTCACGTAAAACGGCCTTTTTGCGCCACATCGCTCTTCTGTTGTTATGAATATTTGTTCTTTACACTCCTCGATGAACCCATCTCTTACTATGTCCTTGTCTTCACCATCAAACATATAGGAAGGTATGATTTCATAGAACCGAGTTGACATAATGTTGGGTTCGTAAAAGTTGCTTCTTTTTATCTTCGTCACTAGAGCTGGAAGAGGGTGAATATTTGGCATACTAAGTACACATCACAACTGTGAAGCGATCTGAGTCTCCATATCACGTCGAGATAATCTCACATTCACAAAGAGACGCGACGTGGAGAATGATACCAATTAACTGTAGTCATACAATCAGTTTATTGAAAATAAAGTAGACCGTTTAGGAACATTTCGGTTTGTCAGTGAAAAGTAAGAATTCCCTTGCACCTGAAGTAATCAACATTTTCTAGTATCTCCATCGTACAATCATTGCCCGCACGTTTATATATTTTCATAATGTCTAAATGTACAGTAGCGTTATCATGAAATTGCGAACTTTTCCGCTAACTCTAACAGTAAGTTGCCGAATAGAAACCCGTTTTGGTGGGAACTGTGGCCACATGAATGTGGTTCGTTTTTTTTGCGAATGTGATGGGGTCCCAGGCGTAAGAACAGGAAACTCTTTTTAGATCTCCTTTGATTTCATATAGCAACATACGATCACACGGGTTGTAGGAGGGCTGACAAATAGTTGTGGGATGACTGGTTTGCTGGTTAAATTATATAACAAAACTGCAAGACTAATACAGGAAATTGAAAGTCCCAATGAGAATGTAGCCCATCTGGTACCTGGATAAGTTCATGTGCTACTGTCAATGGAGAGATTAAGATTTTGGAAAGTTTAAATGTCTAAGTAACCTTAGATGTTTCGATATGACGATATATACTCGAAGTTTCCAGAATGGCTGATCAAGAATGTCGAAGGTAGTGGGTTCTAACCCATGTTCAGACTGATACGCTTCCTAACTCTCGGTGAAAGGGCTTCATATTTCCCTTTTAAGGATGTCGCCGTAGCCGAGGTGGTTAGGTTGTGGTTAAGATCATCACCGTCTGGACTAGATGAGGTTGGCGCGGGTTCGAACCCCGGCATGGATGAAAATCGAGACCTGTTTTCAAGCTTGATTTGGTTTGAGGAACATCTCAATGTACCATTCCGATCGACACATGGCCATTTCGATAAGAAATGATAATTTGTTCACGCAAATATGAAGCAATAAACACTCATACTGAGTTCGTACCTCCATAACTCTGACATATATATAAGCCAGTAATCGTATGGTCACAGATGCAATTTCGGAGGAAGTGCATTGACATGTTTTCAGAATGGCAGATCAAGAATTTCGAAGGTAGTGGGTTCGAACCCATGTTCAGACTGATACGCTTCCTAACTCTCGGTGAAAGGGCTTCATTTTCAAGAATGTCCCCGTAGCCGAGGTGGTTAGGTCGTGGATAAGATCATCACAGTATGGGCGCGCCAAAGTTGACGCGGGTTCGAACCCCGGCTTGGATGAAAATCGGGACCGGTTTTCAAGCTTGATTTGGTTTGAGGAACATCTCAATGTACCATTCCGATCGATACATGGCCATTTCGATCAGAAAATGATAATTTTTTCACGCAAATATGAAGCAATGAACACTCATACTGAGTTCGTACCTCCATAACTCTGACATATATATAAGCCAGTAGCAGTAATCGTTTGGTCACAGATGCAATTTCGGAGGAAGTTCATTGATATGTTTCCAGAATGGCAGATCAAGAATTTCGAAGGTAGTGGGTTCTAACCCATGTTCAGACTGATACGGTTCCTAACTCTCAGTGAAAGGGCTTCCTTTTTAAGGATGTCCCCGTAGCCGATGTGGTTAGGTCGTGGATGAGATCATTACAGTCTGGGCTAGACGAGGTTGCCGCGGGTTCGAACCCCGGCATGGATGAACATTGGAACCGGTTTTCAAGCTTGATTTGGTTTGAGGAACATCTCAATGTACCATTCCGATCGACACATAGCCATTTCGATAAGAAATGAGAATTTGTTTACGCAAATATGAAGCAATGAACACTCATATTGAGTTCGTGGCTATAATACATATTATATATATAGATATATATCTATTATATATTTTGGGAAATATGTGTGTGTGTGTGAGGGTGTGAGGGTGTGTGTGTGTGTGTGTTCGGGATGGACTCGAAAACGGCCGAGCCGATTTCGATGAAACTTGGTATGTGGGGGTACTTTTGGCCGGGGAGTGGCATATGCCTATTAATTTACCCGTGCGACGTGACATTGACCTTGAAATCGGGTCATTTCAAGGTCAAACGCCCGAGTATCACGGGATTTCGACGAAACTTGGTTTCTGGGGGTACTTTCGGCCGGGGAGTGACATAGGCCTATTAATTTGCCCGTGCGACATGACCTTGACCTTGAAATAGGGTTATTTCAAGATCAAACGCCAAAATATCGCGGGATTTCGATGAAAATTAGTGTCTAGTGATACTTTCGTATGAGGAGTGCCGTAAGCCTATTCGTTTGCCCGTGCGACGTGACCTTGACCTTGAAATCGGGTCATTTCAAGGTCAAATCGCGAATTTTTATGGGATTTCGACGAAATTTGATACCTAGGGTTATTGTTGTCCACTGTGTGTTTTGGACGGGTCAAATCGTGACCCCGACCTGACCTTGACCTTCAAAATTATCAATTCGAGGTCAAATCGGGTAAAACCGGATGGATTTCGACGGGTGTTTTGGACGGGTCAAATCGTGACCCCGACCTGACCTTGACCTTCAAAATGATCAATTCGAGGTCAAATCGCGCAATTCGCCGAAAAGCAGAGGGGAAACAGCCCGGACGAAGTCGGGTCCACCTGCTAGTATATACATGTATATATATATTGATACTTATTGCAATAATATCGGTATATCATTATATTTATTGGTGAATTGTAATGATCTTACAAATTTCCGACCATAGTTATCCAAAGTATCCAATAGTTTGTCCGTATAGTTGGCAAGTGACCATTCCTAATTTTATAAGGCCAGTGAACATTATCTATAACTTCCTTTTCCATTTTAATCAAAGTTAAGCAAGTTGTGCTCCCCTGCCACCACTAAAAGAGTGCCGTAAATTGTAAAATCTGAGACCGATTTCCAAATTTCACGGTAAATACAAATATGATACATTCAGATACATACATTGTGGGAGAATTGACATCAATGTTCGATATAATATAATAAATAATGAATGTCTCGTCGTTTACTATGCCAACATAGTGGAAGGAAAAGTCCTCCTCTCGCACAACTGTTTTGACATAGTCAACTCCAAGCCATTCATTATCTATATAATAGCAACACAGTAGCCGATCTACTATTCTTTGTATATGGATAGTAACATACTTTGTGTCTGCACAATCGTATTGCCACCTGAACACATGTTCAACCTGAAACTATCATGTGCGTTTCCTACGTTACATTTAGTTTTTGCAATATCGGTATATCATTATAAAGGGGAAGGAAACTACCGCATAACGAAAAAACATATGTATCAAGCAAGCTGTTCTCTGTTTCAGTGCAAATCCCCGCACATGATCGGAGATATGGCGTCTCAAACTAACCCACACCAGCAATTACGGCAGTAAGTTTACGCCGCCGTTTTAGAAGAAATATTTTAGTTTGTGACGTCATGGCTACACTTGGCTTTTTAACATTAAGCTGTATCGCGTACGATAGTCTGTTTTTGGATATGAAAAATAAATAAAACAGCACATTTTATGTTTGTTGTGTGCAATACATGATTATCTGCTGTTAATACATTATCGTTTAGTCCGCAAAAGATTGTTTGATTGTCATATTTGCATAATGTATGTAGAAGTCATTTGAATTTGACCAAGATTGTCATAGCAACCACCCCGGTGGGTATTTATACCTAAATGCGGAAACAGGCCCACTCGCCCCAGGGCCCACACGTCCCAGTCGACCTGGGCCAGCTCGCCCCGGGCCAGCTCGCCCCAATGGATAATGTCTTATTTAAGTTGGTTTTCTTTTGTGTCTTTTTGCTTGCTTTCTCTCTCACTCTCTCCCTCGCTCTGTCTCTCTCTAATGGTTGTCAGGAGATAGATTGGATAGTTGGGTAGTAGTGATAATTATTTATTCGGATGATAACAATAATAACATAAGAACATATATACATAATGACATGAACGTGATTGAATATGTAAAACAATACGACGACTAATATAACGGAATGAATATGATCATTGCATATGAATGAATGGATGATGAATTATTCTCCACAATCAGTTGGCCGCCGTTCCTCTCGATGGTTTGCTTTTAAGATATAATCTAGCACATTTCTTCAGGAATGCACCTGTCGTCAGTTCTTGTGGATCTGCTGTGTAGGAATCCCATAGGTCACGGATCTGTTTTGCCTTCTGGGTGTACGCCGTCCGGCTGTCGGATTCAAGGTCGGCTAAGGGTTTCCCAAACTCCAGAGATAGTGAGATAGTGAGATGTGAACTGGGACGAGTGGGCCCGGATCCCCTAAATGCAGGTGAATTATGACGTCATATAATTTTTCTATATTTCTATACCATGAAGAAAAATACCGTGTACGTTTTTGGTGGAATTCACACGTGACTTCCGGTCCATCACTGTGCAGAATCCATCAGAAACTACAGGGTGCTCAGATATAACGAAGGAATATTCAGACAACAACAACAACTGATCAAATTAATTCCCAGGTTCTAGATACTCAGTTCTTACCGATGATTAATTACAGCCTTTTCGTCTGATAAAAATCATTGGGATATTATAATGATAAATTGGGTAATAACTAATTATTCCCCATCTAGCGACCGCCCTGCAATCCGGCTTACTGCATTTAAGTGGTCCAGAAATTACTACCATATATCCCATAGCCTTCACCTTCACCGCCATATCAAACATTTTTTGACAAATTTACGTTTTCTCCACGTCAACACTGTCGACAGTTACTGAGTTAGGCTGCTGTAAACTGTTAGAGACAACAATGATCAAGATTCAAGAATCATTCAATCAACCAAAACGTTCAACTTTCAACAGTTCAAGTTCATCATAATGGAAATTAAAAAAAAATCAAAGAAAGAATTCTGTGTTGCGTGCAAGGTATACTGCAATTGTAGTATGTTTCCTAATTCATAGTTACCGTCTTATTATGTGTGATTCAATCAGTCCATTCCAATTCAAGGAAGTGATATACATGTATGATGGAGATTTTGGTGGTGCTGTTGTGAACATATACATGGTTCTGGAGCCATTGTTCTCTAATCCATCATCCTCATCATTTATCGGTCATTTGCCACCATTCGTCAGTTGCTGTGTTTTTTCGTTAGTTGTTTTTTATTGTCGGTCATTTGTTCATTTGTCGTTGGTTGTTTTTCAGAACTTCTGTCTGTGTGTGGGTCTTATAGAATCGAAAACTGCTTAACTGATCCCACTCAAATTTGGTATGTACATGTATTGTATGTCTACTTTGATCCCGGAAATGGGCGGGTCCAATTTCACGAGTGACCATGTCCTTGACCATGACCTCGCTCATATACATGTAGGTATATGCTCATATACTATATGCATGTGTGATTCAATCAGTCCATTCCAATTCAAGGAAGTGATATACATGTATGATTGAGATTTTGGTGGTGCTGTTGTGAACACATACATGGTTCTGGAGCCATTGTTCTCCAATCCAAGTTTTTTAAAGGTAGGTCTGTTTCCTTTAAAAATTTAATTTGATTATTATTTCATTTAATCGTTATTCTTCATTTGACAATTTGTTGTTGTCATTCGTTGGTCGTCAGTTTCACAGTCAGTGTGTTTGTCGTCATTCGTGTTTGGTTGTCGTTGTTCGTCCTTGGTAGTTTGTCGTCGTGTTTATTGTTGGTCGTTTGTTTTTATCCTTTGTTCATTTGTCATCAGTCGTGTTTTTCGTGGCAAGTACACTGCGGCCCAACTGTAGTTAGCCAGTGGAGCCGCGGTAGCCTATACAATGTAGTTGCATTTCGGCCGCAGTGGAAATGCTAACTGCACTGTGGTTAAGTGGAAACTAGTTTTGTTCAGCAGGGTACATTATATCCCGTAGATTTTCGAGTAGGATTGCCTAAGCACAAACCAGGCGAACGAAAAATACATGTACCGTAGGTTACACATAATTTTGAAACCTGAAGGCCTGGGTCGATGTGTTTGTCGTCAAGACATTTTTCGTCGTCGATTGTTCGACGTCGTGTTTGTCGTTGGCCGTTTGTTTTTTCGTCATCGGCAATTTTTCGTCATCGATCGTTCGACATCGTGTTAGTCGTTGGCCGTTTGTTTTTCGTCGTCTTCATTTTTCGTCGTCGGTCGATATTTTTCTTCGTTGTTGTTTGTTGTCATTTGTCATCATCATCCTCATCATTTATCGGTCATTTGCCACCATTCGTCAATTGCTGTGTTTTTTCGTTAGTTGTTTATTATTGTCGGTCATTTGTTCATTTATCGTTGGTTGTTTTTCAGAACTTCTGTCTGTGTGTGGGTCTTATAGAATCGAAAACTGCTTAACTGATCCCACTCAAATTTGGTATGTACATGTATTGTATGTCTACTTTGATCCCGGAAATGGGCGGGTCCAATTTCACGAGTGACCATGTCCTTGACCATGACCTCGCTCATATACATGTAGGTATATGCTCATATACTATATGCATGTGTCTGGACCTCAACCAATCGATTGGTACATGTATGCAGGTTTCTTTCATCCTGGAAACAATATGGGCAGGTGTAATTTCACATGATGTGACTGTCCTTGACATTGACTTACTGGTAGCACACATACGTTCATATGTTTCTGGACCTTGACTGATATAATATAATACGTTTATTCTCTGATCAAAAGCTATTGAGATACAAGTAGAAGATATATACAAAATATTGAGAATGTTGCAGTCTATGTACAATATATACACGAACTTCCCATCATCGTCATCATTATCAACATCATGGTAGTCGTTTTCGTCGTCTTCGTCGTCCGAACACCATCACCGTAACCTCGTCATCAGTATCACCGTCTTCGTTGTCATTTCGTCTACTCGTCTTCGTCTACTCGTCGTCACAATCGCCAGTATCATTATCATTATTATCTCCAACGACAACAACCACAACAACAACAAACACAACAACAACAAACTGCATATTATTCAATATCATTTAACTTAAGGTTTATCAGTCGGATGAATGAACATAGTCTGCGCAGGCAATCCACATCTTCCAAATTCAGAATGTCAACTAACATATCAATAGTTGCATGTTCTATGCTGGTATATTTGTTAGGCAAGAAGCGATGTCTGGCCTCACAGAAACATTCACATTCTAATAAATAGTGCAGTTCATCTCCGATATCTCTTTTAGTGCACAGCGGACATAATCTATGGAATATGTTGCTGTATATTTTCTCAAACTGAGGCGATAATAGAGAAATCCCTAAATAGTGCGCAAGAAGTCAGGTACATCACTATTATATTATATTTTGGAACTTCCGCGGTGTATTTTCCGTTCGGCTGCGGTGTCAGCGTTTGTAACTGCGGTTGAGCACCACGGCCGAACGGCAAGTACACTGCGACCGAAGGCAAGTACACTTTGGCCGAACGGCAAGTACACCATGGCCGAAAGGCAACTACAACGCGGCCGAATGGCATGTACACCGTGGTTAGATTTCTGGTTTGTATCATCTTTTTTCAGTTTAATGAACGTACACCGCGGCAACTACACCATGGCCGAATGACAAGTACACAGAGGCCCAACTGTAATTATCCGGTGGCCGCAGTGTTGTTGCATTTTGGCCCCGGTGGCAACGCTAACCGCACCGTGGTTAAGTGGACACTTGTTTTGTCCAGCAGGGTACTGTACCTGTACATGTAAATATGTACTAGTATATGTGATAAGTAATAATTTAGAAATAGCAGTTACCAAATTGTGACAATTTCCTCAAGGATATACTAATAGTATAGAATAATGATCCTATTATGAATGCGTTATTTTCCACAAAACACTCCAGATGTGTGAGCAGAGCGTTTGTATATATACATGAAGTAAATAGTGAGCGATAAGCAAAACACTTTCAGACACCGTGGCAATTGATTAGGTCGAGAGTGATTCATGGTGACCCATTCAATAGGGGTGGGAGGTACGCCCAGTGTCGCGATACGATACGTATCGCGATATGCGGGTCGCGATACAATACGTATCTAGATAAGATACCTAGGGCTTCACGGTTTTTCGGTATTTAGTCAGACCGCGGTTTTGTTTTTAATACCGTGTAGTCGGTATTGGATTTCTTGAATAGTCGGTATACCGTTGCACATTATATTTTCTTTTTTAGTCGTTTTTTTACGACAGCAAATGTCGATAAAATACATATTCTGAGGCACTAAAGCGTACCTGTAAGTTATGAACGAAAGCGAGAACTAGCGAGACGAAACGAGAACCAGCGAGATGAAACGAGAACTAGCGACTGTAGCGAGACGAGACGATAACGAGCCATCACCAAGAGCGTAACTGCAGAAAGTGCGAAAATCAATTATCACAAAGGAAGTGCCAACACGTTGTACGCTGATGGATGTGTGTTTATAGTCGTCTCATGTGCACTTCAAATTATTGTACACAAAGCAATAATTAGACTAGGTCGCCATCCATACAATTACGAAATGTAAACTATACTCACACAATTGTTTTCGTGCTAATGTTTATCCACTATCGAGACACCATGGTAAATACCATCGCTTGGGGACCTTTTTAGTATAATCTGGACTTAAATCCCCCCATGGTATAACTTCTTTAGAAAACGAACCAAGAGACATATCAATTTGATTGTCGAAATGGAAAAGTTAAAACCACCACCTGTAACTGAAACTAAACACGTAGATTTAATTTCAAAATCAAACACAGCATCACCAGTTTGGATTCATTTTGGCTTAAAATCAGCGACCGAAGGTAAACCGACAGATGATTCGCATGCCATAATTATGTCGCCTTTGTTATAAAAAAGTTGCAGCGAGAAATGGCAACACATCAAATCTCATCGCTCACCTCAAAACAAATCATCCTACAACCTACGGCAAACTAGACATGTTGCGAAGGACCCTATTATTTCTGGATGCAGCCCTTCATACGGAATTCATGAATTGGTTGAAAAAAATCATATATTCAATCATAGTCATTATTTAATGGTTCATTAATTTGATTAATCCTTCAATAGTCTAGCTACTTCAGTTCATTGGAATGTTTTCTTTAAGGCCAATGTCATATGGGATTACACGACTTTCAAGTACAAAAACATACCACGTTTGTTGTTTAATTCATTTAAATACAGTCCAGGAGGAGTAATCCAAAAATACCACGTCGGAAGTTCGGAACGCTGTCTGTATTGACGCGGTTTACTACGAGTCTTGTGATTAGACACGTTTATGTCAATTGGGTATCGGTGACTGTTAACGGGAATGATTTAATTCTCGAATATGCAGTTCAAGTCCGATGAACGACAAATGATTAGCACGACGTACATTTTGAGCCTTTTGGCGACATCATTTCTATGAACGAACTCTTCTGTGTGCCAACACTGCCCAACAGTGATAATGGTATATCAATCTTTACACAAAAACAACAACGCCCACACATGACCGACGAACAGTTGGCTGACCTATTTAATCGGCGCTTTGAAGTAGAACGACTTGATCATGCTTCTTTGCGTGCCGTTGTATTTAATTCTTATTCTCTGGTGTGAATAGAGCAATTTTAAAGAACGAATAATGGATAATAGATAAACAAAATTGTGTATCGCGATGCACAATTTTTTGGCTATGGAACCGGTGCGTGTATATCGTAGTACTGATTCGCGATACACTGGTGCGCCGGTGATATCTCGCACCCCTACCATTCAACACCAATATTTGAGAGTTGGCTTATTGGCTAAACCGGTAATGCGGTATGTTGTAAATAACAGTGGCATTTCTAACAAAAGTCCACATACATGTGCATGCAGTGGGGGTCTACTCGGTGTTGAGTGTTTTTACATGATACATGTATTTATGATTGGTATACATAAGCACAAGGTTTGTTTATAATATTAATTCTGTTTATGGCGGTTTTAATGAATGTGACTATTTTAACAGCAATACCCAGCGCCAACACTTAACCGATCTATAAAAAGATCCTCATGGACCTATAATTTTCTTCAACGTCTGGTGTGACAACCCGCTAATACCTGTAGACCGTGGTATCATAACCGAACGGTATGTATCGTAACTCCACCGCAGTGACCGTTTCCATACCGCTGTCATCATGTCATTGCCAATTCATTAAAAGCGACACATCACATATTCATTATTAGCTCAACTTACTTTGTAAGTTTGAGCTATTGCCATGGGTTGGCGTCTGTCGTCCGTGTGTGTGTACGTCAACAATTTCCTTTGGCGCGGGCTACAGGTCATACCTTTGGTCTGATCTTTATGAAATTTATCATGAATTTTGACATTGACATGTAGATGGGAATGAGTCATTTTGGGGTCATTGTCCAAAAAACATGGCCGCTGCAGGCAATCTTGGATTTCAAAATTCAATCAATTAGCACGGGCTACAGGTCGTATATTTTGTCGGATCATTATTAAATTTGTCTTGGATGTTAAAATTGACATGTAGATGGGAAACGAGTAATTTTGGGGTCGTTCGGCCAAAAAACATGGCCGCTAGCAGCCATCTTGGATTTTACTCTTTGCATGACTAAATCCTTTGGCGCGGGCTACAGGTCGTAGCTTTGGTAGGATCTTCATAAATTGTCATGGATGTTAACAATGTCATGTAGATGGGAACGAGTCCTTGCTTCTTTGCGTGCCGTTGTATTTAATTATTATTATCTGGTGTGAATATAGCAATTTTAAAGAACGAATGATGGATAATAGATAAACAAAATAGTGCATCGCGATGCGCGATTTTTTCACCCACTGACCGACGCGCGAAGGGCGTCCAGTGGGTGTCTATAATCGTAGGACTCATGCGTTTCTGCTGAATTGAACTAGTGCCTATGCGTTTCTGCTGAGCTGCACTGACGTTTGGTCGCAAAATAAAATTATAATCATTATCAAAGCACACGTTTGGATAACACCGCCATAAACAGTGACATATTATGATGTTGAGCTCGTATCGTGAATAAAATTAGAGTTTTAACTTATAAAACTTAGAATTACTGCTAAAGTATTTCTACCAATTGAGTAACTAGATTCAGGTTGAGCTGGAACTTGAGAACTTTTTAATTTCAACCAATTGAAATGTCGTTGGGAGTGGAAAGGGTTAAGGTTGGGAAGCAACGCAAATGACGTCATCGTAAACAAGGCGCCTCAAAATAAAATCGTACACATGTACATGTCTCGCTTCGTTTCGGAAGCTGATTTAAATTCATTCATTTTGACTGTTTCTGTGTCCTAAGATATTACAAACTTGCGGGATATCTTTGAATGTGCTTAGGAAGGATTGTATTGATATCTAATTTATTGGATTTTCCTCCCAAAAAGGTGAGTTTAAAGCCTGCATTTGTTCAATGTGTTGTCAATGTCATTGTCAATCTGATTCTGACAGTGACAGCGCTCGTCTGCAACTGTAATTGGCTGAATTCGCGTGTTTGAAGCAAACGTTTTCTCCACTCGATTCTCTCAAAATCCACTTTAATCTGTCAAATTCTCTCAATAATTCTATCTAAATACATCTTAGCTATTGTTCGGATCAGATCTCCCCGTCGAGAGAGCGATATTTTTACCAAAACGACACTTGAGAAAATGATTGTTAAATTTGTTTACGCTGGTTTACGCTGGATTTTTATCATCGAAACAAATCAATTTCTTCCATCTAAAAGATAATTACGTGCTGGACCCTGTCGTTTTAGGAATATATAAGTATTCCACGCAGAAACACCGAGTCTCAGCTTTAAATTTTGAAAAATAACAGTTTTATCGACATAAATCAATTTGAATGGGACAATCCCATGTTAAAATTTATCATCGAACAAAATTAATTTCTTCCATCTAAAACATAATTACGCGATGGACCCTGTTATTCTAGGAATAGATAAGTATTCCACTCAGACATACCAAATCTCAGCTTACAATTTTGAAAAATAAGAGCTTTATGGACATAAATCGTTTTGAATGGCAAATCCTATATTAAAATTTATCATCGAAAAAAAATTCTTTCTGCCATCTAAAACATAATTACGTGCTGGAACCTGTCATTTTAGGAATACATAAGTATTTCACCCAGACACACCAAGTCTCGGCTTAAAATTTTGAAAAATAAGAGTTTTATCGACATAAATCGATTTGAATGGGAAATCCTGTGTTAAATAAATTTTAGGCCCTGCGAATGTTTTCTGAGGTGCTCCATATTGGACACCAGGGTACATATTTGACAATTTCTACCAGATATTTGTGCGACAGTACAGTCGCATTACTTTATAAGTCAACATTTGTCACAATCACTCGACAAATTTATTTTGGTCGATTGTATCAACCCCTATTTTCCCCACATATAGGCTGAGACTAAGTGTCAACATTGGTCTTTATCGCTCTACTAATTTATACTGTTTTATCAGTATTAACCGCATATCCAATTGTCCACATGTAACCAACCCAACTCTAATCCCGGTCCAATTTATTATTTTTTTCATCGGTATAGTCGAGTTATGTACATATTTTTATCATGTGATCAATACTCATGTCTATGGTATTACGTGTACTATGCCGTATACGTATATCGATTGCTATTCCTTTCTATATAATTCTGGTGCCATATCTTAAGATAGAGATAATTTCAGAAACCCCCCCCCAATTTTATACAATTGTCGCTACAGTACAGTCGCGATGCATTACATGGCAACATTGATCACTATAGCTCTACTAATTTATGTCAGTTCATCTTATTAACTCCTTTTACTCCATATAACCAACCCAACATCTAATCCCGGCCCAAATTATTATTTTCTTTTCATCGGTATAGTTGTGTTATATACATATTTTATAATTTGATTCTAATTTTCATTGTACCACTATAGAAGTCGATAAATAACTATTCTGGCACTATATAGAGATAACTAAGTTTCTGACCCCCCCTATTTTATAGCCTTGTCGCAACAATAGAGTTGAGATGCATAATATATCAACATTGGTCATTATCGCTCTTCAAATCTATATCGGTATCAACCCGTATCGCCCACCCCTCCCCTATTTTTTCATTTGTATTATAGACTCGTTACATATACATTTTATCATTTGATACTGATTTGTATTCCGTATTTCTCTTCTGTTCAACAATGCCAAAATCATAACGGTGCAATGCCTTGTAATATTTGCTTCAACATGCCGAGTTCCGCTGCAGACGATACAAAACTGACAACATTTTGAAATGTAAACAGGCTTCAAACTCACCAAAACCAAAGGTCCCAAGTCAAGGTCCAAAATCCCCAACACACTGATGTGAGGTATAATGATAACCATCTAAATAACCAATATAAGGATGTGAGGTATAATGATAACTCCATCTAAATAACCAATACAATGATGCGAGGTTTAATTATAACTCCATCTGCATAACCTGAAATATAAGGATGTGAGGTTTAATGATAACCCCATCCACATAACCAATATAAGGATGTGAGGTTTAATGATAACCACATCCCGCATAACCAATATAAGGATGTGAGGTTAATGATAACTCCATCCACATAACTACTAAATATGTCTGAAAATTAAACAAAAAAAATTAAATTCCATGATGGCGTCCAATATGGACTACCTAATTCTGCTCCAAAAACATGTATTTTGAATATATGGATGTTTATGGGGAGAAACCGATTATTTCAATGACATTTTAATTCACTTGGGGTCAAAAGCCGACCTACATGTATGGGAGCGCGTTTCGAGCGCGACTGTATCTTCAGCATATGTGCATCTTTAATAAGCCAACAATTGGGATCCCAACAGGGAAGATTGGCGTCGGTCACTTGCGCATAAACATCATTGATGATCTCTATGGGAAACAAAATTGACATTTAATAGACAATTTCGATTAACCGCAATAACTTAAGAAATCTCCAATTGCGCTTAAGCCCAATGAGAATGCAATAAGACATTCCTTATTATGCTTAACCGCAATTACTTCCCATTGCACTTAAACACAATTAATATCTCTCTCATTAGATCACTCTTCTGCAAATAGTAGAATAATCCTATATTTGTTCCACCCATTGTACCATGGAGATGGACTACACCACCTGAATTATAAGGAGTTTATGTACTATATATAATATATTATTCCTTATTAAGAGATTCATTATTGGGCTTTATCAGCGCAATTTGAATATTTTCATTGCGCTTAAGCACAATTAAATATTCCCTCATTGTACTTAAGCACAATAGAGATTCCCTTATTGAGCTTATAAGCGTAATAAGGAACATCCCTTATTGTGCTTAAGCACAATTAGCTCTTCTTGCGCTTAATTAAAAAAAAGATATAATTGTATTGTAACTATTGGTTTGTCCTTTAATATTTCCATACATCATGCCCACATATATTATAATAGAATAGTACTAGTATTATTAATAATGCTCGTAGTAGTTAATACCACCTTACCGTTAATATTCTAGCATGGTTAGTTTCAAAATCATAACGTTAATTGTTATTACTATGTGTGTGTACTGTATATGTAGATCAGTCATCAATTGAGAAACTGCCTGGATGAATACCTACCATAAATGGTGGGTTATTCCCACATTCAAGCTGTTGGACCCCCCCCCTGATAACTTATCAATACCACTCAGGACAGTGGGTGTTTTCCTCAATTAATTGAATTTCTTGTTGGCTATGGAACTGGTGCATGTATATCGTAGAACTCTGATTCACAATGCACCGGTGATATCTCGCACACCTACCATTCAACACCAAAATCTGAGATTTAGCTTATTGGCTATACCGGTAATGCGGTATGTCGTAAATAACGGTGGCATCTCTAACAAAAGTTCATATACATGTACATGTACATGCAGTGGGGGTCTACTCGGAGTTGAGTGTTTTGCTTATCTCATACTCTTTACATACATGTACTGTTTGTTTACATAAGATTACGTTTGCTTACATACAATGTAACACAAAGTAGTAACATAACATGCTGAAATTAATGTGATACATGTATTTATGATTGGTATAAGAACAAGGTTTGTTTATAATATTAATTATGTTTATGGCGGTTTTAATGGATGTGACTATTTTAACAGCAATACCCAGCGCCAACACTTATCCGATCTATAGAAAGATCCTCATGGACATATGTCATAATTTTCTTCAACGTCTGCTGTGACAACACGCTAATGCATGTACCTGTAGACCGTGGTATCATAACCGAACGGCATGTATCGTAACTCCACCACAGTGACCGTTTCCATACCGCTGTCATCATGTCATTGCCAGTGCATTAAAAGCGACACATCACATATTCATTATTAGCTCAACTTACTTTGTAAGTTTGAGCTATTGCCATGGGTTGGCGTCCGTCGTCCTTGTGTGTGTCCGTCAACAATTTCCTTTGGCACGGGCTACAGGTCGTACGTTTGGTCTGATCTTTATGAAATTTGTCATGATATTGACATGTAAATGGGAATGAGTCATTTTGGGATCGTTCGGCCAAAAAATATGGCCGCCAGCAGCTATCTTTGATTTTACTCTTTGTATGACTATATCCTTTGGCGCTAGCTACAGGTCGTAGCTTTGGTCGGATCTTCATGAAATTGACATGGATGTTAACAATGACATGTAGATGGGAACGAGTCCTTTTGGGGTCATTCGGCCAAAAAATATGGCTGCCAGCAGCCATCTTGAATTTTACTCTTTGCATGACTAAATCCTTTGGCACAGGCTACATGTCCTACCTTAGGTCAGACCATTATGAAATTTGTCATGAATGTTGACATTGACATGTAGATGGGAACATTTTGGGTTCATTCGACCTAAAAATAAGGCCACTGACAGCCATCTTGGATTTAAAAATTAAATCGATTGGCGCGGTCTACAGGTCGTACTCTTTGTCTGATTATCATGAAATTTGTCATGAATGTTAATAATGACAGGCAGATGGGAATGAGTAATTTTGGGGTCATTCGGCAAAAAACATGGCCGCCAGCAGCCATCTTGGATTTTACTCTTTACACGACTAAATACTTTGACACAGTCTGCAGGTTGTATCGTTTGTCGGATCATCATGAAATTGTGAAGGATGTTAACAATGACATGTAAATAGGAAGGAGTCTTTTTTGGGTCATTTGGCAAAAAAACATTGCTGACGCGGCCATCTTGGATTTTAATCTTTGCATAACTAGGCTTTTCAACTTTCCACATTCCTAATCGCTCCATTGACTGTAACACATGGAATTATTCCCTTTCCATGTTGAGCTACAGTGTCATTGACACTTTCATAATTACATTTCAGTCAATTCACATTTTCAGCTGCATATACATGTAAACCAATGTCATCATTGTTTTCTTCATTAAAGGAAATTGCTAATTCATCGTTGATTCCATCATCTCAGCATTCCATTAAAGTGATAATCGATTCATTCAGGCAACATTTTTCCATTTCTACACTGCTCATTGCATTGATCGTCTCCAATGGGGATAATCTATAATTCTACATGTATATCATCGTTAACTATTAAAGTGACATTTCTCTTCCACCCATTTCATTAAAATGGCGCTACATATTCATTACACTTCATTCAATAATTTCCGTTTCTACATCGCTTATTTGATTGATTGCCTTCAGCTAAGGTAATCTATGTCCGACTCAAATATTAAAGTTACGCATCATATTCACTGCACTTCATTCAATAATTTCTTTTTCTACATAGCTTACATGTATTGAATTGGTTGCCTTCAGCTAAGGTAATCTATGTCTGACTCAAATATTAAAGTGCATTCCATTCATTAATTCTAAGGAAACATCTGCTGTGATATATATATATATACAGGGTACTACATGTGCTACACCACTCGGAGAAATGTCTGTGTCATCACACTAAAATACCACGTAAGAACTTGGATTGATATATTCGTAATCGTATATAGTCACCAATAGCCGGGTTAATACCGTACATGTAGTACCTGACATAGCCCATCAAGTGAACTGTTCAAACCCAGCAGGCCTTGTTGATTTCGCTGTGGGATGGTGGTTCACTTCCATCCTCAAGCTACTTATTACATAATTTTGTTCAGACGTGCAGGGGTAGATTTGCTTGAGACCCCACCACAGTTAAATTCACACCAGGTTCCCAGCTATTATTATCTTATGTTCGAACTTTAGTCATATGGTTGGACTGATCATAACCATGATTTTAATGCTGGGTTTGAATAGTTCACTAGATGGGCAATGCCAGGTACTACGGTAGTAACCCGCCTATTGGTGACTATATACGATTACGAATATATCAATCCAAGTTCTAACATGCTATTTTAGTGTGATGACACAGACATTTCTCCGAGTGGTGTAGCAGATGTAGTACTCTGTACGGAACATCCTATAATTATTCTAACATTGAACTTAATGATCAACTTGGTGGTTGCTCCATTACGTGTCACGTACGATCATATTATTAAAATATTATTCGACCATTAACTGGTTGTTGGTTGGACCATTAAATTGGTTGTTCAAAATTATAACTTAAATAATTGGTGCTTATAATACATGTACGTGTGTGTACAGTCTTCAATGGGCTGTAGTTAAAAAACAAACACGCCGAAATGATTTTAGTTCGATTACCTGTATAGATATCTGCAATAAGGATGAATAACGCGAAATGTGGCTGTGATGTCACGATCTTGTACATATGGAAAATATGGACGCGCTGTAATTAGTGGGAGTTTTATATTAAAGGTACGGTTGGCGTTGGCGGTGTGTATCCTGTGAAAATACTTCCACCCATCAAAAACCGCCACAAACAGAAAGAACATCAAAATGTAGACAGTCTGTGTCCGTATACAAATAAGAAATATCGCATAAACAGTATGTTATTGTCACTTGTTTGACCATTGTTGTGTAAACAAAAGCATAAAAAGTTACTTTTCTGGCGTTTGTTTATATTATGATGGTAAACATAAAGAGCGTTCTTTGTTGCTGAATTCCTGATATGGAACTAATAAAGAGCGTTTATTTCATTTGTGTGCGATTAGCCAGTGACACTGTGCTGTCTTCTGTAACACAATCAGGCTCTTGCTTATGTAAAATATAGTATGTCCTTATGATAGCATGCTGTTTACGCGATGGTCATGGTATGTATGAACGAAACTGTATGCGTTTTAATGTTTTTCTGTTTACGGTGTTTGGAACAAATATGAATATTTTCAACAATTAAGGCCAACCGTGCCTTTAAACGATGTGATATCGTTGTGTTTGAGCATAACTGAGACATGAGAGGTGTTTTAATCCACCATAGTTTATATACTAAATACAGTAATGACCTGATTAATCGAGGGTTTCCTTCCCCTTAAAGAAAGACCGATGTCCGGTAGATAATCGCATTCGGTCCGGTTCAGTTTGACGAACGGCGATTCTTGTTTTCAAATATGCATAATAATTGTAAACCCTTTATTCATCTCTGGTTGTTAACGAAATATTTTGATCATGTCTCCTTGAGTTTAATTTGTTTTCTCCGATGATAGCCTCAATTTCTTTCAATACCGATTCTGTACTTGCCGGTTTCTTACCGTCTGTGACTCTAGAATGGTTACCAATTGTGAGAAAACACGCCATGTGTCGCTTGGCTACCGCAAATAAAACAGTTAGTATACCCCAGCTCTAAACGAAAACAGTCTTGTCGCACACAATAACTTTTACCATTGTATGCCATGGACACATTGTCATGCTTGTCATTGTTTGTCGGGCACATAAAATACATCGGTTTAGTGCGTGTAGGTGGCGTATATGTCTGGCACAATTAGTTTAATATGAACGCAATGCCTTTTTGGAGCTCTCATGTGTATTTTTACAGTATACAATAGGCCTATATCTTCAGTGGCATATACATAGTTTGTCACAATATCTCACTGACCAGGTGTCATTGTATGATGGAACAAATATGAAACAAAAAGGGGCATGAATAGCTCTTTGATATATTGATACCAGATAGTTAAGCATGTTAATGTGGCTGCCACAAACATTAGGAAATTGCATTACTTTTTCGAATCTCAAATGTTATACAGATTTATGTTAACTCACTAGGTAAAATTGTCTTCAGTAATCCTGTATATAGCGACCAAGCTTGTCCATGAGAGATATTTCCATGAGGTAGGATTTTCGATAGCGATACATCAGCTGAAATAAAACACAAAAATACTTTAATATTTAGGTATGTTGAAGGTGTGCAATGTGCTGATTAGTTAGTGGGGTTTACCACAATTTCAGACATTGTCATGGTCACCGGTTGAGAGGGATACATCAGAGTGTTTATTTCATCGGGAAATCACTGCAAATAGAAACCAATGACATTAGAAAGCAACTGGCATATGCATCAGGTAACTGACATGGATGAGCGAAGAATGCTTAAATTCATATTCTACAGTTTAAGGTACACCCTAGAAATATATGGAATCCAAATAAGCTTATATAGTACTTCGCTTTGTCTCTATAGAGAAACCAATGGCATTAGTTCGTCAATGAACAAAGAGCCGCTTTGTTTGTCGTTTAGCGAAGCACCAGTTGGTTCTACATACACGGCATTGACTTTATAACAAGTTAGTCCTTTGGCCACTAAGAACAAATAAGGAATTGCACCCATGCGGAGAATCAAACGAAGAACAGAAGGCTGACAATGAAACAAAATTAGAAATTATAAACCAATTTGTCCAGCGAATGGCTCTTTGGGAGTAACGAAAATTTGGCTGTAAAAAAACTGTTATTATCACGAACCATGATCGAGCTCTTCTGGTTTCCTTTTGGTAGGTTTGTTTTTGATTGGTATGTTGGTTATATTTTCTACAAGAAACGGAACTGGTTGCAAACCAGATGTTTTTTTCGAAGAAGCCACTGAAAAGAAATCCATTTTTATCTGATCTGACATTCCATGTGAAAAGTCTCAAACAAACTCTTTCGTTCCATCCCATCGCATTTTTCATTTCCATAATTCAAAATGTCAGGCGTGACACTAATATCCGGTTATGCAAAGTGTCCAAAGGATGAGAACAGTAGGAGATACTACTCCGAGTCTCGATGTATATTTTTTATAAATCTTGGTCAGATAATAAAGACATGTGACTGTATGTTTACGTCGTTGGCATATGTTTAACATGTATAGCGACTAGGGGATGCGTAGGGTTATGACAAAAGAAGAACTAGTGTGATATCCGGTTCCGTTTTCATATAATATCCGAACTTTTGGAAACTTGACCCGAAATCTTCATGAAAATGAATTTTGTTTTACCCTTCAACTCATTATCATATTAACAATTGTGTGTCAGCAAAGAGTGTGAATGCACCAAAGTTTAAAAAAAAAATTAATTTCAAAAAAATAAAAAACAAAAAAATTATAATAATGGACTCTACATTGGCAATACCCATAGAATTTCAACGCGACCAAATAATAAAATTCTGCAACAAAAAACAATCAAAAAATACACGAACAATTATTTATATTTTCATGTTTTTAATTTTCTGCAATGACTGCATCCTCGTCACTCGGAGCGAAAATAATGTCAAATATTTCTCCTGAGTAACACATAGTTGTCATCCATTTGCTAAATTGATAATCCCGAGGAATATCGTTCCAAGCTGGTTCATAAAAGTAATCCACATAAATTATGTCTGGATCAGTCTAATTATCCATCTTGGGGGTGAAATACATCACCGGGTGTGATGTCCGTCGGTTGATCTTGTGTGGAAATATTGATGCTCAGGCTTAATCAATCATTTTGTCCTTCACTAGCTTCAGTCTCAGTTGTGAGATATTGTGACAGCGTCTTGTTGTGTTTCACTAACTGAGAAAATGAGAGTTCACACGGAAAGAGGCGTGGAAATGTTTTCAGCAATAACGATAAATTTGTGTTATATATAGTCGCTATATATGAATCGTTACAAACACATTGTGTAAATAACACATTTGTCTACCATTGGTGTGACAGATCCACCGCGCAAATTACAATTTAGGGGTTTCTTAAAATCCAAAACTGTTGAATTTGTGTCCGACGATTAGCTTTCTTGAGTAAGGTCTCCCAACCTGCAAAGGTATCTGTGCCACGCGATTAGGTCGCTTTGCTAAATTATCACAACCTGCAAATTAACGGAAATTGTATTCAACGGACACAATCTATTGCACTTATAATAAATACTGAACAAATACATATTACTTACTTTGTGATATGCTATACCATAATACCCATGATGGTGGGCAATCAATTAATGTTAAAACGTTGGAACTATTTGTTTATAGTACGCAAGAATATATGTTGGATTGTCGTTTTGATTTTTCACGCGATTGATGTGACGTAAATTCAATCATGATTTTGAACCAGTCAACGACGTCACGAGCGCCTTTTATTGCAACTGCAGTAACGATACAAATGTTGTTATCGCCAATTAGTTATCGGCAATTGTATCAGGGAATTTCGTATCAAATGGTAGATAATTTCATGTATCGGAGTGCAGTTTCGTACCCCAACTTTTCGTGAAGCCACATTGCTGCTCTCATGAGCAGTTTTGTAAGCTGAGGGATACAACATTCCCTTCTGATATTTCATCACCAAATGCAAACTCTGAATATCCTTCTCCTGCTCCATGATTTTTCTGTGGTCCTGTTTAAGTTCACCAGCGTGCATTTTATCGAAATCAGTTCTGAAATTTAGTTCCAGCTTCCAAATAACATCCCTTTCACCATTGTCCGGGTTTTCAAATTCTGTCAGTTTGGTTCCTATCTGCGGTAAAATATACTTCGCAAACACTGTTTTATCTGATGGTATGGTTCTTCTATTGTCTATTCGTGATTTTGTTGCTGGTTTTTCCAGTAAACCAGCAAATTGTTTTAGTTGAGCGGAGAATACACCTCTCTCCTCTTCATCAGGGAAAAGCCTGCGTACTGCTTGTTCAATCCCATCGCTGGAAAAAGTGGCAATATGTTTGATACGCTCAGCCGCCATCTTAACTTCACACCTTTGTGAATATATCCAAACTTGTAAACAGGATTGTGGAGCTGAATATGAATAAACGGCTATCTATATAGTGTTTGGTTGTAAAAAGAGTTAAAATAGATATTACTGGTCTATTAATAATTATGACTAAACATTCCGTGGCGACATAAGAATGTTCATTGAACTTCATTCACAGCGGATATACTTAATAATATGACCATACGTAAACGTAATAAAGCCCAAGTAGATTAAATATATACGACAGTTTGCGATCCAATATACATTTATAATAATAAGCGCTTTTGAATTATTCCGGTATCGAAATTAGTCGACTTATGTACTGATACAGATAAAGGGAAATAATGACATTTCTCCCGCGTGTTCAAATATAACTTTCGAAGAGGTATTCGTTTGTGCGAGACATTTTCACAACACGGTATCTACTCGATGTGTCTACTGGTAACACCGAAGATCTGGTCTACTTGATAGCGTGGAAATATAATAAATTACATTACAATATGCTACATGTTATGTGTTGAAATTCGGCTGCGTTGAAAAAATTCATACCGATAGTGTGACTCATAAGTTAATAAGAAAGTGATGTGACACATAACCGCACTACACGTGGAGTGATTACAGAGTGTGCTGTATAGCTCATGATATGTTGTTGCACAGCTAAGTCATGTAGTCCCAAAATACCCAACGTCTATTCAAATATGAGATGCAATTGCGTATTTGCATAAGTTGGGGAATTGAGTGAGCACATGGGAACGTCCTATAGTATAGTACAGTTCGCAATCTGAAGGAACAATGCCTGTTACAGTCATGTCGTAAGCATATGGGTGCTCGTCCCATATCCCAACTCAAGAACACATTGTGGCATTAAGAACTAACCGGCACGATTGAACATAGTGACATTAACGGATTGGCAGCCCCATGTCATAGTGTATGTCGCAAGCATATGAACGCATTTGACACTCTATCAATATTTGGGATATATACACAAAATCGCACGCGCGTGTTACTGGTGTCAGTATATCGAAATGATTGCAAAGTGTAGGGACAGCCCGTTCAGTCAGCACCCTAAGTGTTATCCTACTGCGACGCACGCATGCACATAATCACAAAAATTCAGTCATACCAGAGTCTAGATTATTGTACCCAATTACAGGTTATGACACAACGTTAATGCTTTATTTGTTTGTGACAACTTTGTGTGTAGTGCGTTCCTACCTCAACAATTTGTACACTACTCTACTACGTCAATAAAGCAATTTTCAGTCAATATAATATACCAGCATGTGCTAATCAATGTTGCAACCACGTGGGCGCACCTTCCGGAATATCGACTTATTCCAACACTGGAACGCAATGCAATTTTAAGAACTAGTCGCGATTGAATATATAGTATACCACTACAGGTTGGACACACTATTGCCATAACTAGTGTATGTCGCAAGCATATGGATGCATTTATGACACGATATCAATATCGCACGCTTGGTATGGCGTATATACACAAAACCGCGCGTGTCAGTTACTGTTGTCAGTATATCGGACAATGGCGTAGGATATATAGCACAATCTGCCAAAAACATTATTGACTATGACTATGAATATGATTATTTATTCATAACTCATTCATATGATATTTACAATTATATACACAATGTAATAGTATAACATTCAATGAGCTATCGGGGACAGCATAACCAAGAAGGTTGTCTACCTGCCGTCCCCGTTGAAAAGTAATATAACTATACATGTAATAATAATTTTAATTTATCTAGGTTTTGTCTTGTTAACTTTAAAAATTGGTATATAAATGTCTGTTTTTTAATAAATAATAGTATAATTCGTTTGTCGTTCACCGTTCATCGCTCAGTTTGTGATATGGTATGTAAAGTACAAGCATGTGGAGTATGGATATGTGGATGAGGCCAGCGGAGAACCATGATAATTGTTTAACCAATGGGTCGGACAAGGCTTTCGAATAATACATTCATGTATTTCCTGCGATAGGGTGATGATGCACATGTATTATCTATCCTTCTCTCTTGTTATACAATGTCAGTTATCGCTATACGAATATTATACTACTTATTACACATCGTTGCAGTCAGGACAATTTTTGTATGTACATTTGGGATTCATTTGATATGAAGATAGCCTATTTCGAGAGTAATCATTTTTGAACATTGTTCGTGTTGGAAGACGTTTTAGTTTGTCGTCCAGGGAATTCCACATCTTCGGAAGATAGTGTTCTGGTAAGTTTTCCGAGAAGACACTTTTCGGTGTCCCAGATTTGAGCATACCATCTTGTCGCGTGTCATTTTGGGAACTTGTGAAGAAATTTTCAAATGAATTTGGTAACTGGTCATGAAACCAGTCATGCACAATGAGATTTGAATGCAGGGTATAGATATCATTAAATTTTAAAATGTCATTTGTTTTAAATAGCGGATCTGTGTGACTATTGTATTTTTTATTGTTTATTATGCGCATGGATTTTTTCTGCAGTTTGAATACTCTATCACTTTTATTCGAATTTCCCCATATATGTATAGCATACATCAAATGACTGTGAACTATTGCATAGTATAACGATTTGAGTGCTTCGCGTGGTAAGAAGTGCTTAATTTGATTCAGACTATAATTTGCGCTGGCAATTCTAGCGCACACATGATTTATGTGATGATGAAATTTCAAATTTTCATCCAATTTCACACCTAAATATGTTAATGATTGTTCGTGTCTCGTGTTACCAACCTGTGTAATTTCGGTGTTGTTGATCCTAAGTGATAGATTATCGCCCCTATGCGAGTTGTTCATAGGATGAAAGAGAATATATTTACATTTTGAAGGATTTATCTGTATATAATTTGCACAACACCATTCGAAGAATTTTGCTATTTCGGTATTCATATACGCTTTTAAGTCTTGTGTGTTATTACCATATGTATATAGGGTTGTGTCGTCAGCAAATGAAAGTAGCGAGAGGGTGGTTGAATCTTTCATGTCGTTAACGTAAATTAGAAAAAGAAGAGGTCCTAAAATTGACCCCTGGGGCACTCCACAACTAACATCTAAAGTTTCAGAGAGGGTATTTTTAAAGCATACACATTGTTGTCTATTAACTAAATAGCTACGAAACCAGTCGTTTGTAAGACCTATAATTCCATAGTGGGATAGTTTAGATAAGAGTATTTCATGATTTATAGAGTCAAATGCTTTCGAAAAATCAACGAATAATGCTAATGTTGAATCTCTAGATATTTGGTCATTATTTTGTGCAACTGAACTTAGGAGTTGAATTATTGGATGGTAGGTTGAGTGTTTGCTACGAAAACCATACTGGTGTTCGTACAATATATCATTGTCGTTAAGAAAGTCTCTGAGTCTGATGGCCATTATTTTTTCCATAATTTTGGAAAATATAGGAAGTATACTTATCGGTCGATAATTATTGAAATTAGAATTATCGCCCTTTTTAAAGACTGGAATAACTTTCGCCAGTTTCATGTCATCTGGAAATTTCCCCACTTTGAATGAACGATTAATTATGTGGACTAGTGGTTGTGCTACTTCATTAATTGTTACTTTCATAAGTTTGCTGGAAATATTATTTAAATCAAGAGTATGTTTTGGTTTTATTTTGAATGCTGTTAGGATTACTTCTTGCTCATTTGTAGGGAGAAGTTTAAAAATATGTGGATAATGGCCCGTAAGATAATCTACATGTGAGTTTTCAGTATGAGGTATCGAGTTGACTATGTTGTGTCCAACCTTAACAAAGAATGAATTGAAATGGGATGCAATCTCTTTTGGGTCAGATATGCGTTCGCCGTTGTTGATGAATTCGTTTGGTGGTATGACTGACGATTTATTCTTGCCGATTATACTTCTAAGGATTTTCCAAGTGGCTTTCATGTTGCCCCTGTTTTCATTGAAAATATTCTTATAGTAAAGCGATTTACTCTTCCTGATGACTTTATTATATATATTGCAGAATGTTTTATATTTTTTTATGTTTAGATCGGTTGGATTTTTTAGTTTCGTTCTATAAAGTTTGTTTTTTGTATGCGAAGACGTTAGGACTCCAGAAGTGATCCAAGGATTTTGTTTTATGAATCTTTTAGGGATGTGAGTATTCGTTACTGGGAAGGCTGTATGGAATGCATCGGTATACGTTGTAATAAATCTGTTGTATGATTCGTTTGGACACTGGCAATTGTATACATCATCAAACGATGATGTGGTAAGAATTTGTTTGAACAAGTTCATATTTTTTTGTGAATAAACTCGCCGATCACGCGTAGAGCTCATAAGTGGCGCCGGTGATTTAGTCCCATGCATGTAGAAACATGCCAAATGATCAGAAACATCGGTAATTATTATACCCGATTCGTTATCATTCAAAACGTTATTTGAGAAAATGTTGTCTATTAGAGTAGCTGAGAATTCAGTTATTCTAGTAGGTCTGGTAATGGATGGTAAAAACCCTTCTGAGAACATTGTATCGGCGAATTTTTCAGTTTTGTTATGTGTGCCGAACTTTAATAAATCTATATTGAAATCACCGAATAAATAGCATTTTTTGTGCTCTTTGTTTACAATACCTAATATGTTTTCAATCGACGATTGGAATACGTCTAAGTCAGCTAAGGGCGCGGTATTTGGTCTGTATACACAACCGATGATGTAAGAATTATTTTTTTCGGGAAATATTTCCAGGAACAGAGATTCAAATTTGTGAGCATTAAAAATTGTGAGATCGTCTCTAATTTTATATGGTAAATTGTCATTAACATAAACTGCCACGCCCCCTCTTCCGTCGTCGGTCTCTGTTCTCGTCTTATATAGGAGAGGGTGGTAACCTTCTAGAGAGAAATCTAGACCATTTGTGTGTATTTTGAATACTTCTGTTAGTCCTATTATATCGAATATGTTCTTTTCTTGTTGAAGTTCACAGAGAAAGTTATTTAATTTATCCCAGTTAGCACTTAAACTCCGACAATTGAGGTTTAAGATGTTTGGCCCTTTATTGTTAGCGTGTTCGTATTTGGTTTTAAATTCTGAAGGAGATAGATATTGACAATTTTGATCATGAAGATCAAATGGTGATTCGGGGGATATTTCGTCTGGATCATTGGTATGTTTTAGAAGTTCCTCATATATTGTAGAAAAATCCATGGCTGGGTTCTCCTTGACCTCATCAATGCTTATTCTATGTGATGCCATTATTATAACAGGTCACAATGAAAACACAACTGAGCGATGAACTAAGTAAGTATACAAACAAATGAATAACAATTAAATAATGAACAAGACTATTCACATTGTCATGTATGATGTGCATGTATACGTTGGCGTATGTCATGTTAACCGCTGGCTAATTGTATTCTGTATTTACAGTGAAGCCTATTAAGCTCTTTGTATATTCAATTTTATGTTTTCGAGGAAAGATAACTCAATTGATCTGATACTAGCACAAGATACGCATGCAGGAGTAACACAAATGTGGGTCTGTTTACCCCACACTCGACCGTTATATTCTAACTTACTCTTCCACGTCGATGTCTCTTCGTCTCTGCAATATGGATGTTGCCTATCACTATTGTTTCTATGAAAATGCTCACTTTCAAGTAAAAACGCATAGATTTAACCATAAAATCTGGAATGTATTTTTCTTGCTATAATTGCCATATTTACTTAAATTTAATACAGACACCAAACAACATCAGCACCAACAATCAGTCATACCCACATTGTCCAATCGGCTCGCGGAATACTAGTTTGTACATGAGAATATCAGTGTTTTTAAGCGACATGGTGGTACCATAATTAAAACTGGACGGCTAAATAACAAGACAAAAGACAATGGAAATGTATACACGATGAATTTTGCACTTACCATGTGGAGGTGTCACCTGGTGATGTTCAGTTCGACTCTGGGTGATCTGGCCATTGTTTAAAGCAGAAAAATAGGGTGTACAAACAAAGGGGGAGGTCAAATTTTGCCCTAATCGGTAGTCTAGTGCGTTTTGTTTAATTCCTGAGCATAACTTGCGGAATCTTTTATGAAATTCCGACAGCGGAATCTATCGACAATACGTGTACATCGAAATCACTGGCGTGTATCAGATCAGTTGGAAATACATGAAAATAAATCCAAACGAGGGGCGGTGATCACAGAAAATGGCACGGCGAACTACCAGTGCATGCCAACGGGTTCTACCAGTGCCAATATGTATATGGTAAATTATATTATTACCATTCCCAAAATACCGACAAAGTTGATCTAGAAGGGTAAATATGTGGATACAAAACTTCAACTATAGGTCGACACTTAAAGCTAGTGTAAAATATAGAACAAATTTCATGATGTCCAGGTCAGAATGTGACGTTTTTGTAGAATTGTTCTCAAAACTATTGGGATACGTCGGTTTAAATGCAATTTTCCGAACTTGTACAGTAGCTGAATAATTACATTATAAAATGCCAAAGTATGTTTGGCCTAATAGTGAGCGGCGTTGTGGCGAATAGATCAATTGTTTTATATATAATCCGTGGTGATTGGTTGCGGCATCTACAGGTTACATGTCGCTCTCTTAATGGGCACCCATGAAAGTTGCTTGCTGAGCACGCCTGACTGTGACCCCGGTGTCACTGGCCCAGCCACATCTCGACGTCGAGAAACAATCACAGCACCGCGTAATTCAAGTCGGGGAATTGTGAGTTGTCTTAATGGGGGGATCCTATTCTTGGCCATGATGATGCTAGCTTCGAACTTCCCTCCACCAATATCCCATCTGACGAATGCACAAGCCCCATATGCCAGCTTGCTTCAATCCGAAAATTAACCAGCATTATATCCCCAACTGCATTGGTTGGCTTCAAACATCTATTGAATGAAACGTTCTCAATATCAAACATCTTGTCGAAAAATTCTACCCATTTGCTTCTAGATTCTGGTGATACAGGCTCGTCCAATATCGAGATCCCAGAGACAGTGTGTTCATGTTGCTCGGTGGATAAATTTCGCATCAGACATTTCGCTTCCGGTACAAACGGAGCGATGAGTCCTAGAGGATCAAAAACAGTAACAATTTGACTAAGCAACATTCTTCTTGTCAATGTTTCTGGTAACCAGTGTGGCATATCCTGCTTCAGTAAATTTCTCCCACCTCGCACGCCTCTGGCTTTATTTGAGAAATTCAGAATAACTTTATAATAAAATATATAACTGACGGGATGCCACCTCACACCAAGGACTTTCTCGTCTTGTTTCTCGACACATTGGAATTGTTTGAGTCGTTCGGCTGTTCCCACACCAGAGCCTACCCAATGTTTTATGAAGAATCCTCCATGCGACAAAATGCGATTAATAATTCGTATGTTGAAAACAACGAGATGCTCTGTAATTTGAACTTACCATTAACTTGTTCCAGTAGAATAGTGCGGAGAGCTTCATCTTTATGCTGGTGCATATAAATATACCTGTCTGGTGGTGACATTGGATTATCCGGTAAATCTCCTTGGAATTTATCCATAAGTATGATGGTGTATAATTTATCATCTTTATGACACTTGTTCAGCGACCATAGCAGGAGCAATTTCGTGTGTGTTTTCCCTTTAAGGCAATCGCCCGTCAGAAAGAATACATATTTATCGCATTCTAAGAATTTCACATCGATATCGTCTTCTGACAGGAGGCTCGCATCAATAATTGTATGCCCATCATCTTTGAGTACAGTTGTAATTTTGTTATAAGAGATATCTGATTTATTATCGTATTCATCCTTGGCCACACCAGATATACACATTATCTTTTGCTTTGGCTTTGGCTTTGGTGGCGGCGCTGAGGCTGAGTCTGAAAAAAAGGTATTTAAAATAAAGTGTATATCCATGTTATTCCTAATTTGATTATCCTATTCAGTAAGTATATGGTATGGACTATTATTCACATGGAATGGCGTTCTGTTGATACAAGTGCAGAAAGTAATTAATTTCTGATAATTTATTTGGAGGAAATGTTCCGATGATAAGACTTGTTAATGAAAATCAGGTTTTATGGGGGCCATATACAGAATGAGCAATGGTGATGCCACAGTGTCCTGGACCCACAAACAAGGTACCCTGCCTTGCTCACCGGAAGCTTATATTATGCTAATGATGAACAGATAGTCTGCCGTAGGAGCAGTTTTAGCCAGTCAAAAATAAAAATAGTGTAAATAAAATTGTAGAGAATCCTGAATCTCATGAATTGCTTACACCATGATGTACACTTATAAAGCCCATCATTTACAACTTTAAATTCCACAACAGTCGTTGTCGTGTTATTTTGTTCATATAATCATCGGAGGTGCCCTTGTTGTCAGCGGGGGTATCGGATTCCACCGAGATCGCAGTGGGCGCATAAATTCCTATATTTTCCAGATTTCCGCGTTATCATATATATGTCTTTGTTCCATTAAATAAACTAATGGTTTCCAGGTGAGATATATTAAGATATCTAGAGGAAAACAGACGCAAACAGATGGACTGACTAAAGGCAGATATTGAATGTCGGCCACAAAACGTTATCCCACATTATTAGAAATATGTATTAACGATTTTTATGCGTGTATGGAGTTGGACTGTTGAAGTCTGCAATATTTATAACAAATAACGCAATTTAATTATATGCATACGTGTGTTTTCCATGTTTGCGTATGTTGGGGCATGTATAAAACAAGTGCTTTAACATGTCTGCATATGTAAACAATAACCATTCATACTCGGGTATAAATGTTTCACTTTATATGCTTATTGAAAGATATCAACACTGACAATTTTTCAATTATTGAAATATCCACACACTATTGTGGGAGGTTATTTCGTTTCCTTGATCAATGGAGGGCCCGTTGTTTGTTTGCATATAAATTCCGTGTACAAATAAATCATAGATGCACCACTCTTTATGTAATGTAGTAGCCCAACAGTCTGGCGTTAAGGCTTATAAATGTAGTAAGCATCTATACAACACACGACAACATGTACATTTTATATTTGTACATGCATATATAAGGTTGTTGTTGGTAAGTAATTAATTACAATCCTATACATATGATATGTTCAACGCACTTTATATAGATTATATACCAGTTATGCATATTGGGTTGATAGGCTGGGATTGTGTCCAAAGTTGCCATGCATACAAGTTGTTATCGTGATGGTAAATATAACACGTGGGCCTTCTCATACATTGGTGTACAAACAAATATCAGTATACGAGGTCCCTGGGTCATTACATCTCAGTTCACCATAACACACACAACAAACATTTTAACCGATCGCCCTCTTCGCTCCCGACGTTTTGATTTCAATGATTTTGTTCAAAACAAAATTGTGTTTACAAATGTTTTTGGCATGTATTTTACCAACAATCCCATCTGTATTAACCTTTGATAATCCAAACGAATGCGCCCTAACATTCCAGTTATATGGAGCTGGATCGCAACACTGTACTGTGTGAACAGTGACTAATACCTACACCTAACCCAGCAATAGCGACGTCTGATTGACCGAGAGCTGTGTGCTAAGTGGTATAGTGTTTTGCTAAATTTAGCACTCTTCTACACTTGTGTAGTATCGAGCTCAATTTTTAGCACAATACGACACCACACTCTCGTGTAAAACGCAATGAACAAACACAACCTCGATACAATATGTTAGGACATGTTTACACCATATCACCAAGGTAAGTTCAAATGAAATTAAATCATTACATATTTTGCACACGAACGATGTAAACTTCCGGAATAATTCAGTTGAATTCACCTTGCAATACAGTTTCCTGTTTTCGTGCATTCAAAATAAAACTTAAATACCACGTTTCGAGTATATAGTTGCGACAATTGTGTTGCTCTTAAACAGTGTATCATTAAGTAGACATCGTATTTGTTCACAGGAAAACGAGTAATACATTAAATATATTAAATTTTGTCGTTGCATGCGTAGTAACTATGTCTAAAAGTATAATGGGAGTGACAATGCCACTGTACATAGCCCAACGTGTGTTACAATACAATACCAGACAATTAAAATGTAAACTTCAGGCTGGCTCTGGCGACATGTTTTCCACCCACTGGCCGCCGTGCCAGTGGATATATTACAATCGAAAAAAATATACTGATGTTTGATCGTAAAATAAAATTATAAACATTACCAAAGCGCACATTTGGGTTACCTGATTCAGATGGAAACTTGAAAAATATTCCCTTTCATTTGAAACGCCGTTGGTGTGCGAAGGGGTTAAAGGGGAGCGACCAGCGCGCGATTGAAGTTGAAATTGGCTCAGCCGTGTTTTTAATTTTGGTGGGATTACTATTCGGGTCTTAACTACATGCATGCATTTATTGCTTTGTTTATACGTTAGTTTCTGTGTAGACTATTAGCATTTATCAGACGTTCTAATCTTACTTCATGGGGTGAAGATACATGTAAATGCAAACTCCCGACGCCTGCATTCTCGGATTTCTCGGCTCGGATTAGACTATCTCGTTTTTAGTCGGTCTTTACATATATTATTGTTTTCTCAGTTCGATTATTGCTGAGCTGCACATTTTTTGAGTTTCAAGAATGTACAGTATGTGTATGCCTACGTAATGCAACGCTTGTGACTAAACAGAGTGAAACTGTTCGACGGACGCTGAAGTCACTTGTGTCGCCCAGTGTTTTGAGCGCCGACTTCAGTTGCACTAATTGCCGCGTCAGAATTTCATTCAAGGCTGAAGCTACCCCCATTCAGCGAGGTCATCACGTGATATATATGTAGATAAAACACCGTTCATTGGGAGTGACCTAATATTATGCTAATTAGGCCCCGACCGGTATACAAATAAACCATGATGCAACAATATGGCTAGATTACCCCCAAACAGTGGTACTGCAGAGAAAGTAGGTCATGTTCTTCCGTGACGCAACAATATGTCTAAACTGGCACCGCCTGGGGGTACTGCAGATAAAGTAGGTCATGTACTTCCGTGACGTAACACTATAATATATCTAGACTGGTACCAACTGGGCCCCTTATCATCATTCCACATTAAATGGCGGCTTTGCGCATTAAACAATTCAGATAATGTTGTGTTGTTACAGTAGCATTGTCAAGTCAAGGTCGGTGCATGTAACACTTGAATGGTGTCACTGTGCAATAGATTTATCATTTTAAATTTTACTAAAGCCACTCCCCGTGTTAGTGTATATGAGTGTTTTGCTCAGTATATACATGCATATAACGAGTGTGTGCACACCCATTAATATATGCGTGCATAAATAGGCTGAGTTGATGTAATCTGAGTAAACAATGTTTTTTTCCATTCTGATATACCTGTTGACCATCCAGGTATACATGCAGTGTGAGCTAGTTCCACCCATTCCATACTCACTTGTTTCTTTCATGATCATGGTTTCCTCTTTCTGTGTTGCGTCGCTGTCGTTAATCTTTTCCGCATTGCCATTATCTAACAACAAGAGCAAATATTAGCCGATACAATTAAACTGGGCAGAAATATATGTCATCCGCCAATAAAACCGTGTTGTTCTCTGTATAATGACGATGTATATCCGATATATAACCACGTATCTCGAATAACCATCAATTGACAAATCCGAAGGTGGAAACATTTAGCAGGTCCAAGTAGATATTTTTTAGAATTCTTAACCGGGAAACCACACAAAATTGAAATATGCTAGAGTCGTGAGTTTCAGCCATTGGTACATGTCGAAGCCATTTCTTATTCAAAGTCCGTGCATGTAGTACATCACTGTTGTCATTGCACAATACGTAATATATTTATCCTTTAACGTCTTCGAAAGTTTTCCCAATGTGAGTGGCACGAGTATAGGTATATATATTGAGTATTGAGTAAATAATTCCATGTATACATGCACAGATGGTGAGTTATGTCATCCAAGTAAACGATGGAATAAGTTCATACCAATATGCCTAATATATATAACTTCAGTTCGTCAGTTCGCTGGACTCATGATTAATTATTTTCTGGAGGGCCATCATATTTGTGTTGAGTCCTTTCCCTTTCTCCTCATACAACTGTTCATTTCTCTGGTCACGGTTTCTACATCATATTGTTTTATACATTTGTAGTTACTGTTTTGTTATGCATTGCCGTTTTCTGTTCACAGAGCAGACATTGATCGTCAAAACAAGAGGTGGCGCCACGGGTCCTGGGATCCGTGTATACGTGTACAAGTGCGCTTATAATTATAACTACATGTATGTTAAAAGCAACATAGGACGAACGAGGGTGGCAATATACAAGGATGACGCTGAAATTAGACAGGAGATGCGTTAAGAAGCAACGAGACCATGTTCGATGTTAATTTAGGACACAATTGTTCCGAAAAATAGCATTGCGCGAATTCAAATAAGAGTTAAGTATATATCCTGCATAATTATATTTCAAGAAAAAACAATTCGCAACGTGGTGTATCAACAAAAACTATCCCCTCGAATTTGGGTTATAATTTTAATTTACTTTAGCATTTCTGAATGTTTAAACGAATACATGTATCCATATAAGTGTCATACAATTGTACTGTAGCTACATACACAATGCAGCATGATTAAATGTCCCTAATGGGACTAATATAAACGCTAGTTTTCGTCTATTTATTCTTGTCATTTTAGACGTGTTCGCCACAGAACAGGTACGAATACTGTAAGAGTAAATTTATTCGTGGGTGTCCAATTTTCGTGGTTTTCGTGGTTGCTGCTAACTACGAAATTAAAAACCACACGAAAAATTAATCTTCGAAACTAGATCGATTTTGAGAAATAAGAAATGTCACGTGGGAGGTAACTATATTGTCCCAATGTAAAACCAAAGCCTAGGGAGGTAACAGTATCAAACTGGGAGTACAATAATGAAAGAGTAGCTACGGTCTAATTACAATGTTTAATCACATACTCGCCATGTTTTCTTTTTAGAGATTGTTGACAGGAATTGGAGCCGAGTTTGTTGTCAACAGAATCGTTAGCTACTTGCATAAATAGAGCAGTATCATGATCCGAACTATGGTTCGGATCAGGTAATCCAGGAGTTGTAGGAGGACGAAAATCAATCTTACCACTTTTTAACCAGCTTTGAGAGACATATTTGCATTATGCAGTTGACTATTTGGGGTTGTATTTCATATGGTGCAGACTAATAGATGTTGGCTTCGGTAAATAATCCCCAGTCTCACACTGATTGTGTTGAGAATTAAGCGAGTACTTTCATCTAGCTGTTGTATGCTTAAGTTAAGTAATACAATCCCGTCGTTAATATTCTCGATAGCCGGCAACAAAAGCTTATACATGGGACGTGCTAATTACGCCTGCAGTGCGGATGCACAATTACCGACGGCTCGTCGAGGTGTCTACACTTCTATCAGTTCGATTTAATTGTTGTTATTGGGGATTTGGAGGTGACATTTAGCAACGTCGGAACCACGAATTTACGAACCCACGAAAAAGTCATAAATGGCTGAACCACGAAAATTGATACCAACGAATTTAAAGCCATTCACAGTATACGATGTGCTATACACTTTTCTCAGAATGTGGATGGCTATTTTCTATTTAGTGAATTATGAACTATAATAGCTTGAAAGACTATGCTTTTTGATTGAGGACATTGACATTTGATTGTAAAAAATTCACAGGTCCGATTCTGATCACGGATGCATATGTAATCATGTATGTATATTGTATTGTACCGACAATCACCCAAATATTCCATAAATCCTCGACCGCGTCGACTGTGGCTGCGTATTCACGTCTAACCGAACTGACCGAATTGTAGGTTGTTTTTGTCTGCTATTACCGTATATAACGGTTCCGTGAATGTTCAATGATGATTACCATGTCATAATCTTACTAAGTCCCTTTAATAGTGCACTATGATTATCTCCAAAACTAACCTTAATTGCAAGGATTGTTATTATAATCACTCATCGGATACAACTAATTAAGTTTCACACCTGAGACATGTCGCCCATGAATATGACTTGGACGAGTTGTTTTCGGCCCGAGTCGTCATGTTACAGTGCATAACGTGGGCTATTAGATCCTTGTCCATATGTACCCTCATTTGTGGTTATGTTCTACTTATATTTGATGTGCCTCTACCGTGCGGAACTTATGTCTGAAGGTACCATTGGTGATTATCGGCTCAACTGCAGCGACATAGATTGTAGCCTATATAACATTCACTATATACATTATTATATGGAGGCAATTATTAACAAATGACGATATCTAAACCATATGCTATATTAAGTGATATATAATTATCAAAGTCTATACAAAGCGATCTACACTATTTACCAATCATTCTCGTCAATGCAATACGAATATGCCTAATTATATGCATATAGTTTCATGACTATTTGCTGGATCCTTCGCATTGACCGCATTTCTAACATTATGCCGGGGTAGTTCTATATGCCATGCATATTATCATTTTACAATAATGGTTATTAACGCCCATAATCGCTTACAAATATGATGAGACTTATCACAATACCACATTATCAAAGTTGTCAAACCAAGTTGGGCATCATATGTTGCATTGAACGAAGAGATACAGGAGAGTCAAATATTTCAAACTGTATTTATCAGATAACATGCATGTATGTTGTCAGATTATTTGACCAATGCCACTTATTTCCAGTCAGTCAGGTAACTCCCTCATTTCTATAAATTGTGTAAGTCACACGATGTTATCATGTTCTGCAGCTTCACGCTGACGAGCTCTTGTTGTTCTTCTAATTCGTTGTCATTACTGTTTCCATTCAACGGTATCATTTTTGTCCGCATTGCACATACCAACTACGACAGCCCTAGCAACACACGTCAAATGCTCCCAAGTGTTATATAGTACTTGCTGTTCCCACACGATTGTGCGCAACATTGATGTGGAATGTCATTCCTACAACTATCCTGGAGTTATAATAAGATCCACAACAATTACGGCTAACACTCTTGTGTAAGTGTAACTTCCGTCTCTTTGTTTGAATGTATATGAGCGTTTCAATTTAGTTCGACAGATAATCGTGTCACGGCTATTCCGTGTTCATGACAAATGGAGGGGTTGATTGATCACGAAAACTCCACGCGAATATCGCAGAATAAACGATCTTCACACTAATTTGCGTATACACCATATATAGAAGGATAATGTAATACAGTACAGGTAATGGATCGATAAAGGACTCTGAACGTTGAAGTGTGTAAGTGACCGAAGGTCAACTAAAAAAAAAGTATGGAGATTCGAGTCAACATGAAGTGATTATCTACTATATAATTTGAGACTTCCGTATATATATACATTTGTCCTCTATAGACTCTAAAGCGGCTGCACCGATTGGGCTCAAACTTCCATCTAAGGGTAAAAATCTACTATATAATTTGAGACTTCCGTGTATATATATATTTGTCCTCTATAGACTCTAAAACGGCTGCACCGATTGGGCTCAAACTTCCCATCTGAGGGTAAAAATCCACGGGAATGGTTGTCGCGGCGTTTTTGAGAAGCTCAGAGCACCCGTTCTCCACTCTCAGTCACAAAAGGCGGCACTTCGGGATTAATAGCGTTGATAGTTAAAGAGCGTTCCTATCCGCAGTGTCATTGATAAAGAGTGTATGTGTGTAATATGATTCTTACGTCTGGGTCTGGGCGTGTGCGTGTAAGACTGTATCCAGACATGAGCGTGTTGTGTGACGACATTCCCAACACATAGCAGGGACAAATGTCTATTAGCCATCATAAAGGCGAGTCTTGTGACGTATTAATTCAAATGCTTTAGATTAAACAATATTCTCTGTCGCACTCATCTCTACGAATCCACTGCAATCGACCTATTTTTAGAAAGCAACACATGGTACCAAAATTACGTCGCGTTGGTGTGGAGGTGCACGGCGGGATTAATTTAAATATGTCATGTTGGTAACAATATCTAGCCGAGAATTCCTCAGACCTACAGACGAATGCGACCAGCAAGAGCAAATTTCAAAATTGTTCACTTGACCTCCCCATGAATATCTTCTGGGAAATTCCAGGGAATGCGTGCCCATTATCGGGCCATTGTGTGTGTATACACGTGGTTGTGAATTACGTCACGCCACTTGGATCCAGGCGGAAGTTAACCTGACCCTTCCGATGCCGCGTACGTTAGTGATACCGGAGTTATAGCGTGCGCGTTATGTTTTTGACTGACCACAGTGCCCGATCCGCCGAATGTGAACATGTTATCAACTGTTACGGCAGTCCGTAGCCACGGCATACGTGTCTCGGAAGCTGTTGCAATTGCTTTTTCGAACAAAGCCATGAGACCCACCACGCCAGTGGCTGGCTAACGTGCTAGTTAAATATGAAGTAAAATACAAGATGGCTGCTGGTGGCCATGTTTTCTAACGAATTAATAAAACAATTGATAGCTCCCATATGGTGGTCACCCCGAAGATCCTGCATATCGGTTAAGAAAATATTGAATTCAGTTAAGGCATGAAAATTTCATTATATATGATGTAGTTGCCAAATAATTATACCTAACGTCAACTACAAGAGTAATAAGAGTAAATTACATCAACATTGTGTTTCTAATTTGAGCCAAACACAATCTAAAATTTAAAGAAATTTGTGGTATAAATCTGCATACAATTGAAGCAGGCTATTTGCTGCATCCTGCATATACGTTAAATGTGGCGTTATGGTGCGATACTCAATCCAAGGCCACCTGACTGTATGGGTAACTTATTCGGTAAACTGGCTTCGAACTTCTTCAGTGACCACCCACCCAGTCATCTGCCAACCCTATGATATACCAGTACCTTCCTAAAGCCATACCATGCAAAGAAGATGCATAGGGTATATATTACACATCCAACTCATGTATAGTCATGAGCTTCAAGTTGTACAATTGGGTGTTTAACAACGAAATATACCGGTATTCCATTTAAATTTTATGATTTATGGATCTAATTATAATTGCCATCAAGTGAAAACTAACTCACTATGCTCTTGTGAGCGCACAACCGAACACACCAAAAACAAACTTTCAGTACTGTGGAAAGGTTTGTTCGTACAGTCAAAGTCCCCCCATTGTTGTCAGTATTTCGTCATTTTGTTGCGATCTGACGAATATAATAGCTGCGACTGACACATAAAGTACTGTGTACACAACTTTAAGCATAGTACTCGAGTAAAACATATAAAAACAGTCATTGTTTACACTCGTGTGCGTCCTGGGAGAAATACGTCTTTAATTTGTGACGTAATTTCCAAAGTTCTCCAAAATAGGCTGACTATTTTAGCAAAGAGGCGGGTGTACGCTCTGATTGACGTCGGGAGTAAAATTAACAATTCGTTATTTTTACGAACACTCCAGACGACATTGACCATATTAAGCGTGGTCAATTAGCATATATCAAGTGGTATTAATTGTTACTACCTGCACTTTAATTGCCAATGTTATTATTACAATCACTCTCATGGGATAAATCTAATTAAGTTTAACACCTGAGACATGTCGCCCCTGAATATGACCTGGATGGACTCTCTTCGGCCCGAGTCGTCCTATTCCCGTACATAACATGGGTTATTCGTTCCTAACTGTGGTATGCATTTTTATTACTATTGCTATGTTGCACCTATGAAAAATGGGGTCAGATAAAATTATTTGTATTCTTATATTTCGTTGACAAAAATTTGAATGGAGACTGAACCTTGCGACTTGAAAGTTTTACATTACCTCCAAAAACGAGGCCAAATAGGCCAATCATTTTCCGTTGGATAAATTTGCTACATCACCCAATTTCGAGTAAACATCGATGTTGTCATGTTACTGGACTGGCATAACATCTTCAGACACACATCTGAATTATCTTTTATCCACCTTCTACCCCTGTCTACTATACAGATAAAGCCCATCAGATAAACCACGCCTCTATCCGTCTACTAGACAGATAAAGCATCCTCTACTAGACAGATAAACTTAAAATAAGCAAGGAAGAAAGGTTACAAGAACTTGGAACAGTTAACCTCCAGCAGCTCGTGAGTGACGTCACTGGGTCGTAACAACGTTATGGAGCATCATTAGAACAGACCATGCTGGTTTCCGTTGTTAGTGACAGCGTCCTTAGAAACGTCAACATACACAACGTATTTTCGTGCAACAACTTTCTAAAAGATCAAAGGGCAAAACGCACTCAAATAGAATTTTTAAATGTTCAGTTGGTGAAATCTATAACTTGATTAAGCAATTGGCAGTTTGTTACTTTATAAAGTATAATATATTCTTCCGTGAGCTGGTAGTGGTACATTTGCACTGCCGATCTTATAGTGCTGGTGCTAAGTACTGCTAAAATTCAGACTTTCATTCAATTCATTAAAAAGTTTCAAGCACAAACATCCAAATTCACATGACTGCTATATTCGTACATTTCAGTTTTAGATTTGAACGTTACGCAAATCATTTAGATTTTATTAGAAATTACACCATGCTATGATATTTTTCCGGCATAATTTAGAAATTATATGGCGGACTATTTCGCGGCGCAGTCGCATGAATACAAAATTGTTTCATAATTAATTAGTCTCTACTATACAGATAAAGTCGCTAAGTAGGTCATCGCTACTGCGATAAAATAAATTTAATTAAATTCGTTCGGTGAATAAACAGAACATCCACATAGTGCAGCTGAATAAAGAATTTATGTTTGCTCGTATGTGGGCATATATTTGGCTCGCCTAGAGGCTCGGCAAATAGATGCCCACATACTCGCAAAAATAAATTCTTTATTCAGCTGCACTATGCGGATATTCTCTATTTATCCACCTCCCACCCCTATCTACTATACGTATAACGCCTGTCAGTTAAACCACGCCTCTATCCGTCTACTAGGCGGATAAAGCAATCTCTACTAGACAGATAAACTGAAAATGATGCAAATGAGGAGGTCACGGAACTTTGGGGAGTTGACCTCCGACAGTTGGCTCTGACGTCATTTAATTGACCAATGCTATCGCTTCGGTTACTACAGAGCGTCCTTAGAAACCCGATAAAATGAAAAGTTTTACTGAGAAAAAATGTCATTGTATCCCCAATAAATTGTTAATCTCATATTTCATGCAGACGATATGACCACTCATACATGACAAATTAAATTAAGTCCCACATTATTTAATTCCAATAAATTATAAAATTTTGAGATCGCAAAATAGCTTGTTCTTCGAACTCAAAATAACAAATCGCCGATTTTCGCGGATCAAAAATCATCCCGAGAAAAATTAAAAAAAAAATATAAAAAAAATTATACGAGGTTCGAGTGATAATAAACGTTAATTAAATCTCTCATTGGTTTCATTGCAGGCAAATATTTGACTTTTTGAACCTATTATATTTTATTTTTATGATTGATAGCCAATGAGACTGAAGACAGTGAAGTCTGAAGTGAATGCAATTTCAGTACAAAGTACGTCTGCTACAGTACACTCACTACACTGTACTGCAGTGATTGTTAATCTGTCTACGAAAATGTCTTTTAATTTGAGAAGTGATATTTCTGATGAATTGATTGATATGGAGCAATTTGGTGATTTGGAAGAAATGTTTGCTGTCCCATATGAAGAGGAAGAAGATATAAAACCAGATAAAACTATTTTTCATCATGATCATCATGGACATGAGGAAATTATCACAATCCACGAATCGGTGAGGGATAATGAACAATTAAGTTCGGATTCAGAAGTAACAACATTACCATTGGACAATGCTACCCTTACCTCTAGTACGAACAGTATGACCACTCCCATTATACCGAGTAGTAGCAGAATGAATATTACTAGTACTACTACTAGTGAATCTGAATGTGATGATGATGCATCTGAGACTGAAGTGACAACAAATCAAGGACCTGAGACTGAGCGGAATTTTCTCGAAATCGATGATGACAATGTAGCTCCATGAATTTAGTTGAATAAGGAACAAGGAACAAGGAACTAAATTCATGGAGCTTGACAATGTACAGAGATTTATTAATGAACAAGAAAATAAAAACACTTTGAAAAAATCTACGTATGATTTGATTTGTATAATTTTTCAATCAACAAGGCGAAAGACGAGAACTGCACGAAATACCACCAGAGGAGCTTGATCTTCTTCTATCAAGGTTCCTCTTATTAGTTAGGAGAAGAGATGGCGAGGAGTACGAACCGTCCTCGCTTCGGGGGATAATATCCAGTGTTGATCGTCATCTCCGGCACCATAAGTATGGCACAACTATTATTGGATCAAAAGACAACTGCATCATAACAACGAGAAGAACCCTAAATGCAAAACAGAAACAACTAAAGAAGATTGGGAAAGGAAACAAGCCGAATAGGTCAGATCCCATATCTGACGAGGAAATCACAAAGTTGTATGAGATTGGACAACTAGGATCTAGTACACCAGAAAGTATTTTGCACACCCTTTGGTTCAACCATAGCATTCATTTTGGTTTGCGTGTCGTATAAGAACATTACAATTTGTGCTGGGGTGATGTGACACTACACACAGATTCGAATGGAAAGGAGTACATGAAAATCAATGAAAGACAAACAAAAACGAGAACAGGGGCCGACATAAGAAATGTTCGTGAATCATCTCCCCGAATGTATTCCACAGGAATAGAAAATGATCGAAATCCCATATATATATATAAACTATTTGCATCAAAGAGGCCAGCTGATTATAAGAATGATAGTGACCCATTTATATTGCGACAAGAACAGTTCCCGTCACAAAACCAACCGACATGTGGTTCAAAAAGCAACGTGTTGGTGAACGGAAATTATCAGAAATTATGGACAGGATGACAGTTAATGCAAACATTGATAACGGGAAAAGATTAACCAACACCAGTGCCCGGAAAGTTTTGGTGTCAAAACTGCGGAAAAATAACGTGGCACCTACAGATATAGCTCACATCAGTGGCCACAAAAATCTGGCATCAATTAACAATTACTCATATATATCAGATCAACAGAAAGAACATTGCTCGCTGATACTGAGCAATTCCACATCATCTATCCAGTCAGATAAACCCTCAACATCAAGCACTGCTGTGTGTTTACCGGAGGCTGAAAACAATGACACATCCACTGACCCTCGAAAATCGGCATCATCAAACTCAGTTCTCAATTCGATGTCCATAAACACTAATAATTCAAGCACAAACCTGTCTATGTCGCAGAACATGCAATCGATACTTCAAAGCATATTCCATGCTAACTCCATTACCATACAAAACATGTATATTAATCCTCAAAATCCGAACTGAAACTTTGTTATGATTTCATGATGAAAATTCCAAATCTGGACGAGGCCATATCCTTGGAGGGAAGTTGACTTTATTGTTGGAGTTTATGTTTTAATTGTGATTATATACTAAAACGGACGATTAATCAATAACATATGGCGATATTGTTATTTCATGATATTAAAATTGTAATCACTAGAATCTCGTTGACGTAGTATCTTTAGTGAAATTAGTCACCAATATTGCATGCGCCCCTATCTCGAAATGGATGGCATTGTACTTATTGCACCGAGTGCAACCGTACTCTTCGTAAGTTCGAAAATACCGCCTTTCCCCCGATTCATGTGTTTAGTCTTAAAACTCAAGTCCATCATAATTCGATACGGTTTTGTGTTATTGTTTGATGGGAACTAGATTTGGAAATCGTATACTACACATTCCACCGAATAAATCAAGAGTTCAGACACAATACTAATTGGAACTATTTTGTTTTACGAGTGCGCATGAATACAAACTGTTGCATAATTAATTAGTCTCTACTATACAGATAACATCGCTAAGTAGGTCATTGATTCCCTATACGGAGAGTGGATTTTGCGATGAGTTTTTGGACGAAAACTGCAATAAAGTACGTTTAAATAAAGTTCGGTGGATAAACAGAACATCCGCATAGTGTAGCTGAATAAAGAATTTATTTTTGCTCGTATGTGGGCATCTATTTGGCTCGCCTAGAGGCTCGCCAAATAGATGCCCACATACTCGCAAAAATAAATTCTTTATTCAGCTACACTATGCGGATATTCTCTATATTCTTGTCAGACTCACGGTCACATAAACTTCTTCTGACAAACGTCGCACAGATAAGGGCGATCACCAGAGTGAATTGTCATGTTACCGGAATCGCTAGAAACAATCTTACATACTCGTAGGATTTATCACCTATGCTCGTTCTCTTATGCTTATGCAGGGAACCACGGACTCACTAAATGCTCATTTGATGCCTCCTGGTACACCTCACACTCGTATGGGTGATCGATTGTCCGGATTATCGTGTGTGTTGTTACGACTGAAAGCTATTTGACACATTCGTTTGGTCGATTACCGGTGTGGATTATTTTGTCATGGAACCGAACTCACTAAATTCCTTCGGCCACAAATCACACTCGTATGGGCGATAGCGCTATGGATTATCGGGCTGCTTTGGGCGCCCGTAAAAACTGATTGCGTCGGTTTACTTCAAAAGCTGTAATTTGTTTATTACAAAAGTGGAGGCAAGGTTTTTTTTACCACAAAAGCTGGCGACTTTTATTACAAAAGCAGAGACCTCACTTTACTACAAAAGCTGGAGATTTTATCAAAAAGACTAGTGGTGAGTTACTTCAAAAGCTGGCGATTTTTTACTTCAAAAGTGAAAACTTAATTCAAAAGTGGTCAGTTACTTCAAAAGCTGGCATAACAACGTCTTCGAAATTTCATTCAGGAGATATTGAGCTGTTAGAAATGCTTGCACTCATTAATAAACACAATTTAACTTCAAACTGATGCAATTAAGTCGGATTGGCAGCTAATTAGCTGCCATGTATATGCACATAGCATAAACGCATAACTTTCACAACAAACATGAACATTATAAATATAAAATACAAATTATATTTTTGTGAAATACTTGAGCCATGTTTGACATTGAACGTTATACCTAGTACAGGCGACCACGTGGATTTAAAAATCTGACCTAGACTCCGTGTAATCTCGATTCAGCTCCGCCCTGTAAACCCACCACCCCGGGAACGCAAGTTTTTTCCTGAACGATCTCTGACACCCACCGATTAACACAAGTTGTTTTCAAATGGCAATTGGGGACGACCCACACAGTTGGATGAAAAACGGCGAAAATAGCAGGATAAGGCAGACACAGGGTGTGATATATTTGAAATACCCATTTGGATGAAATACCAATCATGTAATCTTATAATGAAAACCACTGATTAAACTTGTCAAACAAGGTTCAACACACATACCCATAGGTTACCACATCAGTACATGTGTACAGAACGTGTTGGACTGCCACTATGCACGGTATCTAGTATATATGAGGCCCGTGTATACTTCCGTGATGCAAAACAGGAGCGTATACATATACATACGACGCATAAGGACCGTGCATGTATGGAAGGGAGGACCAATGGAGCGCATTAGAAGCCAATTTGGCAGAACCGGTAGTCACAAAATTAACTGTTATAATAACAAAGCTGAATATTTCTGTTGTAGTAATTACCATGTTATGTTCAATTACTTAGTTTGTCATTGTATCGGCAGGTCCCAGAGATCTGAGGTCCTATCGACCAAATTATGAACATCGTAAAGATTTACATGCATAAAATATGTATATATTTCAATATTATCATTTAAAACACCAACAACGATAAGTGAGCTGATACTGGCATCGCAAGGATAATCGCAGGTCAAACATAGCAATACCAACCTTTAAGAACTGATGCAATTCCTTTTTTTCATGCTATAAAAGAACAAATATTGAGACCAGGTTGTCTGAACATATAAAATCATGTTAGTAGTCGTAATTTATGTTCAAACAAGGATTTGGCAGTAGAAAGATCTGCGATCTACGCTCATAATTCAACCACCCGCACATACTTTTTATCCTGTAATTTTGTCACGACCTCTTTCTGACAAATCCGGTAAAAAATGCTGCGCACTCTGTTCCAATAGGGAATGAGGCTATGGAACGACGTGTCATACTCATACGGGACATAGAACTGTACATGCACTGGTAAATATAAAATTTCCCTTATTTTTACGGGACTTTGAGTCGGGAAAAAAATTGTCCGGAACTGTGTACGTTTGAGAAAGGAAATGTTCCGACAAAAACTCACCGTTCGATTGTTGTGTCGTTCGTTTACATCGGCAGGTAACACATATCATCAGAATCACCAACACCACTACAACAAACCCAATCACACCAGTAGTAATGTACCATTTGTCCATATCATCTGTGAATAATAGAGCCGGTGACATCGCATTTATATTTATGAAACTTACAAGATGGATCATCTCATCATATAACCAATTTGATATAGTTTCGTTGGCACGAATTAATAATATTTGAAGACTCATTTCCGTAAACGCTTTTAGCAATTAACATTCGTTGTTATTTCGAACTCATGTTTATATAATGCGCTGATAAAATGGTACACATATAAACCGCCCGTGGTGTCTGCGAATGTAAAATTTAAGATGTGATATGTACATGTATACGTTATATGTGGAGGACCTATGGGACTCTCAAAATGCTTGTCATGATGTAAGTATAGGAAACACCAAATGTAATTGTGCCAGCATATATAAATGATATAGCGCTTGTTGAAAAAACGCCTGAAGTGTTGCAGATGTTAATAATCTGTGCACGACACTACATTGAGCTACGACAGTATACCATAGGCCCAAGCAAAGTATTACAATGGAAGTCAGACCTGCCGTAAGGGTAAGTTCATACGCTGGAATGTTTTCACGGTGTGTTTTGCAGGAATTTCCTCACAGAAACCCACATGGTGCCATACTACATGTATGTAAGTAAACGTGCATATAACATCCATAGTTGCCAAAGCGAAAAACATGAGAAGTAAAATTTATGTAGTTCCACTAATACTGACATTTGCCTTAACATACTTGTATGATGGATTCTTGCGAAATAATTGCACGCTATTTACAGGCAACTTCCCGTAGCATCGCTACAGGTGGAACTACGGAAATTTTACTCTGCATGTAGTTAGGTGTGGTACAGATGCAATTGATATGCTTGTTTCCTTTCATATTCTGGCACCATATCGTTTACCACGACGAAATGCATGCAAACAATACTGTGAAAACGTGCCAGTGTATGAAAGTACCATAAGGAGGAAATTAACAGTCAATATACCGTGGCTTCTGGGTAATAGTGAAATTCCCCACATTGAGAACACAACTCATATAGGTATTGTGAGGTCGACATATATACATTGATATGTATAACACATGTCGTACGTGTGTGGTCGTGTGAATGTGTGCGCAGGGTTCGCACTGCGGTTGCCAAATTTGCCAATGGCAACAAATATTTTCATTTGGCAAACAATATTTTCATTTGGTAAACATTTTGGCAAGTGGGTATTTAATTATGGGATGTGAACTATCTAGTCACAAAACATCATCGATCGTGGGTTTTTCGTTACGTGTGCCGAATTACAGACACTACAACGGGGAACACAAACAAGAAATCTATCAATTTACATGTTGCGCAGTCAGCAGTGTTATATCGAAAGTTATATGTAATTTTTAGTTTTTACAAAATGGTAGTCCCATCTTTCTGCCATAATCAAACTTTCATCAAACAGCTAGTCGACCGTGGTTCCAATGTGAGTTGAAAAAAGCGATGTTCTGTTGTCTCGTCATACTTAATAGTGATAATAATGACAGTTTTTATAGCGATTATCCAATTACTTGCTCTAACACGCTTTTCTATGGTTGGGTTATTAATACAATTATGTAAATGAAATAAGACACATGGTTTGTCCTATACTCAAAGAGCGTGTTAGGGCCCATTCTTTGGTCTATTCGTTGACTAAATTAATATAAGATATTTGATAAAGAGCATTATGTAAACACATAAAAAACAAAGTCCACCTATTATATTCGGTAATATTTTATGAGATATTGAATCAATTTTGACGAAACGTTATGCAAATGTTTAGAGGTATCTGTTACACAACCTGTGCGAAGCACCGTCCTCGGAGTTATGTTGTGGCCGTATTGAATGGGAGAGGGGGTCAAAAGTTGCAAAACATTGAAGTAGAATGGAGAGTCACTCCAGTGTTCCATTGTTCACTCGCAAGTGAATTTGTTCACTTCTATGGGACATTGTGCTGAAGTTATAACTTTCAAATATCAGATAGTTACCACATCTACCATTTGAATGTAATGCACATTTGTCAGCCATGCATGGTAAGAACGATTATTTAAATTCATAGTAAACAAACTCAGTGATGGCATATGAACATTCAGCCGTACGTTTGTATATATCACCGTTATATGGGGATATATTGCGACTGAAACAACACTCCCTATATATCACCGTTATATGGGGACATATTACGACTGAAACAACACTGCCGGGTAAGTGGAAACAAAACGAACTCTTAAGTTGATATGGACTATAACTGGGGCCTGTTAATTATGTAACTGCTCGATGTCGGGTGAACGGGAATAACCCAAATTTGGCACCATGCCTTTATGCAATTATACAGAAAACATCACAATTGATTATACTTTATGATGCTGTAAGAATCCACAATCTATAATTGTGATAAGAACATTTTTTATTAATTCTGATGCAACGGGCCATCATTCCCTGTTCTCATTGTCGCTGGAAACAATTAGGTAAAATTTATTTTGTAATGGGGTGGGAGTTATCCCCCGTAATCATCGCCATGTTTGGACGCTTTGCCAACAAGGCAACAAGTATTTTAATATGACATAAAGAAACCTCTGTTCGGACAAAGAGGAGCGAAATAGAAAACTAAAGCCTTTATGGAAGTTGTCCCACGGACTAATCGGCCATTGACGAGAGCAGGGGCCAATACTATGAATATTTTTATAGCTGTAAATACAAATCGTATTTATTAATTTTTAATAGCGCACCCGGAGAAAATGGCTGCCTTTGGAAAATATTTCTTTGCTTCCGGGTTTATGAAACTGAATTTTTCAATAAATAAGAGAGATACGATGCCGTGATGTAGCGTGATTGGTTTGGGTAGGACAGTAAACAATTCCGCTGCTAATGATATATAAAATATATATTCTACTAACCGTTGATTGTTTTTTTGAAGCCCAAGTCGGTGTAAAAATCGCACTTTTTAGCGGATATCATGTCGAACGAGTGAAATTTTACAATCAGTTTGCGTCAGACCTGTGCTCATAACCAGAGTGTTTCTTAACCAATTTTTACAGGGGATACATCAAATTGAAGAGTAATAACACATCTTTCTAAACATATATGAGGCATTATGTTACAAAAATTATTTTGGTGTAGTTTAACCTGATTGTGGACATTGTAAAAATAATAAAAAATTAGTCCGGGCCAAGTTGGATACCTTTCTATAGGATTAAGTATTAATGGGGATGGGGTCAATTTTTGTTCTGGGGACCTGTGTATCAAACGGGTACACAAAATCACTACCATGATATGCACATGCATGTGCAAAGTTAATTAATAAACTGTGTATGCATATAGTTTGTGACAACACAATCATGTTCGCGTGGAGTACTACAACTTATTTCGTATCTTTGTTTTCACTAATAACAATGATACAATGTGTGAAAACAAAATGTTATGTCGATGGTACTATATATAGAGGACCTACAACGAGTCCCCAGTTTATAGCGGAATTTACAAAACGAGTCCAGTAAATTAGGTCTGGACCGAGCCTTTGGCGAGGTTCAGACCTAATTGACTGACGAGTTTTGTAAATTCCGCTATAAACTGGGGGCGAGTTGTATATTATATTTATTACAAACTTAAATCAACAAATAGAACGCGAAACTAAGATCGGCTTCTATAAGGCATGCGATGACGTTTCACTGAACTATTCCTTGTTTTTCCGCGTAAAGAAATAGTCCCATATAAATAAAGACTCGTTGGCGTCTATAATTGCGTATATTTAATGACATAACTTTCAAACTCTTCATTCATTATAGTTTGTTGGAAAAATATTGGAATTAAGAAGTAGCGTACGGAATGTAAACATACGAGAATCCGGAAGTCAAAAGTCACCTGGCACTATCACCTGTTATTAAACGAACGTTTAATATCACAATTTATAGAATGGGTTTATTGAATGAAATAAGAGTAGGGTCATACAATAAATGTATATATTGCGTCCACCCTATGATTTCCAACCGACACACCCGTTATTATATCATATCGAGGCAGGGACGTGGTTATAATTACGGGGTCCGTTATGTGAGTGATGACCACCATAACATGGAAGCAGGGACGTGGTAAGTTGCTAAGTTGTCGGAGTAGAGTTATATAGAGGGCGATAATCCCCTAATATCAAAGTGATCCGACCTATTATCCTAATATATCGAGGTAGGGTTAGTTTAAGGTGAGGTGTCCACCGTCATATCGAAGCAGGGACGTGCTCTATATGCTTTCAGAGGAGAGGATTGTCATCCTATAATTTTAAAAATAGTCCGCCCTCGTATAATATATCGTGGCAGTGCTGTGGCTATATTGCTCCGTTTGGTGATGGGGTATCCATCCTATAATTTCCAAAGTGTACCACTTGAACTCAAACACAAATACATATAAATTTCACATAGCGATGGAGTCGTGTAACAAGAATCGACTAGTTACTATACCGATGACACACATGTTAACTGGCAAATATCACAAACTTCACTCACCATTTACAATTTTCGAGACATAGTCGATTATGCTAAGTACCAGTGACATGCTAAGCTTGGCTATATAATCCCGCAAGTAACACATACTATGCGTGTCATGATATAAATCACCAAATTTTAGTAGAGACATGGTGAAATATAGGGTTTGGTGGCTACTCATTTCATTTGCACCTCCCCGTTGGGCTTTGATTTTCTCAACTGGTACCACGCATCTAACCTGACACCACCCCAAAGATTGGACAATTTCTAAATCATTGGCATTTCACTCAAAACGTTTGACCAAAGGAGGAAAATATCAAAATATAAAATATTTAATTGTTGGAAAATCAAACTTCGAGAATAATTTCAACATGTTGTTGTGAAATTTCCAACTAATGTTGTGTCAGCTATGAAATTTAAATCGCGATTCCATCAGATTTTATTAATATTTATCTTCAAATAATTACGAGCACGTTGAGTAATACGACCGTGGCATGGGTGACTTGCGCTCACCTTTACTCGCACTGCTGAGTCCTACGGTGACGGTTCCGGCCATTGCTGTTATCAAGGTTAAGATGGTCCCGATCACACGACGTTTCGTCTTGTTATCTGGCAATGAAAAATAATACAGTGCAGAGGACGTTCTCATAATTATGATGACTGAAACGGACCCTAGCTATTTCGGATGTTAACCATTTACCCAACAGAACGGCCCTGTGCCAATGCATTCTCTTATATATGCGAGTCGACTATAGGTCGCCTCGCATATATAAGAGAATGCATTGGCATAACACATTAAAAATTATAAAATTGTTAAAGAATGTAAGAAAAAATGGTAAAAAGTGTTCCAAAAAGATTTTTTTTTAGGCCAATGCATTCTCTTATATATGCGAGGCGACCTATGGTCGACTCGCATATATAAGAGAATGCATTGGCACAGGGCATAACTGTAACCATCACAATGTGGTCAATGAGCCGGTTCCAATGATATCCATATTTGTATGGTTCTATTGAGACAGACCGAAGATATTTTAGGCTGTTGAAGCTTTATTTGGCCGGTTTTGGCCGGTTTGTTGGGTAAAGGGTTAATGCCTAACACAGACACGTATTCCAGCTGATGGGAGTCCTGTCGAAATGGATACGGGGTCATGTCTAATTAGCCCATATATCCTTAGCGTCCTTTTAAACGGACGCGCATAGTTTCTGCTTAGATGGGTAATTTGTAGTGGAATGTTCCACTATTGAAAGTTCGTGAATGTATAAATATAGAACATCCTTGATAGTAAATCATGGTACTAAATTCGATCAGCAATTTTAACATTATTTTTGCCTGTAAGTTGAGTTTTATATTATATTATTGTTGCTGTTTTTTTCATATGAAATAAACCAAGAATGGAAGTAATTTCACACAATAAATATGTTTAAACCCATGTTATAACTTATTTCAGTATTATCGCAATACAGTTTTCAAATGAATATATGATAAATTTATTGCAATTTGTGGATATCTCTAGTGAAAATATCTCCTTGATTCAGTGTACTTTATAAAGGACGTTAGGCATGGCTGGGACCCCGAATATGTTGATTCCCGATCCGTTGTAAAGTATACTGGTATATGCATGGTCAAATGTTTACAATGTTAATGTCATGAATTTTATCATGTAGGTTTTAAGGTAATGCACACAGAGATTTCAGGTTATAAGAACTAGCGACGTAGCACACCGGTTTGCTTTATTTTACCTAAATCGGTCACATAGCCGAGAGGTGCCCTATTTGAACTCTGGGTGCCGACCATTTTGGATCGGGGTGGGGTGTGAGGGTGAAGATGTAAAATATATTGGGACCCATAAAACACTCTTTATTTTACCTAAATGGTCAAGTAGCCGATATATGACATGGGTGCCCTATGTCAACCCTTTGGGATATACAATATACATACGTATAAATTAATAATTTGTTTATGGTTTATGGTTTTATCAACATTTGAAGTTGGCTCACTGACCAACATTCACAACTGCATCATCGATGCAGCGTCAAGCCATGCCATAAATATACCGGTACACTCTGTGGTGGTTATAACGCTGACAGGTACGAATGTCAGTCTTGGTAGGATTGATCATGGTTAATAGTATCAACGCGGTCGCGTAACACAGTATATTCGGTGGTAAAGGTCATTAAGGGGGGGGTCAATTAGAGCATAGCTATAAACATACATGTACATGTAGAGAATTCCAATTTCCAGATGCATCATGTTCTTATCAAAACATGTGTGGCTATCATTCTGTACGATTCGACTATATCCGCTTTGCTATGAAATAACCTCTTCCATAACTGGAAACCATATTCGCGAAATTTTACATTATACATGTATGGCTCTGGTGATCAGGCAATGACATTGACGCATAGATGCGAATGGAGAATAATTTATTCACTATGGCTGTACCACACTTTATCATATATATTAAATGCATTAAAATCTCTTTGTGTTATCTTAGCATAAGTTCATATACCGATACAGCACATTGGAAGTTTACGATAAGCAAAACACTCAACACCGTGGTAATTTATATGGGAGAATGATAATTCCGATGACCCATTCAACACCAAAATATTGTGGCGAAGACTAGTTACCGCTATAATGGTATTTTTCAAACAACATGGTGTCAGTATTAATTAACCAAAGTTAATGGTCTCCCCATTCTTGAGTTTGCTGCTTATCGAATGCTATTTACATACTGTACAGCAGGTTCTGGAACATATTTGGCTTTGTTCGCGTAATGCAGCATAGGAACTACAATTACATACTATTTACACAATATTTATTATGGGTATAGAGAAAGGTCTGAGTGAACCACACATTAAATATAAAAAGCCTGATCGGGCTGAAATATACTGATCGGTCTTCCTGCCACAGTGCTCACTGTTGTAAGAGTGGGAACTCTAAATGTCTTGACAATTTCAATATGTTTGTTTGAATACCTGTATACATGTATGTTTATTTTGAATATTCTCAGTAAATAATGATATGGTGTCCTGCAAAAGGGATCAGAATTAATTTTGTTTTAAGTATTGGTTTGCTATCCCACATGCAGGTTGGCTGTGAAAGACCGATCAGTCTACTTTAGCCCGACCATGCTATTATACATGTAGATCGATTTGTGGTTCATCCAGACATGTTTAAGATGTCTGATTTATTGTGTTTATACGGACCAAGCCCATTAGTGCCAACGCATAACAATCACCAAGTAGTCTTAGAGTTATCGTAAAGATGCTTGAAACTTATCGCAAAGGTGTTTGTGATTTTTCGCGAAGTCGTTTTGTGATTTATCGCAAAGATTTTCTCCCCTCATCACGCATGCATGCTGGCTGTGAATAACCGATCAGTCTATTTTAGCACGACCGGGCAATTGTAGATTGATAGGTTGTTCACTCAGACCTGTTTAAGATGTCTGATTTTAATAAGTTTACTTTAATTACACACAAATTAAGAAATTTGGACGATTATTTCAGACATTGAGACGAATTTTAATCCACGTGCAGGCAACAGGTCAGGGTACTCCTGACCCAGACCTGTTTAATATGTCTTATTTATAATGTTTACAGAAGCCCATTAGCGCCAAAAAACCTTTGCGACAAATCTCAAATATCTGTGCGATAAATCGAAAAATATAATCACCTAGTACGTAGTCTGAGAGTTATCGTAAAGATGTTTGTGATTTTTCGCAACATTCGAGCGATTTATTGCAAAGGTTTGCTCCCCACATCGCACATGCCTTTGGTTGTGAATGACTGATCGGTCTAATTTAGCCCGATCGGGAAATTATAGATTGAGGTTGTTCTCTCAGACCTGTTTAAGATGTATTATGTGTTCACACAACACAAATTAAGAAATTTGGACAATTATTTCAGACAAATTTGGACAATTATTTCAGACAAATTTTACTCCACGTGCAGGCAAATGTCTTTACATAATATTTACAAAAGCCCATTAGTGCCAAAAAAAATTTGCGACAAATCTCAAATATCTTTGCGAGTTATTGTAAAGATGTTTGAGATTTATCATAAAGATTTGCGAGTTATCGCAAAGGTGTTTGTGATTTTTCGCAAAGTTGTTTTATGATTTATTGCAAAGGTTTGGTCCCCTTATCCCACATGCATGCTGGCTGTGAAAGACCGATCGGTGTATTTTAGCCCAACTGTGCTATTATAGATCAATTGGTGGTTTACCCAGACCTGTTGAAGATATCTGATTTATAGCGCCCGCTCTCACGCGGCGAAGCGACAAAGGGTATACGCATGTCAATATGAGATATACTACTCGACTTTTTCGGCCCAATCTAAAAATAGATTGAACATACCTAAAATAGGATAATTTATTCAAAACTGAAGGGTCAGCGGAGTCCAAAAAATTATTTTTGGCGACGGCCGCAATTTTTTGATTGATTAATACCACCTCGAAATGTCTAATTGACTAAAATGCTTCAGGGCAAAAATAAAAAACATTGTTCCTGTAAATGTTAGTAATACTTCATCGTAGATATACATCATGCTCCTAAAGAAAAAAAATTGAATGTAAATTAAACCACTGAATCTCTTGTTAACAAAAACTGAAATTGCATGCATGAAAACGTTTTGTTTACATATTTTATAAAATTATTAAAAATATTTGCCCCGAAAGAGGATTGTAGGGGCTTTAAAGGCCGTTTAGATTGATCTTCCATTTTCTAACGGTATTTCCGCCTAAAAGATTGAAGAAATATTTCTCATTGTTCAAGGCCGACAAACGGAAACTATAAGTTCCGATTGAAAGATCGCCGAATCCTTTTAAGATTGCTTCTTGGGAAACCAGTAAAGTCGTCATGGCATCAAGACGTACACCATGACGTCACAACTTACATCGGCATGCAACATTCCAGACAGGACTGCGTCGATCGCCAGACAGCTGAGACTAGTATTTCAGGAATAGGATAAACATCCACATTTACGTTATATGTGATTATTTACATATATATGATTTTCTTGTGTCCCGTTACGGTTTATCATCAAATCCTTTAAAAGATAAAATATCATCCGATGTTTTATATGGACCCAATAAAGATGAACCTAAATTTTACAAAGATCTAAGCGACAAAATATTCGAGATTGGCAATACTCAAATTTTAATTTGTGGTGACTGGAATTTAGTCCAGGACAACTCGATCGACACAAAAAAATATGTTAACGTCAACAATCCTAAAGCGAAAGCTGAAGTAGAAAATTTAAATAGTAGACACGATTTAGTAGATCCATGGTGATTGACCCACCCCTCCACCAGACGGTACACATGGCGAAGAACCTCTCCGCTTAAGATTGCTCGAATTGATTACTTCCTTATATCGTCCGATCTTATGAGTCTTATATCAAATAATCCTGATATTCTGCCTGGCTGTCGTACCGACCACTCCATCATCAAACTGAATCTCCAATTAATAAAATCAAACATGGTCGTGAGTTGTGGAAATTTAATAATTCGCTTCTTTTGAAAATGGAATATCAAGAATTAGTCAAACAAACAATTAAAGAAAATGTGGAACGGTACAGTAAAAATAACACAGATGGCTCACTCACTGTGTCACCATCTTTGTTTCTCGATGCATTGTTGTTAGATATCAGAGGCAAAAGCATCCAGTTGTCCGCCCGTGTTAAGAAGAGCCAAATAAGTAATGAGAAATGCCTGATTCTAAATTAAACAGAAACCGAAAAAAACTGCGTGATTCAGATAGTACAGATCCGACGATATAGTGGGGAAAGTTAGAGATATCGACACAGAACTGGAAAAAATACGGAAAGATAAAATGAACGGCATCCTTGCCCGAACGAGAATTAGATATATGGAGGAGGGGGAGAAACCTGCAAAATATTTCATTAACAAGGAAAAACGAAATTTCATTTCAAAAACAATTAAAGAAGTTATAGACAATAGCGGTCAACGCATTTCTGGACCCACTGAAATTATTGAATGTACAGACAACTTTTACACAAAGTTGTACACCGAAAAGCCTTTGTCTGCCAATCACGATACAAGAAAAGATCCCACATCACATTAGAGTTACCCCGTTTACCCCACACCAAACATCGTCTATTGAAGGCGAATTATCTCTCAGAACTAACAGAAGTTCTCAGAAACATGAAAAACGGAAAATCACCTGGTCCCGATGGGTTTACGGTCGAATTTTATAAACTATTTTGGCAAGAAATAGATCCATACGTATTAGAATCATTCAATCATCGTTTTAAAAAAGGCGAACTGTCCATAATGCAGAAACATGGAGTTAGAACCATGATCCCCAAAAAAAGACAAAAACAGGAAATACCTAAAGAACTGGCGCCCAATTACACTACTGAATGTTTCTCACAAACTGGCATCCGCTTGTATTGCTAACCGCATGAAGAACACTCTCCCTTTCATTATAAACGTAGATCAGTCAGGATTTATCCCGGACCGTTTCATCGGGGAAAGTACACGCATAATATATTATATTTTATATGAAACGGACAAACGGAACATGTCTGGTATGCTTTTACTTATTGATTTCGAGAAAGCTTTCGATACGGTTTACTGGTCTTTCATCGAACAATGCTTAGAAAAATTTAGCAATGGAGAAACGATCAAAAGGTGGATCAAAACATGTTATAATAATATTCAATCAGCCGTCTTAGTTAATGGTAATTTGTCTTCATTTTTCAAGCCATCCAGAGGCTGTATATTTTTCTCTTACACGCTGAAATTTTCACCCCCAAATTTGGCATACCTACAACTTTCTTGACATTGCAAAGTGTCAAAACGCAGCTCCGCATTTTATCAAAACAGACGAAAACATATCTCACTAGCACTGATACCCCCTTCATTCCAAACAATATTCTTCTGCTAACAAAAAGTAAAAATGGATGTAAGGATTTTTAGAACCTCCTTATCCCAGACAATGGTCAATTCCCACTGTGTGTATTAAAATGGAAAAGAGCTCTGGGACCTGATATAACCACCAGTACATGGTCTCATATATTATCATCGCCATTCAATTATCTGCGAGACTCTAGATTACAATGGTTCCAATATCGGATAAATACACGTATTTTGGGAACCAAAGGGTCGCTATTTCTTATGAAAATATATGTAGACGATTACTGTAACCGGTGTAATTTACCTGAGAACATTGCCCACATATTCTATGAATGCTCTGCCGTAAAAATGTTCATTAACACGTTGAGTGCCACTACGAGTTATCTCGTAGTGGTTTCCATGTCGTGTAACTGACAAATGGAAGCAGTGGAATAGGTCGATGCACCACGAAAACCCGACTCGGGACATCAGAACAGTGATTTTATCAAATAAATAGTGTGGCTCTCCTTCCATTGTTCAACAGAATGAGCACCATCAGCATATATATTCTACTCAAAATGGTCCAGTTGTGAGTGAATACAGCTGACACTGTGTCACTGGTGACCACCAGAGGCAGTCGTGTGTGGTCAATTGGACTGCTTTTTGGTATTCAATAGACTGATAATGTGCACGCCTGTAAACAGTCGGGGTGTGGATATTCACAATGTACAAACATGCGAAGGCGGTTTCGGGGAATGGTTACATCGTTGTGTTTCAACACATTGAAACTTCGCAAAACCACACACAAACGTCACGCAGGCCTGGCAAATATGTTCCCACTCACGCATGTGCGAATGGACGCATCCAATACAATATAAGCGGATAATCCATGACGTTACGCTCGTTGATGCTACCATTATCTCAGTATTAGGGAACACAGCAGTTCTTTTTGGAATACAATGTGCGGCTCCATTTGGGGGCTAGGTATTTTATTATTTAAAATTCAAATATTGCGGAACAATTACTGATTACTCCCCAAAGCTACATTGTATCCTCTTCCGAACGTGTTGGACAATGGAAAGCGTAACAATTACCGTACTTTAGACGTCATGCAGACCATCGAACTGTTCTGCATGTATGTACGGATAAATAGTTTTGTGTAGCATAGAGGTTTAGTGTAAAGGGTAACTTATTTCCAGACGGATAGATTATATGGAATCGTTACATGTAGCACACTCCTGAATGTACAGGGATCTATTTGGCTACTATTGCATGGTTACTTTAATTTTGTGCTGACAATTCTTCCTACACTATTATTTTGGGCTGTACTTTGGAACCCTATAGCATAGTCCTAAATCAGGCTAAATGGGAGATAACTTACAATGCCCGATACAACAGAAGATGCATGCTTGTAAAGATGCATGCTCGTAGTCATTACTGCATGGACGAAATAAACTCATCCTCACAGGAAACAAGTTCACCCGATTCCATGACGGATTCACCGTCTGTAGCCATGCATGCTCATATAAGTAGAATTTGCTCCAGCGTGCATCAGCCATAATATAACTATATAACGAGCTATAACCACCACAATGACACACGCACCTCCATAAATATGCTTACCACCAAAATATCTTGTTTGGGTTACATTCTGCTTCATATTAGTTGCTCAAACGTGTCCAGTTGTGTCTACGAGATAACTCGTAGTTGGCACTGGTGGTGGGAATACCCAAATTCCTTCCGCCATTGCCGGCTACGAGTTATCTCGTAGTACTGTCAATCGCAGTTTCTGTCATCTAAAGTCGCGACCTCATCCAATTCTTGCTTCATTGAAGCCAAATTATGGTCTACTAGAGGTATCTATCTTGCCAAGATTTGGCAAACTGGCGAGATTACTAATTGATTTCCGGCACTCAACGTGTTAATGACACACATAAATGGCTGGATGAACACAAGCTGGACATCTATATCACTCGTATCAATATAATTATCGGCCTCCCCCGCCAGAAATATTTCAATTCAAATATTTATTTCTGACATTGCTTAAATATTACAAATACAAAACCAAATTTGACCCCGGTACCTTATCCCTGAAATAATTTCTACGTGAACTTGATGAGAGATGTCGCTTAGAGAGATATATAGCACTATATATAGCACTTGTGATTATGTTAGTTTTTTTCACTTGATGGTGGGTCAAGTTAATGCTACAAATAAATTCCGGGCGCGGATAGAGGCTTTTTGTCATATCGGAGACTATAAATTACATGCATATTTAAAAGCATACAAAACGATTTCTGGCGACATTCCAGTCATAAACATAGTCTGTGTAATCAAAAACACGCATGGGGTGTCTTCGATTTTGAACGTGTTTAAGGCGTGTGTGAGTTGCGAGCGAAAGCCCTCCCTCCGAAAAAAACCAGCACATTATTTGTGTTATTGTCATTATGCTGCATTTGAAATATATGAATAATTCCATGTATATATTGTCAATAAAGAATTAACAAAAAAAATTCATCCGATAATCCCACGAACAGTAACCAGTGGGCGCATATTACGTTTACGTATGATCATATTATTTATATTTATATGGTTTAAGCCCATTAGTGCCAATGCATACAATATATATCTGCGATAATCGAAAACCTTTAAACTAATTCGCATATATTTATTGCAAAGTAGTTTGCGAATCGCAAAGGTTTGCAATTTATCGCAAGGTAGTATTTATTTATCGGGCTAGTCTAGATCGATTGGTGTTTCATCCATAAATGTTTAAGATGTTTGATTTATAATGTTTACTTTAATATTATTGAACACAAATTGAGAAATTATTTGAGACATTCAGATCAATTTTACTCCACATGCAGGGAACAGTTCATGAAAATCCTGAAATCGAGATATTAAACCTTGAATTAAGTACAAAATCACGATCAAGGTTCTATACTAATAACAGTATTACATGTATAATTTCGAGTGCTTGGTCTATATCTGGGCTGTTTGGTTCTCTGGAGTACCAAACTGCTAGGTACTATGCGTAGTACCAAAATACGTCAAGAGTAGCTGTCTTGATATTTTGGTACATCAGATAATATAAAGGGCGTTTCGAGAAAGCATCGATTTCTTGGCACTTCATATATCGTGTGCGTCAAGGCTTCGGTGAGATAAATGCGGGGTGGCTATTATACGCATAAACCCGGATACATGTAGGTACTCCACATAACCTAAATATAGGTACACCAGAGAACATAAAAATATAGGCACGCCAGAGAACCTAAATATATAGGTACTCCAGAGAACCAAAATATATAGGTACTCCAGAGAACCTAAATATTTATTAGATACTCCACAGTACCCACGAATTGGTACTCCCCCTGGGACGGACAAAGCTTAGTACTACATAGGTACTCTAGAGTACATATTGTTTTAAGAGTGTGCGTTGAACTCGTTCGGATAGGCTTGGTGTTCTAGATAGTATATTTTGTTGGTTAGTTGTTCTTCGAGTTACTGTTGAATTGTTGGAACAATTGTCCAGGAAGATTAGGCCAAGATAGAAGAGCCACTTTAATGATAAAAATACACACAATATTAAAAATTTCACAAAACGTAAGACACAAAGTAGCGGAGACTCGTCGAATATAAGTTTCTTTGTTGTATAGTTCACACATCTCAGTTGTATATCAGATGAAAAAATCATTTCACATTTTATTTTTTACAATGTATTTTTAAATAACCCGCTGACTTAGACCTGACTTACATACAATACAGGTCTTTCCAGCCCTGTGGTAGTTTGATAAATACTAATAAATAGTAAGGTTTTATTGGCACGCATCTATGTAATACATAACATACTTTGTCCAATATGTGTACCCGGGATCTCCAAAAAGCTAACCCTCCTCCGAAATTCTGAATATTACCATGGAGTTATTAGTTGTGGTCTCGCTATTAATATAGGTCCCATCTTTGTGGAAAATGGGACCAATTTCTGATCGATTGTGAATCGGGCGTACATGTTTGATGAGTGATTAATGGGGCCCGTACATTGTATAAAAAGGGCCGAAGTTCATATGTTTGTGACCATAACCTGATTTTGGGGTTGAACCCTATTTTAGGACATTTTGGCACCTAATTGAAACTTACTTTTATATATCTACATAATAGCCACATACATACATCATACATATTATTTTCTATATCATTCTTGAATCACCAAAACCTCTAAATTCAGAAACAACAAAATATACCAAAATCTAACAATTTCAGAATGGTTTGAGGTTTTACTGCGATGAACTCATAAAACCCACATATAACCTATACATGTACATACATGGTATTTAATGAAACTAAATCCGCATTTTCGAGTCAGGATCGACTTTGGAACCTTGGTACCTCAGGTGTCAAACAAAACACTAACATAACTCATTTGGGCATTTATCTTGATAAGTATGACTTTAATGGAATATTCACTGAGCATATATGCGATAAGACTTGTAGCACGTTTATGATGCTCAACAACGCCGGCCTTTACCCGGTGGTATGACCCCAACAAGTTGCTCGTTGATATATTCGTCGGTGGTCATATCTAAAGGGCTGTACGGGTCTGAATTTCTCTGGAATTTGAACCAAAAAACACGTTGATCGCCTGGAACGAACACACAGCTTATGTTTAAAGTATTAACAGGGCCTTCGCCATCGTACACAAACGGTTATTGGATTAGTCGGAACCTCGTCTATGGTGTCACTTATCGAAAAACGTAAAATGTCATTCTTCGGTTCGTTGTGCAACTTAAAATCTTCTAAAACTGTGAAACAAGTATTTCTCACGCGCTTATATCAGTAAACCATTGGCGCTACATGCTCATCATCAAGTTACATATCTGACATCGTTGACACTCTTAACGAATATGACATGACGGAAGCTCTTGAGAACTACATAGAAAATTCAATATTCCCAAAGAAATCCACATGGAAATGTGCCAGAAACGAATCATGGTCAAGAGTTATTAGAGAATATTGGGACATGAGCGTAAATGAGGATAATCGACTTGCCAGTTCTCTGTCGTCCATCCAACGTTATGCATGTCCCGGCTATTGGAAAATTGTCGCATATACCAGCCCATAAAAAAAATCATATCTACTTATTTCACGCCTTATTTGTATCCTGGAAACAAATGAGGAAACCTGCGTATTATGTGACAACAAACATAGAGATCTTGTAAAACATGCCTTAATCGAATGTTCTTCCATTTGCGACGATCGAAATACCTTTGAATTCGAGCTACTAAACTTGTTTGATGTAGATATTTATATGCAGTATGACAAACTGGATGTAGAATCCAAAACGCGCGTTCTACTAACAGGTCTACATGAAAATATATATTGTTCGCCCGAAAAAGAAAATAAACTAATAGACTTTTTCGTGAACAAAGCTGCATTCCTCTGGAGAGCATATGTTGATCGACTGACGCCAAGTCCTGACTAGGTCTCTCAAATATTCATATAATCTCTTACATAGCATGCAGTTATAGCGTGTTCGTAATTGTTCATAACACATGTGTCTGTGTATTGTTGTACCAGTAGGTACATTTGTCTGTATGTACATCTGTCGTTTGTTTGTCTCGTATGCCTGCTTGTCTGACTGTCGTCTGTATGTCTAAGTACGATATGGCTATATACATGAGTGGTGCTCGGGGAATGGTCGGCTCCGAGTTGGTAAAACTGCAAAAAGGCATTGGCGTTTGTGGGTCTTCCAGAGAGAGATATCTCTGATTTGAGTCCAACTCCGGCTTGGTCGTCTCGGAGTATGCTATTCCTCTGTCTGTAAGTACGATATGGCTGTAGAATGGAATGTCTACTTTATGTAGTGCATGAGTGTGTATATGTGCATGTGTAGTTAGTTCATCATACATATTGAGACATGTGTTGTCGATATGTTTGTAATATTAAATTTCGTATACACTGTGTTATGTACCAAATTGTGTTTGTTCTCATAATATAAACATTTATATATGAATCTCCATATATGGAGGATAATAAAGATATATATATTCGGTTCAAACTAATTTGAGATGGCAACCAATACTGCCACCATACATTGATAAATATCATTTATCTGCTGTATATTATTTATAACTGAAAAGATTAATTATCATACAATAAACATGATATTTTTTTCAAATCCTTATAGTTTACAATACAATTTTAGTTTCCATAGGTTGCAGTAGTGTATTCACAATTAGCAACTTGACAAATTTATTTTGAAAATTTGTATGTATTACAGGAATGGGAAATCAAGAAAGGCTTCACCCCAAAGTATGTATATTTTCGTTGCCAAAACGTTACATTGTAGTTATGATAATGGGTGATTGTCTGAATTGTTATACAAATCGACAGTTAAGATTCAGCATTAGCCATGGAGGAAAGGCACCAACAATGGTATACAATTATATAAGGATTAACTGTCATGTGGACTGTTTTTATGGAGATGTAACCGCGAGGTGAGTAGTCATAACTTGTGTAAAACCCGAAGGGTTTTACATACAAGTTATGACCACTCACCTCGCGGTTACATCTCCATAAAAACAGTCCACATGACAGTTAATCCTTATATTTATTTACATTTAGCGAAAAAGCCACTTTTCTAAATGTATTTAAATCGAAAAGGGTATCGTGACAAAACCAGCCCAAAATATCACATAGCGCCCTTGGCAAAGTTAACAGGAACAACTAGGCTCTTTATATTGAAACATGATGATTTATTAAGTCAATCCTGCACGAGTCCAAATGCGCCCAAAATATTACGCGTTCTTCTTTCCGAAACCGATGACGCGTCGATGTAATTATGGGGCTGCAGTTACGACCTGTTGCGCGTTTACCGAGAAATAATTGCAACTAGTCACGTGGGCGCCGACCAATATGAATGTTGGATTTAGTGATAATTACACTTAGTATGTAAATATAAAGACATAACTCCACTCCGCATATAAACCATCTAGCCGTTCGTGTGTGACTAAAATGTCACCAAGTATAGTCTTATGTCTTATCCAGATTAATATCTTTAGTATTTATAATAACGCATTCTGTGTTATATTTTAATCGCGGACATTAGCCTGGGCAGTTCCGCCATGAACGTGGTTCTATGATAGACACTTCACTGACTTTGGGTCTGCGACCTGTTATTAATATTATGTTTAGTGTCACTTGCCACATTCCTTAGCAGAAAATAAACTATTGGCACAAAGGCACAATTCAATTGTCCGAATGTACCTTGTGAAAATCCAGATAGAAACAACCTAGCAAGGATAATTAGCATTGAATAATCACCGCATTTCAGGGCTTATTAAGTTTAAATGAAAGCTTTACATGAGGTTTTTAAACATGTTTCTGGACCATTCACCCCATATTGTTTTAATTTTATCCATTCCATTTCTGTATAAGAATGGGTTACAAAGTTTGTATGAGAAAACTGAGGCGCTACTAGTATTCCCTTATCGACATTGCTCACGACAATAAGCAATGGCGGTGGAAATATCGTGGCAACAACTTTAATTTCATTAATAACGTGCATGTGCATGTATTTGTAATGTGTGTGATCGTAGCGTTGACTATTAGCAACCACCCGCGTGGGTGTTTATACCTTAAGCGCAGGTAAATAGTGACGTCATATAATTGTTCTATATCGTCTATACCATGAGACAAAATAGCGTGTACGTTTTTTGGTGAAAATCACACGGGACTTCCGGTATGTTTGCGAAGGGAGATAACTGTACATATGGAGATATGGAAAGACTATTTACGTAAATTTATTCTTAATTCGAGATTGACTGTGTGTCATATTCTACAAATGACGTTCGGCTTCGTGGCAGTGACAATTCACATTAGTATTAATGTGTCAAGTGTGTGTGCGGTGCCAACTAAATTATTTATTCTTCAACCTGTGTCGTGAGAGCAGTGTGCTCCGAAGACAACGAGGATTTTACATTTCTAACTATTAGAAAATATGATGCAATAGAATTTTCTAAGTATACTTCCAAGATAATTGTTCTTATTTTTTAAAGTTTTTTTCCTCAAAATAAAAATCCAATGGATTGAAATTTTAAATTAATTCAAAACAGCCGTTGGCGACTATGTTTAAAAAAAAATTCGGTAAAGTGGTAAGCTCCATCTATACTCACACGATCCACAGCGACCATCGTTCACAATCAAGAGCTCTTATCTAAAGGTGATAACAATCATCCGTGTACATTTTCAAAACATTGTATCAATAAATGTTCGCTGCACGGTCTGCTATTGGATTGAAAAGTGAAATTCAAGATTGCCGATGGCGGTATATTTTTCAACGAAATTCCGAAATTAAAATGTTAATGATATTCTAGCTTAACTTGTAGACGGGACTAATGATACATTTTAAAGTTAATGGAACGAAACGTTATGCGGACATTTGTCATGTCTATTCAATTGTATATATCAACTCGAAGAGATATGTTATATTAGTCAAAGACTAACATCCCAAAATGGCGGTCAAGAATTCGGAACAAACGGTAAGCTCCCATCCAGAGGTCACCTCGAAAATACATATGAAGTTTGGTGACGATCGGATGAGAGATGTGACCTGTAGTATGTGGTAAATTATTTAGTTACCCAAAGAGTAAAACTCCAAGATGGCGGCCGGCAGCAATGTTTTTAAAAACATAATTCGGACATGATAGATCCCATATATTGGTCACCAGACTATCCATTTGATTTTGGTTACAATCGGATGAGGGATGTGATCTCTTTGATGTCAATGGATTCAGTCATGAAACGAGTAAAATACAAGATGGCTGCAGGCGGGCATGATTTCTGAAAAAAATCCGGAAAATAGTTGATTGTTCCCATCTAGTGGTTACCCAGAGGATCAATCTGAAGTTCGATGCCGATTGGATGAAGGATATGTTATGAACGATACCAATATATCTTGTCATTCAAACAGTACCAGATGGCTTCCAGCGTCCATGTTTTTCATTGACATTCGTTCAATTTCGATAGCTCCCATTCGGAGGTGATCCTGAAAATTGTACATTTACAAAACAATTCCCATATGAATGCGGGCTGTAAGGCGTAACGATCGATTTAAATTTGAAATGCAAGATGGCTGCTATCGGCAATGCTTTTTTTCTACGAATTTCGGAAAAATCGATGGCTTCCATATAGAGGTCACCTCGAATATCCATGAAGTCTGGTGGCGACGGGATGAGAGGTGTGACCTGTATGGTGTGCTGAAGGAAATTGCTGACGAAAAACGGATGAACGTACGACGGACGCCAATCCACAGCAATAGCACAAGCATGACTTTGCCAGGTTGAGCTAAACTGGGCGGACCATACCCATATTCAAACTTCTACAATTACCATAACTCCAGTACAATCAAGTAGACACTGCCCATATTTGTACTTGACATGTGCCAATAACCTGTAAGCCCACATACCAAATATACGGGAATTTTCTCTATGCAGATTTTGGGGTCTGTTCTCATCATTTGAACTTGCACTAGGGTCTGAAACGAAAAAGTTTTCAATTTATGTGTGCCACGAACATCATTTTGTATATAGTTTTAACTGAAGACAATGCTCAACAACATTTCGCACTGCTGAACTAGAGATTTTTCAGCTAAAAGTGCAGTCAACATGAATAGGAATTGTTGCCAGAATGATAATTTACCAGATATCCTGTGTGAATCCAGTTAATTTACCAGATATCCTGTGTGAATCCAGTTAGTTAGTGATTGGCATCCTCGTCATGGAATTACGGCAAGTTAGACGTTTTGTGCTCATTAATATCGCCTCAGTTCGTAACAGAATTTATTGCACGATCCTACCCTTATTCCATTCAATAAACCCATTCTATAAATTGTGATATTAAACGTTCGTTTAATAACAGGAAATAGTGCCAGGTGACCTTTGACTTTCGGTTTGTCGTCTGTTAATATTCCGTACGTTACGTCTCAAAATACTATGGATTCCAATACGTTTCCAACAAACTACCATGAATGAAGAGTTTGAAAAGTTATGTCATTAAATATACGCCATTAAATGCGCCAAAGAGTCTTTATTTATATGGGACTATTTCTTTACGCGGACAAACAAGGAATAGTTACGTGAAACGTCATCGCATGCCCTATAGAAGCCGATGTTAGTTTCGCGTCCCATTTTTTGATTTAAGTATGTTTTGTCGATGTTTTGGATCATGTAATAAATAGAATCTACAACTCGTCCCCAGTTTATAGCGGAAATTACAAAACTCGTCCAGTAAATTAGGTCTGGTCCTCGCCAAAGGATCGGTCCAGACCTAAGATACTGGACTCGTTTTGTAAATTCCGCTATAAACTGGGGACTCGTTGTAGATCCTATATATAAACACGAAAGTGTCAATGATACTGAAGTCCAACTGGTGGAGGGACTATTGTCAAATATTAAATTTAACAGGGTGCAAAGGAATGCGGAGCGTTGGTATGTCCATGCAACACTAAATGTTAATATATATATAGTAGTTTTGAATCCCATTTAGAGTTTATTCTAAGCAGGACTGTACATTTTGAAAACAACTTCGTCAGTTCTTATGGTTTGCATGGTGTACCGATGAATTCAATTGTGAAATGCAAGATGGCCACTGGCAGCCAGTTTTATAACATGATTCGGAAACTAGTGGTCACCGGAAGATCCAAATGCAGTCATGTATAGAGTAGAAACCAATACGACAACTTACGGCCATGTGTTCAACGAAATTCGACACCCAGATTATCAGTATGAAGTTTTGTGACAATCGTATGAGATATGTGGACTGTGGGGTGTGCCAAATGATTTAGTCATGCAAAGAGTAAAATGCAGGATGGCTGCTGGCGGCCATGTTTGCGTCGAAAATCGTTTACATTCGATAGCTCCTATGTAGTGGTCATCCTGAATTTCCCTGTGCATTTTCAAAATAATTCTCCAATAAAATTAATGCAGGTTGAAGGGTCTGCTGATGGATTAAAACTTGAAATTCAAGATGGCTGCCGGTGGCCATGTTTGTTTTACTGAAATTAAAGGCAAATTCGATGGCTCCTATCTAGAGGTCATCGTGAATATCGTAAAGTATAAATCCAAGATGACCGCTGCCGGCTATGTCTCAACACAATTCGGAGAAAAAAATGATAGCTATCATCTAGAGGTCGACAGGACACTTCAAATGAAGTTTTGTTGACGATCAAATTTGGGGTGTGGTTGGTGGTAGGGCGTGCCAACATTTAATCATGCGAATACTGAAATACGAGATGGCTGCTGGCTTTAAATTTTCAAAATAATTATCCAATGAATTCGGGGTGCAGGTGTGTTGATGGATTTAAATTTCATATCCAATATGGCTTCTGGTGGCCACGTTTTTAACGAATTTCGGAAACATCGAAGGCACCCATCTAGAAATAACCCCGACTATCCTAATGAAGTTTGGTGAGGTTTATACGACGTATGAGGCATGTATTGGTGTATCCAATTATTTGGTAACGTAAAGTCGTGGATATGTCCTCGGATACCATATTATGTAGAGTTTATTATGCGGAACTTTGTCAAAAAGTACTATAAGGTCTGTTTGCCAGAGTTGATTAATTTAAGTAGGTTTTGGTTGTTGTTAACAACTGGGTTTCGCATGAGTGTCAGTTTTCAATTTGGATAGGTATCGAATTGTGAGTATATTGAAAACATGTTAGTTAACCAACTTCAGGTTACATTGGTGAACTTTTCGTTTTTGTAATGTCTAGGACTCACCATTTCAGTTCTCAGGACACGTTTTTGCAAGAGCAATTGGAGCCCCCCCAACACAATAGTTTGATGGAAAATGGCAGGGTAAGGCAGACATATGATGATAACTCTTTTAAATAACAATCCGTATGAAATGCCAGGCGCGCGGCATGTAAGCTTTACGAAAAGCACCAGCAATCTTAGAAAACCACAAACACTCATCAACTAAACTAAATAAGGTTCAGCACCCGCAGTATATATGCGACAGATGAGTGTGTGCACAGCAGCGTATTCTCTTACGCTGTGACAAACCCCGGCTAGACCACTAAATGATCATCCAAACTCTATATTAATTATCTGATTGTCCGTCTGCAGTCTGTTTCATTAACTAATAACAAGTCATTGAAACACACACTGATACAATACATGTATACTTTGAAAATAGCAGAATACACAGCCACACACCGCTACCGCACTACCGTTATACGCCTTACATACACATATACATGGCGTATTAACATCCACCCCGCACCCATACTCATGCACCACACGTACTAGTATAATTATATGATCCTACTTTGCGTCATTGTAATATGCATCAAACAAATGTGTACTACCATAATGTATAGATCAGTCGCATACAAACGGATGGTGAACGACGGGCAGTGCAGGTTTTAGAGGGGAAGTGGGCATTGGAAGCATTACAAGCTCCTGTCGCAGAACATGTAATCCCGAATTAAAATGTATATATCTCAAAGGTGTATACTTGTATTGTAATAATTAGCATGTTATTTTCAATTACTTAGCTTTTCATTTATATATCGGTAGGTAAGTAATTCCATGGTCCCATTTACCCATTGATGAACACCATATAATAATACAGGAAATATATTTATCTTTCAAAATCATACAACTCAAAACACCAGAAGAGAATTAGATAAGTTGACGTTGGCATCGCATCCATTATTGAATGTCAAAAACACATATGAGTACCGATAGAAACGCTTATATCTTCAGTTCAATGTTTCCCTCGTAAGAAGTGGGACCCGCCCCATGCTATCGTGCTATAAACGAAACTTGTTGAATCAATATTGAAATTATGCGCCCCTTCTCGTTGAATGCTCTATGTTGGCCCAGTTTATAAGCATGCACATTTAAAATATATGTAATAGTCCGAATTTTATCTTTAATAGTGGATTTGGAAAAATATGACATGGCATTGGACATATCTGGTATCGGAGCTCAGACACCCCGAAACCACCCAGACCTTGTCTCGTGGAGCTTTTGCCTCCCTCGATCTAATATTGAATTATGCCGAGAAATTATGGCCGTCATTCAGGTATCTTTCGTTGGCAATGGCAACATACGCTTCCTGAACCTGGATATTGGCTACACGAACATCACTAACAAATTCATACGATATATATGTTACGTTGTATCCCTTATCACACTCAATGGAACGCTTCTATTATCGATGCAATATTGCATTTATTCCAATGTCCATTTAGTCAGCTGTGGTTTACATTTGCAAACTTATAATTTTAATGCAATGTATGGACGCAGATCATTCATCTAATGTAAATTCCACTGAATACCAACCTGTTTGTCGTATCAATGGTCGTGCCACACCATTATCCTGACGACAAGCCTCATTGTCAACTCTTCGTGATGTACTGCGAATATAACAGTAACAATACACATAATCAGCTGGAAATTATGAACAGAAACCTGGATCTCAATTAAGCATGTTAAAGATTGATTATCTCTTCAAATAATCATTTTGAAACAGTGTTTCCGCAATAATTCTGGAAACTCCAGTCAATAAAGTGTTAAATTTAAAAGACACAAAGCACCATCAGCATGAAAACTCTGCATACACTCTCAAATAAAGCAATTGATTTAGGTACCCCATGGAACCAAAAGCCGCGATAGTACCAGACAGTTTGGTACTATACGCCTTTAGAGCCTGTTTAGCGTTATAGAACCACATGAGTTGGTACTCCACAGAGTGCCAATCGTTGGCTCCATGCTGATTGGGTGATACCGCGGGTGTGTCAATATCGAGTGCCGTGTGCAAACGATTAAATTAAAGTGAAAAATGGCCGCCCGTCGACTCGCGGTCGTAGATCTGTCGGATTATTTCATTTAGAACTATGCAAGGGAGTCTTTGTGGTTTTGTACTTAATTGGATGTTTAAACGCGGCAGCATAATTTGGAATCTAACATGTCACATTGTTAAATTTGCCGGTATCAGGGCTGTTTTGTTCTCTGGAGTATCCAATTGCTGGATCTATGCGTAGTACCTAAATACTTCAGAGTACCTGTCTTGATATTATGGTAATTCAGATAATATATAGGGCGTATCATGAAAGCATATATTTCTTGGCACCTCATATCGTGAGCGTCATGGCTTCGGTGATATAAATGCGGGGTGGGTATTATATGCACAATGCACAATTTGTCAAATGTGTATGCACAATGACTGTTTCAATCCAATTAGATTAGTGGGGACCCTTAATTTGGCAGACACATGGGATGTCATGACAATATTTGTAAAATGTATATGCCCAATGACTGTTTTAATCCAATTAGTACAATGGGGACCTCTTAATTTGGCAGATATGGTAATGACTATATTTGCAGAATGTATGTGCACCAGTGATTGTTTTAATCCAATTAGAACAGTGGGACCTATAACTTTGCAGCAACATGTGATGTTAAGATAATTGTTCGCAAAATGTATATGCCCAATGAGTGTTTTAATCAAACTAGCAGAGTAGGGACCCCTTAATTTGCCAGACACATGGGATGTTATTACTATTTTACTCAAAATTTCAGAGTGGTGACTTCTAAATTTGGCAGAAACATGGGATGTTATGACGATATGTGCAAAATGTATATGCTCAGTGACTGTTTTAATCCAATTGGCACAGAGGAGAGCTCTTAATATGGCAGAAAGGTATGCAGCTTTTACGGACCCTGGCTCTTACGGACCCTGGCTCTTACGGACCCTGGCTTTTACGGACCACCGGCTGATACGGACCCTGGCTTATACGGACCCCGGCTCATACGGACCTCAATTAAAATATGCAATTTTCAAACTTATATTTATGAATTTAATATATAATTATTATTGTTTTTTTCACACATATATCTGTATTAATTGAGAATTTCGGTGATGTTCTGGCTTGAAAAAACATTTATTGAATCGTGTTAATTAATCTCTTCACCGTTGTATAAACACACGTGTCTGATCCCTTTATGTCATTGTATAAACAGACACACGGTGATAAATGGTCAGTGGATGGTGATCAGGATGAATCCACTGAGTTTGATTTGTTATGAAAAGATGTTTGTAAAACACAACTTGTTTCAACTGATTTATTAACCGTGTATAAACACTTGTGTGTGATCCCTTTATATCGTTTTATAAACAGACACGCGATGATGAATGGTCAGTGATTGGTGATTAGGACGAATCCACTGAGTTTGATTTGTTTTGAAAACATGTTAGTAAAAACGCAACTGGTATATATTCAACTATGTTGTCCATTTTTGTTATCATCATATTTTTGTTATCTCAGTATGTATGTTGTCAGTATTTTAATTTATTTAAATAAACATAAAAAATAAAATTGTATATTTTAATTGAGGTCCGTATGAGCCAGGGTCCGTATAAGCCGAGGGTCCGTATAAGCCAGGGTCCGTATCAGCCGGAGGTCCGTATGAGCCAGGGTCCGTATGAGCCAGGGTCCGTAAGAGCCAGGGTCCGTATCAGCCGGCATTCGGCAGAAACATGGTATATTATAACAATATGTGCGAAATGTATATACCCGGTGACTGTTTTAATCCAACTATAAGAGTGGGGAACCCTAATTTGGCCGACTTATCGCATGTTATCATAAATTGTGCAGAATTTATATCCCCAGTGACTGTTTTAATCCAATTAGCAAAAGGGGCACCCTTACATTTGGCAGAAACATGGGATGTTGTGACAATTTTTTGCAAAATGTATATGCCCGGTGACTGTTTTAATCCAATTAGCAGAGTTTGGACCCCTAAATTTGGCAGAAACATGAGATGTTATGACAATATGTGCAGAATGTATATGTCCTGTGACTGTTTTAATCCAACTACCTGTGGGGACCACTTAATTTGGCAGAAACATGGGGTGATGTGACAATATTTGCAAAATGTATATGCCTAATGACTGTTTTAATTTAATTAGCAGAGTGGGGACCGCTAAATTTGGCAGACACATAGGATGTTATGACAATGTGTGCAGAATGTATATGCCCATTGACTGTTTTACTCCAATCGGCACAGAGGGAGGCCATTAATTTTTGCGAAATCATGACATGTTTTCACAATATTTCCATAACTTATATGCCCAGTGACTGTTTTAATCCAATTAGAACAATGGGGACTCCTTAATTTGGTAGACACATGGGATGTTATGACAATATTTGAAAAATATATATGCCAAGTGACCGTTGCAATCCAATTAGCAGAGTGGGCACTCCTTAATTTTGCAGAAACATGGCATGTTTTGACAATAATTTCAAATTTGATATGCCCAATGAATTTGTTATCCAGTTAGAATAGTGGGACCCTTTAATTTGGCAGAAAAATGGGGTGTTATGACAATATTTGAAAAATATATATGCCAAGTGACCGTTGCAATCCAATTAGCAGAGTGGGCACTCCTTAATTTTGCAGAAACATGGCATGTTTTGACAATAATTGCAAATTTGATATGCCCAATGAATTTTTTATCCAGTTAGAATAGTGGACCCCTTAATTTGGCAGAAACATGGGGTATTATGAAAATATTTCCAAAATGTATATGACCAGTGACTGGCTTAATCCAATTAGCAGAGTGGTAATCTCTAAATTTGCAGAAAAATGGAATATTATGATATTATTTGCAAAGTGTATATGCCCAGTGACTGTGTTAATCCAGTAGCGGAGTGGTGACTTCTAAATTTGGCAGACACATGGGATGGTATGACAATATGTGCAGAATATATAATCCCAGTGACCGTTTAATCCAATCACCCACAGGGAATCCCTTAATTTGGCAGAAACTTACATGTTATCACAATAATTGCATAATTGATATGCCCAGCAACTGTTTTAATCAAATTAACACAGAGGGGAGCCCTTAATTTGGCAGAAACATGACATGTTATCACAATATTTGCATAATGGATATGCCCAGTGACTGTTTTAATCCAATTAGAACAGTGGGACCCTTTAATTTGGCAGAAACATGGCATGTTATGACAATATTTGCAAAATTTATATGTCCAGTGTCTGTTCAAATCCAGTTAGAACAGTGGGGACCCCATAATTAGGCAGAAAGATGTGGTGTTATGACAATATTTTCCAAATAGATATGCCAAGTGACTGTTTTAATCCAATTAGCACAGTGGGGACTTCTAAATTTGGCAGACGCATGGGATGTTATAACAATATATGCAGAATGTATATGCCCAGTGAATGTTTTAATCAAATTAGCAGAGTGGTGACCTCTAAATTTGGCAGAAACATATAGAGAATATCCGCATAGTGTAGCTGAATAAATAATTTATTTTTGCGAGTATGTGGGTGTCTATGCGGATGATGTGTATCCACCGAACGAATTTAAAAATATTTTATTTTAAAAAAAATCATCGCAAAATCCTCTCTCCGTATAGGGAATCAATGACCTACTTAGCGACTTTATCTGTATAGTAGAGACTATTTAATTATGCAACATGTTTGTATTCATGCGCAGTCGTAGGACAAACTAGTTCCATTTACTATTGTGTCTGAACTCTTTGGTGTACTGTGAAGTAAGCAATTTCCAAATCTAGTTTCCACTAAACAATAACACAATACTGTACCAAAAGTTTTAATTATGGTGGACTTAAAACTAAACACGTGAATCGGGGAAAGGCGGTCTTTTCGAACTTACGAAGAGTACGGCAGCACTCGGTTCAATAAGTACACTGCCATCCATTTCGAGATAGGGGCGCATGCAATATTGTTGACTAATTTCACTAAAGATACTCCGTCAACGATATTCTAGTGATTATAATTTTAATCTCATGCGATAACAATATCGTCATATGTTATTGATTTATCTTCCGTTTCAGTATATAATCAAATTTAAAACAGTAAACTTCAACAATAAAGTCAACTTCCCTTCAAGGATATGACCTCGTTCAGAGTTAGGAATTTCGAACATGATATCATGTTCACCTCGGATTTTGAGGATTAATATACATGTTTCGAATAGTAATTTTGTTAGCATGCAATATGCTTAGGGGCATCGATAGCATGTTCTGTGACATAGACAGGTTTGTACTAAAAAATTTAGTGTTTATGGACATCGAATTGAGAACTGAATTTGATGATGCCGATTTTCGAGGGCCAGTTAGAGTGTCCTTATTTTCAGCCTCCGGTAAACACACAGCAGTGCTAGTCGTTGATGTATTTGCATCACAAGTTTTATCTGACTGGAGAGATGATGTGGAATTTCTCAGTATAAGTGTTCTTTTTGTTGGTCTGATATATATGAGTAATCGTTTATTGATGCCAGATTGTTGTGGCCACTGACGTGAGCTATATATGTAGGTGCAACGTTATTTTTCCGCAGTTTTGACACCAAAAATGTCCGGGCACTTGTGTTAGTCTTTTCCCGTTATCAATGTTTGCATTAAGTGTCATCCTGTCCATAATTTCTGATAATTTCCGTTCACCAACACGTTGCTTTTGAACCACATGTCGGCAGCTTTTGTGACGGGAACTGTTCTTTTCGCAACATAAAATGGGTCACTATCATTATTATAATTAGCTGGCCTCTTTGATGCCATGGCCTACTTTCTGACATGTGACAAATAGTTAGAGAATATTTAACGACACACAAAGTGTTTCGATACTTTTACAAATAATATTCAGGCTCAAAGTAAATCAAAGCTATATTTCCCCGAAAATGGGCTTTCTTTTGCCACAGCAATGCTGATAAGAACAATAAATTAGTCTTTTCTTTCAAAATGTTTTTAGAATTCACTTTCAGCTATATTATTTGATTATATGTAGTATTTAATGTTTGCATAAATAAAGTTCTTAACACTATGTGTATTTTAAAATATTTTATAGTCTGAATTTACCAACAACAATAACATTAGACAATTTAACCATATTGCAACTGTATTGTAAATATTGTACTTATTATATTTGTTCGACAGCAATCGGGCAAAATACACAAAGCTCTCTTTATTGACGTTTCGTACTGTGGCTGAAAAAAAAAGTTGTTATATTGTTAAGCAAACCAGTATATCTATTGACGTTCTCGGGAAATAAGAGCGGAAAAAAAAAAAATTTGAAACTGAAATTGTATAAATATTGTATACATATCTGCCGCTCGGGTACCGGGTAATTGATTTATGTTGTGTGTCGTCCAGTCACTGTTATGCTGCCTGAAAAATCTGGTTTTCAATAAACTATTATTTTATTTTTAAGGCATTTCGAAGTGTCAGACACATGTTATCGAATTCATAATTCATGTTACATTTTGCGTTGTATCTCTCGCATTCATACCTAAATTGAAGATCACAAAGGAACGATCGAAGTGATAGTTGTGAGGGCGTGAATTTTGTTCTGTACATAAATTGCTAGTAGGAACAGATTGCTTTTTAAATTTTTGTATTCATGATCTATACCGATAATTATATTCCTTTTTTGTTAGACAAATGGGAAATTGGTTGTTTCTTGTCCATTTTCAATTTCTTTCATAAAGGTTTGAACGTGGTGACAATCCCAGAAAATGTGAGAAATGGTTTCCTGTAAGTTTTGACAACGATTGCAAAGATCGTCGACTTGAAGGTTAGCCACCTTCAGAAATGTATTGGAACTAATAATTCGTGTGTTTATTCTAAATTGGAGCCACTGTAATTTCGTATTGGTCGTCTTTTTAAAGGGCATCCTCAAATATTCTTCCCAATTTTCTATTTTCTCGCATATTTCAGATTCCCATTTCTGACATGCACTCGGCATAGTTTTCTCGTTTGATAGAATTTTATAAAATTATACATAGTATCTGAGTGAGATTGTTGGGTATACATTGGTGGGGTCTATGGATTAAGGGTTGATTAAGAGAACTTTCCAATAACAGCTTTAAGCTGTTGATTGTTATGAAATCAACGTGTATGTTGAAAGTTGCATAAAGTGTGCGTGTGGTATGGAATGTATTATCTTATTGGAATAGATCACTTATAAAATATATTCCGGCATCTCTCCACGATTTAGAGTTGATCGACGATATAATTTGCGTGATAAGTGAGAAAGAGTGGATCTTTTAAGAATGGATTGGCATTGCATAGTGAAGCCCATTACGATTGTTTGCAAACCAAGCGTCGAATTCAGGTAATTTTTCATGCGCTATCAAAGTTTTCAACATTTAGCATCTTCAAACGGTATCAAACCTTCATGCATATGTTCGGCACATAATTGTTTTCTTTTTATTATATCGCGTTTGGAATTCCAAATGAAATTATATAGAGTGGTATTTATGTTATTCAAAAAAGCTGTATCTGGACTTGGGAGAGTTATAAATAGGTGTGTCAATTTGGTAAGATAAGGGAACTGACAACTGTTATTCTACCTAAAGGGGTGATCTTTTCTATATCTTCGAGTTTATAATTATAGTTTATATTCATGTTTGTTAAATTAGTGTCGAAATTTATCCCTTGAAAAATTTAAAGTGTTTACAGTAGACAGGTTTAACTCCTTAAGAACTAGACTTATTTTAGTATGTGACCCTATCCCTATCCAGACTGCTTGACACTTTTCGGGCTTTATGCGCAGACCCGATACCCGAGCAAATTCGTCTAGTGTTAAGTATGATTCGCGTAGACGATTTTCAGAACCATCGAGAATGAGCGTCGTGTCGTTCACAGATTGTATTATTTTATACTCTGAACCACCGAGGAAAATCCCTTTAATTGTATTGTTTTAGCGTATCAACAGCGCCATAACTTCGGCACCGAGAAGAAAGATATACGGAGATATTGGGTCACCCTGGCCGCAGCCTCTACCTGGCATGAAGATCTGATAAATATGCCCATTAATCGGAATACATGTAGATTAGCTGGCATTCTCATATAAAATTGATAGCCATTTCTTTACAGACTAACCCAAATTAAAAAGGTCAAGACATTTTCTTATAAATGACCAGGAAACTGTGTCAAATGCTTTTTTCAAAATAGATAAGAAGTAGTAGGCCTGATTTATTTTTATTGTTTTGTCCCGTAAATTATGTCGTATACTAGGGGGTTTGCCCATCCACCCCATAATCAGAATAACTAATAACTAATATAATTTTGGTACACATGGCACTATTTCATTATTTTGAACGATAATGACTATACAATGGGTTTAGTGCATCGAATATGTGGTTGATCATTCAATAAAACACGATATCGGATTAGATTTAACCCGATATCGGATTAGATTTAACCCGATATCGGTTTAGATTTAGCCAGATATCGGTTTCGATTTAGCCCGATATCGTGGTGAACTTATCCAACACTATATGTCCGGCTAATGTAACAAGTGGGATTCAAACCCAACATTCGTGTTTAATTTAACGTAAAATACAATTCAAGCTATAAGTGGGAGTTGGTTATATACTCACCACAGTTTCCCACAGTCTTGAAAAAATTCTCTTATTGCAGAAATCCCGTTTGTCTGAAAAAATACTCTTGAATAATTATTTTAGAATCGAATTTTTCGTCCAGTTAAAATTGTAAAACCGAAAACTTGTTGATTAGCCCTTTCTGTTTCGAATGGATTATTCCATTCCAGTCAGTTATAAAAGTGTACAAAGAAATGGTTTAGTATTCGACTGGATGGTTGCTTGTGTTGTGTTTATCTAATCCAAGTAATTTGAGAAAAAAATATTTGATGCCAAATAATGTCCTAAATAAATGTTCCCCGTATGATAGGGAACTTACTTCCAATAACCACCACTCGTGTCATACATCCATCCAAGTAGGGAGCATGTTCGGTTCTATTTGCACAACCGCATACAAAGGTTTGATGCCCAGATTTGTTACACCCCAGAAGTTATATTTTGTAAGTTCCGCATGCCTGATGTTATGGGACCAGAGACCCCACACACGCCCCAACAGTGACTTATATTTGCAATTTCGAGTACGAAGCTGATTTTTTGGCTAATAGTGCTCCAGCAATTACTTCCTAAAACAACAGTACACAATTTCTGAAACGAAATTTACTGGCGTTTTCATTTCAAAATGTTTTTGTTTTAAGTATCCCCAAAACCCCCCCAAAAGATTGCTTATGTTTGCACTTTCTAGTTCAAAGCTTATCTTATATTAGTAGTACTCTAGTCATGACTGATCAATAATACACAATTTCTGAAAAGAAATTCTTTGATGTTTTCATTTCAAAAGAAGTTTTTTTATTAAATACCCCAAATACCAGAATATTTACTTTTATTTGCACATAAAATACAAAGCTTACAAAAGTCATCCCGCCGATTGGTCAAAGAAAACCTGAGATCTAACATGGTCCCCAAATGCAGTATTTGCACTCAAGTAGATACCCTTTCTTATGACGTTTGTCGAAATGACGTCATGTGACGTCGAACGCAAACCCAAACTTGCGTTGCAATTGTATTGACCAAATTTCCATGCGCTCTACCAAATCGTTGTTGAAAATAGGTGCTATAATTTAATTGTCAGATCAGGTTGATTGTGAATATAATTAATGCATGTTACTTTTGTCGTGAAAGTGCATGCGGTGTAGAGGGATTGTATCTTTGTTATGAAAGTTGTGCATTGTGTGTGGAAGGAGTACATATACGGAAAAAGGCATATTGATCATTAACGTTTTATACAATATAAAAAGTGCGCGAAGTGCGCAAATTGGCCGCAGTGCAAGGGCCTGTGGTCCTAGGCCTATATACACTGCTGAATAAAAGCTCCCGAAGGGAGCCTGTTGACGATCATAATGCATGTGCACGAAGCGCACAGAGGGGCTGCAGACCACTCTGTCGCCGAATAAAGTCTCTGTTTCAGTCACTGTAATATATATAATAATAATAAAGTAATATAGTTGATTTTGTAGCATTCCATATGTGCATGCATATATGTGGGTGGTAGTAGAAACTACAGTTTGTCAGTGAACAAAAATGTTCCCGAGCCATAGGCTCACAGCACACAAAGGGGCCGCTGGCCCCTCCACCGCTGAATAAATGCTCCCAAATAGAGTCTGTTTCAGTTAGTAAATACAGTAATAAAGTAACATGTTGATTTTGTTGCATTCCAAATGTGCATGTATATATATATGGGGTAGGGTGGGGGTACAAAATACAGTTTTAGTTCAATAAAGTGTTCCCACGCACCTCAGGTGAAAGAGAAGTATGACCAATCCATTGCTAGCATAGAAATGATATCTAATGTGCTCATAAACGCGGAGACCAGTAAGTAACAAAGAACATTTACGTATTCCCGTCATTTTGTGATTGGCAACCCCCTAGTATGAATATATAATGAAGACGAAAATAACAGTTTGATGAAGTTTATTGAAATTTAATCATCGTCTGAATCGTCAACCTTTAGATTTATTTCCAAGAGTTTCTTGAATTTTCTCATCGCTTCATCCGCAGCCCATTCATTATGTGAAGGAATAAGACTGTTCTCTGTATAAATTTTATTCACATCTAACATCATGTGGTAAGCAGCAAGGTGTGGGTAACAATACATAATGGTGAATCAATCTTGGATGCCATGGAAAGAAGGCGTCGCTTATTAATTAGCGACCCGATGTTGGCATCTGCCAAATATGTATGAAGAGCCAAAACTAATTGAAGAGTAGATTAATGTAGGGTTTATATATACGCTAATGACCTTCTGGGTCATTAGCAATATATCTTGTATATGTGACCGACGTTTGACGGAGGCCTGACCTGATGTCTGTTGCATCAGACTTTCTCTTTGTGTTAATGTTCGCATTCATAGGTCGTGGCCTCTCCAAGTCATGACCTTTGGAATTTAGTTGGGGTCACTATACTTCAATTATATTCCCTGTCTTCCCATCGATAAGTTTAGATATATATATTTGATATGTACTATCACGTCCCTTGAATAAGCTCAAGGATAGGGGTGCGTTATTCTACATATGGTCCCCCTTATTTTCAGATTTTGACAACTGGTGTTAAAATCTAGGGTTGAATACTTCGGTATGCTAGGACAATGAGTTGAGTTAATTCAAGGGTTGCTTGTGCAAATAAGTTACGACATGTGGTTGTCAGCATAAATGGTATAAACTGAATATGTATATCTATGTACATGTTGGAGCCATTTGCATTATGAATGAATGAGTATGGTTATCCGCTACTTGAAAGAGAGTTGGCATGATGAGGTAACATGTGTGATAATATAAAAAGGTATCAATATAAATGACATTGGAATACATGTAATGCAATCATAATTATGTTGAACAATAAGTGGGTGAACGATACTTCGTTCAAAAGTTCATGGATGTGCTCGATTGATTTGGCGCGTGCTAATGTCCACTTCCGGCTCCATTGTCACGAGGTTTGGGTGATGTGACTTTAGTCGTTTCATCGGGATTGCTGCTGGAGATACATCGTCTTGGTAAGGTCTTTTCCTTGATTGTGACCATTCTCTTGTCGTGACGTCGAGCATTTTGTAGGTGTCTGGCTTGAGGACAAACTGTTTCATTATTGCGATCAGATGTGCGTTTGCAAAGCTTGTATTTAGGATGCATTCGGTTGTAATGCATTGGAAATGGAGTTGGGTGATAATGATTAAAATTATGATGATAATAAAAATGATCGGGAGAACTGTTATATAATTGAAATTAGTCGGGTAGGAATCAATTGATTGTGATAGTGTTTGAAAATTGAGGGAGGGATATCGATTTGTTGTGTATAAAAATATTCGGAGTCGTGCGATTGCTTAAAACATGGGGTTCCATTGCGCGATTTTGGTGATATTGATTTGAGGTTGGGTTAAGAATGACTCTGTTTTGACATGATGTGTCGTATGATTTATGCTGGAGTACGATATTGACAGGATACTTGGGTTTGAAGCTATACATCGCGGTGTATGGTTAAAATATCGATTGATTCGATCATAGTTGATTGAAATATCGATTGATTCGGTCATCATTGATGCTTGGCATTGCTACATCACAATTAAAGTTATATATTGAGATATATCCGCTTGTCCCTTGATGTAGGCCATAACCTCGGCCATAACCCCGCCATGTAACAATTGTATTTGTCGATGTAGCGTGGGGCCATTTTGACACTTGAGATTAAGATATTTTACAAGCGGTATATAATTGTGGTTATTTGAATGACTTGAACCGGTAAAGCTATATTTGGGAGTATAATGAATCATGATATATTTCATAAGAAGAGAAGTTACCCGTAATGTTCAGATGCGTTTCCTGGACTCTATACTAGTTCATTTGATCTATGTGGAATCAAAGTTGATCAGACATTGACTGCACTTCTGTATGGGATCCATACCCGACCAGACTAGCGATAATTTTAGCTATGAATCGTCGCGTTTGCATTGGATTGAACACGGGGTGGTAACTCACAGGAATAAGTATATGATATAAAATTATGGGTTCATCGTTGGGGTTATTAACACGGTTCATTATGACGTAATTGCCTATTCGGTGTATCTGATAATTATTCCGAAGATTGGGCGTGAATAATTTATTTAGTATGTGTGTCCTTCGTGACACATACTACTCGCTGAGTGCTAATGATGCAAACGGTCTGACAAATTATGAACCTGGCCTCTAAACTTGTATGACTGGAAAGGCTTTATGTTTCTTGATTAGATTTAGCATTTAAATTAATGTGTGCGATTCGCCTGCAATTTGAAGAGGCCGAAGTTATTCACGTCTCCCGAATTGTTGATTGAGGCGAGAATAAAGCGGGTTCGTCGCCGGGTGATAACTTCCTGGAGATACAATAGTGCTGTGAGGGGACCATGTGCATGATATATACCGGGTCATGGTTTGGCACTAAATTTCCGTATTATTGGCCCACCCTTTGTGCTGTTCGGAGCGGCTTCTTTGATTATTTAAGACTCAATTTTGTGCATCTGGGCGGGTTGGTGAAAAGACGTCTATGCGTGTCACCTACCAAAGTTTATACATATGTTAACTGTTTTCGTTTCGTGCTATTGGATATAGTGTTGGTTGTTTGAGGTTAGTTGCTTTTATGATGATGTATGTTGTCTAATTATGATAGGTTGTTTAAATATTTAATTTTCCTATATCGACATACTCTGTTCTTCTGTGCTATTTCTGTCGGTTTGAGTGGTTATATCGAAAGGAACATAATTTTCGGTTGACATGTTATATGTATCGCAATTGGACTTGCTTTTACGCTTGTTTTGTTGTACTAATTGTTGGGTTGACATACATCACTCCCATTATCTGATACGAGGCAAGCGGGGTAACCAAATATGGTGAAATACTGAGTCATAAGTCTTTCAGCGACAACTTCCGCATGCTTTGTGTGGAGCGCATAGGCCATTTTGTGTAAACTGAATAAATCTATGACGGTAAGAATGTATGAATTTCCACTAGCTGTAGGTGGGTTAAATTTGCCCATTAATTCTATCGCGATCATTTCCCCTGGTCGATTCGGAATATCCGTCATTTGATTCGGGATGCGGGTAGTGCTTTGATTTCTTTGTTTACAAATGTGGCAATTGTTAGTGAAACTGACTATCATTGGGAACATTCGTGGCCAATAATATCGCAAACGTATGGTATGGTACATTCGTTGGGAGCCATAATGACCGATAATATGATATTCAGAAATTATCTGCTTAGTCAGCTTTTCTGGGACATAAATGCGTTCCGTTGCTTGCTCATTAAAGACAGACATATAGTATAGAATTCCATCTTTCAATATATATTGCTTTGTTATCTTTTCGGGTGGTTTATCGGATTTTAATTTCCGAATTATGTCTGAAATAATGTGGTCCCCTTTTCTTCATTTCTTCGATATTGGTGGGTACATTTAGTTGTTCATTTTCGGAAATTAGTATAGTGTCGGACAACGTGTGCGCTTTTTGTTTACCTATTGTCTTGACATAATTTTTAATTTTCTGTGAATCTAATATGTTTAGTGATCCGTCGTTGATCGTTATGTCATATGGCGTTTTCTCTTCACTTTCAATTGAACATTCTGACATACTCTGTTGGTTTGTCAGTTCCACTCGAGAACAAAAGTCAGATGCGATATTATCAGACCCTTGTATATAAGTCATTTTTGGATTGTATGCGGAAATTTCAATAAACCATTTTTGAATACGTTTATTAGCCATCTGAGTATTTTGAAACATAGAAACTAGGGGTAAGTGATCTGTTCGTATTTCTACGTCTGATCCCTCCAGATAGAAATTGAGTTTCTTTAGACATACATATATGGCGAGTGCTTCGCGCTATGTGGTACTGTAATTTCGTTGAGAGTGATTCAACTTTTTGCTGACAAAGCAAATTGAAATTCCGGTGTTTTGTTGTCAGTTTCTAGTTTGTTTTCTGGGTATGGCTGGACTAATGATCCCCCCACTGAATGCATTGATGCATCGCAATATAAGATCATTTTCGTGTTCCTATCGGGGTAGGCCAGGGTCGTACTTTAAGCAGATTTTGTTTTAATGTTTCAAAAGCATTTTGACATTCTTCGGACCATGCAAATTTTGCGTAACGAGCAGTTAGTTTAATTAATGATGCAGCAGTGTCCGAGAAATCTTTGCAGTAATTCCGATAAAAATTGAAAATCCCTAATACTCTACAGACTTCTTTAACTGATGTTGGGGCCGGCACATCTTGTATGGCTTTAACTTTGGCGGGATCTGGGCGCCTGCCATTTTGTGATACGATATGCCCTAAAACTTTTACTTCTTTCATATAAAATTGGGACTTTGTTAATCGTGCTACTAATTCATACTCTCTGAGTCGCTCAAATAATATTTTGAGTTGCTGTTTATGGAGGACCTCGTCGACGAAGCTATCAACAAAATTTAACCCTTCCAATACTTTATGGATTAATGTCAAAAAAGTCACGCTCGTGTTGCAATAGCCAAATGGGGCTCTTGTGAAAGAAAACAATCCGAACTCTGTGTTCATAGTTAACTTTTCTTGATGTTCTTTGAGAACACCGATAACATGATAAGCTTGGCTAATGTCGATTGTAGAAAAAACTTTGGATTTTTGGAGGCGGCTGGAAACTTCGGTAAGGTGAGATACCATCGTAATGGGACGGTGATTTTATTTAGACTTCTCAGGTCTACACATAGTCTATAATTTTAATTACCATTAGAATCTATTGATTTCTTAATCAGAATCGTCGGAAAAGCCCACTTTGCGTTTGTAGTTTTCTTTATAATACCAGCATCCAATAATTTGGTTTTTCCATGTGTTCGCGTCTATGTAAGGGAGTGGGATTCGCATGACAAAAGATAGGTTCTGCATCTGGTTTGGTGTCAAGACGCATGACTATTTTATCGCAATATCCTACCTTATTTGGATCATTTGTAAATACATCTTCATATTGGGAGACCAATTCAAGTAGTTCAATTTTGTGGTGGTCGGGGGCACATATATCGTCCAATTTGAAAGGTTTCTGGCCAGCCTTAGATAGGTTCTTTGTTTGATTTTCTATACTAAATACTTCTTGAGAATCATTCATTTTATTTGTGGTGGGTACCTTAGCCTTTGTTTGACAGATCTGGTCTGAACTTAGGCCATGTGTTTTTGCAACTATATTACCTTTACATATAGACATATATGAGTCTGAATTATTCATGATCATGATCGGTATATCTCGTTTTGATGCGGAAACTACCCCATCCATAATGGATACGTTCGGTTCGTCCTTAAATATGCCGATATCGGCCTGGCTTACTCCAAGATATGGTGTCTCAAACATGTCTGGTGTACCGATTATTTTTGTGTTTACCAATGCACATGAATGGGGTGATAATTTGATATCTTGCCGCGAACGTAGAAATGATGCTATATGTAAATCCTGTAACATGGGAAATGTTTTGCTGCCTATTCTAAATACATTCAAATCGAAATGGAGTCTTACACGTTTGTCTGTTAATAAATCGCGACCAAAAATCGCCGATTTTGCTAGGTTGGGTAATATAAAGAATTTATGTACTAATGACATTGATCCAATTTTGAAAGGAAAATGTATAATGCCGTATACTTGCATGTTTTGACCTGTTGCCGAGGTCAAAATTATCTTTTCTTTTAATAACGGTGGCTTATTTGGAAGGGAGCGATATACGTCATATTTTAAGCAACTTGTACTTGCACCAGAGTCAAGTAATGCCCTTATGCGTTGGTTACCAATTTTAATAATTATTGAACAAGGCGTTTGCTGTTGCAGTCCCTGTGCGATCTCTGCATGGTACTTGAGTTTAGGTAATGTATGCAATTGCATCTGTTCAGACTGGTTATTTATACTTTGACAGTTTTTACTTGGCTCATTATTATTACTTTGGTAAACCGTTGCAATTCGATTAGCTTGTCGTTGGTTTCGATTTTTAGTGTTTGCTTCGCTATTAATGTCCCTTTGTTTGGGAACGGTCTTATGTAATCGTTTATTCATATCTGTTCTAACCTGACCAGCGGAATTTCTATTTATTATTGGGGAATGCTCATGTTTGTTAATGCTCGTATCAACATGATAAGATGTATTAGGTTTCGATTTATTTTCCTGGTCTGAACGAGGTCTCTGTTCTTTTGTAGTAACACGTGCTAGTCTGGTGGTTAGGGTACCAGTGACTGGTTTACTTGCATAACTATTTTGCTTTTGGTAATTAGGTGCAAATCTCTTTATGGTAATATTTTTGGGGAGTGTTTTGAAGAAGGTTTTAGTTTGATATATCGCGCTCTGACATGATGTATTATGATGATGATTATGATTTTTAGAATGTCCTTGCGGCTTCTTCAAAGACATTCTTACATGTTTAAATATTGTTTGTTATTGGCGATGTGTCTTCGGCAATTTCATATATCGTGGTTGTTCATCTTACATAGTGTGCAAAACTGGCGTTTCATTTTATTTTAGAAGTTTGGCCGGTTTGAGTTGTAGTCTATATTGTTTACTCGATCCTGGCGGATGTAATTGCTTTGTTTATTAAAGTTAGTATTCTGAAAATTGGATGGCATTCTGAATGGGGGATTTGGGTGATGATTTGCGCGGTGCACTGGTTTGTTAGTTGCAGAGCTATTAGAGATATTATTGCGCAGTCTCCATAGTATGGGACAGCGCCTAAAATGATTAACTTCCATGGGTTGTGGGAAAGAGTCGTGAATTTGGTGTTGTTCATTTGACCTAGATGTTCTATCACCATAGCGAAGTTTGAATCTCTGTTTAATGTTCATTTCTTTCATTGCGATTTCTGTAGCACGGTCGAGAGACGTTGGGTCATCTTTAATTAAGGTAAATTTTATGTGGTCATCGCGTATGCCATCCGCAAAAAATGTTACCAGTTGTGTTTGTACCGAGCGTGTATTTATTTCATCAATAAAGGCAGTGTTTACGAGTGAGCTAATTCTCTCTGCACACATAGGTATTGTTTCCTCGTGTGTTTGTTTTAATGTCCGCAACATGGCCAAAGCCTGTGGTGCATCACTAATTGCGCTGAAACGAGATCGCAACTGCGCTTTCAAATCAGGCCATGTAACCATTAGTGTGCCGTTAACCGTCTTCTCATTGATGTATCACTGCACGAATTCGGAAACAGATTAACGACTTGTCCGGGCCGCTATTTTAATTATTGTTTCATCCTCTGAACCAAGTGCCGAAGAATATTTCTCTATTTCGTGCGTCCAATTGGAAAATTCTGATGGCTTACCATCAAATGATCTAACCATTGCGTTCATACCTATAATAACATATACTGTGGCCTGTGAATGGGTGGCGGCGGAAGTCTCACGCATTGTCATGTTAAATTGACCTATTTCTCGCGTTAATTGAGAGATGAGGGTATTATGGGTGTCCTGCGCGCTCGGAATTTGAAAGGATAGATTTGTATATTTATGTTGTGCATGTTTGAATTACTGGCAACGTGTAGGTGGCATTCTCGTTCCATATTGAAAGTTCGACTAAATAAACTATCTTTATTAGAATATTCCACGGATTCGGGTGGCGGTGGTTCCATGAAGGTTAATTAAATTTGTTTATAGAGGGTAGAAGCGATATTCCAAAAATGAAGCAACAGAATGTGGTTGGTGGGGGAAGGGTGGTATCGGTTGGTCGGTTGATGGCAAAAATGTAGTTATCTGTTCAGTTGTTTGGTTTTAAAATTGTTTGGGGACAAGGGCCATACCACGCGAAAAATTTAGGGTGCAAGTGGGTGTTAATTATCAACCCTCTAACAAGGTGTGAAAACGCACATCTGGCAAAAATGAAAAAGTTTGACTCACCAAATCCTATGAATAAACTGACTGTCACAACTGTCGAGTTATAATTGTCTATTTTGTTCTTGTCTTTGATCATGTCGTCTTTTCTTCTTCTTTTTCGTCGTATGTTATCTTCTGGTCTTCAATAAGCAATTTTTATAATGTTTTCTTCTTTTGGCTGCGATCTTCGTAAGCAATTTATAAATGTTTGTCTTTGTTTTGGCTGTGATCTTCTGTAAGCAATTTATAAATGTTTCTCTTTGTTTTGGCTGCAATCTTCTGTAAGCAATTTATAAATGTTTCTGTTCTTTGTTTGGCTGTATGTGATCTTCAGTAAGCAATTTATAAATGTTTCTCTTCTTTGTTTGGCTGCAATCTTCTGTAAGCAATTTATAAATGTTTCTCTTTGTTGGCTGTGAACGTTAGGAACTTCGTTGTGTCGTGTCTAGCAGAACTGCTTCACGGTACCATGTCATCTATGTGAAGGAATAAGACTGTTCTCTGTATAAATGTTATTCACATCTAACATCATGTGGTAAGCAGCAAGGTGTGGGTAACAATACATAATGGTGAATCAATCTTGGATACCATGGAAAGAAGGCGTCGCATATTAATTAGGGAGCCGATGTTGGCATCTGCCAAATATGTCTGAAGAGCCAAAACTAATTGAAGAGTAGATTAATGTAGGGTTTATATATACGCTAATGACCTTGAGGGTCATTAGTGATATGTCTTGTATATGTGACCGACGTTTGACGGAGGCCTGACCTGATGTCTGTTGCATCAGACTTTCTCTTTGTGTTAATGTTCGCATTCCTTATAGGTCGTGGCCTCTCCAAGTCATGACCTTTGGAATTTGGTTGGGGTCACTATACTTCAATTATATTCCCTGTCTTCCCATCGATAAGTTTAGATAGATATATTTTATATGTACTATCACGTCCCTTGAATAAGACAAGGGTTAGGGGTGCGTTACTCTACAATTATTATATCCCAGTTTGGTCAGCTTGACCATTTTCTTCATGATAGTGTTATGTGGTATGTATGGGGGACGTTTTCAATCGATGCTGGTATTCTATCAATCGTCTGTAACTTTTGAGAAATAGTTCAACGAGGGAAATAAGGGAGATTTTTGGCATCGTCTTGTATAGTGGCATTAGAAATGAATCTTGCGTTGAGACACCTAGCTTTTTCATAATCATCGGTTGCATATGATTTCCCTTCCATTGATACGTTGCCATTGGGGCTATACAGAGGTGGGGTATTCGTAGATTTCTTTTTGTTAAGTAGATAATTCATAATATGCCAGAAATCGCGGGGAGTGGGGGTTTCATTTATTTTCTCCTCAAGTTTAGTTTCGAATTGCGATTTTGCATACTTTTTCATGTTGTTAACTTTATTTCTAATATCCTTGTATTTTCTCCAAGTGTGCTCTGAATTTCGTTTGAGTGCTATTGATCTGAGTCTATCGCGACGTCGTATTTCTCTCCGTATGTCGGAATTAAACCAGAATTTGTCCTTTGTCCTTATCGTCACTGTCATTTTGGGGATTGATTGTTCCATTATTTTAATAAATCTCTCGGTAAATAAGCTTACTGCATCGTTTATGTCATTTACTGGTTGCAGCAATTCATGCCATTTGCTCTCATTTATTAAGATATTCGCTTTTTGAAAATCTGCATTTTTATAGTTCCAGATAGTTCTTGTGAAAGAGGTCGCATGCAATTGATCAAATGAAATTGTCGCGTAAACAGCGTAATGATCAGACAATTCAAGATTTAGAACGTCAGCGTCCCGGACACTCAAGTTATTACTCACGATTATAGGATCGAGTAGGGTGCTGGTTCTAGTGGTAACTCTAGTTGGGGTTTTTATTACGTCCTTAAGTGTATAGAAATCAATAATATTTTTGAGTTTGGAAGTGGGGCATAGTAGATTGGAGTTAAAATCTCCAAGTAGAATTATATTTTGGGAGACATCTAGTGCCTTAGATATGGACAAATCTAGCAGATCCCAATAGTTCGATCGGCAATATTGATCTGATCGATACGATAAGCATAGCAAAATATGTTGTGATTTTGAGACAATGTCAAACCATAGCATTGAAGAAGTATCGGTTTCTAAATCGTTTCTCCTTTTGAAGACCAGATGAGAGGAGACGTATACGCATAGTCCACCGCCGTAGGAATCTCGATCAAGTCGGATAGGGGGACTGAAATTATCAATCTCTAGTCTATCGGAGGGGTAAGAGGGGTCAAGGTGAGTTTCGGTGAAACATAGGATATCGAAGTCATTTATCATATCGGCTATCTTTTCCAGTTTATGTCTTATGTCTTATACTGTTAATGTGTTGCCTTCGTGTACAGTTTTATGGCTTGGGCTGGGCCCTGGGTTGCTGTGTACCGATCCGGAGCATAACAAAAGCATTGATATGACCAGAAGAATTAGAGGGAGATTTATTCTTAATCCTTGAGGTATCTTATAAATTCTATGGGTTTTCGTACTTAATGGTGAGTGGCGAGTAGAAAGCCTCCCTGAATTGAATACGCCAGTCGCGATGCGGTGCTGCAGTGGCGATATTCCCATTTAGGTTGGAAAAAGGAACAGTTTCGGCGGCACCGGAGCGAGACTGGCGTACATTGGATACAAATATTTAAATATGTCGTGTTGGAGCGGATGGGAGGATGACAGCGCAAAGTGGAAAATGTGATTGTCGGATATCAGTATCGGCCTATTGTTGATAGAAAACATGATGAAAACATGAACAAACATGAGACAAACATGAAAATAATAACTGTACATAATAATGGTGTGAATTATGAGGTGAAGATGTATCAATAACATGTGAAGTATACATATACCGGGTCGAGTATTTCGTTTTGGAACGGGAAGGAGAAAGTTATTGTGTCGCTTTGGGTCTCGTATTTTGAAAGATCGAGGCCTATAATTGAGCTTCATATGCTGAGCCATTGATATATAAAATGCGATGTACAGAGGCGGCCGAGTATGGCAGAATACATTAATATGCATAGGCCTACCCGGACTTGTCCGCAAAGCATACGTTAGTTCAGACCGCGAAGATAATTTTTCATGAGCATTCCATTTTGATGAGGCTAGTGTTTGTTTGTGCTTCTGGGCTCCCGTAGTTTTGTCTACTCGGCTGTTAAATTGGCTGAAAGAGTGATCATGCCACACCACTGTGCCAACGACCTTGGCCTTGGTATAGAGTGCCGAATTACACTCACATATTAGATTTAATGTTTTGCAAAAAGTATTACTAGGTATTTCAGCATATGCCATGCTTCAAACGCATAGACAAACGTTGAAGACAAACTTGTCGATCAGTACTAATTGATGTGCTGATCTTTCGATCCAAGCTCACGTGGCGAGGGGACTGAACTCTGTTTGCAGCTTGCTTTCGATCACTATACCGTACCAAGGGGAAAAACTCTATCTTACATGTCTGAAAGTTGGTAGTGTGGCAAGATCCTACTGTCAGCGTTAATTTGTTGTGACTTTTACCACGTGATTTCAAAGTTCACGAGTTCTGGACCATTGTTGGATTTCTTTGAAATGTTAAAAAAGCTCAGGTCGAGTAAGTAATTCAGGCCTGGATATTAAGTAATGTTTATTGCTGACCTCACACGTATTACATGTGACGCAAGTGTGTGCCTCTGTAGCAAGTATATGTTAGAGAGCCCAAAGCGACTTAAAATTTGTAGGTTTCTGTGCGATAGAAAATGGATGAATACAGTATGCAGTGGAAATTGTTGGCGTGGTGACTTTGTCGCGGGGGTGTTGTGACTTGTAGTCAGCTGCAGGTCAATCAATCTTTGCCAATCAGCTGATGTCAGTATTGATTTTGTGATTGATTGAGGAGTGAGAGATAGGATTGAATGAATGAGGCAAGTTTAAAATTTAATAGTGGGGGAAGGGTCAGGAGACCTCAAAGTTTTCTTGAAAGTACTGAAATATTATTAGTATTATTATTAATATATATTTTTTTTGTTTTTTTTGTTTTGTTTTGTTTTTTTTATTTTTTTTTATTTTTTTAATGAATTTGGTCGTTATTATATAAACCACATATATGTGACTGGATTGTCTGAAATAACCAGCATAGAAATGGGATTTTCATATAGAATATGTGTTTGGACTGTTAATATTATGTTTTTCAGAAAACTTTCAGGTCTCGGGATCCATTTACCACTATAATTATATTAATATATACAATAATACATTTACGATGATCAATGAAGTGAAGTTAGTCACTGGTAAGTTCGTCGGTCACTCAGGGCCACATTTGTTCTCTTATAGATGGTAAAGATGTATTCAGAATTCCAGGTGATCAACTTGCCATATTATATTCAGTAATAGGTCTGAATTATTATTTTAGTATCCTAGAACATGGGTCAAATTGAAATCTCAAGGGATATGTGAAAGAGTAAATAATGTAATTGACATTTGATGGAGTTGTGTCATATGTATGTGACTGGTAAGGTACTGCATACATGTAGTAGTCAAGTAAATGATAAGTCAGAGCCTGTTGTATTTAGAATATTTCATTTGGTAAGTTAATATTCAAGCTTATGACTATTTCTGACACTCAAACAATAGACCTTATATGTGGGAATGAATAGAGCGTCGCCCCTTCTGTGTAGCAGTCTAAGGCAATTTAGAGTTAATTTGGATCCCTGAGTGCATCTTTAACTATACTACTAGTAGCCTGTGAGTACTGAGTAATGGATAAATTATATTTACTATTATACTATTAAATTCTCAATAAAAACTAAAGTGGTATCCATCTAATATCCCATTGAATGCAAGATGAAGGTAATATAATAAACATCTCTCAGGATGCGAACCAAATCCTCCATTTAGCAATCAGCTATTTGAGTATTTTGTGGAATTCATATTGTCTGTGTGACATGAAAACCATGAACATGCAGTCCAAGTAGTGCAAGTCCAAGTATGCAAAAGCATGAATATACCTTCACCTATGTCCAGATGCAAGGATGAATCTACTTCCTAAAATTAGTCTGGGGTGTCTCAAGATAGGTGGCAGATGGGGATAGTGCCCCTCCTGCCCAATCAAATTCGAAATTAGTGATGTACTCTAAGCAAAATTGAGGAAAACAGGAGATAAACCGTCACCAGTCAACAGCCAGAAAATAGATATGTTTTTATTTATTCTTGTTATCTATACATTTGTTTTGTTATTTAGTTAATTTTCATATTTAATTTTAAATTTATTTATTTATTATTATTATTATTGTTATTTTTTTTTATTTTTATTTTTATTTTTTTTTTAAATTGATAATTTTCAGCATTTGGGCTGTCTTCTGGCTGAATAAATTTCAATTGAAAGTCCCCTGGTATCGGTTTTCTCCTGATATATAATAAAAAGATACTTAAATTATGCTGTCAGGAACTCCAAATGCAAGACATGAACACCTACCAAAATCGGACCACACCTGATGGTTAACTTTATTTATTTAGTATAATGTGTAATTATCTGATCTCCACCTTTCATTTACCTTGGAATATCCGATTGTCAATAGATACACCGACAAGACTGATCCGGCTTTGGCAGTTATCCATGCGTATATGAGTAATATATAATATCTCTTTGGCAGTTGTGTGTATCTACCAACTGGACATATGAAATAAAATATAAATTCAATTGTAAGAGACTAATAATCAGTGTGTGTGAAGTTAATATAAATAATACATACTATGCCATTGGTAATTGCGTATACCTACATGTACCAGCAAAAACAGATTATATAAGTTATAAATTCAGATATAATAGTTTGATGTTCAGTAGATTTGAGGTTGACTCATTTCTTCAGACCTCAGACACACTAAACTTTGCTGAGACTTTCTTCCGAGACGGGACAAATTCTAATGTTTCTAAAACTTAATTGCTTTTTTCTTTATATGAAAAATAAAAAGAAGCATGCAGTTTAATCAGAGTGGACATATGTCTATTCCGGGAGTACTTGTAATTTCAAATTTGCATTTATGTAAGTATATTTAGCGCTCTTTATCATATAGTACACCTACAAATAGTTATTGCAAAATGCACATTGCAAGGGCACATAGGTTTTCTTGTACACAAGCATATTATCATATTAAAAAGTATATGTAGGAATAAATATTTCAACATTCCTTAAAATGTACAAATTTCATTACTTTTAAGCCACGCATGGTTTTCACCAAAGTGTGTTAAATTTAGGGTCGGAATATATGATTGAAGTTTTAGTTCATAGGACTTTCCACTTTTAGTTTGATTCATGCCAGATGGCAGACAGACATCGGGCACACCAAACTTTGAGTCTTTCTTTCAAAATGGGACAAATTCTAATGGTTTCTAAAATTTAGATTCTTTTTCATTATCTGAGACATGAAAAGAAGCTTGCAGTTTAATAAGAATAGACATATGTCTATTTGGATCCCAGGGGTACCTGCAAGTGCATATTTACATATTTTTAGTATAAGTATATTTAGTGCTCTTGAGCATATAGCATACCTACAAATAGTTACTGTACAACGCACATTGCAAGGTCACATAGGTTTTCTTATAGACAGGCATATTGTCATAAGTAGATGCAGGAATATACATTTCAACATGCAGGAATATTCATTTCAACATTCCTTAAGATGTACAAATTTCATTAGTTTTAAGCACACCTACAAATAGTTATTGCACAACGCACATTGCAAGGACACATAGGTTTTCTTATAGACGGCATATTGTCATAAGTAAATGTAGGAATATACATTTCAACATGCAGGAATATACATTAGTTTTAAGCCACACATGGTTTTCACCAAAGTGTGTTAAATATAGGGTCGGAATGTATGCCAGAAGTTTTAATTCATTGTTCTTTCCACTTGTAATCAATGCCAGATGGCAGACAGACTTCAGGCACTCCAAACTTTGCGGAGTCTTTCTTCCAAAATGGGACAGATTCTAATGGTGTCTAAAAATTAATTACTTTTTTCATTATATGAAAAAAGAAAAGAAGCTTGCAGTTTAACAAGAGTAATTCCATCCTCTATTTGGATTCCAGGGGTACTTGTAAGTACAAATTTGCATTATAATATAAGTATATTTAGTGCCCTGAAGCATAGTACACCTACAAATAGTTATTGCACAATGCACATTTCAAGACACATGGGTTTTCTTGTGCACAAGCATATTATCATAAATATGCATAGGAAAATATATATCAACGTTCTTTGAAATGTACAAATATCATTACTGTTAAGCCACACATGGTTTACACCAAGGAGTGTTAAATTTAGGGTCGGAATATATGCTTGAAGTTTTAATTCATTATTATTACCATTTTGATATTCTATCTTTGTATAATATACTATGGTTATCGAGAAATGTCGATTTCATGACAGTAGGTGTTGGACATTGATTTTTATCTATAATTGTAGATGTATAATGCAGACATTTAGCACATGTGGACCTGGTTGAATTTTTCTGTGGTTCGATGGATCACATCCATCCTCCAGCAAATTATGTCATTTACTGGCATTTGTTTATAATGTGTAGGGGTAGATTGCTTGAGACCCCACCACAGATTAATTCACACCAGGTTCCCAGCTTCAGATTATGTTGGCCATGTAATTTTACGATTAAACCTTAAATTCACATTACGATGATGTTGTAATTTTACGATGGTTTTTCTGTCATAATATTACGATCATTTTGTAAATATACGATCAAATTTGTAAATGTCAGATTACGTTGATATTTTACGATGGTTTTTCTGTCATAATATTACGATCATTTTGTAAATATACGATCAAATTTGTAAATGTCAGATCACGTTGATATCGCAATTTTACAACAGTTACTGATGGTCCAATTGCTGCCAACAGTTTCTGTCGTAATACTACGATGAAATTTTTTTTTTTTTTTTTTTTTTAGTGTAGGTAACATACATGTATTCATTAAGACACATTCTTATAAATATGCATATAAATATGTACTCATTAAGACACATTCTTATAAATATGCATATATGTACACACACACATACATATGTATGTACCTATATACATGCATATGGACATATACACATAAAAATATCCTTTATCTTTGGCACCGAGCTTGAGAATTGTTTTGTGAAACACATGTGAGGCTCTGGTAATTTTAAATGACATTGAATACTCATGGAAGAGAGAGGTTTATTCACATTTCAATAGATGTTTTTAGTTTGTGAATGTAGTTGTCAATAGACATTACTGTGAACTATTGTATTTGACCAGGTATTACCATTGTTCACTTACATTCATCTATATATTAAAGGGATAAACATATATCCATATTGAGGAATCAGCACTTATATAGAAAAGAACAGTAATGAGATTCAGAGAATATCATTATAACAGTGACATGAGGTGTTTAGCATTGTTTTGTTGACCAGGATTGATCAATGATCAGGTAATGTAAATTAAATTGTTTAAGAAAATAATTAGGGGGCTCAACATAATGAACAGTTGAGTTTGGGAAGTATGTTGTCTTGCAAAATTCAAAGATGGTGAAGCTGAGTTGAATTTACATGATGATATTCAGCTTCAAGGAGAAATGGTATCTTAAGTGGATTAGTTAAGGCGCTCTGCCTCCTCGAGGGTATTCAATGTCAGTTTGGCCCCATCCTCTGATTTCTTGTAAAAGATTCGTCCGTCAAATGTCCAGTAGGAATTGATTTTTTTGTCCTTTTTTAGACTGGACAGTTCCTGGACAATTGACTGACGCATCTTCGTCAAGTCTTCAGTGATGAAAACTGGGCCTTTACCTTTCAAGTTCTTTTTATTCATGAACACATTAAATTTTGTTATCCACAGTTTAAATCTGGCTATGATCTGGACTGTTCTGATTGTTACTGGTTGACTTGCAGGGTTTTTTTTGAATTGTATGACTTTGATTCCTTTTAAAGGGTGTGCTCTGCTTATATCTGATGAGTGCAGCTTTAGTCCAACATCTGTATTTATCAGATTGTTAACCAAACCTATCCAGTCAAATTTCTTGAATCCATTAACATTGAGGTTGTCTGGAATGGGGACATTGTGGAAACGTAGGCAGTCTCTCCTACTATATTGCTCGGTTCCTTCGATTTTAGTGTCGGTGTAGTCCTTGGCTTCCTTGAACTTTGAATCTATTAGGTCAAGAATATTATCAGGTATAATGTTAATTTTTTGTGTACTTTGTTTTACCTGCTTCTTCCGATCATTATTCTCATCTGTTAGCTTCTTCATTTCTGCCTTTAATGTGATGAATTCAGATCTGACATCTTTTATTTCCGCCTTTACCTCTTGGACCTCCTTTTTTGTTTCAGCTATGCTTTTATTCACAGCTTTATCCACGGCATCCTCAACAGTGACATTTAAGCTGCTAAACATGGTTGTTAGTTGGTTTGTCAGCTGATCTTTGATCAAGCCAAGCTCTTCTTTTAGTGATTTACACATTTGTTCTTTTATTGAATTATTTATTAGTTCTTCGGTACTTTCATCAACACCGGTTTTCCTCCTAGTTGTTCGAGTGGGAGACTGGTCATCAATATTTCTTTTCTTTGAGTTGCTTTTCCTCAGGGTTTGAAGTCTGAGTGATGTGGTATTGAAATCTTGAAGGAAATTAGCTTGGGAATTTGTTGGAGAATTTAGTGGCGAGTCTTGACTTGAAGGGGTGTACTGTTCATTTGCTACTATGTTTATTGTTTCTAATACTGTATCTGGTGTTGAAATTGAATTTTCCCCACTCTGTGCCTCAAAATCCATAGTTTGCAGTGTCGGTTCTGGGGTTACCTTTATTCGAGGTAAGTCATCTTTGTTAACTTTAGTCGGTGTAATATCACCATTTGGGCTTGAATGGGTATTAATGCCATTGGTTTGAGAATCCGGCTGTTGACCTGTCTTTGTCGAATTTTGAAAAGTTTGAATTTCAGTGGCGTCCGCCATCTTGTCGGTATTCAGTTTTTGGTCGAGAAAATCGCAGAAAAAGCTTACTTTATTTGAGTGTTGATCGCCAACAAGTTCCTAATATTGTGCTTTGTAGTTTATTGCATCTGGTTAACAAGTAGTTGAGTTTCAGAAACCATTGAAATTCGTCCCGTTTTGTAAGAAAGACTCAGCGAAGTTTAGTGTGTCTGAGGTCTGTCCGCCATCTTTTTTTGTGGACGGTATGTTGTATAGCGGTTAGATATTATCTAATGTCATGGACGAACATGACTTTTGGAACTCAAAAATATCTCTTGAGGGCATGGGTGGTGCCACGCCACAAATGCCCCATAGAAACACCACCACCCCTCGCCCGGGTGTACCATCCGGACAGGTGAAACGGTGTATGGACCATTTTCGAGAACGGGAAGGATTTCGGCCAATATGCCGGCATTGGTGGGCGGCCCGCCCTCAAATATAATCCATATAAACACCCCACCCTCACCGAGGGTGGTTATACCCGAGCGGGTGGAAATGGAGTATGGACCCCGGGTGCGTGTTGTGGTGTTTCTAGGAGGACATTTGGTGTGTGCCACCCACCGTTCTCGAAAATGGTCCATGTCCCATTCCACCCCCTCGTCTGGTACCCCCGGTGAGGGTGATTCTATGGTGTAGTTGGAGCGGGCTACCCACACCTGACGTCAGATTGACCGAAATCCTTACCGTTCTCGAAAATGGTCCATACCCCATTTTCACATCCTGTGGTGGTTCCCCAGTTCTCCAAAATGGTCCATACTCCACCCCCCCCCTCAGGGTGGATGTTACTCTCACCTGGGTGAGGGCAGGGGTGTCTCTGGTGGGTATTTGGGTATTTGACAGAAAGAGACCTTTTGTGAATAAGGAATCAGTTTCAAAAGTCATGTTCGTGTCTAACGTGTCAAACTGATCAGTCCGACCTATCCATGCTCTCGGTCGCCAAAAGACATACAGTATATAGCAAGAAATCAGCCATCACACTGGCATATATTTTGTTAGAATTTATATCATAGGTCAGATATCGTCGCCTCCCCGAATTCCACTAAGACTCTCACGCATGTACATTGAGTGACAAACGCCCGAGCATAAACACCTCTCCCAATCAAAAAGTGACACTCCCATATACGCGAAGAAACAACAATAATATTTAACAAAATCGACCGAATAATTAAACCCACAAACTAGGTTTTATTAAATCCTGGGATAGGGTTGAGATCGAATTCCACAAACTAAAACACCAGCGGTGTTATTCACCGGCTGGGTTTATAATATAGTCCAGGTAGTTTATATGAGGTGACGCTCAATGCTAAGCTATCGGTGGACATCGATGGGAAGACATCGCCGCGCTGTGTAGGATTATCCAGTCAAGGTGATTGGCGTCAATCATAGATTGACCACCGGTCACATATATATGCTGCACGTAACAGTACACGTGAGATTCATTTCAATCATGAGTAACAGAGGCAAAGGACGTGGAGCAAAATACAGCACCGACGAGCGAAATACTTTTTTGGGCATTGTGCAGAGAAGCATCAAAATCCTAGAGAATAAAGAAACCGGCACCATCCACCAGCGCCGGGAAAATGATGCCTGGAAAGAAATATCTTTGAAAATGGCAGTGAAATATCCAAATAGAACCAAAAGACAAACTACATTCTTCTGAGAGGTTGTCATCTTGGCTCTTCATTTTCACGCTGTGCTAATTCAAAAACCTTAATAATATCATCGAAACTCATTCTGCAGATGTATAAACGCCAGCATGAGTCTCCACACATTTATACCCAAATTTTTTACCGCTATACATGCTGATTGTGGCCGGTGAGTGTTCACGAATTAGTCATGAGACGGTGTCAATTGACAAGTGACAAATATGATAGCCGTCGTGGACCGGGGTTCGAATCCCACCCAATCCCAAAAAGTTTGCACTGTATCAAAAATCAAAGTTGCTTCTAAAACTGAGTTTATCACACAAATGGGTTAACTACACTAAAACTCAGTTTTACTCCCATAAAACCTAGTTTTACTACAGTAAAACCAAGTTTTATTCCTACTTAAACCTAGTTTAAACTGCAGTAAAACCTGGGCTAGAATAAAACTTAGTCTAAACCAGAGATGCCGATTTGGTCCATTATGTTTTCGACACTTCTGGAACACTCATTTTGGCGGAATTGAACACCAATTGGATGGTTGGTGACACTAGTTGGTATGATCGAGATACTTATTGGGCGGTTAGGGACACTGTTTGAACGATTCTGGATATGGAGTTGATACGTTTTAGATCTATATTAATTAAGATGATGGTTCGAGATACCCAGTGCGTGGATTTACTCTCCTCCGATGGTTTGGAATACTCGCTAATTGTTTTTGGACACTCATTTGATATAACTATTTGGATACTAGTGTTGTTGCCTTTGATACTCATATGGCGGCATATAGGACTATTGGCTATAATTTGTATTTGATTTTCGATCGCCATTTTGTTCAACGCCATGTTGTGACACCAAAGTGACAAGTTCCGGTATATAACTCACTATTATGTGATTAGACTTTGCATGTACGGTGATGCAGCGACATATTTACGCCAGTGGTTTTGACCCTTCTCAATGGAAACAATCTTGCGAACTTTAGCGAAAATGCCCCAATATTACTCTCCCGGTTGCCATTTTGACCCTATAGATGCCCACATTTCTGCTAAAATGGTCACAAGTGGTTCGTGTTTTACAACTTACTAGTGTTCAGAACAGTAGCGTGTTCGATTCAAGATAACCTGGGCAGTAAAATAGATCTAGTTTTAAACCTATTTTTATTTGAGGGACAGTGAAGTGTCAAGTCCTCGTGATTTGGCTCATAATTATCATATATTGATTTAACGTAATGCATTTTTCTAAAAAAAAAACAAATATAAACTATCTGGTGAAATGTAGCAAAAATTTGACGATTTCCGGACACCATCTTGTTCGCCATTTTGGAATTTGTCATAATAACAATAACGTTCTGGTTTATTGCATATTTCTGAAATCTTTATTATTGAAATTTAAATTCCATTGAATTGTGTATTTCACAAGGAACGAAATATGTGACAATAAAGCCATACATTTAATAGGACTTGTTTCAAAGAGCCCTAAAACATTTTCCCCAAAGTGTATTTTGTATAATGTTGTTCACCCGATTCTGCCCGACAAAATGACGCCAGCAAATACAAAAACATTTTTTTCGTTATTGTATGGCTTATATGAGAACCATGAAGTTACTGCATCATTCTGAACAAGAAACATACAGAGCCTTCTACATCGAAATTCCGATAAACTTGCCGGGTACATTTGATAAACTTGCCGGGTACATTTGATAAACTTGCCGGGTACATTTGATAAACTTGCCGGGTACATTTGATAAACTTGCCGGGTACATTTGATAAACTTGCCGGGTACATTTGATAAACTTGCCGGGTACATTCCGATAAACTTCCCGGGTACATTCCGATAAACTTGCCGGGTACATTTGATAAACTTGCCGGGTACATTTGATAAACTTGCCGGGTACATTCCGATAAACTTGCCGGGTACATTCCGATAAACTTGCCGGGTACATTCCGATAAACTTGCCGGGTACATTTGATAAACTTGCCGGGTACATTCCGATAAACTTGCCGGGTACATTTGATAAACTTGCCGGGTACATTTGATAAACTTGCCGGGTACAGTCCTCGTAGCTTCCGGGATAAAATAGCGCCCACATGTTGAAGATCATAGCCCCTGCGTTGAGGAAATATTTGGGCCATCACTGGTATATTAAGAGATTAAGAGAAGGCTGACAATGATTGAAACAGAAAGTCCATGTTGGGTTATCGTACGAACAATTATTTTAAGAGGACTGACTTCGTTCAGTCAACGGCACGCCCAGAGCTTGGCTCACTGTGGTCAAACATAGCCGCAATGATTGGGTTGTCAGCGGACACATATTACATGGTCTGTATGATCCATGTAAAACGACAAATACACGACCATTACAGAGATTACATGCATGTGTGTATCCATCCTAACCCATATTCCTTTCCTGACACTCATGTGATATTTCGGTATTTAACACAAATACTGTAGGCATTATCTATATATCATTACGAATCAAAGGAAGCGACATCTCATACTTACATTGTCTGATGGTTTTGCATCGTCCGGTTGCGATTCGAGGTCCACGTCTTCGTCGTTCAACGACATTCTGATAACTGCGGAATGTTAGAATAGTGTTACAATATCACATATTCTTGCTTGAACATGTTCTAAAGACGTCCTATCTTATAAAATAAGCCACAAGTTACAATGTGCGAAAGTGAAACATATGTGATTGTAGTCGAAGAACCCACCTTTCAACGAGTTACTAAATTTCTATTTTTTGAAAACTATCTATTTCCCATGCATTTGGAGTCCCAAATATGGTGATGCCTGGTACAAAGAGAAATTCTCATCACATGCCATCATACATGTAGATAATAACTTAATTTAGGTGTGTTCGCCATGGTATTATTAGTTGTATAGTTTCATCAATAAACTAAGAATACGACATGGGTGGCGGCAACACATAATGGCCAGCCTGATGAATGTTCTATTGTTCTATCTATAATGCAAACAGTGATGTGTGCAGTAATAAAGCACGTGTAAGATGGATGAAGGTCTGACATCCTTGTATACATTCCCCCGAGCAAGCGCCTCGTGAACTACTCTTACATCTCCCGATTCCATGGAGTACCTACGTGGGCGCCTCGCAGTACCTACGTAGGCGTCATTCCCCGTAGGGGAACCATGGATAACCTGAAATACAGATACACTGGACAACCTATACAGGTATACTGTGGTACCTGGATAGGTACTCCAGTGTATATATCCAGGTAACCTGGAGTGCCTAATATTCAGTTAATGGATGGAGTACATGTGAATATACTCTAAAGTACCTGTCCGGATAATTTAGAGTACCACATATCCAGGTAGCATATGTGGAGAACATGTCCATGTACTCTGAAGTTCCATCACAGGTATACATAATGCCAGGGGGAACTGCAGAGTACATGTCCAGGAAACCAGCTCCCGAAATTAAAACAAATGTCCGACGGAAAGTTTAATGATTATTAGCTAAGTTACGAACGTTGCCACAGCGTTTCGTCGCGGCATTGCTTAGACTGAAACTTTACGTGCAACACCCCGATTGAGGTTCTTCGAACTCATATGGTCAGTTACTAATAATCAGCCAAATTTCTTAATTATTTTCTAGCCATTGTTAAGCACAATTGTGGTTTGGGACATTTGCTCGTTCATATACTATGCACACACTCGTATAGGCTTAAATGTCTTACTTACATCATGACAAGTTTATCCATTCACATTTTACGTTTCACGAAGCTTCTGTCCAAAGGGTGTCGATAATTACTTGTGGATGCTAGAAAGTATTATATAATACATGTATCATATGTTTTATACTGATTTCTACACGAGGACCATTTGTATCCTCTTATTTTCCAACGATTTTGTTGGGCAAAATACCTAGTGTTTCTATACTTGCCATGATATCAGTAGTTGCAATGAATTGTTCGTGAGAGTTAAGTGAACATACTTTTATATTAAGACCAGGAACGTATCATATTGGTTGGAATGTCTTCTTTTATGTTTTAGTTATTTCCTTTGGGTTCGAACGGCTGAACCAAAATGGAAAAGTACACGTATGAACGGCCATCAAATAACAATACTAGCTTTATCTAATGGTGTTTGTTGTTTACCTTTCCCCACACTCGACTACATATACTACATGTACGGAAGGAATTGTGTAACATACAAGTACAATAATGAACACATAATATAGCATGGTGATTCGATTTTGGATGATGAACTATACTGAGTTTAAGCGAATCAGCAATGACTACATATGATATAGTTGAAGTTATGCCGTAGGCTACAATTATATACTGTTGTCGATATTTTTAGGGATGGTTCATATGAACAATTTGATATTCTCCATGTGGTTATAATTTGGTATTTCAATTGGATTCAACTTATATTCATACTCATGATCTCTTGGTTGTGGCCATTATCGCTGGGTTAAATGTTCAGTCATACTAAAAATCTGTTTATATGTTTATAGCCTGATGTTTGTAAATTAAAAGGGCTGATTTATATCAATTTATAACAAATTGGGTGAAGGAATTGATAAATGAGTTAAATGTAATAAACATGAGTTGTGTATATTATTGTGTAAGCATTATTGCTTGTTTGTGCCAGTGAGTTAATACATTTGCTTGTATTGTTCCATATTATATTATTTGGATGGATGGTGGAATAAAGCATAGTATACGTAGCATTACTATTATCACAATGACAAAATAACTCAATTGGTTATATACCATGAAGAAATCATAGTACATATAGCATGTGTTTCAAATATTAAAATAATTATACTTATGATAGAAAAACAAGAACATAAAACACACCCATTTAGTATAATTATTTGGAAATATTATACTTATGAGGGGTAATAGGTATTTTCAGATTTACCACATTTAAGCCACAACGTCATTCGTGTGGTTACGAAGTTCATACTCATGTAGTGACATTGGTGATATCAATATAGGTCAAATAGTGTGAAGATGATCCTTTTCAATATTTGGAAGGGAAGAAAGCTCCATCATGTATATAGTTGAATCATAACATTTACTAATATTTGTAGCGGTATTATTAGAGTACAATGTGGAGTATTATCAGGGATAAAGTGAAAGCTAAACTTGCAATCATACCAGCCATATATTATTCTAGCAATACATATATTGCTAAAATATGTCACAGCAAATGAGATGCTTGAATGGCTGCGCACTAAAGCAATTTTCATTTAGCTGAAAGAATGTGGTCATTCAAACATTGTTGCACACTTGTTCAGTATAACATGTACTTGCTTGAACATTCTTCATCAAATCATTGCATAATAGGTATAATTACTAATTTCATTTTCAAAATACAGCATACCTCTTACATTGGAATAACAGAGTGGTCTCACATAAGGGATCACATCCACCCTAACAGGCACCGCTCGGTGGTATCTTTTGAGTGATCACATCCACCCTAACAGGGACCGTACAGTCTACTTGGGGTCAAAACATTTACGTACTACCAGTTTAAAGTAGTACTCACCGAATAAGAGAACACGGATTTAACAAACGAGTATTCCCGTTGCAAAATATATATCCAGCAGTCACTCCCCTCCAATGATGACACACAGTTGCACAAAAGCAGTATCAGTCACTAGTTGTTTCTGGAAATTTAACAGGAGCTAAACTCAAACGCGATGCACGTCGACATGTTTTCGGTATGTATAGCGGAGTCATGTATTTATAAATAGAAGGCAAAATCCATTCATAAGTACATATACTCAGTTTTAGTGGGAGTGTTAAATCCATACAACTGTAAACAAGCGCAGCATGTCATGTGAAATTTAAGCTGATGCGACGCCTCCATTCAACGCATATAAATCGCCGAGAACATGTCACTCCTAATATCAAATCAGTGATGGTTTTGTATTCACCATCGACATATCTATTGTGCGGCCGTGCTTCGTGTTTCTTCTCCAGTGACCAGACACCCCTCCAATTCGAATAAAATGGCCTTGGCGTTTGAAATAAGAACTTATGAATCCACGCCTGTTAGTTTATATTCATCAAACATAGTTACGCGACCTTTGCGCCAATCCCAGTGTACACACATGCATTACACCTAAAATGATGAATCAGCTGCTGACAACACGTTACAATTTAAATAATTGTTCCTGAGTTCAGTTTAACTCAATTGTAACGACATAACGATGCAGTGGGTCGTGGGTTGTGTAAATGGCGCCTAATATATGTGTTATATCCCAAAACAGGGTTGGACATCGTTTGGCCGCTCGCCATGCCCGTTCAGCAGTTAAAAATCTCGTTCAGACCTTCAGCTGCTGCAGTTCTGCATATTCTCGCGAACGCAGTTTAACTCAATTACAACCATATTCTGAAAATTATGTAATCGATACCGATAGCCTTCACGATGGGTAATGCAATTAAAATTGTCACATCCATTGAAACCACCGTAAACATATATCAAAATATAGACAGATGCCGTTGTTATAGCAGTCATAAACATCGCATACATAGCATGTTATTGTCAAGATTTTACGCCATGTTAGTAAACAAGAGGCAAGTACAGGGAGGGAAAACCATTTGACCGACATCCACCACAGTTAAAGTCGCCGTCGCGAAAATTCTCAATATATGTTCATTTATTCATATTTGTATTAAGTTATGCACACTTATTTAAGAACACAACCCCCCGTTGTCTGAAAAATACGAGTGTTTACGACTGTGGGTGGCTGTGTGATGGATGATGCCTCACTTCATTATCTATTTTGACGGATCCAGTTATTTGCGAGAAAGCGTGTGATGTCACGAGGGACCTTTGGGAATTCCGACAGTATGGCGGACAGCAACAATTTTGCGATCTCTGAGTCTGACAATTCTTCCTCGTCTGATTCGTCAGTAGAAGACACTTTAGATTTGACAATGGGATCGTACATGCACGAGCCGGAATTACCACAAAATCAGCATGGTGTGAGACCATCAAACGATCCAGACCTTGAATGGCGAAGGGATGAAAATCGCGTACGAGAATGGTGAGTCACAAAGTCAGTGTCTAGTATTAAAAAATGTCGCAGTCACTGGCAAAACATGTGAAAATAAAATTGAAGTAAATACTAGCGAAAAACCCCTTTATTCGAGCGGACATGTGTAATAATCATAACGCATACTCAATACATCGAAGTATGAAATATAATTCAAGGAAAAGTTGTGTGTCTGTCGAAATGTTAGTCTAAAAATATAGTAAATGTTTTACTAAAACTGTCAATTTTGTCATGTATTGAAATTCTGGACCCGACCACTGCCAGTCCATGGCTGCTCACGGATTGACATTGGATTCAGCTATCAGTATTAGTACTAGCACAATCAGTGACAGTGTTTGCACTGGCTAAAAAAATAAATAATAATTTGCCAAAAATGAGCTAACTCTTGATGTGTGACATTGTCCAAGAAAAAAAGGGTCTTCAATATTGAACATGTTTATTGTTATCTCGATACATCTTGAGATCCTGATATATTACTAGTATCTCGCGATATTATCTTGATATATCATCATAATTTCCTGACATCTGGCCGTATGATCTCAAGAAAATATGTTAATATCTCAAGATTCTTTTCTCGAAATCTCGAGAGAGTCGAGATAATATATCGGTGGAGATATTTTCTATAACAGTATATGGTATATTGTATATCGTTTTGAAGACAGATTCATTGTGGCCCAAGTGAGATGATTAATCATATTCATGGGTTCACGTGATTGCCGGGGTTCTATACATGTAAATGTAGTATTTCTTTTGAATGAAAATATGTTACGGTCCCGGTACAGACAGTGTTCGCGCTGGACCGAAAAAAAGTTTAGCCAAAACTTTAGCCAAATGAAAATTTTATTAGCCAAATGAAAAAAACTTTAGCCAAATGTTTTTTGGCCAAATTAAAAAACACTTTGGCCAAATTAAATCATCGTTTTCTGGTCGGTTCACAATTAATGACTAAATCGTAAAATCTAACAGACACAGGTAAAATACACAATAATTTAAATAATTTTGATGAACTAGAAGTATTTTTATATATATCATTTATTAAAAATTTATTAATCTTTATGTGAAAGAGTGAATTGGGGGGGGGGGGGTAACCCGGGATTGTCCTTCTTAATGTCATTATTTTTTTTTTTTAATATCAATATCTTTTTTAAATCATTAAATATTTATCCTTGCGAAAATATCTAAGTGACATCTGGAAACTAATAAGTTAATATTGTTACGCGATTATCAAATTACAATCTGTCATAAAAGCATGCATATTATTTTGACTGTATCGGTATTGACGACAAATAGCCACAAAATATCTGTCGTTATTCACATTTGGCTGATTAAGCTATTGTCTTACACTTGGTGCTCAGAAACCTCGACCGTCATAAATACAATGTCATCATAAACATGCATTGTGCAGGCGCGCCGTGAGTGACCAGACAGACAATGGGCTGAATGGGGGATTAGGGGATTAAATGTAAAAATTAATAATGACCTTTTGCTGCTTCGTGCAGAGTGGCGTAATATTTCTCCAGATTAAAACAGCCTGTTACGAACAAATTGCTTATATACCGGCGTCAATGCACTTTACACAACATTGCTTTCTTCACATTGTTATAATTCAACCACGGTCGTTTAATGTCCATGCGTCTTTGAATGTCCGTCTTGTGAAAACTAAAGATGATTGCATATCACTTTGTGATCGCTAGGTTGATAGAGTTGTCGATCGGGTTTCCCTTTGTACGATATTTCATAAGTACGAAAATAATGAAATACTTTCGTCACCTAACTTCGTCTTGAATGTCGATCTATTGAGCGCTTTTATTAATTAGCTTTCTGGCTCCATGCTTTCAGTCTCCATTTGGGTTAAAAAAAAGTTTAGCCAAAAGTTTAGCCAAATGAAATTTTTATTAGCCAAATTCGAAAAAGATTAGCCATTGGCTAATTTGGCTACCGACAGCGCGAACACTGGGTACAGAAGAGCAACAGGAGGTATCTCGGATTCTCGGTCCAAAACAGCATCAACCCAAGCTGTTGTGGACTGAGAAGACTTGGTCTATACATGCCAATGTATGCTATTTCTGAAGCATACAATATTGTACCGGTAGCTACAGATGGATGATCATTACAGGCCTTAAAATCAATAAAAATTTGCTAGATTAAAAATATAGCATTTTACAGTGAACAGCTGCTTTTACGAGAATCAAGCTAAGAATCATGATTCTGTTTCTCGTCAGATTTTAAGACCTGCCTTGATAGTATCAAATTGAAATTTTGTTTCAGTTACTTTTTACTTTATCCCTTATGTTCAGTTTCTATGTCCCCTATTTTGCAGAAGATAAAATGCATAATTGAGGTGCTCAATCGGTGTGCATCACCAACTTCCAACTGTAGAATTTCAATCTGTTTCTATGTGGCAATTGAGGTCTAATCATACTAAGGGTGAATTCCGTGATTCTAGCCTGCCTTGCAGAATTGTGTCATTAAATTCACCTTTTGGGGACCTTATTCAGCAAAAGAGATTATTCAAGAGACTGTACATAAAATGACATATGGCGTACCACACAAATCAACAGGGAATGTGAAACATTTGGTTATGCCTAATAGTTTGAATGGGGTGAAAGTACAAGTAAACATTAAAATATTTTACTAGTATGTTATCATCTGCATGTTTGTGACAAAGTATTGATCAACCAATTATCACAAATATCCACAATTATTATGTCAGATCTGCCCAACATCTAAATTCATCAAGGCAATTTCTTCAGTATTGTTCACATACAATACAATACCAAACATCTAATCATTTATAAATCTGAAATGTTTGTAATGAAAGCTACATATATAACTTTAAAAGTGAACGTCCATTTATATTTTAGCAAAATATAACTATGGACATGTCCTCGTAGAAAAGCAACAGAGCATATATGGCCAAAATTGTATTATATTTGTTTTAATTACTGCGTTTACATCAAAACATATAACGGTTTAACAGTTTATCCCTCACCATGGTTATCCCCCCACCCATATATTTTGTCCTCATTAGTTTAGTGATTTGAAACACCCCGGTAGGGTGATTAAATACAAATGGAGAATAATCTTGCTAAAAGTAGTTATTTTTACAAATATTATATGCAAATTGACAACACACATCGTCATTCTTACATATTATTTTAATAAAGAGAATCTCGGTGGTGAAAACGTTTTCGTTACTTTATAGCTGATAGTTGCGTCCGAATCACGATGTAAATATTCACGTACCCGAAAAAGTCCATGATATGTCTTTAACACATCACAACAACCCAGTAGCGCACATATCGCAAAATATTATGTTATGATTTTATCCCCTATTTTGCTTTATATAGTCATGAAACGGAAAGAAATTAACTTTCCAAGAAAAGTTGTTTGAGTCAGTATTTGTGGCGGGAGAAAGATACCCGGGCTTTATTATCGCCCCACTCCCCAGCCGAGCAGCTACATATGACAAAAATGAACTTGTTAATTTATTGCTTATTTTGCTTCATACAGTCATGAAATGGCGAGAGTAATTCAGACATCGGTATTTCCCCCTCCCACCCCAAACCCTGACTCAATGAATTTTTTCTCGATTAAATTTAATTTCTCGCCATTTCATGACTATATAAAGCGATATACATGTAAGTGATAAAATCATAATATATTTTTTTCTCATACGTATCTGCTGGTTTTTTTGGGGGTGGGGTGGTTTAGGCCTGTGTAATTTCTCCCCACCCCAAATCCTGACTCAATCAAATTTTATTGGATATATAGGGCAATATAAGCGATAAAATAATTAGTTTATTTTTGTCATTTGTAGATGCTGGGTGTGGGGGATACTCAGACCTGGGTATCTAATTCCCCCCTCTCCACCCAAACCCTGACTCAAACAAATTTTCTTGTAACATGTTAATTTATCGCCATTTAATGACTATAACGTCAAAATAAATAAGCAATAAATTAATACATGTACATTTATATGTTGTCATATGTTGAATTACCGGTGGGTGTGAGCATTTGACAGACTGAAAATAGTAAAATGGGGGGTGCACTGGGGGAGATATCATGTACACCAGGTAAACAAACCATAAGTCGTAAATCTTTAAAAACAAGATTTTAACATACCTGGATAATGAAATAGATACATGGTAAACAATTCAGCAGGTATAGCTCCTGATAACAAATGTATGAGGAACTTGTCCAAGATGCATGTATCCATGAGAACAAGTGGACGAACAGACGCATGCCCACTGTCATTCATCAGAACATACAGCAATGCCCTAAACATTCAACCCCTTAACCACATCAGAACTATGGGTAACTTTTCAGGATTTAGTAAGAAATATGGCTTGTTGCCATTCATGATAGCTTTCTGATGAATTTCAACAAGCCATATTTCCGACTGAATCCTCAAAAATTACTTATAAATCTGGTGTGGTTAAGGGGTCGATTATTTAGGGCAGTACTATATGTCGAGTTTGTTACACATTTGTAAAAGTTTGCATCAACAAAATTGAGTAATTGAATGTTGACTCTGAGTTGTTCCATAATACATGAAGAAGGACACTTCAAGTGTATCACGGAGACTGTCCCCTTCAGGAGTGTGTGCCTGGACCCATGGGTATTTGAAGTTGCATGGTTAGGATACCAGCAACAGTATAGTCATCCGTTTAATGGACATATGTACAACAAATACAGGCATATGGCATACAGACAGTTTATTCGGTGGTGCTATGACTACCTTGGTTTGCATAACAGCAGACCTCTTCCATCGTGTTGTGCATGCATCAGGCATGCTTTCCCAAATGATGGTGGAAATTACAGGGGCTTTCGTTTGCCCGAGCTGGAGAATGAATGAATAAATGAATGAAATCATAATATATTATTGTTACAATGTATCTCCCTAATCTTCAACTCCCATAAAATTCATCTATAAAATATCAAAGTGGTATATAACAAAAAGGCAAACTTTTAAGTTTGTGGCATCAGAAACGGTTTAACTCTTCCTGTGAGTAGAATATCTCAGGTCATGCTCCATTTGCTACGTGTCACATCTGTATATCTCACATAGTAATAATCTCATTGTTCTGAAATTTACCAAAGATGAGACACATGGCGAATTGAGCATGACCTAAGAGTTTCTACTCACAAAATTAACACATTTCTGAGCGCCACTTACTTAAAAGTTTGCTTATTTCAGATTTAGATTTCTTTCTGGATAATGAACACAAACAAAGTAAGTTATCCCTAGACAGAAATCATTCTATCTCCCATGGTAATAATCTAATTGTTATGAAATTTATCAGAGTGATTTATCTCAGGTGTAAATTACTTTTGTATGTGTTTGTTCTCCAGAAACAAATTTATTTCATGACAGGGGTTAGACAAAAACATGCCGAATGAAAACTGGTATTTTCTTGATTAAACTAATAATTGATATATATATAAACTTTTGGATAATCTCTAGGGACTTACCGATAAAAGTTTAACTATTTGTCATCACCAACAACGAAATGACATTCAATATTTTTCAGCAAAAAACATAATTTAACCCTTCCATCGTTCAGTTGTTCCAAAGGAAATGTTCAGATAATATGATCAACACATGACCTGAACTCATTATCTAAACGTTTCCCACCAATGAATAATGAATTACTAGATGAGGTACCCGGTGTAACACGTCATCTCCCATGATTCCCTCACTCATCTCCCCTTATTTGACTACAAATAATTTCACTCATTTGATACTGTTTGACCCTGGAATGGCCAGAAAATTGTTTGATATTTAAATTTGTTTTTATTTTATTTTTTTTGTATTTTCAAGTGACAAATTCCCCCCCCCCCCACTTTTCATAGTTTGATCCTGAAATGGCCAGAAAAATGTTTGTTATAATTCCATTTATTTTTATTAAAATATATTTGTTTCCAAGCGACAAAATTTGTTAATCACACAATTGATTATTTGATCCTGAAATGGCGAGAAAAATTACTTTTGACAAAAAAATTGTCTTATGGTTTTATCGCTCATTTTGCTTTATATAGTCATGACACGAATATGACCAGACCAGGATATAGCCCCCCCCCCCAACCGGCACCTACTTGATAAAAATCATGGTTTTATTGCTTATTTTGCTTTATATAGTCATGAAACAGCGAGAAATTAACTTCTTCCGAGAAAAAGTTGTTTGAGTCAGGGTTTTGATGCGGGTGAGATGTCCAGGCGAGGAAGAAATCCAGGACCTACATCACAGAAAATCGTCTTGGCATTTTATTGATTATTTTGCTTTATAGTCATGAAATAGCAAGAAATAGACTTCTCCTGAGAAGGCGATGTATGGAACTAATCTGCACAAAATGACAAAATAATGACTATTGTTCACTATTTTTAAAGCAAAAACTTATTCTGGTCGTTATCGTTGTCACATTTGTGTATATTATAATGAAAAAAAGAATGAGTCGGAGGAAAATTGGAAAACAAACTTGAACCCCATACAATGGTGAGGATGTGGTCCATTTTGGGAGGGGCTGGTGTGTTTATCCTAAACATAGTTATTATATTATTTAGCGTAATAACACTCCAGTATTTACTGTTCAACTCAATGAATGGAAGAATCCATAGTATACTGTATAGATCTGTATTTCACTATTTGATCATATTAAAATCAGTTTCACAAAGATGATACATGCAGATACGTAGAAAGCATAGCCGCACAAGAAGCCCTTTCTGATAGTTCAGCCATAAACGTAATTCGTACTCTTCTTGTGGAACTTGAATGCAGAAATCTGCGAAAGCGGTCACGTATCCCATGTATTTCATATCAACAATAGGTTGAAAGTTAATAAATTTCGAAGTTCCCGTGGACCTACATGTAGATCATGCCACGAATATCTACTCCAGCGGCACGGGCGTCAGTTAAAGTAGAGGTTCATGGCATGATCTACTGTGGACCTATTCTGACACTAGTGACAGTGACACACGAATCTCGTCCAAATATGTACGCATTTACTCCGGAGCTGTGGGCCACGCGAATAGATAACTTGTTGTATTATTCAATATTTTATTAACCCATTCCGAATTCACGATTTCCAACGAAACCGAAACATGTTTGTGAAATAAAACAAAACCATGCAGCATCCAATTTCGATAACGCAATTTCAAAAGAATGTGGGAAGGTCACTTGTGACGTCACGGGTCAAAAATAAAATACACCCTATTCGTTGTTTTCGTTTCCAGCTGTACGCATGCCACGGGGGTTTTCTGTACTGTGAACCGATAGCTGATAATCTTGGGGCCATTCATTTCGTTCTCAGAGCGATTCTGTGGGTCTAATGAGCGGGGGAATGAGTAAAATATGAACTTCGCGACGGTGACTTTAAACAGATCAAATTCCCAATCAACACATTAGTCTAGGCAAATATGGACATATGTGCCGCATCGAGAGGGAATTTATGAGACCTACATTTTTGGTTTGCATGAACACTTTCGGAATCAGTATGTTGGCATTGTCAGATAGGCGGACCTTTTTCGCACCACGTGGTTTTATTGAGGCACCTGGTGATAAAATCGGTCATTTTTTAAATAAAGCCGACATATTTGACAGAGTATATTCACACCTTTTTAGAAGAGATATTCGTCCAATTTTTATACCTGTGAATGGGGCGATAACCAAAATAAGGTAATGCATGTACCATTGAATATCAGAATGACATCATATGACGTCAAATAATGTTATGGTGAGAAGAGTATGACGATTCACGCAAAGCGTTGTGTTTCGTTTCTTATCAAATCAGAGGTAAGATGGTTATGCCCAATTATTTTATACTATGTGAAACTACTGTCTATTAGCTACGTTTTAATATATCAATTATCGCTGTTGGTCGCATTATTTGTTATCAAAGGCAGAAAACTCAACCTCTCCCCCTAAAGCCGAGAGGCGTCAGGCTGTGGTGTAAAGCACACATAACGCACGGTTATGTGCCAGATTGCGAAATCAACACAACGGCCGTTGATGGACTGCTAAGGTATTGTCTAATATATATGTTTTGATCGCCATAGTCGAGCATTAAAGTAACAATATTACATAATGTACATCCTGACTCAATTTTTTAACAGAATATATTTTTTTTCCCCAAAAAGATAATCTAAAATGCATTTTGTCTTCCTCTTGGAGGCAAAAATTAAACTAATTTATTAAGGGTGGAGATAATTTCATGCCGTCGGCGGATACTACATGACATATTAACCCAAAGGTGGCTGCCAATACGGTGGCCGGTATATGGCTGGAAACTGTAAAATATGTCATGTCGAAATTAACACCACCATCGCAATGCAATGTCTTATAAAACAAATAGTCCTATTATATTTATATCATTTTGCAATACTAGGACGTAACAATGGGCAGTTGTATCAAAACGGCAACCAGATTGGTACCAACGAGTGAGAGGATCGACATATTTTGCATTCATTCGCGCTCAAGTAAGATTTGTTCTTCGAAATCGGTGGCATGTCGTGCAAATTATTTTACAATAAACATGGTTGTTGACTATCTTTGCGAAAGGAATGAGGGAATCGTGTAGGTTATATTAAATTTATCACGACATTTAAGCATAATTGGCACTCTCTATGGCGACATTTCCAACAACGAAAATGCCAGCGATGTGGTAAATCACACAAAACTATCAAACTATGTTCCTATATATTTCGATTGTATGTTACTCTGTATAGTATGGTACTGGAGTCTCGTGTCACCGCATGTGCACTCGTGATTTCCAGAAGTGACTGAACAGTTGCTTGTAAGACGAGGTACCCCAAATGTGGACAATTAGATGAACACTCATATTACCCATATTTTTCTATGCTGATGAGTAGATATTATTACTTCTGGAAGGCTGTACATTGGGGAACAGCATATAGATCGGAGTGCTGGCATGGAGTTTTCTCATGTAGATTGGTACAGTTTGGACTTTTGCTATCCCAGTGTAAGTTTTAGCTCATTATGACACCAAAATGAAAAGGACGACAATTGCAATTATTTGTATACATGCCATACACATGTTGATAGCGTATAATAACTTTCTAGATAAGTCCAAAAATAATGCGCTTAGGGATCAGCTGATGCAAGCAGGCCGGATGCCTGAAAACATACCATATTTTGATCATGTCCGTTCATGATTAACGCATTATAATTCCACCCACCTGTCATGTCTAACGCCAGATGTGTTACAGTTAAATTCAAATATATCCCACTATGCGCGACGTGAGTGAACCGTGTGTAGTGCGTATCCTGATATTATAGTGTGGTATTGTTTGATGTGCAAATGAGTAAAACAAAATGGGATCACGAGTCTTGATGTAATTTGTCGCTGCATCTCAGAAATGACATATAGCAACAACTTCTGTGCAGACCAGAATCTGATATACGATAACTCATCCATAACAACTCCGAATGTGCTGAGCGAAATCAGTAACTGGACACGATAGCTGTAGTTTAGTATTTACTGAACAGCGTGTGAGGAACACATGCATATGTCTTGGTACAATCTGGACGATATGGGGACGAGGAATTATTCGCCATATTGTTTTCTGCCGGTGTAATTGCTGTAAAACACCAATGGTACTTGCAAAAGCAGCAGGTCTCCTGGTCTGAATATGAAATATATCACAAGCTATCGCAAACGGCGGATGATGGTCTGACAAACTGTGGCGTTTTTTGTGATGTCTCAAAAGTGTTTGACAAAGTTTGGCATCGTGGCCTACTCCTGAAACTTGAACGAATGGCATTTCTGGAAGTTTATTAAAGTGGCTCGGTAGTTATCTTCATATTCGTATGCAGAGAGTTAGGGTTAATAATGACTTATCGTCATATAAAACAATTGATGCTGGTCTCCCTCAAGGTAATTTATCGGCCCTACTCTATTTTTGATATACACCAATGACATAGCCGATACCATTACTTCGGTCACGCGCCTGTTCGCCGATGACACGTGTATAATGCAAACTGCACTTACTACAGAAGATTTGAAACAAATCTCAATTGTGATTTAAAGTCCCTTCATGACTGGGCCGCTAGGTGGCTAGTGAACTTCAGTCCGGACAAAACAAACGCCTTTCTATTCACCAGAGGAAACAACCAACATCCTTGCCTTGATTTTGCTGGGACACCGGTGAGCTTTGCCCAATCACATCAACATTTAGAGGTCGAATTACAAGCTAATTTCAAATGGGATATACACATACTATCAATATACAAGAAAGCATCATCCCGACTATCACAGTTACGAAAATTAAAGAACATATTAAATAACCACATTCTATAAATTATGTACTTCTCGCTTATTAGACCGATCCTAGAATATGCAATCCCCGTCGATATCCATCTACCAAAATTGGAAAACTTACAGTGTGATGCCGCACGAATAGTTTCCGGTTGTACAAGGTCCGTACCAAACGTTCGCCTACTCTCAGAAGTGGGTTGGCAAACACTATCTGAACGCCGACACATCAAAAAAATTACACTCTTTCTGGTGCTCGGCGAAGATTCGCGATTCGATTCGATTCGATATACTCCCGATGATTCGATTCGATTCGATATACTCCCGATTATTCTATTCGATTCTCAAAACGAATCTTAACAACATCAAATATAACGCGCAAAGATCGTGCCATTTTTATCGCAGTCATCGAAAAAATCTCCATGAAACAGAGCAGTCTACTAGTACGGGTAATGCAGTTAATAAACCGGTGACTCCACCTACCGATAGTTTAGTTGACGGTATGTTTGATGACGTTTAAGCTGCCCACGAGAGAGACAATGTACTGGACCCTGGTGACAATTCATTATATGTACGGCTAACCAAGGAAATGGAGGCATACTCGCGTGTTGTGTTATTAAAAAGGGATGACACTCCACTGGAGTTTTGGAAATCGAACCAGTCGTCATTGCCTTTACTCGCTACAACTGCGAAGGATATACTCGGTATTCAAGCGACGAATTGTTCCAGTGAGAGTAAATTCAGTTGGAGGGAACATATTAACGGACCAAAGGCACAGTCTCTCCAACTATAACGCGGAAACGTTAATCTGGGCTCCCCAACAACTCGAACTTACTCTTTCCGTCACTGGTACAAACTGCAAAACCCAGTGAAATTAAGAGTGAATAGTTTGGTCGCTTGAATACCAAGTATATACATGAGTACATGTGCTAACTGCTAAGTTCGCAGCTTTTGCGAGTAAATGCAGAGATGGCTTGTTGAGTCTCGTTCGCTTTCCAAAACCCCAGTGAAAGCTAACCCTTCGTTGACGCATTACAAGATAATGTTTCCAAAGTGACCATGTTTTACTTTTTAATAACTGCGTTTATATTTCCTTTGATGATATTCAGTTGCTTTGATGGAATTGCGACCGTTGACTTGAACGTTCGCTCTAACTTCTAAGTATCGCTGACTAACTTTGATGAAATTACTTTGATGAAATTCAGTTGCTGTTTTAGTTTGCAATAACTGCGTTTATATTTCGTTTGATGAAATTCAGTTGCTGTCAAAGTGTAGAACGACGAACATTGGGACACTTCGTGTTGTATTATATTGACTGATTTTGAATAAATTAAACAATCCAGTTTATTTTCCCCGAGTCACAATATTATTCATTGTAATAACTGCATTCCCGAAGCCAGTTGTATAGCAAGCATGGCGCCGCACTGTATACCCAGCTTGATTGATGATGTGCGGCGTAGTTATATTACGAATCATTTACGATGAATTGTGATCGGTTGTGTAGTGTGTACGGACCTAACAGCGTACGGTATTAGCCGAGTACGTTTATTTGAATATTTGTTCCAGGGAGATAATCACACATGGTGAAAACAAATCAACTAGTTTGTAACTTTTATTAATAAAATCGATGTTTATTCACTATAAATTTGTCCCAGTAATTGAACTCAGGTTTTTTATGATTCGATTCGATGATTCGATTCGATATCATTCGGCTGATTCGATTCGAACGAAAAAAGGCCGATTTGCTGGGCCCTAACTGTTTCATAAAATCGCAACCGGAAACGACCCAAATTATTTACTAAAAGACTTACCACAGAAAGTAGAAGATTCTACAGATTATAACTTGAGGAACGGTACCAACTTTATTCCCTTTCGAGCGGCACCCAGTTTCCGTGAAACATTTCCCCCGTCCTGTGTTAACGAGTGGAATCAAATAAAACCCGAGCAGAGGTGTCTGAAAACCGACCCTTTTAAAAATGCTATTGAGGTGAAAATACCAAGACCGCCAAGGTACTATAATACAGGTAAACGTACACTGAAAATTCTTCATTGTAGAATAAGATGCTGCTGTAGTGATCTTAATCTCGATAAATTAAAAAAACTATATAGCTTTATCTCCAGCATGTGCGTGTGGTAGCCCCATCGAAGATGCTAATTACTACTTCTTTGAATGTATTTATTTTACACAAATAAGACAGGAACTATTCGATAATTTGATACAATTTGGTAATATAACCCTTGAAAACCTAGTACTATGAAACCCCTTAATTAGTGACCGCGATAATACTGAAATGTTCATGGCCGTTCATAAATTCATTGCACTGTCAGAACGATTCTCGTGAATCCAGTGGACTTGGATCAATCTTACTACACAACTACTTACTAATTATAAAACCTAATACAAAATAAATTTACATACATGTATGGGAGTTACCCAATACATCATGTTCTTTGTTGCACTAACTGAAAAAAAATATTTGTGTTTGTTTGTTTGCCGCATTATACTTTGTTTAGTGAGGCACCGCCAGACCTTGCCATAACTCCCACCACACATCAGATCATTAATCCAGTACGTATCACGAGATGTATCAATCAACCAATCAATCTAGTTTATCATATCTTCACGAAGATACAGATGTTTTAAAGATATGTCCAGGTGCTCCTCTGTTCTGGTGCTATATAGTTTATAATCATTTTCAGCTTAAAAGAATTGATGTTATGCACGTATAGCAGCTACATGTGGCCGACACAGCGAAATTTTGAGTTGTTTATTTTAGGCGATGAGTCTGTGACAAAATGAAAGAAATCCTCTATATATGGCAGATATACCCTTGTCAGATGTCAATATTGGAGGATCCTGAAAAGTTATGTGCTACGGACTGCGTTTTCTTTTATCTCAGAAGTAACGATAGTTGAATGCACACTGTGACCACTATTTTTGAACAGGCCTGCTCTGCATTTACATAACTCTTGGCAATTGTAACTTTTTTGTGGGAACTATATTGAATGGGACAGACTCAATCGTGTTATAATATATACATGAGCCATTCTAATATGCAATTGAGAAGATATAATTGTCCAAGTGACTTAATTCGGTCACCATTGTCGTGATTGTGAAATTGGAATGCCAAGAACTCCTTAGAACGACATGGAGGTGGTCTGGGAGTTGACTATATGTAAATTAGTTGGATATCGGCGAATTGAACAATCTTATAAATGCTATTGAATCTCCTCTCGCCATCCATGACCCAAACGACCCCAAATGTGATTTATTTCATCATATCATTAGATTAGAACATGCATAAATTTGGTAGAATCAGTGCTAAATATATTTGTATCAACTTTGGTGCAACTCCCCTCATGCATGACTTGAACAGCGCCACTTTTTTCACATTTAAACCACGTCTATTAGACTCATGCATGCATTATATAATGGAGATGATTATATATAAGTGTGGTGGTAATTGGCAACTAAACAAATCGTAGTTATAACCCCCTCCCATCTCTCACCCAAACGGCACCAAGTTCGCGTCTTTAAATCACACGTTTAAATTCCCCGTATCACGGAGAAGAATAATATATCAATTTGGTCGGAATATGTGCTAAAAATGGCGCCTCCCCTGACAAAAACAACGTCACTTTAGAAAATGTTTAACCCGCACCTTTAACTGACTCGTAAAAAGTTACTCCTGTTAGACCGCCTTGGTGCCATCTCGATTGTACCTTAAAGTTATATATATATAGACAGACATATATTCGCAAATATTTGATTCATTGTATCATTTGAGAAGAACGTGTATGAGTTTGATGGTAATTGGCACTAAACATATTTTTATAAGTATTTGGTGACCCTCCCGTCCCTATTTCGGACTCAAGTGGCGACACTTTTGACATCATTAAACCACAAACTTAGACTCATTATAGAGATGAATATATACAAAATTTATGAAAATTGGCGAGTATACACATTCGTTTCAAATTTAGGGCCAGCATTGCATATCTCTCACCAAAAGGCAGCAATTTGTCGCATTTAAACCACACGATTAGATTATTAATATCACGAAATAGAATATGACATCAATCAGGTGGAAATCGGCGTTTAGGTGTTTATCAATATGTGTGTCCCTCTCACCCTCTAGGCACCCCTTTTGATATCTTTAAGCCGCACAATTAGACTCCTGATATCATTGAGATTATTATGTGTAAGTTTGTTGCTAATCCGCGACTAAACAATTTGTCCACCCACCCCACTAAATATCTCACCAAAGCAGCACCAATATGACGTCTTTAAAACCACACGATTAGATTCCTCATATCATTGACAAAAATATGTATCAATTTGTTTGAAATTGGCGCTAAAAATATTGTGTATCAATTTTGGTGTCCCTCTCCCTTTCAGTGCACCCTGACTCGAATGACGCAATTTTTGACAGCCTTAAGCCACGGGGATGAATTTGTATAAGTTTCGTGGCAATCGTCGACTAAACCAATTAGTGTCAGATTTAGTACCCACCACCGCCCCCCAATATCTCATCCCAACAACACCAATTTGGCGTCTTTAAATCACACAATAAGATTCCTTGTATCATGGAGAAGATATCAGGAGAATGTGCATCACTTTGGTGGAATTCAGCGATAAAATTATTTTTGATCAATTTTGGTGCCCCTCTGCCCTTCCGGTCATCCCTGACGCGAATGGCGCGACTTTTGAGATATTTTAACCGCACCATTAGATTCCTCATAACAACGGGATGATTATAAATAAGTTTGGTGGCAATCGGCGACAATTTTTGTTCTTCCCCCCCCCCCCCTTTGCAGCCCCTGACAACAACGGCGTCATTTAGAACATTTTAACCCTCGCCATTATCTTTCTCGGAAACAGTTACCCCATTAGACCCCTTTTGTGCCATCTAGGTGGTCCCCTGTGAATTTCTATAGAACACAGACAGACAGACATTCGCAAATATAGATATAGATATATGGCAATAAAATGTTTAAACTAAACCTATTTCAAGGGACAGGGATTACTTGATTACGAATGCTCATGAATGCACGATTCGTCAATTATGGCCACCATTATGGTAGCAATTTTAAATAGAATTGCACATCGTGATGTCCCGGAGTAACATGATACAGTGAATATTATACTTTGGGTTGTGTGACATTATATGCGGCAATGACGGCGATAAAAGTGAAACATGACACATTTCACCATTTATTCTTACCACCGTATTGGCAGCCATATTGGGGTTAGTAAGCCATTTTGTAATCGTAATCCAAAAACGACATTGAATTATCGTACATACCAAACATCCCCGCCATGCTACGTTCTGCGCTTTATGGCTTCCGATAAAATGACGATAATGGCTTTAGGTTGTTTTTGATGAAAATACCTAAATATGTTAAAACAAAAATTGTGCCAGGAGGCGCATTGTGTAGTATTTTCACTTTACTGTTCTAGTTTGTAGATCGGGATATATACCTTAAACTATAGTTTAGCAGTTCATCAACAACCGCTTGTTAGTTAAGCCATTTAAGCAAGTAATTGTGCGTTCTTACATATTTCCCAATTTCACCTATATTGCGGCTGCCATATTGGCAGCCATTTTGGGTTAGTATGTCATTTTTTAACCCAAGGCGGAATAAAATATCCGTATACACCAATTATCCCCACCCTTACAAATTCTTGTCTTTTTTGCCTTCGAGAAAATAAAACAAAAATGCGTTTTATATACATTTTTAGGAAAAATTCTAAAATTTATTAAAATTTCGGGTATGGGGGTACATTATACATTGTTTCTACTTTAATGTTCGAGTTTGTAGACATAAACTTATATATTATTACATTCTTTAGCAGACTTTCAATGGCCGTTATGTTAATTAAGCATATTGACATGTAACCGTTAGTTATGTGTGCCTTATACCACAGCATGGCGCATCTTAACTTTAGGGGGAGGGTTGATTTTTCTGCATCTGATAAAACATAATGCGGCCTGCAGCGATAGGTTATATATTACAATATAGCCCATTGACAGTAGTTTCCCGTGGTATAAAACAATCTGGAATACCCTTCTTACTTTACGATTTAAAAGAAACGAAAGACAACCACTGTACGTGAATCGTCATATTTGTCTCACCCAAAATACTATTTGACGTCAAATGACGTCATAACTGCAATTCCGAGATGTAATGGTTACATGTATTACCCTACTCGTGTTATCGCCCCACTCTCAGGCATAAAAATTGGACGAATATTTCTTCTCAAAATGTGTGAAAATACTGTGTCAAAAATGTCGGCTTTATTTAAAAAATGATCGGGTGCCTCAAGAAAACCACGCGGTGAGAACAAAATCCCCCTATCTGACAAATCCAACATACGGATTCCGAAAGTTTAGTATTTAGTTTAGTATTCCCCCGAACGCATATTTACATATTTTGTAACGAAGATGGTCGCATTATCGCATATAGATTATGCAAATGAATTGTAATCGATGGACCATAACCAAATACATGGAATGAATAGCATTTCACCGACCTCAACCCAATTCAAAATCCCAGTTTAGCACGTCATCGATTACAGTTCCACAGATTCCCCCGAACGTAGCTTAACCGATTTTAACTAAGATAGTGAGGTATAGGTTATACACGTGACTTGCTTTATATGGGTCATAACATAATACAGAGAGGGGACACAATTTGACAGACATCAACCCCGGTTCAAACAGTTCAAAATATCGTTCCGCAATTAATCGGTTACAGTTCAGAATATTCACTGGCATACGAACACGGTTTACCCGACATTTAATCCAGTTTTTATTCAGAATCTCTCTGAAGTCCCATGTTTTCGGAATAGCTTGCAACTTAATCTACCTCGATAGTACAATTAACACACTGTGCGGTTGTTCATCCGCCATCAAATCAACACTACTAAAAGATACATAATCCGAAACAGACAGAATTTTCAAAATCCCCAACAGGCTTTATACAATTTTGCACTAGATTAGTTTGCATTAGGAACGCAAAAATTCGTGACTGTCGGACATAATATGGGCATCTATGGATGTGTGGTACGCAATCCTCAAATTTAGCCCCACGGAATCGAACTATTGTTTGGTGCAATGGTGAGTCAGTTGGTTAGCAACATGATGCATTCGGCTGGCATAAACAACCCAACACTGCCACGTTTGTTCGAACCATATGACATAAACCATGCAATATATATTAGTCAACTTGACCATTCAGGACTAATACAGACTATGAAGCACCAGTGCACCTATACATAAAGTACACACATTGGATGTCGATACCATGGACGTATATCTGATTTGATGGAATCAAACATTTACACTCTTAACATATTGATTCCTAACTGATTTCAGTCAAATTGCATTGAATTTGATCAGAACCCATTGTTTTTGAGCCAATTGTTTTGGTTTTGGTTAATAATTTCGGTTCTGATCAAATTCATCTTTGTTTTGAATCGGCGTTATTTGCGTTTGGACATACTCATCTTGCTTTTGTGAATTAATTAGGGACTTCAACAATTTGTATTTAGCCAGAGGATTGCAATTCGAAGAATACCTGTTCAGTTGTAACATTGTGACAAAAAGCACCTCGGATGTTTGAAACGACTTGCAAATTTAACTTTATAACAATTATTAAAAAAGGATAGGTGAAATATTTAAATTTTTCTTGTTGGAGTTATTCTCGGATAAGCATTGGTAACTTTGTGACAAAAACACATCGCATTTTTAAGGACAACCAGCTGCTACGTTGTTGCTGTTGTTATTATTATCACTAGTGGTTGACATCGAAGCTCCTGTGCATTACTCTAGCACATGTACCTGTATCCTGCGGTGTCAGTAAATGTATCGTTGTTTTGATAGTCACAGCACTGTCAATTTCAACATGAACACTGAGACGAATGAAGACATAGCAAAGCAGGCATTATGTTGACACAGTTGGCATTAGGTTTGGTTGGGATGACGTTGTTTCATTTTAAATGCATGGCCCCGAGTCCGCGCTGGTATAAATGTAGCCCCATGCAATTGTAATCAAACTAATCAAATCCCAACCTATAAAATCACTATAGGGTTTGTACAGGTACAAACAAAAAGATGTTCTTGGAAATTCAATGTTCTTCCTTACTTATTCTAATGATTTGGATTGTGATTTGAAACAAACAAACAACCCAAATTATGAGAGGGTAAACCCAAGTTCTCACTCATAAGAACACCAATTCAAACCAAGGCAAAGGGTTGTGGAGGCGAGTACAACTAATATTTCATCCAAATTGAGAATGGGCAGATATATGGGTCAGTCGAAAATATGGCCCCGGGGAGCCACGAAAGGATGAAATATGTGAGTGCAATATGATAATTCTGAGGTAGACCCCACCACCCTACCACAAGCAACCCGACTTCGTGTACGTAATTGGTTATAAGAAATATTTATAGATAATTAAATCTTGACGTTCATATAAGTCAACACATATTGGTTTGAGTAGTGCAGGTCGTGACTGCACGGTCGTCCTTTTTACACGGATTTCAATGCCATAATTTCTTGTTGAAACGACTGCCAAATGTAATTGTGTAACCCTGTTTAAAGAGGATAGGTGAAATAGTTTCATTTTTCTAGTTGGAGTTATTCCCTGATAAGCATTGGTAACTTTGTGACAAAAACAAGTCGGATTTTTCAAACGACTTCCAAATGTAACTTTGCGACAAAAAAGACTTCCGATATTTTTGATTTGTAACCCCTGTAACCGGTTACAAATGCATTATGTATATTTCTTGCACCAGATCAGGACATATCTATTTTTCAGAGAGTACTTATATATTATTAGCTGCATGGTGGAATACCCACTGTTGCTCAGGTATATAATGACTAAACTATTAGTCCCTCCATGAGACACCCCGGGGAATTAAGTTACCCATATTCTCCCTCCATATTGTCTAAGCTTATTGTACACGCTGTTTCTGGTTATGTGATGTCACTTTAAAATATTACACCTGTGTAGCTATGCTCAGTTATTATCGATACCCGCTGATCCATTGAGCACACTGCCGAATAGATGTTTGTGATTGTCCGCACATAACTGAAGATATTCCGATTCATGCAATTGGATATTCCATTATGGATTATGCAGCCTGAATCGTTAATCTTCCTCCAAGTGACGTCGTATGAGGGACTATACTAGCGACACACAGTGCCAAGCTGGAAAGGCTGTCGCAATTGGCTTGTATCTTCTGAGTGTTTATACAGAAACTGCTGGACCCTCGGAGATGAACATTTTACATAATGGTTATTATATAGGTCCCGTTAACGTTATCACCCCCGAATGTTTTCTCATTGTCATTGCCGCGCTGAACACACAATTGTTTTTTGGGAAAATTTGAGCTATGCAGTTGTGGACTAATGTTAAAGCTGTCTGACTTCGGTTCCTATGTGAATGGACAAGTTCCAAATCTGCGACAACCGGCTTAGTCATTGATATTTTCCACTAAATAGTGACAACTGGGTTGTATTCGAGCTGTCAATGGACACCGTCTCACGACTAATTCGTGAACACTCACCGGCCACAATCAGCATGTATAGCGGTATAATTTTTGGGTATAATTGTATGGAGACTCATGTTGACGTTTATACATCTGCAGAATGAGTATCGATGACATTATTGAGGTTTTTGAATTAGCACAGCGAGAAAATGAAGAGCCACGAAGACAACGTCTCAGAAGAATTTTAAGGGACAGATCAAACCCACTTGAACCCAATATTTGCTTCTAACTATAAATTCTATGTCTATGGAGTTATCATTTTAAATTTCCATTCTTTATTCTAAAAGTTGTGTATTTATGTCAAACAAATGATGTTGTAGAATGACCGCCCCAATACATTCTTTCCACACACCCCACCCCGATCCAAAATGAACGCCATCTGAATGGGTTCAAATATGACGCCATATATACATGTAGGCCTTGGCCGATATAGGCCAAACAAAGGCGGCTGCCATCTTGGATCTGGTGGGGTGTGCATGGGGTGAATTTTAGAGTGGTTTGGGCGACCCTAGCTACAACACACTTTGTTTTGAATTAATCGGTCAAGGGCTGGAAAATGATTGTGGCCATGGAGTATTTTTATAACATATGAAGTGGGTATATCAAAATCTTGAAGCTCGAATGAGCCATGTCCGTGTTAAAAAAAATTAGTTTAATTAGCATGAATGTAGTTTTACCTGTAGGGTGTTATTCCATGAGAACGGAGTTCGTATCACTTACTTCTAAAATTAAAAGCTTATAATTTGTTTACCAATTTAAAGGTACTCAATCCGATCAGACGCTCCTAAATTACTATTTCTTTGGCTTCGGGTGTAACAAATATTCAAAGCTCAGAGTGATAACTCTTGGATATCCATCTTCATCCGCACCTTCGTCCGTTCGACCACGTAATTCTTGTCCACAAACAATAAAAACAGCAACCTTCAAACATCGATATCTAATCACTCTGAGCTTTGATGGGTGGGTTCCTCGACTCGAATCAAATATGGTTTAGCCCCAAAGCCAAAGAAATAGTAATTTATGAGCGTCTGATCGGATTGAGTACCTTTAATATTAATGTGTCTAACTGAAGTGCAATTGTGTGGTACTAAAATTAGATCAGAAATATACATTACCCCATACTATTAGTTTTATTTATGGCTTATTGTTCAACCACTATATGGTATATCGTAGTGTCACAACACATTCAGTTTCGATGGCACATGGGGATCACCAAAATGTTATCTTCATTATGACATAACGCATGGGGAGGCGCCGGATTGCCCGACTCATGGGTTACCAGCCCCTTCAAGAGAGGGGCGGTGGGAGCTATACAGGATTAGCCATTGCAGATTGCAACCCTCCCCGACGGGGGACTTTAACTACCTCCAACCCCGATACCCCAAAACCCATCTGGTACCACCCTTGACATATAACGAATTGAATTTTGTTCTCATAATTCGATTTTCACAACTATAATTAATGGGGAATTTGTTGTTGTCACACCATAAGTCGCACATTTGCCTACTTTTTATCAAAATATTGGACTGAAATGACCATCAGTTGGATATTAGGGAGTGTCAGATTGGAAATTTCCATCAGGTGGAAAGGTTTAGATTACTAGGATGTTGCTGTTTTCAAGTTCAGATTAAATTCTTTTCTCCACCCGCATCGATCAAACATTGGTCCTGGTCCCCTGATGGGGGTGGGGGGGGGGTTGGACATTTCAAGATGGACCCCCCAACACCGGAGACCCTCTAACCACACCCATACACATTCCCTCATGATGGTTAAGATGTCCGATCGTTGGCACCACATTAGTTCCTATAATGTTGGACCCATTTCGAATGGACGGACATATTTACATTCAATATACTACATATAAGTTTTGGTTGAAAATTGCTCACTTGCAATTGTTTCTGGCTGGTTGTCGTCGTACTCATTGGTCATCTCCAGAAACTCTTCAGGCAAAAAATCAAGAATGCTAGCGGTGTCATCGCTAATAACGCCTATTTGGAGGTCAACCTCCTGTTCCACCTGGTCCGTGGTCTGTTTTTCTTTCTTTGCCTTAATCTTCATCCGCTTCCACAGCACTTTCAAATCTTTTTTTTGGTCTTTTGGTTCTATTTGGAAATTTCCCTGCCATTTCCAAAGAAATTTCTTTCCAGACATAATTTTTCCGGCGCTTGTGGATGGTGCCGGTATCTTTATTCTCTAGGATTTTTGTGCTTCTCTGCACAATGCCCAAACAGTGTTTCGCTCGTCGGCTGTGTATTTAGCACCCCTTCCTTTCCCTAGGTTACTCATGATTGAAAGGAACCAAACGTGTACTGTTACGCGCAGCACGTTTTATGTGACCGGTGGTCAATCTATGATTGCCGCTAATCACATTGCTTGGATAATCCTATACCGCGCGGCGATGTCTTCCCATCGATGTCCACCGATAGCTTCGCATTGAGCGTCGTCTCGTAAAACTACCTGGACTATATTATAAACCCAGCCGGTGAATACCACCCCAAGTGTCTTAAAAGGACACTAATATTATTTCAATTAAATAAGTAATTATATATCCAAACTGGTTGCAATCTGGTCGGGTTAAGTTGAAACACGTTGATAAATTTTGACCCGTGGAGTGTATTGACCGAAGACGACTTACATGGGCGAACACGAGGAACAAACAGGGTCCCTTAGCTCAATTGGTACAGATGGGTCACCTGGTCAGTGGAATATCATGTAAATGGCGCATTTTCTCGTCTCCTATTCATTGTACCATTGTATGATAGGAATATCATTGGTCAGAGGTCACATGCATGTCACATCTTGTTTATACAGGTCATATCTGGACTCAGGATTGAGGTGATAGATTGTTATTTAAAAATCGGCCACACAATTTCCCACATATTTGTGGAATAAAAATAAGCTTTCTTTATTGATCATATAATGTATTATCCCCCCTTTGAGTCATCTGAGGTAAAATGTAAGTAAGCAATGTGTTATTATCAACCAATATTCATGGGTGGACAATGAGCAGATGCGCCCATCATATGCCATTCGCCTGGCCAGGTTATCCATCTCTACCAATTTCTCTACACAAGGAACGCTCTTTGTTGCTAATATTTTGCCATTGAAGTCGCATCAAGTCAACGGGATCAATCTCACGAACCACTACGGAACAATTTATTCCCGTGTTTCAATATGTTTCACCGACCATTTGGGTATAAACTTAATTATATAATTAAATTAATTATAAGTTCTCTTTTAAGACAGCTGATGTCAACTGGACCTATATATTAAGATTATCCGGGTCAAATTACCAATGTGTACATATGTTCAGCTCCGATGGTCCAGTCGTTTATGTATAAGCATTCAGTAGATAACAGCCAGTTCCAACAACCTCTCAAGTGTGAGACTGTGAGACTGTCGCTAGTAGTCCCTCTTATGACAGCACATGGAAATTTCAAAATCAATAATGGTATATTCAATTGTATAAGTGCACAAATTCAGTTGCGCGGCCTATCACACAAATCTGTTCGGCAAGGTACTCAGCGGGCATGGATAATGATTGAGAAAAGCTACGCTGATGTAATCCTTTAAACGTTTGCGCTCCAGGTCATCTATACCATGCCGAACACTGGGTCAAGTTACACAAAGGCACCAATTATCCCACATATGTTGTAAACTGATAAGAAAATATCTGTATTGATTATATAGTAATGTATAGCACCTTTCCTCTCACACATAACACCGATGCAAACGAAAGTCACTTATGCTGTGTATTACTATTAGTGCAAATTTGAAGGCGATATTTAGTTTGATATATATTTAACAGTATTGTTGGCATACCATACTTTCCGTTTGGAAATACAAGGATGATATCACCAGGCGAAACATAATAATATGAGCAATAACTTTATTTCATAATAACGTATTATGTATTATGCATTTGGGGTGCTTGTCTCTTTTTGCAAGAACAAAATCATGGTTCGATATTGAACCAGTGCAAAACAATGGAGTCCCGGGCGTCACTCAAAATTTAACAAACTGGGGTAAGACTATTGTTATAACTACGTCAGCGAAGTCATGTTAGGTGATCACGTGCGTCGGTCATATCAACTCCCGTGATTTTTCGCTAAGTTTAAGCCGTCTAAAGGCTACCATGGTTTTACCGGGGTAATTAAACACCAACTTACCGGGATAAGAACACATGACTGAAATCACCAGTGTGAAAATACACGGTAGGAGTCATTAGGATGATAGTACAAGGGTAAAAATACTAGGGTGAAAATATATTGCTGAAATCATTAGGGTGAAAACACTATGTTGACATCGCAAGGCTGAAGTCGCCAAGTTACAAATAATGGAGGAAAATATCAGGTTGAATTGTGTGTGACTGTGCGAACATCTGGGTGACATACAATTGGATTCAATGCCCAGATTATTTTGAATGATTTGTCAGGGTGAATATTTATATGTGAGTCTCACTGAAGCGCGGGCAACAACTGCCTATTGTTACTGTCATCCCATTTTCCTCTCTTCTGATTGGCTGAGGTTGTGTCACATGGCGGGCCGCAAATCACTCGCTACCCCCCGAGGGTAACATTTCGGCAGTAACTTGCTGACCGCCCAGTTGTTACCAGTAAACATATCACTACGAAGAACTCAACGCCCAGAGATTACATCACAGCTCTCTATTGATTTCGAGAACACGCATGTTATAAACCCCACTGTTTCGTAACGACCGCGAACTGTGGTGTTTACTAATTTGCGTAACTGTTGTCTTTAATTTGCAATTAAAGCACGCTATGTATAAATGGTGTTATCAGGGACATAAATCCCTTATAAGGTGTTATGTTCCTAGTGGACCTTTTTATGCCAATAATGAATACCGTGGAACAAATAGATAAACCTTATTAAGCAGTTGGTATGTACTAAATACAATTGCACACACGGTGTATATACGTTACAAATACGCTTCTGTACTAAGCCGAGAAATAAAATAGCCACTCTTTACTCTTTATCAATCGACAATTTTTCTTTGGTTATATGTGTCAGCGTGAAATACAATTTTTAATCGAATACAACATTCCGTATCAGAAAGTATAGGACTTTAAACAATCTCCACGATTTGCCTGATATATGTTTTTGAAACAGTTGGGAGAATAATCCGTTTATCCACACGGTGTTAAATGCTTTCCGCACGTCAGGGAGCAAACCAAAATAGATTATGCTTCCCGGACACTTGGAATCTACAGTATGTAACCAGGATAGTGGGAGTCAAGCAGCTGACATCGCTCTGAAATCCATTTGGCAAAGGATGAGTATTTATCAAAAAATGTCTGATATATTATTATAGATAATACTCACTGGACAGTAATTTCCATTTGATAGACCACCGTACACTGATATATTATAGACTATACTCACTGAACAGTAATTTTCGTTTGGAATGCGTTCGTTTATCAAACTATATACATGTATCTATGTACACTGATATATTATAGTCAATACTTTGTAAGCTAACTGGTGGTATCTAAAAACTGTTAAAATGCGGATGTGTAATCAAAATATGTTTCATTTTAGATTAGGACTAAGTTCCTTATTATGACGGAAAATTGTCAAAACAGTCTGCTATTCTGGTATGGGATAGTATGACCATGGTATCTGCATAAGTAGGGCAGCGGCAACTAATGGCATGCATTGCATTGCAAGTTCGTTTATCAAACTATATACATGTATCTATGTAAAGGGAGTACAGCAGATGTGGCAACTGTACTCACTCTCTGCATAGTAATCTAGTATGAATACAGTTTTGAATCGAATACAACATTGAATATCAGAAAGTAGGACTTTAAACAATATCCACGATTTGCCTGATATATGTTTTTGAAACAGTTGGGAGAATAATCCGTTTATCCACACGGTGTTAAATGCTTTCCTCACGCTCAGGGAGCAACCACAACATGGGCTATGCTCCCCGGATGTATGGGAACTACATTATGTAACCAGGATAGTGGGAGTCAAGAAGTTGACATCGCGCTGAAATCCATTTGGGAAAGGATGATTATTTATCAGAAATGGCGTAAATAGCTCTAGCCCTGTAAGCAGTAATTATCCACATAGTTGATATACTAACTGGAGGACACATCGTTGCTCGGGTGAATGGTGTGTAAACTGTTCGTGGCACTTCGTGTCATTTTAAATAATTAATACGCATGTGGGGTAAAAAACACCTAATGCACGACTGACTCTATACATATAGTTATATTTATCTTTTCTTTTCTTTTTTATCTTTTTTTTTTATTGGTGAAGTAGATACAACAACAAAACATGAGACTTACATACACACAAGCATTACATTAACGATACATTGATACATATTATATGCTTGCACTCACTTTTGCACGCTCCCAAGTGAATTTCACTCGGGCTATACTTTCTCACTGGCGACATTAATACAATCATGCTTGAATCATATAGTTGTTTTTGGTGTAGTTTTTGTAAAGCGATAAATAGTTGGTTTTTCCGTTGGCTATTGGGCGACACAACGTTTGTGCATTTAATGAAGAGTGTCACTCATACGGTTATATAAAGAGTAAAGTTAGGCGCAGATAAATTCTTGTCGGCTTTTTGATGATCAAGTTAGGAAAAGATTAATGTAAATTTGACAGATAGCTCGGGCTCCAGGCTCTATGTATATAATTATATTAATCGGGGTGTATACATGTATATACATATACATTTGGTTTTGTTGTGGAATATCAGCAAGTCAATCGGTGTTGTCATTAATAATATTTTCTAGCTTTTAAGTTGATACTGAACGCTCTTTATAGCTAGGTATTAGTGCCTCTCCGCGACATTTTACTCTTCTGTAGCAAGTTTCCACATATCTTCTGGGCCGATAGTAAGCGCTCTGTGTTGATGATATAATGTATTGCGCCCTATAAGTCAGAGGTGAAATTAGCCTATCCGATGTTTCTCCATGTCTCAATTTATATCCCATGTCTCAATTGTAAATTGCAACCATTTTTGGTAAATAAACAATTATTTAATTGAATTAGTTATTAGTGCCATTTTAAGACATTTAAGGTCAACGTTACATTTCTAATAATATTTCCATGGTCAAATTGCCCGTATGTACACATTTGCATCTCTGAGTGTCCAACCGTTTGGTCGTCTATTGTAAAAATATACATACAATAATGATTAGTGCTCTTGTATGACATATGAGGTCAACCAGGGCTATATAATAACGCTCACGGGGTCAAATTACCTATATACAAACTCCCAGCTCTGATGGTTCAGCCATTTGGTTGCATATAGGCGGACAAACGAACCAACACAATTGCGTTTTATTAGTATAGCTGACAGGTAGAAGGGTTATGACCCTGTAACTGTCACAAGTGTCCTTTGGTTTAGTGCTACCCTTGTATACAGACAATATAATTCTGCACTTAGCTACAGGTGGAATTTATTCAAACTGCGTAAAATAATTGAAGGCTGTAACGCAGCTCCATGTGAGATATTCCTTTCTCGAGCGGGTGGAAAGTATCAACGTCTCCCGAGCAGAATGGCCAAAACTGTTTTGATATAGTGTCAATAAAGAACACAATCACCGCCATTCACACGCACAATGTTGCCCTGAGTCATTGCATCGCACGAGTGCTTTCTTTCGCGATCATGAATATTTCAGTAACGTAATATCTTCCTAGGATTTCTGGTCAATCAAACATAGTGCACCAGAATGATGATTGCACACGTATAGAAACCTGGCCTGCGTTTAATAGAAGAAGCATCAGCAGATACGTTGCGACCATATATGCCATATTAGGATGCATGTTCGTGCAGTGTGACTGCATGTCTGGTGTGGACAACACTGACAGTGCACTGAACAAAAAACTACACACACACTAACTACAAGAAAACCATAGTCAGAAAAGGTAACGCCCTCAAGATCATATTATCAGCCATAAATATAAATTATAATTTAAAATATATTGGTTATATTGGTTGTATTTAACTTGAGTGGATATTACCATCAGTGTCCTTGTCTGACAAACCATTTCAATGAGTATTGAAATATAAATATTCCACCTTTGATCAGATCGTGCTACGTAATGGTTAGAGCACACGAATAGTGCGACTGCCACTTTACCAGAATAAATCTCGTCTTCGACTCGATTGATTCTGGTAAAGTGGCAGTCGCATGCGTGTGTCTCACTATTTTATTATATACATTGTATAAGTGGAACATGAATTCCGAAGAAGTCTGTCTGCCAGAATAAAGATAAGGAATTTGGATATGTAACCAACAACCTACTTACTTTTTGCCAAAGATAATGCTGCACATAATTGTTATGTGACAAACGTGTCGCCTTTACAAGAAAACTGTTTCTAAATTACTACTAATAGTCCATTAGTTCCTCCAGATTCTCCAGATACAAGTTTTGTTGTGAGTTATATCGGATATGTTGAGCGGTACTAAGTGAAGTGTTTATTCTTTTTTATTATTGGATATATCACTATTTAGTGGTTCTAACTTTAAATGTTAGTTAGTTTAGTTTCATCATTGGATTAGTGGTCCTTTGTGAATATTTTCGGAACTGGATTAGTTTTGTGGAATAATATTATAAATGTAATTGTTCTACTAGTTCTATTGCCACTGCCTTCCGTTCGCCTGTTGGTGTATATATATTGTATTTTTGGTAAATCACACCAATTCCCAAGGCTGGCAAACTAATATTTCAGTGATATCCCATTGTTCGACACGCGCCACTCATAACAAACAAATCGCGCGTTCGTTTCAATGTAGCTTCAATTATTATACCAGATGACATGCACCCCACCCACACTCCCCTCATACGCCGTCCCTATATATCTGCCTGCTTAGTATACTAGAGGTGCGTAAATAGTAACGGCGTATACTGGCGGTGTGTTTGGGGGAAGGAGAATGTTGTTCGTGCCCCTGTGGCCTTTGGTAATTGAAGCTACTTCGAAGCGCCAGAGAGATTTGTCGGTTGTGAGTTTCGTGTGCATAACAATGTGATAATCATAAACTATTCATACGATAGCCTTGGGAATTGATGTGCTTTACCAAGCATCAGGGAACGATTGCAACAATGGAATTGTGCTCTAAATCATGTAACACGCTTCAATTCAGAAAGTCACAATGACACGATTCGCCCTTGTGCAGGTGGGGTTGACAGCTTCGAAACTATGTCGTGTCTATTCAACAGATAACAATTCAAAACCAGTTCATGGCAAACGTGACGTGGCAGCATAATATGCAGTCAGATAAAAATTAAGATGATGTCTCATTGTCTGCGACATACTCGATTTTAATGCGATCTTGGTTTAGCTTGAGCGAGACTGCATAATACGAACACAATGATATCATACCAGACATTCCTCATAACAATACAACTTTATTTAATCGGTAGATGAATACACCACAACCAGATAATAATGGTATGTGTGTGTTCTGCTTTGCTCGTCCAAAATAACATGAAATGTCCCTCATACATATTGCATTACAGCCGTGTATTACAATGTACTTCCGAGCATATGTGTAGTCGGACGGCAATATCATAATATAGAGCGAAGAAGATAATTATATTGTTTTATGTTCACACATCCGCCATCCCTCGTCCGTCCGCCCTTATGCTACGCGGTTACTCAAGTACTATTTATCGGACCGTGCTCATATTGTACATGTATGTGCAGACTTATGGTGATACACCCCTTACATGTATATTTGTTGGGATCAATCAGTTGATTAGTTTAATTATTAACACTATCCATCCTCCAATATAAATGTTCTATCGGATACGATAACTCAAGTAGATTTTGTCGGATGTGTGTAAATGAAAACATGTTCTCGGGGATGTGGCTAGAGGGTCTCCGTTCGTTCGGGGGGTGTCCACTTTGGGAAATGCCAACTGCACCCCCCCCCCACCCCTTGTATCAGAATCAGACCAGAATTGACACAAGATTTGCATAGTTCCCACTTGCACCCCCCTTTGCACCTCAGTGCTCAGGCCTAATATCCTATATATTCATAAACCATGGTTCTGTATTCTAGATAAGAGAACATTCGAATATTTTAACCTGAACAATTGCATAAATCCTAACATCTGGTGATCTAACTCCCGACAAATGCACACGGCTACTGGTAAGAAACCAGGACACACCGGGCTGACCATGGTTGTTCGGCCCGATGTGAGACAATTTTGAAAGCAATACGAGAAAATCGCACATCCTAGGATCTAGACAGGCCTCAACTGAAGCTTTCCTAGTGTTGGAAATTTCAAACCTCATACCCCCTCCTCAGGTTGGAAATTTTTTCACCAGCTGACGAACATTTCAGTCCACAAGTTTGACCAAATGTAGTAAAATATTGTTTTGTTAAACTAATTAGCAGTTTTGTATTGGCCACGGGGGACATACCGGGCCGACCATGGTTCGGCCCGGTGTGCAAAATCCAAGCATCTAGACTAGCATCAAGCCTTTCTAGAGTTGGAAATTTCAAACCTGATACCCCTGACTTAGATTGGAAAATTTCCAACTGATGACAATTCCAATGACAATATTGACCAAATGTAGGACAATATTGTTTTCTTAAATTAACTAGCAGTTGTTTAATGTCCCACGGGGAGGGACCAGGACCCGAACTTTCCAAGTGTTGGAACTTTCCAACCTGTCATCCCCCTAAGGTTGGAAAATTTCCAACTGGTGACCATTTCAATTCAAAATTTTGACAAAAAATTGGAAAATATGCAAATATTGGTCCAAAAACAATTAATTCTCAACAATAAATTGTTTGAAAATGAAACTTACAAGAACTTTTTCAACATATTGTTGGTGTGAAATTTCCAACAAATGTTTTGGCAGGTATGAAATTTCCAACTGATGAAAGTTGGGGGATGAGACACCCCAAACCCCCATGTCGCCACATCTCTGCCTGTTCTATCTAAACGTGATGACACAGCAGGTTACATCACCTCTGGTCGGCGCCCGGCAACGAAATACCGACCAAATCGCTAGTATAAGTGTTCACTTTAACGCAAAATGATAACACATATTATGAATTGTATTTGGTGATTTCCAGTGATTCTATTCATTGTTTTGATCCATTTTATATAGAGCGGTCATCATCAGGGACGCTGGTCATTCTGAAAGTAACATATGCACGAGCAAAAACTAGTTATATCAGCTGATCACAGAAACAGTGTCTATGACGAGAGAGTCACACATGTATTATCCAGCAGTATTAAGAGAGCTGATCCAACAATGTTCTAAGTGTATGTGCTTTGTGTATACAATTATAACATTATGGAACTCAGAAATGTCTACCATTGCACTCGATATCACAATCTTGTCCCTTCAATTGCGGTTGAATCGTGGTCACCTGATAGTTCACGAATACATGAACGTTATAGGATTTCAGACTGAGTGATGTCTGACCATACCGGTGCGAATATCGCTAATGTGAGTGTGACCGAGTATGTCACGAAATTAGGAATTGTATTTTTTAAACACAAAATTAACAAAACAGATATATATATATATAAATGTAGGACACATCGTACACCGTGGTGTATTATTTACTTGGATTACTATGGTTTGAACTGTTGCAAGAGGGTCCACCCAGGTATACCCGGTCAAATATTCTCCTAATGGTCCTTTGGTATCTTGGTAGATGGTGAAACACTCGTGATTTGTCACAATTTAATAGGGTTGATTTACCCGGGTGGACGTTCATATGGTACATTTTATGATACCCTACAATCATGTAGCTACATCTAACTCGAATAATTTATAATTTCGCTATATCGATAATTGTCGTACCGATGTTGGTCTTGTCTTCCCTGTCTTCTCCGCACTGGTATGTTAGCATGTAGAATACTAATTCTACATCAATCAATTATAATTAATCTCGAATTGACAGACTGTTTCTCAAAACACATTAGAACGATGACATATTTACAAACTTGGTTGGTTGTAACAAAAGCCAGCCGACTGTTTTTCAAACCGATGCGGACGATAATATTTTAATACGTTTTTGACAATTGTTTGACGATAATGTTACTGGAGGTGCAATATTACATCTAACAATGATGTGTATCCTGACCGACCGGCTGAATACATGTTTCCATTCGAGCATGAAGAATGGGATCCTTTGTATATTCGGTGACTGGGTCCAACTGCAGAGCTGAGGCTCATTTCAATAATATAGTGTGCACACTTCTTCTGGGTTATAAACAAGATCGGTGGTGGTGTTTGCGCAACGACCGACGAGATGGTGCACCGCTGTTGAATAGAAATTGGTGTTCACGCTTGATGGGGAGACATGTCAGTCTAACCTATTATATCTTCTCCGTACCGGTATGTTGGCTGGGGGGGATAAAGATATTTTATCCCTCACCTTTGTCGCACACCATATAGATAAAGGCTGCATAATAAACCACAGCTTTATTTTAGCACGCTAAAATATGGCAAAAACGGCTAATTCAACTATCAACATAAAGGCATGTGCTCAGAACTACAAGTACTTGTCCCCGCAAGAGTTCACAAGGTGCCATCCAATAATACGCTCGCTTTGATTCTATTTTAAGTGACATGACCCAGTTTTCATCCAACTGTATCTAAAACTGGGTTATAAAATGAAAATTAAACTAGAGGTCAGATTCCATGGAACCAGACATAATTCCATGGTAACCCATCCCATGTGTGTGTTATGCGTATAGGTGTGTTCCTATTCATGCATGGTATTGCTCTGTGATCTGATGGTGGACTTGAGTTGACATTTCTAAATAAGATATATATATATATATATTCCAAACGTTTATGTAATTTGGTTCGACCCAGCGTGGATGATTAATGACAGTCTAATGCATCATGGTCCTGACCATCTGAGCCACCGTTCACCCTAGCCAAGCGTTCAGTTTTATTCGGTATGGATACATTTTAGGGCTAATTAGAACCCCTCCACGTGACATCCAAATCATGTTCAACGGTCACCAAATTTGGCGTGTCTGATTATATTGTAATCTACATTTAGATCAAAAGGATATAAAGCATATTAATGTACCTTAACTCTGTTATTTCGCATTTTTTTGGATAACGTTTAGAAGTGTTAATGGCGGAGGAAAGACCGCTTATTTAATTAATACCATATGTGTCTCGGTGCATCATCGCCACACAGAGTCGTTAGTGTCTCTGTAATAGAGAGTTAACTGTGGTTGAGAGTTAACTATCACAATCGATAACGCTAGCTGAGCGTTTACCCATCCGCTCTACAACTTGGAAAATCGCACTAATGTTGTCCGTATATACTACCAAACACATGCAGTATTCAAAATATAAAACACTTGATTTGCGATTTTCCATTTGTTTTGTCCCGTTTACGAGTTTCGGCGGAATTTGCCAAAATGGCTCGACCCTCTCTGTGGCGTATGCGCTCTACGTCAGGCATGTTGCTTTCATAGTAGAGCAGTGAATCTTTGGTATACATATGGTATATCATTGTACCTGTACATGCATTAGCCTTGCACCTTGATAAGTCCGTTTGAATTTGGCGTCAATAAGAGTGCGTTTGAATTTGAGTAATATATATCACCCGTTAACAACGTTACACGCTACCAGGAGTAAACGGTCCACTCTAAAACTTACACAATCATACTAAAGTTGCGCGTGGATACTTTTAACCAAGTCCACTATTCAAAAAGTTGTTATCCCATTGTTTGATTTTTTGAATAATTTTCCGCATTTGTTTTCGGTGGAATTTGCCAAGTCTGTGCACCCACCTGTTAACGGGTTACCAAATTCGCATGTTCTAAATTTGCATGGTCTAAAAGTATAACGTGGGAACGCGAACTCTTTGGAGTAATTTAGATTCTGGTCATATATTAGATTGCATGCACACGTGGTATATATACTCGCGCTGCTTCATAGACTGGCAGAGTAGACCAAATAACGATATAGAGTAGAACGTATAATAAAAGTATCCAACTAGATATACTATGTTTGGGCCTGATAGTCCCTGGAGGTATTAACACCACCCGACACAAGCTCTCTGTTGAGCAGGTTGCATTTATAGTAGAGCGGTCAAATTTTGGAGTCGTTCCAATAGTGTACCGACGTAATGCTCCTGCATTAAACTAGCTCCTCCATTAGCTCGTTTGGATTTGGGACTACACACATGTTAGATAGACTACTTAAGTATGCATTTTTATGTTATATAGCGTTGTCACAAGTAAACCGTTCCATCTGAAAATTAGAAAATCTCACTCTAGATTCGCGCGAATACTACCCATCAGATGTACTTGTCAAAAGAATTTGATCTCGATGTTTGAATTTTGCCCCATTGCGATTTTCGGTGAAATTTTCAAAAAGACTAAACCCACACCGGCTCGCATTCTTCGTTGGGCTTAGCGGTCAAACTTTGGGGGCGTACATACAGTATCCCAATGTACCTCCCACGGCATTAACATGCTCTTTAATTAGCCCGTTCTGATTTGACGGGAAGAATAGGCGCAATTTTACCGTTTCCGGTATAGCAGAAAGGCCTGGGAGAAAAAACTTTTAAGCGGTATATAGAGGATATGAAATGAGTGTTTCTCTCATATGATATTTATGAAACGAGTCTAAGAATTTTTAGTTTTCTCGAGCCTCCAAAACGCACACAAATCACTAAATAGCTATATGACATCGGCAGCAAAAGGTTAATGTGACGTCACTTCATTGCACCGGAAGCCCAATTACAACTGGTGAACTAGCAGAAATAATATGCACTCGAAGATATAGTGCGCTATTCTGTTCTCAGTTTGTGACATTATATCGTATATTTATTAGATAAATACGAATTACATATTCTATTTATCGTATAACAATGTCCAAAAATATATATTTCAAGATTATAATTGCGAGAATTTCAGCATCGCGTTGATTGACGCGCACGTATTTAACCTGCATTTTGTTAGACATGCGGCTCGACCCAGGCTGCCATTCAGCCAATCAGAACACACTTTTTGTCAACAAACCATCCAAATTATCGGAAGGTGATATGAACTAGTAGTTCATATGAAATTGATTTATGACATACTTTCCAGCGTAAATAATGATTGAGTCATAAGATAAATTCGGGTCCGAATCATTCGGAATAAACGATAAAAAATATAATAGCGCTGAGCAACAGAGTACAATAAAATAGAGATTTGCCTAACTATGGGCGGTAACTCCTCAGGGAAAGCGCGGACACAAGTTTTGATGCCCGTGGGCAGTAGGGCATATCGAGGTCCGTACACATTTTCGTATCAGATGACATCCAGTGTTCGATATCTTTGGAGGAGATGTGTTATCAAGTACATGGACCCAAAATTGAAAAGTTTGAAGGCCCGTAATTCTTTCAGTTTTCAATGGATTTTCGAAATTCGTTTAGTTTCTAGATCGGCTGATGTTGCAGAACTGATGTTATATTCGAAGTTTAATCTGATTCCGAGAAGAATAAAAAAATTGGTACTATACGGACCACCCCTCCCACAGACCCACAATACTGAACCGACACTGGCAAAATTTGGCCCACCGCGTGCCCTCTTCAGTCTGCACACATTGGCGTATCAGATGACATCCAAACTTCGACATCTTCGGAGGAGATGTGTTATCAAGCACATGGGACCAAATTTCAAACTTTGAGGGCCCGTTACTCTTTCAATTCTTCTCGGATTTAAAAATTCCTTTCCGGTATGGGTTTATTTTCGTCCAGGGAATACATATACTTAAATAGATGAATGTCAATCAAAACTCTTTTTTTTCTCGAAAATTTTGCCGCCACCTCAGTGTCAAAATATAGGTCCGACCCTATCCAATTTTCTTTCTCGGACTAAACTAACAATGGTCAACACGACTATCAAAACAAAATGCAGTTATCTGGAATGATACGGGAGGACAACAGAGTAAAATAAAATAGAGATTTGCCAAACGATGGGCGGTAACTCCTCAGTGAAAGCGCGGACACAAGTTATGATGCCCGTGAGCAGTAGGGCATATCGAGGTGTGCTTACTGTCCAATTTTCGATGCTCTGCTCATTATAATTTCCGAGATAATAAAATTACATGTTTTCATATAAAGGGAGATAACTCCGCGGGATAAACGCGGATAATATTCGTTATGGGCAAAAGGCATAGAACTCATTTACCCCAACATACTTGCCAACCTTGAGTTTTCTAGTCCTAATACTTTCAGAGATTAATGTGTTGAAAAATAAGGTTAAGTATAATAATAGTGAAAAATAATCGTAAAAGGGCTAAAACTCCATCAAGAAACATTGGACCGATATGCGGATACCTTTATTTTCTGTAGACGTTAGATGCCTACATTCGCTAGAGATTTCGCGTTCCTACTGCCATTAGTTTCTGAGTATTTCCAAATAAACGGAAAACGGCACCAATAGAAAAACAATACTTCCTAGGTTACACCATGGAAGTATAATAATATTTATTTATAAATTAATGGCTATTAAACATTAAGCTAGTAATTATTTGTGTGAAACAATGAGTTTGATGCCAGCGTCGATAACAAAACGTAAACAATTCATGCCGTCTGCCTCGTGGTTGCGAACTGTCAAAATAAAGCGCACGGCGATTTCATAAAGTTTTTACGGATTTGTAAACATGGCATCATCAACGGGATCTAAATCAGATCCGATTTTCAAAATCAGACTCCTCGATGAAATGTTTGAAGAAGAGTTAGAAAGAATGTTCCTATCTCCGTATTCTGAGTCCGATGATAATGATGATCAGATTGCAGAAAATTCCAACAACAACAACAATCAAAATACCTGTTGTACTTAAAACTGTTGATCTACCGGTAACAAGTAATAATATTATTGAAATTGAACCAGTCTTGAATGTAACTGAGCCTCCTGGAGAGCCTAGTAGACCTACTATGCCACTGCCAGATATGAACATTTCTGAACAATTTGATATGCCCATAGTCCAAAGATTTAGTGATGTCACCGATCAAAATCTGAATGACTTCATTGATGAGCAAGAAACAGAAATACGCAAAAAAAATAAATATGATTTGAACAGTACTTGACAGGAACCGGTGGATTCAGAAAACTTCATGAGATCCCATCGTCGGAATTGGATATTGTCCTGGGTAAATTCCTCCTGATTGTTCGCAACAGAAACGGGGATGAATTTGAACCATCGTCTCTTCGCTCTATCATCTCAAGTGTGGATCGGTACCTAGAAAGACACAAATACGGAACAACGATAATGAATGAGAAAGATGACTGCTTTGATATTACTAGACGGGCACTGTTGGCAAAGCAGAAGCAGCTGAAGAAATCTGGCCGTGGCAATGGGCCACATAAGGCAGATCCACTGACCGATTCGGAAATAAGTCAATTATTTCAAAGTGAGTAGGGAATTTCAAGCCCCGATTCAGTACTAAACACTCTGTGGTTCAATAACACATTACATTTCGGACTTCGTGGAAAAATTAAACACATATATTTGGCAAATGAACGGCAAACCAAAACCAGAACAGGAGTAGACGTTCGCAATGTAACAGATGTGCCTCAAGAATGTACGCAACGGGAACTAATGCTGGCCATGATCCAGTACACGTACATGTATACAAATTATTTGCGTCGAAGCGTCCATTTGGTTACAACAACATTGATGATCCATTTTATATTGCTACATGGACGACGGCAGTAACTGCTGAAAATGACATACGGTTCAGAATGCAGCCTATGGGTGAAATAAAGCTTGAAAACACCATGCCGTTAATGGCTACTTACCTAAAAATTAGTACAGGAAAGCGCTTCACTAATACGAGTATCAGGACAACTTTGGTCAGCAAGCTGAGGGAGAATAACATCGAAGCGACAGATATAGCAAACATCTCAGGACATCGAGACTAAGCATCAATCAACAACTATCCTTGAAACAGGAGCATTGTTCTCACATTCTCAGTGGTGTAAATGTGTCTCATACTCAGTTTGTTCACCCAACACCTAGTGCGACTGTTAGTGTGCCAGAACATAGAAGTATGTGCACTATCGATTCAATTAGATATGATTTTCCATCTTCGACAACAGCCACGACCGTGTCTGTTCCATCTTATACAACAGCTCATATAAACATCATCAGTATTCCTACTTGTGGCAGTGGCAGCAGTTCTTTCGCAGTACCAGTGTTTCTTCCAACAGCACACATTTGTCACAAATAAACAGTAGTGTCAACAGCAACACTTTGCAAAATGTTGTTTAGCCAGCGCTCCAAAGTTTGTTTCATAGTAATCAGTGTTTACACTGGCCCAAAAAAATTCTCGAGCCACCACTTTAGCCACTTGTGAATGTTTTGAGCTACTTTTCATTTACTTGAGCCACATTTTTTTCAAACCATACTTTTTTGGAGCCAATTTGATTTAAACATATTCAAAGAACAACAAAAGCTAATTAACTCATATATTTATTCTAATATAATATAACAGGTTCTGGTAGGTAAAACCACAACAATATTAACAACAATATTAATAATCAAACATTGAAAATTCTGCGAGATTTTACATCTGCCCATTTATTACATGTAGATGCTTTACCAAAATTAAAGCCTAACATTGCAGGGCTTTCAATTGCAATTTTCATTAATAAGTTTAAATGTGGAACAAAAAGTCTGTTTCGCCATTTATCTTGGTAAGGGCAATCTCACATTCCACAGTCGACACGGAAGTCTCATCTATGATATGTGACATTTCTTTGTTTCACTAATGTTTGGCGGTGTGAAGGCAATACAATGAATGTGTGTTTTATTGAGTAGAAGTAGGAATCCCATTCACTGTACGCGATACAATTATAACCACCCGCTGTGGCATAAGCCGATAATCAATTAGCGATTGGTTTCATTGAGACTGTCAACATAATTGTTAAACTTAATCTGTCCGACGGCAGTAAATTTAAGAGCCACACACCCAACTGCTTTGAGACACTTTTTTTAGGCACTAGCACGTTTTGTTGAGCCACTTTCGTTTCTCTTTCGCAATTTGCGAAATTTGCTCACGGCAGCGTGAACACTGATAGTAACACTGTCACACTATCCAACATGTATATATATATACATATGTCCAGTTCCAAAATAAACGTGACATTACACAAAAACAACAACAGTATCCTTGCAAGAATGAATTTGTGATTCGTAAATTTTGTGTCGGAAGGAAGTCTCATTTTGTATTTTTGAACAGACTGACGAAATGTTAACTTGTAGTAAACTTGAATTCATGATAGTTTTAAAACGTCATTTTGATTTCAGAACGTTTTATCGTGCATAATTCACTAAAATAATTCGTAAAATGATATAAGTTTTAGCTCTAAAACATCTATAAATAATTAAAACAAGGACTGCTTAGAATGACGAAAAAGGCCAACGGACTTTTTCGCTCTAAGCTGCACTCCGGTTTTCCCACGCATAAATGCTAATTAGTTCGCTTGTCCTAATAAATGTAAGAGCGTCATCGAATGTAAAACTTAGGAAAATGACAGATTTAGCTCATAGAAGGCAAGTTCTGTGTGATGGATAAATAAAATATGTAGCTAAGGTGTTCGCTTAAACTGTTTATGTCCGCTCGGGGGATTTTGTATCTATTGGACTCGACAGAGCCTCGCCCAATATATGCTCAAATCCCTCTCACAGACAAAAACAGTTTAAGCGATGACGCTAGCTACATATTCTATATGAGCCAATTTTTATTCCTTTCGATCTAAATATATTTCCAAATGGCATATTTATAACCCTGCCTGGGATGTAAACAAAAGCCAGCGTAATTTCATTTGTAAAACCGATATGGGACGATACTAGTTGGATACATTTTACAGACATATGAGGTACGTGTCTCTTTTTGTCAATATATGGTGCAATATTGTCTTAGTATTGGTGTCTTGGTAGATGGAGAGACACACGCGTTGTGTCGCAATTTAACAGGTGGATGTACCCGGATGGACGTGTATATGGGGTATTATATTTATCCTGCATGCATCATCTACATGTAACACGTATAATATATAATTTGGCCATATCGATAAATGTCGGACCAATCATGTCGAATAATCTGGGTTATAACCAGGTCGGTAGCTGTGATGATGACTATGCACAACCGGGATATAAATGCAGAATAATGCTTCAAAATATCACAAGTCGCCTTTGGCTGTTCATTGGGAAAATAAACGTATGTGCATAATAGCACTATAATCTTGTTCGTGTGCTGTTACACTACGCTGACCTTATAAAACATAACGATTCTTCAATTTCAAGAAAGATGGATGCTGAACCATACAGATTCCGCTATTTTCGATAGCGTACAACCAACGATCGACCACAGTGTGATAAACACCCGGACACTGAGTTGTTTTACTTGTCTTTTTGGGCTTATGGGAGAAGACACATCGAAATTGAAATTCTAGATGCATCCAAACGTTATTATATCGCGTTTATATTATCATAATAGTACACACATAGTACATACGTGAAGCTGATCATCATTCGATATGGACAAGGAACGCACACTTATAAACAAAGCAGACGATGCATTCAGGTTATTGGGAATTGGGACGATGACGAAAGATACATGATGACTTTGAACGTCGATTTTCATTGAAATCGACATGATGACATTGTATGAATGAAATGAACATGATTAAATCGACAAGATTCTTCGTATAGTACACATCTAAATCCGATTGCGCACACAGCGTCAATAATATAATGGTTAATTTCACGAATCTCAACAACAACCAACAATCTTGACTTTTGAATACTTTCAGTTTGATGTTGGGAGTTTATATTCAATAATAATTTGTACAAAAGAAAAGGCTTTTAAAAGTTTTTTAGGTTTTAAGTCTGAGGTGGTTAGCTCGTAGTCTGTTTGCGTCATGAATCTCTTATGTCCAAGTCTAAATTGAATCGCTAGATGCATATTATATTCAATCGTTAGCACAAATAGCACTACCTATCATATCGTATCAGAAGTGACTGTGCGCATGTAATATCCAGTTCAATGATTGAATCATCAGTAGTGCCTGGTTAAAATACTAATGTGTCGAAAGTCACACTCGTATTGGAACTATTGAGGCCATGTATGCATGGTGTTATTAACGGTTTTTATCACATAATTTGCCCATAAAAGCAGTTTCATAATTATCGGTAAGAGACACGTTTAATATCAGCGCGTGCGATGACGTCGCGCCGTTCTTTAAATGACCTGCGATCGCTGAAGTTTATGATTGTAGTTTTCGATGAATACTTCGCGTTTATTTGATCATGTGATAAAACGTATCTCACACTCGTCCTAGTTTATACGTAAACCTCGGCTCAAATCGAATTTAGTGAACTCGGTTGATAAATTCCGTATAAAATAGAAACTCATGTGAGATCCTCTATGTATTATGTTGTTCGCTCGCAACCCTCATAGTAGACGATGTTACATCTGGTTTTATTCAGTATTCAGAAAAAGCCCTCAATGGAAATTTGTATGGTACAAATTTGGTTCAGATTTCTTGGCCAATGGTGGTAAATAACTTATCAGTGGCAGTGATTTGTCTGGATCACTTTATGTTTTACTTTTACAAACATTTCAGAGTTAATAAATGGTTCATATATAGTGTCCTGACTCCTATTTTTCTTCGGAGGAATCTTCCAACATGAGGACTTAGCTAACCAGATGTGTTCAATGAATTTAAATATTGGACTTAAATAACTAATGGTTGTTTTAAATGATATTTCTAGGTCATGTAAATAAACCACATGTTATGTAAACAAACACTATGTAAATATTATGCGATAAGCAAAACACTCATCCCCGGTGAGACCCCATGCATTAGAATATATTACTTTATTACTATATTTATACTACATTAACTGAAACAGAGCTTTTATGCAGCGACGGAGTGGGCTGAAGACACTATATGTGCGCTTCGCGCACATGTATTATGGTCTTGAACAGCGTCTATTCAGCAGCGTATACATGCACGTAATGTCACAGCCCCCTGCACTGCGGCCAACCTGCGCACTCCGAGCCCAATTTCATATTTTATAAACATTATTTTATTCGTATCAATTTGCCGTCTTCCGGATATACACTCCTTCTGTTCCACACTCATTGCACAACTTTCATGACCAATAGTCTGGTCGACAAAAGGTTTGACCTAGAACAAAATTGGACTAGGTTGGTTTGTATATCATTTTGAAGAGGAATATATCCTCTATAACATATCACAAATCCGCTAAAATCCGCTTTGAGCAATTTTTTGTAATTCAAGATGGCGCCCAATATGGCTGTCATTTACCAATAAGTCAGCTTGATGCAATTATAGTGAGAACATCTTGTGATCATATCTACATTTTGTGAAGCTAAGACATAACGCCACCTTTATGTGCCAAAATTTGAACTGCCATTCCAAGATGGCCGCCAAAATGGCGGCCGGAATTTTTTACGTTTTTTTTACTAATATCTTTAAGATAAGTTTATGTGGTTTGGAACTGGTTGAAAATTGTGACTTTATTTTGTATATACCATCGTAACTGACTATTATAGCAATGACATATGCTATTCTTGTGGTCCTCACCCCTTCTGATCATTCAAAAATTCGATTTTACAAAACGCGGTATAACATTTCACAAGATATCACCATTAAAATTATAGTCATATTTCACCAAGAAATAGGAATATCTGTGCAATATTTTCTATATCTTATTGATTTTCGAACTCAACAGCACGAACATAGTCACTTTGGCTCAAAATGGCTGCCAAAATGACCGCCAAAATATGGAGAATGGTAATTATTGTCCCAGCGTGCCATGCAACCGCTTACAAGTTGGGGTGATGTACGCAATTGACTATTCTGTGTTATATACTTTGACTACTAACATTTCTGATGCACCTTGGGTATTTGTTAATATTTTATCCACTGAAATTAAGAGAATTATTCGAATATTTCTTCACAAACCTGACATCAAAATCGGCAAAAGATCGCTGTTCAGGTTTGAATCATTTTTTTGAAAGTAAAATGGAACCATGTTTGATATCAAAGTTGTTTTGTTGTTTTGATATGTTAGTCCATGCACATTAGGTTTCACTACGGCAAAAAATAGGGGAAAGCTGAATTTTTCAGGGATTAATAAGAACATGTTTATGAACAACTTGGCGAAAGTCCCCTAGAATCCGAGTTGAGCTTTTTGAGATATCGTTATTTTTCGTAATGGTGCACATTCGGACTAAATTCCATTAGACCATGTGCGAATGCAGTCATATGCAGGCTAATATATAGACTAAATCTTCACACATACCCGTCTATCGTGGAGCAGGTGTCGATAGATATGCGTAATTGATGCTTGAGTTTACCAACAGTCGATATTCCATAATCGCGATGACATTTATTGCCAAAGAGAGCATATACATGGCATGGTGATTCAAAATTTTCCAAATAAAAGATGGCGAGTAAAGATATTCAGACGACAATGAGCTAAAATATGAACAATTATACTAGATCAGTGGTTAATTCAGAAAAGGAAAGCGATAAGATATATCGAACCATCACCATCCTTAAGATTTTATAGCCGGAAACATAACACTACCCCCTAAAACATATACCATGGCTTTGAGTGTTTGAAAGGCAAAAATACCACATAATAGTCCTGGCGTTTGGCGTAACAATTGTGCAAATGGTGATAACACTATGAAACTTGGCACATATGTTCCGTATACACTATTAATCATTTTCAAATATGTAGAGACATCGCGGCAGGTACTTCTTTGGCAACGATTGCTATTCAACTATCCCACATCGGAGAAATACAAATATGACTGATATTATGGCAGTTTTAACAATCTAACCGACGTCATGCAGAATTTTGTTAGTGAAAATAATATTAGTTGTTGTTAGAGTGGATCTGATTGGAAAATTACCATAGTTCGTACTTACAGGGGTCGTAACGGTTGCTAGGGACATACCCGAAATCGAAAAATGCCGAGCTGACTGATATTAGTAGTTTTGACAAACTAATTATAAACTACGGCATTACCGTTTTATGGTGAAACAATTGTAATAGTTATTGTTAGTGTGGGTTCAACTTATATTAGACTATGTTTTTCTGGTAAAGGTTGCTAGGGACATAGCAGACATCGAAAAATGTACACATGACTGAAATTATGGTAGTTTTAACAAACTAAACTACGTCATATAACATGTTTATATCGAAAACATTTATTATAATTGTTGTTAGTGTGAACATGACAATACAGTTGCCGCATTCGTTACATAACGGGTGGTGTAGTGGTTGCTATGGACATATCCACCTTTGAAAAATACCATATGTATGAGATTCTGGTAGTTTAACTGATATAACTGTTTCATAATATTGTATGAGTTTCGGGAAATTTACATGATATAATTGTTTCATAATATGCTACATTATGCTTATATTGACACTAATGTATAACTAAAGGTTGTTGTGTTGTGTACTGGTGCATTCTCATGTGATTCTCGTGTGGCAAATTGGTATTGAGGTTTCGTTGTTGCTAGTTAACCGCCTACCATTGACAAATCATCGCGAAACTGACAGACTATTCAGTTTGATCAGAATCACATACCTGTATGGAGTTTATTATTGATTCTTACATCAATCGATTGTTGGAAAACATTTTAATGAGACATGTAAAAATATTGACAAACATTTATGTCGATACCACCCCCCCATGTAATCGGGCAATATCACTACATTTGACAATGGCATCCGTGCAGAACACTCTATCACGGTGTGGTAGCATCCGCATACTAGTTGCTATATGGTAGGAACTAACTGTGTTTCCTTCCTATCCATGCCAGAACTACATATGTCAATACATGGTCATGAGTCATTTACAAGTCTATAGGAGCTCGTACATGAGCGTGGCCTATATATTTCAGACTGAGATAGCATGAACTACCCTTTGGAACCGGTGACCATTTCCCATTTACGTGGGCAGCTATGGGCCCTATACCAACCCATAGTTACCAAGGAACTGCAGCCAATGACGTGTCTTAACTAATGTGTCCATGTCATAGAACGGGGCCTGGACCAATGGTATACTATCTAGGGCTGGTTCTATTGATTTGCCATATACACCTGCGTACATGTCATGCGTTCATAAATATAGGCACCTGTGTATTTGCACTACATGTTGTGTTCATATGGGTTCATGACGTATGCGTAGCTGTGGTTATAACCTATATATAGTCATGTAACATGTACATTCATGGGATGAGTTCATGTCTTACATATAAATGTCTGGTAATAAGATCATAACTGTTGGATAAGGTCATAACTAAATCAGCCTGGATACATGGACTGTCCATAGAGGCCCGTCTCAATTTCCTACCTATATGAGCCTGGGTACATAGCCAAACTATGGTAGGGCACACGGCCAATCTAGAGGGACCTCCATCCTATATGACGCTGGTTGAATGACTGACAACGGACGTACGTACTGTATATGGTATGCATATAGAGACGTGGATCCATGCACAGGCATTTTGGTCCATGACTTGTCCGTAGGGCATGGGGTCCATGTGTCTCCTATATACGTGGATCAGTCCATTGCCTACCAGCATATATGTGAATCTATGAAATGACTAATAACGCCGGTTCCTTAGATTTATTTAGGGACTTGTGTCCATGTCCCACATATAGGCACCTGTATTCAATGCATACATCAGTATCGTCACATGTGTATTAGCACTATTTAAACTTGCCTGAGTCGTTGGTGTAGATATATCACGTATATTAAAGGGTGGGTCCATATCCTACATATAGACAAACACCTGCTTATGCCCTGTATAATGCTATATGGCATTAATATATCGGCCTTGGTCCATTGTCTACACGTATGGGTATGGTGTACTAATGTATTGTGCATCGGACTTGGTCTATGGTATCTTAGTACATGGTCTATATGTGGTCACTTGGGTATTTCCACCATGTAACAGTGTTATGGTCATGGTCATAAATATCATACATATCTAATGGGCTGGGTCCATTGCCATAGAGTATACTATTGTATTTCTATAACACGGCATCGCTCCATTGCGGCCTCGGTGACCAGGTATAACCAGCATAGCATCGCGGTTGAATGGTGTATGCTATTATATTATGGCTTATATGAAGCGGTCTGGTTCTTGGACTATGTCCTACGTCCATAGTCTATATGCATGGACATGGGTCCTGTGACTATATATGTGCCTGGGTCCTAATCTAACTATTGTAGGCTAGGCCCATGGCTAACATATTGGTGGCTGATCCTATGTTCTTCATATATAGTAGAGTGGGTTCGTGTCTTACATTATACATATAGCTGTGTGGGTCTATAGCTTATAACTATTATGGGCTAACATATTGGTGGCTGATCCTATGTTCTTCATATATAGTAGAGTGGGTTCGTGACATACATTATACATATAGCTGTGTGGGTCTATAGCTTATAACTATTATGGGCTCACACTAACAACATTTATAATTGTTTTCACCATACAAACGTTAATACTACCAAAATATCAGTCATATGCGCATTTTTGTATTTCGGGTATGACCCTGGCAACAGTTACCACTCATATAAGTAAGATTTATATGATATTTTCTCAGCCAGCTCAACACTAACAACAAATATTCTAGTTGTTTTCAACATAAAAGTGCTATTAGATGTAGTTTTGTCTGTTAAAGCTACCATAATATTAGTCGTATGTGCATTCTTAGAATGTGTGTGTTTGTCCCTAACAACAGCCACCCCCTTGTAAGTAAGAAATGTTGAACAAAAGTTGATACAAATATATTTAGCACTGATTCCACCAACTTCTTGCAAGTTCTTCTCTAATGATATGATGAATTATATCACATTTGGGATCGTTTGGATCATGGATTGTGAGAGGAGATTCACTAGCATTTATAAGATTGTTCAATTCACCGATATCCAACAAAGTTATATATAGTCATTTCCCAGGCCATCTCCATATCGTTCTAATGAGTTTTTGGCATTCCAATTTTACAATCTCGACAAATGGTGATCGAATTAAGTCACTTGAACAATTATATCTTCTCAACTGTCATATGTATATGGGATGGAAATCAGGGCATTCCTATAATGATCTAGCAACACAGATACATCGAAGAAAGCGTTAAAGGTATATTTATATCAATCTGTTTAACAGATACATATATTCATTCAAACTGAGGGACCTTGAATCGTCAGATGATTGCATATTAGAATGGCTCATGTATATATTATAACACGATTGAGTCTGACCCATTCAGTATAGTTTCCACAAAAAAGTTACAATTGCCAAGAGATATGGAAATGTAGAGCAGGCATGTTTAAAAATAGTGGACACAGTGTGCAGTCAAATATTGTTACTTCTGAGATAAAGGAAATGCAGTTCCGTTGCACATGACTATTCAGGATCCTCCAATATTGACATCTCACAACGGTGTATCTGCCCGATAGAGAGGATTTCCTTCTTTGTTATAACATACTTATCGCCTAACATAAACAACTCAAAATGTCACGGTGTCCGGCACAAGTAGCTGTTATACAAGCATAACATCAATTCGTTTAAACTGAAAATGATTAGCCAATATATAGCACCAGAACAAAGGAGCACCTAGACATATCTTTAAAACATATGTATCTTATTGAAGATATGATAAACTAGGTTGATTGATTGATACATCTCTATGTAAAACACATTTGTTGTCTTTTGTTTTTTCGAACTAATGTGTTTATGATGTTCATGTTTCATGCTATAACGTCTGAAGTATACGCAGTTGTAAACACATAAATACTTCTTTATCGTTGGGACGGATTAAACGCGATGAACAAAATGATTATCGCTCCGACCAGACAAGTTGAGCCACTACTTATATTCCATGTGTAAGAATCATGTTTTGTGATGCCATTTAGATTCACAATTTATGAGAATAAGTGTAACAATTTGAGAGCAAGAGTATCCTCTAGTTCCACCACATATCCACAGAGGGTTTCACACCACTTTAACCTGTGCAACGCCGGGTAACCCTGCTAGTATACCATATAACTGAAACAGACTCAATTCAGGAGCCTTTATTCAGCGGCGGACCGGGCTTGGACACATTGTGATTTTAAACGGACCCCTTCGGAGACTTTATTCAGCATGCAGCCTAGTGACCACAGGCCCCCTACATTGCGACCCATTTGTGGGAACACTTGATTTCACTAAATTCTGTATTTTCTGCTCCCCAATCCACAATCAATATTATTTTAGAACTGTACTGACTGAAACATGATCTATGTGCGAGCTTATTATATGATCTTCAACAGCGCGCGCTTCGAGCATATTTTGATCATTTATGCAATCTTGTATCAGATTTAAACTTAACTGATGATTAAAATAGCATTAATTGGCGCCGACAGTATTGTTGAAAATGTATTAGTCCCGCATCGGGTATGATTTTTCGAAGATTGCATGCTTTATCATGCTGGACGCACTCGCTGCTTCCTTGCAAACTTGTTTATAAACTACTAATCCCTCCACGCGACACCCCGGGGAATTAAATTACCCATATTTTCCCTCAATATGAACACGCTCTTTCTTGATCTTTGATGTCATTTTAAATTATTACACCAGTTTAGCTGTGCTAAAATAGTATCGATGACTGCTAATCCACTGATTACTGTTATTCCTCGGGTCAGACAACACCAACACTCCAAAAATTGTGGAAATCGGCCCAGCGGATCCCGAGATACGGGTTTAATGTCACTTGAAATGTCAAGGTCACGCCGCACGGGCAAATGAATAGGCCCATGTTACTCGTCTGGTCAAACTTCACCAACACTCCAAAAATGGTGGAAATCGGCCCAGCGGATACCGATATACAGTTTCAAGGTAATTTAAAAGGTCAAGGTCACGTCGCACGGGCATCCGTCAAAATCATGCGGACAAAACCTATATTCGAACTTGATCTGTATGTTGGGGTGGTAAACTAACATACCGAATTTGGTTAAGTTCACACGATTCAATCTAATGTTATCATCCGGAAACCGCAAATCAGGTGAAATCTAAAATCAAAATTGGCATGGCGGAACCCGAAATCGAATTTGATCTGTCTTTTGTGCTAGTAAACCTACATATACCAAATTTAATTTTATTCAGTACACATTTACTAAAGTTATCAACCGGAAACCTCAAATTGGCAAAAATTCTAAGTAAAAAAGGGACATAACTCTGGTGAAAATTGGCGGGCGGAACCCGAATTCGAACTAGACCTGTGTTTTGCTGGGAGAAAGACACATACCAAATTTGGTTTAAATCTGATTAACTCCACTAAAGTTATCATCCGGACACCAACTTTTGGGGTTTTATATGTCGGGTCGGCGGACAAAAAAGGGTCATAACTCTCGCAAAAATTATCGGATTAAACCGAAATTCAAACTTGAGCTGTATTTTGTCCGCCGACCGTTGGGTCGGCGGAAAAAAGGGGCATAACTCTGGTGAAAATTGGCGGACGGAAACAGAATTCGAACTTGACTTGTCTTTTCTGCTAGTAAACCCATGTATATATGCATGAATGACGAGGACTATCGGTAGAACCTATAAGTTATTGCGGTGGATATACCTTGGTGTGGCATTGACTGCTTGGACTCAATGTTGAACTCATTCGCTTCATCGACAATCAGACCAGTTAATCGGCAAAGTAGTGATAAGGAAGACTAATATACATTAGAGCACAATCCCACTGTGGCAATCGTTCCTTGATTTTTGGTAAAGCACACCAATTCCCAAGGCTGGCGAAGGCATAGTTCACTGATTATCCCATTGTTAGACACACGCGACTCATAACAGATAAATCGCACGGGCGCTTCAAAGTGGGACCAGACCGTGTTGTTTCGGACATATCTATTCACATTCAACGTAGATTAGTTCATGTTAATCACGTTGTTTGGCGTGGCTAACCGGATATTGTGTCCAATCGCGGCCAGCGCACGGATTGTGTGTCGTGGTCAAAACACGTTCAACGGCACATTTCCTGTTGATTGCATTATGTGGGATCAATTGTGCTCTAAGTCGGTCAGAGCACGAGAATAGTTCTTACCAGAATAAATATCGTCTTCGACTCGATTGATTCTGGTAAAGAACAATTATTGTGCTCTAACCATTACGAATACCACGCCCCTACGCCCACACTCGACGTTATCGACCAAAACGGTATCGTCCCAACGATCCAGTAAAACTTTGCGTTTAATAGTACTAAAACTCATTTTATACAGGTAGTTTAAACTATGTATACACCGGAGATGCCGAATCGGAACCATGTATCTAAACTAATATGCTGCCAGGATACATGTGTGTCTCTGGACGAAGCCGACTACGTATAGCGCGACAGTTTATGACCATACACACGTTATAGTTCCAGGTGGCTCTCCATACATATTTCAGAAGCGCAGGCTACAATATAATAACATTTATTAGCAAGAACATTCATATATAAGGACAGGTTGCTGAGAATATATAATGAATAAACAATCAAATAGAAAACATGGCGAAAGTACTACTACTAACGCGTTCAAATAATAATACAAATGAAAATGATAATTTACACCGGGCAGTCTACCACGGAATGATTGTTTAATTGCTTACAAACCGTGTGCTACTACTTTAAATACATTATCACAGTTATTGCCAGGGGCCACTGGTAGCCAATAACCGTAAGCCGATTAGGTGTTAATGCAATAATCATATATCGATGCAAAGAACCTCCTGATCAGATAACATACACATGCACAAATTTCAGGACAATCGTTGTTCATAATCATTTTAAATTGCTCTAGTGGGCAAAGTTTATCAAAATGGTGGTGTACATAACTAATCATTGATACTAAATCATTTCTAAGGCCCGCATACAGCGAGCAGTCCATCAGAAAGTGAATTGCATCTTCTATAGAGCCACGTTTACAAAATAGACATATTCTTTTCTCTACATCTACATGGGGGGTTTGCGTGTCTGTCTTTTTCTATGAGCAATGTGTGATTACTAATCCGAAAGCGAGCGAATGCGGTTCTATCCTCTATTGTGTTAGTGTGAATAAGGTAAGGTTCGATATTGTAGTCGTGTTTAAAAAGTCGACAAGTTCTCAGTTTATTTCTTCCTGTGGGTGAGGCTTCGTCGCTGAGGCTTCTATGGAAGTCAGAAACATGTTTCGCCTTCGTAGTTATTTTGAATTTGCTTAATTCTGGACTCATGGTTCACTGGGTTACGCGGTATGTCCAGTTCTGTCACCTTTATTGACACAAAGGAGGACTTACAGACGGACCATAATCGCTTCTTTTAATAATTTGCTGTCGTTGCGGGACGATAACTTTATGGCATACAACGCCATTCGACCAATCGCATCAGTGTATATTGGATACATACCTAACTCCGCACGCACAGAGTTATTATATGCATTTCGCCCAACGTGTAATATGTGTTACAAGGTAGATTACTGAATATACTTTGTGCTACCAACGTGGATTTAGAGTGACACCTCTTTAGTCACTAATCATGTTATCTCAGCATCTGCTCGTTGTTGTGCTCTGTTTGTCTCATGTTGATGTGATCAGAATTATCCAATTGCTAATTGCATGGAAAACACCACCATAAAATGATGTTATGTTGCGACAGGTAATCTAGTATTTGCTATATGTTATCCACCAGAGGGTCTGTATAACTGCCAATATAAAGACATTTATACATGTGGTCCCCTGACGTTACACTCACACTTAGCAGACACCACTCACGAAGGCAGTATGATCTCCACGGTCTACAGCCTTTTAGAAATATATCGTCAGCCAATTATTCGAGTTCCTGTCTCCTGCACTATAGCTATAAATATGTGGAACAGCGAACGTTGGCTAACCCCGAGAGATCTTCTTTATTTCAATCAATATTTTCAGTGTATGATTTATGTGATGTCAGTGATTGTATATGGCGCCTGTCCATGCATCGAGGCAGAGACTCCAGCGTTGTTTGTATCATATACGATTTGAAGTAAATATGCACCCCTTGATTTAGATAATTACTGATTATTTGGTACTCAACTGAGCAATGGATCGAGCTACTTCTTCATGTTCAAGCTTTTCTGCCATCCACAAACCATTTTATTGAATTGGTTTATTGTTTAGGAAATATTTTTTTAAATATTCCGTGACTTGATGCACACATGTAGTAAGTTATGGACTGTAATATTTCCATGGCGATTTCAACTTCAGCCTTCAACGAGTCTCAATGGGTGAATGTATCTTAGCAAGCAAAGTTTAGATTTACGTTACGGATTCGTAAATAGATCACACTGCTGTACATATCTTTCACGAGTATGTAACTAACTTCATCACAGCTTGTAAAGTTTTATATTTGGGGGGGGGGGGTGGGATTCGCGGTGTCAAACCACTGACCAGTGGCCTTAATTTCATTTCATCAACCACCAATTGTCGTTGATGATCGTCTAACGGTACAGGGTGAATGTGCGCCAATTTCAATGCATCCCTGGCAGTAGCGAGTTCGTGGATGTCGCTAATATATTAAAACATAACACATTTGAGTGTTATAAGTTTGCTGGTCAACAGGTTATCATCAAAATCAAACTTAATTTTTAATATGAATTAGTTTATGGTTAGAGTATTAAACAAAGTTACGACTTTCAGTAGTCGCGACGTAACCTCACACGCATGTAATTAACGGGTGTGGATTGCGTTCACGATGAGTAAAATCTGAGTATAACATACGTGATTGATTGATTGATTGGAGTTTAATGTAGCTTTTAGCATCTAATGCCATAACGTGACATTGCCACTTGTATTGGTGGAGGAAAACTGTCGACCACCATAAGTAAAAAATTACTAAATGTCGCAATTACTCTTCACATGGTATATGCAATTAACAATTAGGCATATACAGTAAGAATGACTATGTGAGATATATTGATACATTTTAGGCCAAAATTGGAAACACCCACGTCCAAGTGGAAAATTTTACATTTTTTCACTAATATATTCTATATAAGTTGAGATTTGACTTTATTTTTTTTGTTCATGTTACCTAATTATTGTAGCAATGAAATATGTCATGCATGGGGTTCCATCCCCTTGAAATCCTTCAAAAATATAATTTTACAGAATTCAGTGTATACAATTTCACAAAAAATCATAAATTGTATCCTAGCCACATTTCAACAAGAAATGAGAAGAACAGCACAAAGCAAACGATGCATACCATTACTTGTGACAATATTAACCCAATGGAATCAAAATTTTCACTTCGTCTAAAAATGGCTGTCAAAATGGCGGCCAAAATATTGAAAATGGTATATATGGTCCCAGTGTGCCATACAATCGCTTGTAAACAAGTTGTGGTTGATGTATAAAATTGGATATTATGTCGTAAATGCATTGAATTCTAGCATAATGCATCTTTGTTGAGTGTTACGATTACATTACCAAAATATTGTTGTAACAATATAGAGATCCAGGGGGGCTGGGAACACCGTAGAGTACAAGGGTAAACCTGTCTTCGGTAACATGGACAAAGGTGCGTAATAACCCTAGGTACACATTCCGAAGCGCCACACGGACAATTTTGAATGTCAAAATAAATATAGAATAAGTATAGAACGGCAGCGTACCAGTCAAACCGTTCAGTAAGTTTAAATCATAGGGATAGAAATATCACGAGGGCCACACACCAAGCAATATCCACAAAAATTATACTATACACGAATTATTGTAAAAACGTACACATAGACTTTCCTGATTGTACTAACGGGGAAAGTTCTTAATTGTAAACAAAAGTGTATGCTTATGCATTGGCTGTACTGCCAGATGATAAATTTAGTGGTGTAACACAGCTATGTTCATATCGTACATAATTGCACGAATTGTAATGCACTTACAATTAAACTGGGATTAAACTGAAAAAATGACCCAAATATAATATGAATTGTATAACTGTGGTTAGCTGGTGGAGCCGCGGTGTAGCTGCATTTCGGCCGCTGTGGCAACGCTAACTGCACCGCAGTTAAGTGGACACTTGTTTTGTCCAGCAGGGTATATGGGTAGGTCTAATTTCATGTGCGATTGTGTCCGTGACTGCGACCTCGATATATACTCATACATTGTACATGTATACGGTAGGCAACGTTGTTCCCTAAATAGGCCGGATGAAGTCAGGCACATCAGCTACTGTACATGTAGATATATACATGTAATAAATAAGAATTTAGAAATAACAGTTACCAAATTATGCAAATTTCCTCAAGAATATACTGATAGTATTGAATATTGAATATATTATGAATGCGTTGTTTTCCACAAAACACTGTGTGAGCGGAGCATTTGTATATATACAGCATGTAAATAGTTAGCGACAAGCAAAACACTTTCAGACAACGTGGCGATTGATTTGGTCGAGAGTGATTCATGGTAACCCATTCAACACCAAAATATGAGATTTAGCTTATTGGCTATACCGGTAATGCAGTATGTTGTAAATAACGGTGGCATTTCTAACAAAAGTTCATATACTGGTACATGTACATGCACTGGGGGTCTACTCGGTGTTGAGTGTTTTGCTTATCGCATACTCTTTACATACATATACATGTAATGTTTGTTTACATAAGATGACGTTTGCTTTCAAACAATGTAACACAAAGTACTAACATAACATTATGATAACAACATGCTGAAATTAATGTGATACATGTATATATGATTTGCATAAGAACAAGGTTTGATTATTATAATATTAATTCTGTTTATGGCGGTTTTAATGGATCATGGATGTGACTATTTTAACACAATACCCAGCGCCAACACTTACCCGATCGTTCGAAAGATCCTCATGGACATATATCATAATTTTTCTTCAACGTCTGGTGAGACAACCCGCTAATACCTGTAGAGCGTGGTATCATAACCGAACGGCAGTGACCGTTTCCATACCGCTGTCATCATGTCATTGCCAATTCATTAAATGCGACACATCACATATTCATTATTAGCTCAACTTACTTTGTAAGTTTGAGCTATTGCCATGGGTTGGCGTCCGTCGTATGTGTGTGCGTGTGTATGTCCGTCAACAATTTCCTTTGGCGCGGGCTACAGGTCGTACATTTGGTCTGATCTTTAGGAAATTTGTCAAGAATGTTCACATGTAGATGGGAATGAGTCATTTTGGGGTCATTCGCCAGCAGCCATCTTGGATTTCAAAATTCAATCCGTTAGCATGGGCTACAGGCCGGATTAAATCAATTGGCGCGGTCTACAGGTCGTACTGTGCGTCTGATCATCATGAAATTTGTCATGGATGTTAAATAATGACATGTACATGTAGATGGGAATGAGTCATTTTGGGGTCGTTCGGCCGAAAAAACATGTAATTTGTCATGGATGTTAATAATGACAGGCAGATGGGAACGAGTCATTTTGGGGTAGAAATGTAGTTTGGCCAAAAAAACATGGCCGTCATGAGCATCTTGGATTTTACTGTTTGCATGACTAAATCCTTTGGCGCGGGCTACAGGTCGTAGCTTTGGTCGGAACTTCATGAAATTTGTCATGGCTGTTGAACTTGACATGTAAATAGTCCTTTTGGGGTCATTCGGTCAAAAAACATGGCCGCCAGCAGCCATCTTGGATTTTACTCTTTGCATGACTAAATCCTTTGGCACAGGCTACAGGTCCTTACTTTGGTCAGATCATTATGAAATTTGTCATGAATGTTGACATTGACATGTAGATTGGAATGAGTCATTTTGGGGTCATTTGGCAAAAACACATGGCCGCTGGCAGCCATCTTGGATTATACACTTTGCATGACTAAATTCTTTGTCAAGGGATACAAGTCGAATCTTTGGTCCAATCATCATGAGATTTGTCATGGATGTTAACAATTACATGTAGATGGGAACGATTCATTTTAAATTGAACCAAGAAACCTGGTCGCCAGCAGCCATCTTTTATTTTACTCTTTACACGACTAAATCCTTTGACACTGGCTACAGGTCGTATCTTTTGTCGGATCATCATGAAAGTTCTGAAGGATGTTAACAATGACCTGCAAATAGGAAGGAGTCTTTTTTGGGTCATTTGGCAAACAAACGATGGCTGTCGCGGCCATCTTGGATTTTAATCTTTGCATAACTAGGCCTTTCAACTTTCCACATTCCTAATCGCTCCATTAACTGTAACACATGAAATTATTCCCTTTCCTCGTTGAGCTACAGTGTTATTGACACTTTCATAATTACATTTCAGTCAATTCCCATTTTCAGCTGCATATACCGGTACATGTGTATACCGGTATGTGAACCAATTTCATCATTACATAAATTGCAAATTCATCGTTGATTCCATCATCTCAACATTTCATTAAAGTGAGACTTTTTGTTCACACATCGATTCATCCAGGCAACATTTTTTTCTCCATTTCTACACTGGTCATTGCATTGATCGTCTTCAATGGGGATAATCTATAATTATATATGTATATCACCGTTGACTATTAAAGTGATATTTATCTTCCACCCAATCGATATTGCATTAAAATGACGCTTCATATTCATTACACTTCATTCAATATTTGCTGTTTCTACATCACTTATTGCATTGATTGCCTTCAGGTAAGGTAAGCTATGTCCGACTCAAATATTACTCAATTGACGCATCATATTCACTACACTTTATTCAATAATTTTATTTCTACATAGTGTACATGTATTGCATTGATTGCCTGCAGTCAAGGTAATCTATGTCCGACTCAAATAATACAAATATTAAAGGCATTCCATTTCCATCTATTAATTCTAAAGAAACTTCTGCTGTGATATATATATGTATATATACATACAGGGTACTACATGTGATACACCACTCGGAGAAATGTCTGTGTCATCACACTAAAATACCATGTTAGATCTTGAATTTATATATTCGTAATCGTATATAGTCACCAATAGCCGGGTTACTAACGTAGTACCTGACATTGCCCATCTAGTGAACTATTCAAACCCAACAGGCCTGGTTGATTTCGCTGTGGGATGATGGTTCACTTCCATCCTCAAGCTACTTATGCCATTTCATTGCATAATTCTGTTCTGATGTGCAGGGGTAGATATGATTGAGGCCCCACCACAGTTCAATTCACACCAGGTTCTCAGCTATTATTTTCTTATGTTCGAACTTTACTCATATGTTTGGACTGATCATAACCATGATTTTAATGCTGGGTTTGAATAGTTCACTAGATGGGCAAAGTCCGTTACTACGGTAGTAACCCGGCTATTGGTGACTATATACGATTACGAATATATCAATCCAAGTTCTGGCATGGTATTTGTGTGACGACACAGACATTTCCCCGAGAGGTGTAGCACATGTAGTACCCTGTACGGAACATCCTATAATTATTGTAACATTGAACTTAATGATCAACTTTGTGGTTGCTCCATTACGTGTCACCTACGATCATATTAATTTGCTGTCGTTGCGGGACGATAACGTTATGGCATACAACGCCATTCGACCAATCGCATCAGTGTATAGTGGATACATGCCTAACTCCGCACGTACATAGTTATTCGATGCATTTCGCCCTACATGTAATATTTGTTACAAGGTAGATTACTGAATATACTTTGTGCTACCAACGTGGATTTAAAGTGACACCCCTTTAGTCACTAATCATGTTATCTCAGCATCTGCTCGTTGTTGTGCTCCGTTTGTCTCATTTTGATGTGATCAGAATTATCCAATTGCTAATTGCATGGAAAATGCCAGCATGAAATGATGTTATGTTGCGATATGTAATATAGTATATTCATATGAAACTATATGATATCCACTAGAGGGTTGGCATAACTGCCAATATAAAGACATTTATACATGTGGTCCCCTGACGTTACGTTCACACTTAGCAGACACCACTCTCTAAGGCAGTGTGATCTCCACGGTCTACAGCCTTTTAGAAATATATCGTCAGCCAATTATTTGAGTTCCTGTCTCCAGCACTATAGCTATACATATGTGGAACAGCGTACGTTGGCTAGGCCCGGGATATCTTCTTTATTTCAATCAATATTTTCAGTATATGATTTATGTGATGTCAGTGATTGTATATGGCGCCTGTCCATGCATCGAGACAGAGACTCCAGCGTTGTTTGTATCATATACGATTTGAAGTAAATATTCACCCCTTGATTTAGATCATTACTGATTAGTTGGTACTCAACTGAGCAATGGATCGAGCTACTTCTTCATGTTCAAGCTTATCTGCCATCCACAAATCATTTTATTGAATTGGTTTATTGTTTAGGAAATATTTTTGATGCACACATGTAGTAAGTTATGGACTGTAATATTTCCATGGCGATTTCAATGTCAACCTTCAACGAGTCTCAAGGGGTGAATGTATCTTAGCAAGCAAAGTTTAGATTTACGTTACGGATTCGGAAATAGACCACACTGCTATACATATCTTTCACGAGTATGTAATTATCTTCATCACAGCTTGTAAAGTTTTATATTTTGGGGGTGAATTCGCGGTGTCAAACCACTGACCAGTGGCCTTAATTTCAGTTCATAAACCACCACTTGTCGTTGATGATCGTCTAACGGTACAGGGTGAGTGTGCGCCAATTTCAATGCATCCATGGCAGTAGCGAGTTCGTGGATGTCGCTAATATATTAAAACATAACACATTTGAGTGTTATAAGTTTGCTGGTCAACAGGTTATCATCAAAATCAAACTTAATTTTTAATATGAATTAGTTTATGGTTAGAGTAATAAACAAAGTTACGACTTTCAGTAGTCGCGACGTAACCTCACACGCATGTAATTAACGGGTGTGGATTGTGTTCACGATGAGTAAAATTTGAGTATAACATACGTGATTGATTGATTGATTGGAGTTTAATTTAGCTTTTAGCATCTAATGCCATAACGTGACATTGCCACTTTTATTGGTGGAGGAAAACTGTCGACCACCATAAGTAAAAAATTACTAAATGTCGCAATTACTCTTCACATGGAATATGCAATTAACAATTAGGCATATACAGTAAGAATGACTATGTGATATATATTGATACATTTTAGGCCAAAATTGGAAACACCCACATCCTAGTGGAAAATTTGACATTTTTTCACTAATATATTCTATATCAGTTTCAGCTGTTTGGAGCTGGTTGAGAATTTGACTTTATTTTTTATGTTCATGTTAAATAATCACTGTAGCAATGAAATATGTCATTCATGTGGTTCCATCCCCTTGAAATCCCTCAAAAATATAATTTTACAGAATTCAGTATACAATTTCACAAAAAAGCATAAATTGTATCCTAGCCATATTTCAACAAGAAATGAGAAGAACTGCACAAAGCAAACGATGCATACCATTACTTGTGACAATATTAACCCAATGGAATCTAAATTTTCACTTCGTCTAAAAGTGGCTGTCAAAATGGCGGTCAAAATATTGAAAATGGTAAATATGGTCCCAGTGTGCCATACAATCGCTTGTAAACAAGTTGTGGCTGATGTATAAAATTGGATATTATGTCGTAAATGCATTGAATTCTAGCATAATGCATCTTTGTTGAGTGTTACGATTACATTACCAAAATATTGGAATATCAGACTTGGACTATTTGGAACTATCTTTGGTATTTATTGATTGAATCCGTCTTAAATGCATCACATTGAGGCGTTTTTAGAAAAACATACTCAAGATGGCTTGCAAAAGTTCCACAAAATTTTGTAGAAAAGTTGATATTTTTTACATATATCCCGAATATTATTCTCTACTTTTCTGTAAAGGTAGCAAATTGTGATTCACTTTGTTATTAAACATGCTAATTAGTCAACTGGCAACAAAATATTCCATTCTCGTTGTCCCTTTACCTCATGGGGCATGACAATTTATTTTATATGATGCAGAATGTAATGTTGTCAACAACTTCTTATGGAATTCAATAAGTAATGTGTAACCATTATATGAAAGTGGGTGCAAGACCAAGTAACAGCAGGCCTTTTAGAAAGTCAAACAATTAGATCAGTGAAAAGCTGCTTAATAACATCAAATTATGGGCCATTGGCATCAAGGTTGATTGACTAATGTCACGAATGCCATTTCTTCCATTGCAAGTATGTCAACAAACATTAAACCGAGCCTAACTATGCTGATTAAAATCAGCGTCATGACTCGGAACTCGGCTTCAACCTTCATGAGTTGTGGCATTCATGTCTTTGAAAATTCAACTGGCATGCAGTTGAGGCAAGAATTATTCAAAAGTACCCCACTGACGTTCTATCAAATATGGCGAAATTTATTAGCTAGATCGCCAATAGCCTAATTCATTAATAACACTTATTGGATATATTTTTGTGTGCTCTACTATAGGTATAACACCCCATTAATATGGGTATAACATCTTTCTGCTATAAATCAAAACACTTTCAACTATAGGTATACATGTATAAATTCCAACGCATTTCCCAATATAAAGTGATCTACCTACATTATAGTTTTTGAATAACACGATATGAAAACATAATTCCATGCTCTCCTGGTCCACATCGTCATTTAATTGGTTAATGAACCCGGTCGTGAACGAGATGGCGAGTCAGTATTCGCAGCTACGGTTCGTTTAGCCAATATCGACATTAAAGGTTTAATAAAACCGGTGATGGGTGGCACGGCAATTAATGTTTCACAGCCTATGCATCCTATACTACCATACAGAATCATGTTATACTGTCTACTGGTCCAAGCCCCCCCCCCCCCGCGCTTGCCCAAAATATCTCGCGATCTTCTAACCTATACCGCCATTTAAGGGTTTAATGAACCCGTCCATGAACGAGTTGGCGATTCAATCTTCACCGTTTAAATTTTGCAAGTCATCGCTACCGTTAGTCATCAACATAGAGTGTGATCTGCTCTCTGAATCCGCACAGGCTCTCACCGAGTGCCGGGTTCGTTTAGTGGAGTATAGATTAAGTTCAGTTTCCAATGCAATTGTTCAAATTGTGAATAAAGCATGAATATTTGCCCATATGTACACATTCACTAACTTATTGATATCATATATGGAGCCTTTATAAAATTTCACTTTAATTTTCCGAATTTGAAGAGCGTTTCGTGATTATATAATTTATGAAATGTCGCAATTAATCTTACCATGAAAATTGCGATTTAAAATTAGACATATACAGTAAGTATGAATCTGCTTAATATAATGCCACATGTTTATGGCAAAATTGGAACTCCCCGTCCAAGATGGCCGTCAAAATGGCAGCTGAAAGAGGACAATTTGACGTTTTTTCACCAATATCTTCTAGATCAGTTTAAGGGTCAGACGCACGTTTTGCCAAAATTTCCTCGTATTTCAAAATGTATTTTCTCTAAATCTATCAGGAATATCTTTGTTAAAATTCGTACAAGAGATTATTGTGGTACCGTACATAAGAACCATTGGACATATGGTTATTATAATCTCATTTACTTTACTTTTATGGCATGAAAAATCTTTAAAATTTCACTGTGTTCAGGTACCGAGAACTACTGTAAAACATATTTGTTTCGAAAGTGCATTTCATATATACATGATATCATATCTGAAGATCATGAGAGGAGACTTAATATTTCTTGATTCATGAAATTAAATGATTATTTTCATTCAGAAAGACAACTGTCATAAATAATGTTTTATTATTGAGAATTTTCATGCCATGCTTGTTGGTCATTGAAAAATTGGGCTCAGTTGAGTTCTGGGTCATGGGTTCATAACCAAGTTAAATCTGACCACCATATCTCTTAACACTGTGGCCTAATTTCTGTTGATTGCTCCCTGTTTGGATGGACAGCACCACATTTGAACATTTGTTTTCATTGGGCTGGAATATTTGTGACTGCTTTATTCTTCATTATAATACATGGGGTATGATGCTATAATATGCAATTAAAAAGCTAACTCAACATTATGATACAAATGAAGCCTCCTCTCATGGAGTCAAGACTATAAGCTATTTGATGGTTAACATGTTGTTTGAAATTATATTTTTTTTCTGCCAGTTCTCGGTACCTAAAGGGACAGAAAAGAAACAAATATTTTCAACCTCTCAAATGTATTAAAATCCATTATTATTATTGTCTCTTTATACTCGCTCTGATTCTATATATAATGAAAATTATCATATGTAAAATTCAAGATTTTTCACCAGATAGATGCTGAGAAATTCTTTGTTGAAAATCACTTGCCATTTCTGGCTGGATTTACTGTGATTTATGCAAAACGTGCGTCTCCCCCTTAAGCTGTAAAATTATGTAACTGGTTCGGAAATATTTTGTATTTTTGATGTTAACTGATTATTGAAGCAATGAAATATGCCATTCGTGGGATCCCAGTTCCTTCCGATCACTCAATATTTCGATTTTTACAGAATTTGGTATGAAATTTTACCAATAATCACCGTTAGGATTCTAGTCATATCTTAAGAAGAAATGGACAGATTTGTGCACAGTAAGTGAGGCATACCATGGCATATCATTATACCCCTCTCAGTTTATTTTCAGATATCTGCTCATTTTCGTTCAAAACATGGCCAGAATCCAATAAGAAGTTTTCAGCTAAATTACATTTTGCATAATTTAAAATGGAATTGCCATACCCCATAAGGTACAGGGACAACCAGAATAGAACAGTGAGTTGTCAGTTGATTGAGTAGCATATTTAATAGCCAAGCGAATCACAATTTGCTACCTTTGCAGAAGACCTGAGAAATAATGAATATATGTGAAAATATCAACTTTTCTATCAACTTTTGTGGATATTTTGCAAGCCATCTTCATTATTTTTTTTCTGAACACACCTCAATGTGATGCGTCTAAGAAAGATTAAATCAATAAATACCAAGATAGTTCCAAATAGTCCAAGCCTGATAAGTTAGAAATTTTTGAGAAAATTCCAATATTTTGGTAATGTAATCGTAACACTTAACAAAGATGCATCATAAATGGTAGTTTGCAATGTACTTACGACATAATATCCAATTGTATACATCAATAACAACTTTTTTTACAAGCGATTGTATGGCGCTCTGGGACCATATTTACCATCTTCCATATTTTGGACGCCATTTTGACAGCCATTGTTAGCCAAAGTGAAAATTTTAATTCCATTGGGTTAATATTGTCACAAGTAATGGTATGCATCACTTACATTGTGCAGTTCTGCTCATTTCTTGTTGAAATGTAACTAGGATACAATTTATGATTTTTTGTGAAATTTTATACTGAATTCTGTAAAAATCGATTTTTAAGTATTTCAAGGGGTGGAACCCCACGAATGACATATTTCATTGCTATAATGATCAGTTAACATGAATATTACAAAATAGAGTCAAATTCTCAAGCAGTTCCAAAAAGCTGAAACTGATATATAATATGTTAGTGAAAAAATGTCAAATGTTCCACTTACGGCTGCCATTTTGAGTGCCACCATGGACGGGGGGTTCCTATTTTGGCCTAAAATGTATCCATATATATCGCAGAGTCATACTTACTGTATATGCCTAACTTTTAATTGCATATTCCATGGGAAGAGTAATTGCGACATTTAGTAAATTATATAATTATGAAACGCTCTTTAAATTCGGAAAATCCCTTAAAAGAGCGGTTAAAGTGAAATTTCAGAGTGGTTCCATATGTGCAAAATTTCATACGTTAGTCATAACGTGAACAATTTTGTTACTAATCTATTTCACTATTTAGTCAATATCGGAATTTAAAGCGTTAATAAAACCGGCGGTGGATGACACAGCAAATAAACGTTTGCAACCTATACTTATCCCACTACCATATGGCATCATATTATGTTGTCCATGGGCCAATGGGGCTGCCCGGGCTTGCCCCGGCTCTCCTATGTTCTTATGGTGCATATCGTCATTTAAGGTGTTAATGAAGCCGGTCATGATCGAGATGGCCAGTCAATATTCATAGTATACATTTATTAAGTGCCTCACTACCATTAGTCATCAATAAATAATCTGATCGGGTCCTTGTGTTCCCAGACTCTCCCGGTTATTTGAGTCAATATCGGCATTTAATGGGTTAATAAATCCGCCGGTGGATGACACAGCAAGTCAATTTTCATAATATATGTTTATCTTGTATCCTACTGCCATAAGCCATCACATAACACTGTTCGCGGGCCCATTTGGGCTGCCCGTGCACTAATTAGTCACACCGGTGCCGGGTCCAGTGAGAAAATAAGGACACCCCACAATTTGTTCACACCTTGCAAAATGAGGTCACCAGTGCATTTGAACCCAGCCACTGAACATTACAAATAACCCCATATGTATTGCTCGAAGGGAACCGTGCAACCAGGCAGTTAGCAGACACGTCGTTGTTAAATATTCAATTACACCCAACTCGTATCACATAACTAACAGTTAACTGTTATTGTGTGTTGTTTTATATGCAATGCACTGTCATTGTTGTCGACATCAACCAGACATGCAGTAACACTGCACCAACACTAATTCTAACTGTGTCAAATAGTATCGGCTGATGCTGATTATGTTAAACACAGGCCAGGTTTCTATACGTGTCTAATCATTCTGACTATGTTTTTTGAAACAGATATCCTAGGAAGATATGACGTAATTGAAAGGTATGTCTCCCACGGCGCTGCGTTACAGCCTTGTCTCACCGCTTCAATTATTTTACGCAGTTTGAATACATTCCACCTATAAAGCACAGCTATAAAAGCACAGAATGAAATTTTCTATATATAATGGTAGCCCTAAACCAAAGGACACTTGTGATAGTTACAGGACCATAACCCTTCTACCTGTCATCTACACTAATAAAATTCAATTGTGTTGGTTCGTTTGTCCGCCTATATGCAACTAAATGGCTGAACCACCAGAGTGGGAAATATGTGTATAGGGTAATTTGACCTCGGGAGCGTTATTATATAGGCCCGGTTGACCCCATATGTCTTAAAAGGGCACTAACCATTATTGTATGTACATTTTGGCAATATGCGCCCAAACGGCTGGAAACTCAGAGATGCAGATGTGTACATATGGGTAATTCGAAACAGTGAATCTTATTAGAAGTGTAATGTTGGCCATAAATGTCTTAAAATGACACTAATAACTAATTAAATAAAATAATTAATTAAATACCAAAAATGGTTGCAATATGATCGTTGAGTATCATCGAATAGGCATATTGCACCTCTGACCTAAATGGGGCAATACATTGTATCATCAACACAGGGCGCTTGCTATCGGCCCGGAAGATATGTGGGAAACTTGCAACAGAAGAGTAAAACGTCGCGGGGAGGCACTAATACCTATATATAAAGAGCGTTTATTATCATCTTAAAGCCTATATATAACTGTATATATATAGAGTCAGTCATGCAATAGGTGTTGTTTTCCCCTATGCATATTAATTATTTAAAATGACTCGGAAGGACCACGAACAGTTTAAGCGTTATTAACCCAAGCAACGATGTGTACCGCAGCTAGTATATAAACTATATGAATAATTACTCCTCACATTATTTGTAATAGATACTCATCCTTTGCCAAATTGATTCGAGCGTGATATCAGCTGCCTGATTCCCACTATTTCATGTTACACAATCACACCGTATAATCAATCGGAAGACGTTTCGGGCCAACGCGGATGTTTTTGACAGACAACGAAGGTGTGACGTGTTTTGTGGTCATGTTCATGCGTTGATTCTGGAGTGGACATGCTCTAGACGCACAGGAAGAGAATGGAAAGGTATATTTGCATTATTCCTCGATTGCCCAGTGTGTTACCTCCTACACCCCCTAATACTTTACACGTGTGTGGAAATGGTCCCCACACTGGGCAATCGAGGAATAATGCAAATATACCTTTCCATTCTCTTTCTGTGCTGTCTAGAGCATGTCTACTAAAGAATCAACGCATGAAAATGACAAAAAACACGTCGTACCTTCGATGTCTGTCAAAAACATCCGCGCTGGCCCGAAACATCTTCCGATTGATTACACGGTGTAACAATGTAGTTCCCACGCGTCCAAGAACCTATTGTTTGTTTACTCCATGTACGTGTGGACAGCACGTGACACCGTGTGGATAAACGGACTATTACAATTGTTTCAAAAACATATGCAAGGCAAATCGCGGAGATTGTTAAAGTCCAACGTTCTGATATGCAATGTTGTATTCGATATCATAACTCAATTTCATACTGGATTCCTATGCTAGACAGGGGGTACAGTGTCACATCTGCTATGATCCCTATACACAGATGTATAGTTTACTAAGCGAATTTGAACACCCAACGCATGCATAGCCCATGGTCGTATTGTCAGATATTGCTTCATGTTTACAGTCGTTAGTTGATAGGTCTGTTTGGTACAGTTCCAAATATAACCCGTCAAAAATGATCGCGGGCCACATACTATTTTACAAGCTGAAAGTATTACACATTTGGGTAATTCCTTCAGTAAACACAATTTATGTGCAGCTTTCGTTGCTAAAATCAGATCACATATTTTGCTTCGTCAAATATTGAAATTTTGGCTGGTGGAATAACACAAATGAGCTCTCTAAATAGAAATTATACCTAATGGTTTCTGTGGTAAAGAACTACTATGTGGCTTACATTATTAAGACAGACTGTTAACCTTCTTGAACGTGCACATCGCTTATGTCTTAAGCACATTTCAAGTTATATGACGTTAGAGCACGAACTGATATGGTCCTTGGTTTACTGAGAACTCCACCATTGATCTCCCGGTATCTCCCGGTAAACTGTCTCTGTTATGCTCATTATGAAACCTCTCGCTTGAGAAAACTACTGAGAACATTTGCAATGTCAGGTTGACACAGTTCATTCACAACGAACCTTGTCTACATGCACCTTTTCGGGGATTTGAAGCTCATTCTACAACAGTTCGGTTTCTGTCGATATATGTTGACAATGGTCACATTTTCTACAAAAACTAATTGGAAGCTTTCGTAAAACGGGGATCATTGTTCTGGAAGCAAGAATGGGTTTATACGTCTCCGTGTAACATTTACTGGATCTCGAATCTGCCCGGCATCGCCTTTATTTTCTAACTGATCAAAATAGAGTACATACGTACATATTACGTACATATAGGTACTGTACTTGTCTCGCGGGGGAAATCAAACATCCAGGTACACTGGTAGATACATTTTCTTTCATTTTTTCATTCGTTAGCAGTTTAGCAGCATAGCACCGCTAGAATTGGTTTTAAATTCACATTCTATAACTTTTACATGTATTAGCAGCTTAGCAGTGACAGAGCCCAGTTTAAAACTCAATTTTCTTTTATTAGCAGCTTAGCAATTCTAGAATACAGTTTGATACTCACTTTTCTTGATTCAGTAGCACTTAGCACTTAGCCCCTAAAAATATGAGTACCAACACAATTTTGACCACGTTTCTTCCCATATATGCCATTTAAGCCAACTTATGTTACAGAACATGCTGTACAGTACGTAAATAGTGTGCGATAAACTGTGGTATAACCTCTTCCATAAATACACACCATATATGCCGGATTATTAAATCACGCGATTGATCAGATACTACCGGTAAATACGTCCGTTGAGAGAATATTCGCCTGTTAAACTAATTATTGTTATGTATTACTCCATGTATGTATCAATAATTAATGTAGGATCAAGTTTGGTACAGCCGTAGTGAATACAGTATTCTTCATTCACATAGATGCGTCAACGAATTATTGTCATTGACTGAGCAACATTGAAGCATTGCCCGAACTTTTTTTCTGTTTATGGAATAAGTTATTTCCTAGCGAATCGGAACTGGCCGAGTCTTTGTGAATGATAATCGCACATGTTTCGATAGCAATATGATACACCCATTGCATCGGTCCCTCCATGTAAACATCTATGCTCTAATTAATTAACCCTCCTTAACAACACTGAACCACTAGTATTACTGCGCTACTCGACCTAATGTATGTGACCAACGGTGCTGCCACACTGCAGCCGACATTGGTACCACCTTGTGTTCGCGGTCAGACTGCATTCTTATTTAATTGGATTCGTGTATCCGTGATCATCGGGCATTCCATGCGTATGCCACGACGACGTTATTACTTAGTAGCCGTGTGCCGCAGATGGTCCGACTAAAACAATAGCAGACTCCATAAGTTGCGTAACTGGGCGATGTTATGGTGACATGGTTCTCAACTCATGGCAGCTCTCGAAATTTGGAAAAATGTGCCAAGGAAAATTTAATGCTGTGGTATGTCAGATTCCAAATGGCGTTTCCCACGTCATTGCATATTGCCGTCGCCAACTTCGAGGACTATCATGGCTACACGTTCCGATGACAGTTGATGAACTTGATATGATAAATCCGTCTTTGTAGTATGGGTAAGGTACTTGTTAGTTGTAGTCAACACACTTGTGGCTGACTCATCATAACACTGCCAATTTCAATGATCCGACACAATAGTCAAGTGTAGCCATCCATTTTGCCAGCATGACAGCCTTCGCAGGAAAGTAGATTGCTAAAAATATCAATGTTCGATTACAACGTACCTAATTAGGAACACATTATAAATGTGGGACAAGGCCGAGGACGCCTCCAAAATAAAAAGAGTTAGTGTGCTGTTATGTTATGGTTCTCCAATGTTATACCCTGTAAAACGACAATCTAATGCCGCCATATGTTCCCTATCAATGTGAACATTTATCGAGCACCACGGAATCGTCACATCCAATCAGCTTAGATGCGGTCATTTGGTATTCAATGGTTCCAACTAGATCATCTCTGGGTCCACATGAACAGGTACTACGAGGGAATTTGGTACTTCATGGAACCCGAATCGATCGCTATTATTAACAATGAGTGTATTGTCATACTATACCAAAACGTGAATAAAACTCTATGGATCGTTTATGGAGTGATTTCCGATGTAAATCTGTTGATATACATATGAAGGTATTGGCTAACAAACGCATTAGGTGAGGGGCGTGTCTATCGATACGATGTGGAAACACCATGATCAATACCTGGTATATATATAATTCCATTAAAATTGATCGCTGATTATTCAAGCTGTTCAATAATCATTGAGACAAGTTGGTTTAAACAGTAATTATTCCATGAATACAACAAAAATTACAATACATCATGGACCGGAATCGACATCAAGCATGTGTGCTAATGTGAGTAGTTTTCGGGAATCAGTTTTATCCACCCCACCCAGCGAGAGAGCGAATGTCTGATTTATATAATGTTGTGTCGTATGATATACTATCCTTAATCAAGATTTTACTGTCGTTCCATGTAGCCGAGTATTACTCTCGCGAGGTGGGGTGGGTATATGTACGTCAGGTAATGGCATTGTGTAATTGTGCATAGGCATGAAGAACACATTAATGTTTATAGATAATGATGGTGTATCTCTTCTCTATGTTTCTGTATATATACAGATATGACATGTAGAATAAACTTCATGTCGCAAAAACGTCCAACATATTTCTTTTCACTGGCACTTCTTTCCACTTTTCAGTAACGTGTTATTATATATGGTATATATATATTAAATAGATATATAAGTGAGATATAAGAGGGTTTATGAGTCTATTTTAAAGGAAATAATAATAACACATCATGTTCGAAATGCTGCTGACAATGTTGGTGGGAAGAGATAGATCATCAGTAATGGTAATGGTAATATGGTACAAGTCTAAGTTAAGGATAGGAAAGAAGTGAGCTTAGGGTAGTATATTGGGTTATGTCAGATAGGGTTTAGGGGTTTTAGAATGATTTTTTAGTGTTTTTAAATGACTCGGTGACCTCGTACCAACATACTGAACGGCATTGATACTCGCGCGAGTTATTGCTAAGTTTTCATTCGTTCTTTTAAGTCTGATATTGTTATGTCATGTAACATGGCGATATACAGGCTTAGTTGGCGACACTCTTTGTACTGGAAATGAATTTCTGTACTTCTCTGAAAGTGTTTGCGTTGGTTTTGGGTGTTAATTCGGGGCATCCATAAAGAATCTTATGCGTTGTCAAATTGCAGATATCATTTAGTGACTGGAGAAGTGAGTTTCTTTCAGATGTATATCTATTGCAATTCATTGGGTAATGGTCGCTGTCCTCTAATTGTCCGCATAAACAAGATGGGTGATCGGCGATGAAATTTGTGTATTTGTGATAATATAAATCACTGCAGTTGAGTCTGAGGCGGGCGTTGTTAATTTGTGTTTTCCTGGTAATGTGTTCGTGTCGAATTTATTCCAGAGGTCTATTATTGAGGGGATGAAATATTTTTTGAAGGAAGTGGAATCGAACTTCGGGGCTCTGGGGGAATTAGCCTGTCGGGTGTTAACATTTGTTATTTTAACGTTTGTTGTGGGTATTAGATTTCGCAGATAAGGTGGGACTTTGCCGGACATCATTTGGTAAAAGAGACGGAGCTTGAAACGTTTCCGCCGTACGGCGAGGAGTTCCCATCCGGTTTCCGCGAGGAGAGATTTGTTACTGGCAGATCGGGTTGCACCTGTTACTATACGAGTTGCTTCATATTGTACCTTTTCTATGTCATCGCTTTCCTCTTTGGTGCAACCATCCCAGACAACACACCCGTATTCTAATACAGTGCGCACCAGGGTAAAGTAGCATCTTTATAATGATGCTCTATCCAACGAGAAACGATGTTTTCTGATGAGGGCTATTCTTTTCCACGCAGAGCTTAATAAATTATCTTTGTGTGGCTTTCATTTTCCGTCGCTACTTAAAACGACCACAAGATGTGTATGCAGTTTTGCTTCCGTGATGGGTTCATTATTCATATGAAGGGTTGGGTGGTCGATTAAATTTCTCTTCCTAGTGCAAATTAACGATTCGGTTTTTGAGACATTAAATTTTACGATCCATTTGTTTGACCAGGATTCAAGTCATTTAACATCATGTTGTAATCTTAGTGCACAAACATATCGTCAGCGAAGAGGCGGATATTACATGATATGTCGTTAACAATGTCGTTAATAAAAACAAGGAATAGGATATGGCCTAGTACGAAGCCATGTGTAACTCCAGCTGTAATGGTTCTCCGTTTGAGGCTTAGGATCCCATAACTACACGTTGTTGTCTTCCACGGAGGTATGATCCGAACCACTTTAAAAGATTGTTGCGGATACCCACCGCGCATAGCTTATATAATAAGCCATCGTGCCACACTTTGTCAAATGCCTTGCTGATGTCGAAGAATAGTAGACAGGAGTCGCATTCATCATCTAGTGATTTCGCCAGGTGATGGTATATGTCGCATAACTGATATGATGTTGAATCTGCTGGTACAAATCCCGACTGTCGTTCGGTTAGGATATTATTTGACTGGAGATAAGACATTAAATGCTTTGCAACACACTTTTCAAAAACCTTTCCAAAAACTCCTAATTAGGTTATTGGTAGGTAGTTTTCTGGATTACTGCGGTCCCCTTTTTTATGGATTGGGACCACATTTGCGCGTTTCCATTCAGTTGGGAAATATGCTTCTTTTAGAAAACGATTGTATATTATAGAAAGGGGGGTGCTGAGACTGAGACAATTCTTCAGAATACGCGGGCTTATTTGGTCGGGTCCAGAGGCTTTGTCGGCTTTTATAAAATTTCAAGGCATTAAAAACGTCAATTTCACTAATTAGGATATTATTTAGCATCGGGGTGTTTGTCTCGTCGACAGGCGGGTCTGGCAGGTCGTATGTCATATTCAGTGAGGCAATATTGCAAAAATAATCATTTGTACAGTTGCTTTCTCGTAATATGAGGAAGAAACGATTCCATTCCACGAGAGGGGCGAGACCAAATTAACTTTTTTGCGGGACAGTTTGTTGAAAAACTTCCACCATTTTGAGTCGCCAGTTTCTGGTTCTTGAAAGATTGATTACATTTTGTGTATATGAATTTTCTTTGAGTTTCGTACTTCGGTAATTATTGCAGTGCGGATTGTCCGACATTTTTGCCACGTGACTGGGGTGTTTCAAGCTTTTGTGGTTTTGTGTACCCTTGTCTGTTGTCTCATGAGATACGTAACTTTTGATGTCATCCATTCAGGCTTATTCTGACGCATTTGACAATTTTGCTGGGTAAATATTTGACGATAAGATTATTCACATATGTGAATGTTGAGCAGATTTCATCGGTTTCCAGGTTGTCAAATATTCTTTTCCAGTCACATGAACGAATTTCATTGGTTAAGGAAATAATATTTGCATCGTCATACATGTAAATAAGACGGTTAAACGATTTACTTCCTTTCTGTCTGTCTTCGATTTCTATCGTGGCATATACCGGTACATGACAGCGGACTAGATCGGAAAAAAGGGATCCCGGGTACCTTATCCCTTCTGTTCACATAGTTCATTCATTAACATTAAATCTATTATGGTTTCGGAGTCTTCTGTGAAGATTGTGGTGTCGTGAATAACTTGTTTCAGATTACATTTTGCGACTACAAGGTTGTACTGATTTTCATTGAAGTCTCCAGAGACAATTAGTTTGTGTGTGGGATACGCATTTATGGTGTCACCGTTGTTATCTAATCTGTTGTGCCTGCAATTCACGTTTGGGGGGCGGTAGAAAACCCCAATCAACACTCTTTCTCTCGGTAATATAACTTCAAGCCAAATGCTTTCTAAACCAGGTTTCTCGATATATTTTCTGTGTGGCCAAATCGTTTTTGATTTAAGCGATCACGCACCCCCCCCCCCCCCACCTACAGTGTCCGTTCCTACTCTGTCAGCTCGCTCGGCTTCGTGAAATCCGTGTATTAGTAAATCATGCTGGTCCGTTTTATCGTAAAACCGCATATATCGTAATTTTGTATTTCGGTGGCAAGTATGTCGATTTTAGGGAGGAAACTTTGTACGTTCAAATGGAATAGTGACAGTTGGTGGGACCACGGTTTGGTTTAATATCACCAGAAGTGATGAGAAGATGCCTGAACCAGAAGGGACTTCCAATTTGGGTATTAACCAAAGGATTGCGTCTGACATTTTTTCGCGTGTGCATAGATGTCGTTGAGATTTCAATTTTGTCGTTGTATCTTACCATAAACAGCATAAGTAAGGCCAGTAGTAATTTATTTTTGCCAGCGCCCTTTAGTTTTAATCCAATGTAAAAGATAAGTACTTCGACATCACTGGGTCGCATCTATGTTTTTGCTTAGCATAGCGCGCGAGTATAGAACATGCCTACCCCGTGAACGGTGCGAGTCAGCCAGGATCATTGGAGTCTATCTTAGTATATTTTAAGCGGGTAGGCAGTTCGTTCCTGTCATCAGTTCGTCTGTTCGAGGCCTGAGTCAATAGCCGGGAATTGTGTGCGTAATCATAAAGATGTTAAGGACAGAGAGGTTTTGGCGATGCATGTAAGAATAAAGGTAATAATGATAAGCATGGTATAGAGATATACACACATGAAAGTAGAAAAACATAAACAGTTCTGAAAACAAATGATTATATACACTGCAACACTCTTATAACTAATGTGTAGAAACGATTACACATCAAATGTGCAAACCCGGTTAATACACATAGCAATGTGTAGTTTTACATACAAATACATGACCAAGTGCCGTTCTACACATAATGTGTATATTTTATTACACACAATTGTGTAAGAACGTAGAGCATGCGCATTGCGTGCCTTCAGTTTCATAGTTTGCTACACGACGGCCATATTGTTTGAGTATATTTTTTGGAATACAATCTACAGCGATCGTAGACAAGGAATGTAAGTTCAGAATTCCGACTTGTGAGTATAGTATTAATGATATATGAGGAGTTATTAGTAAAAACTTTCATGAAGAATACTGCTCTTACACTTGTTTATATGATGTTTGTAATACGTTAATATATCAGTGTACGGGTCAATTGAAAATTACTGTTCAGTTAGTCACAAACTCATAGTTATGAGTGTTGACCCGGACGTTGCCAAATTACCAACTGTTTTACTGCATTTCTGAATCGAGTTTAATCATATATTTAAAACACAGATGTAAATATTGAAGAAATCCTATATGTATTTATATCAGATCGTCTGTGAGATGTTAATTTTCTGACTACTAATGTACTTTCGTAGCGTAAGAGATAGTTTTTGATTATCAGTTCCCGAAGATCGAACATGAAAGACACTTAATCGATTGCCCCAATAGTCCTCTCGACGGTGCGAATTACTAAAACTAATGGAGGGAATTGTATTTATGTCCGATGGATGAGTAGATGTGACCACGTGAAGCATGTTATCGCCGGTAAAATACATTTGCCATCGTAAAACCCACCACAGACGTCTCAAAATCACACCAGACATTTGCAACGTAGTCAGTAGGGTTTTCGAGCCAGATCGAGTGCATACTTATTGTATAATGTTGCTATAAAAGTTTCATGATTTATGGTATTATATATATGTTTACGTTTTGTGTTCGACTATCATAGCACATACTATATTGCCTGCAAATATTGACAGCCTGTCCCAAATCAGGTACGCATTGTGCTTAGTAAATTGTATTATATTCTAATAATTGCACCTGCAATCTCAAAATAAACGAGCTCAGGCTACACGCGGTATCAAACAAGAACAAACAAATGAGTAATGGGCTCTTGGCATTTATATATGCTTTCTTTGTGTGTTATATGTGCTTCGGTCGAATTATTTAGCCACCCAATCTTCCACAATGCGAATGTACTAGCTTACAGTCAGTCAGTGAACCAGACCTTGGATCCTGCGATGTCCGCATGAAAACACCCATTATTGTTTTGGAAGTAAACCGACTCATCTTGTGGTATGTGCTTCGGTCGAATTTATTAAGCCACCGGATCTCCCACAATGTCATTTCGAGCGTAATTCGTATGTACAAGCTTACAGGCAGACAGTGCACCAGACAATAGGATCCTGCGATGTCCATATGAAACAACTCGTTACTGTTCTCGCGGTAAACCGTCTTATCGTGTGTTACTAATTTCCCCCATAAAATGTGACAAGAAAAGAAGATGCATGCATCATATCCCCCATGAACTATTTTACAAGATTTAATCACGCATATTTGGAAAGTATTGCATATTTAATATATATATTTATAACACAATTAGCCTCTAAATTCGCTCTCACGGTTTAGCAAGACACACGTTTATTACCGGCACGCGCAGTGACGCAAGAGCTTAGAGCAATTATATCATTGGCAACACCAGCACTTTAGTATTATGCTGAAAGTCCAGTGCATTTGTGGCTTTCCCTCAAACTATTTGCAACAAACGTTTCTCATTGGGAATAAGTACATTCGCCAATTAAAAGCAACATGCTAATTTTTTTTTTTTTAAATCAAGAAAGGCGAAATTGATGAATTTGTGAATTTTGTGAAATAAATTTAAAAAATTTGATAAAATACTCAATTTATGACTTTTCAACAATGTTTATACAAATAATATTTCACAAGGCCTTCCATTTTGTAAATTGCGTAGACAATCCTGAATAAGCACAGAAAACTTTTCCCAGATATGTTCAGTATTTTTCGGGTTATTTGCCTCAAAATCTGAGAGTTTATCTAATTTCACAGCCGCAATTTCTCAAAATTAGCTAAAATTAATTTTGTGTGGTCTTGTATTTTGAAAACTAAAGAAAAACGAAGGGATCTCTTGTTGTTTTATTAATGTCTTCTCTAGATTGTGCACAAACAAAATTCATTTCCTTATGCATCTATGATTGAGAAGACAAAAATAAAAATATACATTCTTCCATGTCTTCCATTACACGGGCAGACAAATTTGCCTGTGATCGAGAACCGGCGTGATGAAATAGGATATTTCAGGTCATACAACTCAATAAATATAAATCCATATTCCCTTCATTTCTCATAACAACTTAAGTATATATGGTTAAAGACACTGTGAAGGAATTTGCAAATACATTATGTAGAAAATCAACTTATGGTCCAGTGAATCCCCAGTATTAACTTTGTTTTCTAAAAATGCGATTTCGGGGCGCTTTTGTCCATTTTAAAAGGTTTTTGTGCATAAATAGTAAAATAAATATTCGTTTACCCTAAAACTCGTAGTTTTGAAATAATAATAGCTTTACATTGGATGTGTCAATGAATGTCACTGGGTTTCACTCGAGTTTCTGGAAACTGACTCCAAATTTGAATATCTGAAAAAATGGGGTTGGGGAAACCATACTGACAAAATCTCAGAAAACATGGAACTTTTTACATAAAACATTAATACAAACATTCTTTCATACAGAGTTTACTGCTTCCTGATCTGATGTTCATATTCAGAGCTACAATCCTTTGTGTTGCCACAAAATTTAGACAGACTTTGTCCGTATACAAATAAGAAATATCGCATAAATAGTATGTTATTGTCATATGTTTGATGATTGTTATGTAAACAAAAGCATAAAAAGTTACTTCCTAGTGTTTGTTTATATTATGATGGTAAACATAAAGAGCGTTCTTTGTTGCTGAATTCCTGATATGGAACTAATAAAGAGCGTTTATATCATTTGTGTGTGATTATCCAGTAACACTGTGCTATCTTCTGTAACACAATCAGACTCTTTCGTCGAAATCCTCAGAGCTCAGAGCACCGTTTCTCCCTTCCCAAATAACCGCAATCGGCACCGCGGTGGTTAGTCAAGTCATAATTTAATGAGCGTTTGTTTTTGACGCATCGCTATAAAGAGCGTCTGTTTACCATTCAACGTTATTTGCATCTGCAGAGAGATATACAGGAACAATAATTTTGAGTGGTTTTCTATGCGGGGAGATTTATTGGATGCCGTAGTACTCTTACAACCTCATTGCTATAGTATGTATTAGGGGGGTAGTTAGTGTGGATATAGGCATAATGCTTGTCAGAAATCCCGGTTACAAAGCAACACTCACAATTTCGTATTTACGCAAACGCAACGTGCAGAGAGATATACGGGAACAAGTGCTTTCCTTTTTTTAGAACGCAACACATCGTCGCGTTGGTGATGGCGTTCACGACGGGATTAATTGACTGTCCGCTCTTTGCGAGGATGGGGTTCACGACGGGATTAACTTTGCGGGGACTATTGACCATCTCGTAAGGGTGGACAACCTCTGTCAGGGGCTGCTCAATGGCCACGAGCAGGTTAAAATAAATCATACCTCTTCTGGGTCTGGGCGTGTATAGACATGAGCGTGTTGTGTTCCTAAGAACGCGGAGCGTGTTGTGTTCCTAAGAACGCGGATCGGGTAAGTTTTTTCTCCCTAGGTGAGCTCAAACTTCGTATATAAGTGTAAAAACACACGGGGATCGTCGACGTAGCATTGTGTGAAACATTCTTATGTCTGTCGTTCCTAGGAACGGGGGATTTTTTCATCGGATCAGTCTTAACCTTCAAACGGGTACCCACAAATTATATATTTTGACCCCGACATGACCTTGACCTTGAAAATTATCAATTCAAGGTCAAATCGGGTAAAATATTGAAAAACCCAATATTAACTCATTGAAAAACACAAACAAAACATAAAACATTGTCATGTTTCTGACCAAGCACGCCAGTGGCGGGCTAACCTGCTAGTCTACTATATATTTTGAGAACTACGTATATAAATATATGTGTCCTTTATAGACTCGAAAACGGCTGGACCGATTGGGCTCAATCTTCCCATCTAAGGGTAAAAAACCCACGGGAATCGTCGTCGTGGCGTTTTGGAGAAGCTTCGAGCACCCGTTCTCCACTCCCAATCATCAAATTCACCGTCTTCGGCACTGCGGGGGTTAAGGCAGTCACGCTCTTTATATTGGCCAAATTTGGCGTTGTTAACCTAGTAACGCTCTTTATTGCCATCGGCGTTGCTAAAAGATCACATATGCGTACGAAACTACGGATGCAAAACGCACCGGGACGGCGGAATGCATTTATCTTGATTAAAAAGGCAGAATTAACTCATTGGAAAACAACAAATGCGTGTCGTGTGATTCTTATGTCTGTCGTTCCTAGGAACGGGGGAGATTTTCATCGAATCATACCTCTTTTAGGGACGGGGGATAATTTCATCGGGTCAGTTTTTCCGCCCTATGGACAGGTACCATCATTTCTCTTGATTAAAATGGCAGAATTAACTCACAAAAAATGCGTGTCGTGTGATTCTTATGTCTGTCGTTCCTAGGAACGGGGGAGATTTTCACCGAATCATACCTCTTTTAGGGACGGGGAAGAATTTCATCGGGTCAGTTTTTCCGCCCTATGGACGGCTACCATCATTTCTCTTGATTAAAAAGGCAGAATTAACTCACAAAAAATGCGTGTTGTGTGATTCTTATGTCTGTCGTTCCTAGGCAGGTGGGGGGGGGAGATTTTTATCGGATCAGTTTTTCCGCCCGATGTACCGTAAATCATACCTTTTTTAGGGACGGGTACCATAATTTATCTTGATTAAAAAGGCAGAATTAACTCATTGAAAGAAGAAAAAAGAAAAAAGGCATAATAATAAATAAAATTAATTAAAAATTGTCATGTTTCTGACCAACCATGCCAGTGGCGGGCTAACATGCTAGTATGCATATAAAACAAGAAATAGTTTCCTGGAAACATTATCTATTTCCAAACCCTGGCCAATTTACACAAAAATTTAGACCAGATAAAATTCTCAACAAATAGAAAACTAAGAAAAATCGGCGCAACAACATTCTGAACAAAATAATGCGATAAGTAATCTATATGAATGGGGTTTATGAAATGCGTTCGCCAGAAACCATGAAGTAACTAACACTTGACACTGTAGTTGACGCAACAAGTGATTAGGGGTGTGAACGTGAATTTCGTCAATTATACTGTCCAATGTTAGTTACTTCATAAAACCCTATTATGGTATATGAGTGTATGTGTTTGTAGAACAAAAATGTGGCCTGGTTTATGACACAGTAGTTTTAGGTTTTGTATTTGGATTTAGAAACAGTTTTAAGTGATTCAGAAAATATTTGAAAAAAATACTCTGTGGTCCTTGTAGTTTTGTTCTGAGGAAGATGAAGTCGTTTACAAATAGTATTAACACACGTGTGGTAGAATCTGTTCAAGAGGTTCAAAATTTTTTTTTTTTTAATATGCACATCACTGGACATTTTTTTTTGGTGGGATAAACTGGTATATATGGTCTCACATATATGCCGTTTTTAGGTCTGTAAAACGTACGGCTGTTTTTAGGATTTTGTCAAGTTAAATTACATTGAGTTTTTCTGTCAGTAAATTTGTAAATTTAATGTAGTGTTACAGTGCTCAGATATTCTACTGGAATAAACGTAGTTATTCCCGACAGTTTGTTTTAAGAGTCTGGTTGCGCCCAGAGAGAATTCTACAAGTTTTGGAAATATAGATTCATAAGGTCAATGGACATTCAGTTCTTAAAACATTAATGTCAAAACAAGTTCAGTGTGTTTCTTGCTAACATCATTCAGCTTCTGTCAATCGGCTCTCGAATCAAGAAAATTTCAACACAAAATGTTCTCTTCGAATGGGTGAGGCATATTAAAATCTCAGGAAAAATCTCTGTTAAGATCGATTCAACACCAATTCACCACCTTTTATGCAACCTTGTGAATTAATAGACAGAGTTAATTAATAGACAAATTTATATGGATATCATACCTATATATATGACTTTAGCTGTAACAGTGAACTTTGAACACTTAATGTTCTAAGTTCTTAGTTAGAGGGCGATGAATTGATGTGTCAATGCATCTAACAAAAATATTTTTTTTAAAACGTCTCCGAACCTAACATTCACTTCAATGAGATTAATCCCACTCGAAAGTATCTCTTATTTAAAAGAAATCTACCCTATCATTGGAATTATTGAGGTGATGTGTCAGCCCCCTGTTATGTTAAAGTTATGTAAAACACTCCGGTAGGGTGGTCACTTAGAAATTGAGAATAATCTTTCTCAAAATAGTTATTTGTTACGAATAGTAATCCAAATTGACGATATACACCGTCATTCTTATATATTGATTAAAAGCAATGATTCTCGATGGCGAAATAATTTGTGTTAGATTATCGCCGATAGTTGCGTCCCGAATCGAGATGTAAATTTTACAATTGGGTGTAGTTCAGACGATGTTTTCTATGGAGTGGTATGGTCGATTTCTATTAAATGGTACACGATGTTAGTAGAATGCTACATTCCCCAAGTCGGTATAGCGCATGAGTACTAACTTATCAATTTCACGCACCCGAACAAGTCCATAATATGTCTTTAAAGTGAATGATATATCCTGTTGTGGAGTGATATTTACTGTTGATGTGCTTCCCGTTATAATTATTCATGGATGTTAAGTTGATTTTGTCGCCCTCTCTCAGGCAAAATTTAATGAATGTCGGAAAATTATGTGTCCTGCAAGTGGAGTCCGATGAAAGGAATTGATTATGTCTCAGCTAATCCAGGGTCAAAGACCGACAATGAGTTTCTTTGTTTAATTCAGTAAATCATTGTATTCTGAGGTCCCATTTGATAATTAGTTTGAGTGAACTTATACCTTAATGTAAAACCACCGTGTTCAATGTTGAAACTTATTTTTTTATTGACATAACAATGGTTTGTTTTTGCTCAATATTAGGCAGTCATACAAGGGAACGCAAATTTCATAAATATTTAGTGATAATGATTCAGTAATTGAACTTTTGATTTTTTGAAAGGAAGGCAGTGGTCAATTAAATTAAATCATATTAGCAGAAACAAAGTTCAATGGTTCGCATCTTTAATACATTTGAAAAAAGTCCAAAAGTATTTGAATTAATTTTCCAACTTGTGGTTTTTGTCGTGATGTCTAGGGTGCATGCATGTCCCGTTATGAACCAGTTAATACACACTTTGTTCCAGAAGAAGTTCCAAATAGGTGGTGGTATATCAAATGTAGGGCCCACAATTAGTGGTGGTAGATATTAATACCTGCATCGAATGTAATGGACCTCATGACGACGGAAAGTAATCGGATATGCGTTACTGGAGTGACAATGGCAATCTCAGTGGACGATATTGACAGTGTTATGTATGTGGGCATTTCAATATATATAGCACGTTACTGCATGGGTTAAATATATCTAGGTCTTATAGACAAAGCCGTCATTTATTCTCGTGTATTCCAATAACGCTCCCCAATACAAGCTTGTCATATACTAATCGCATCACCCTGTAGACTGCATGCGGCACACCTCATCAGGTTTCATAGAATGTGCGCATTTGCGAGGTTGGCCGGTGAGAACAGAGTGGGTGCGTGGAGATAAGGGAGTCAGAAGTGAGTTGAGGGTATAAGGAGAAGTCGTGAAGGGAAGTGAGGAGAGAATAAGTGAAATTAGATATACATTGTTAGTGGACTAGAGGGAACGAGGACTATATAATCTATTAATTAATAAATAAGGTACGTAACAATATAATTTCGGTAAGGGGGTTTTATTCTTAACTATTTTATAGTACTATTATAAAGTAATATTATGTACATCATGGAAAGTTTCTACCACATGTACGCGTATATTTTGGATTTCATTTACTGGTATTAACCGTATTAACCATAGTGGCTATATTTCATGTGTATCATTAACTAGTAAGCTTATAAGTTGCAAACGTTGATTATTTACACAATTATGCGTCAGCACTATATATGATACTATTGTGTCATCCACATACATTTGGAATAGACATACATATCTAACTAGGAGTCCAGTTTAGTTATATGTTTAATTTTATACATGTATATAGTATGTCAAATGCTACATTATGTTGATGCTGATCAAGGTACCTCCATATTGTGCAAACACTGTATCTCTTTAATAATATTCTAAATGTGGGATTGTTCTGTGTCATTTCAGATGGATCCATACAATTGCTTTCTGTTTGTGAATAAATGATATGTATACTGACAAATACGTTGCCATGTCGTAAATCTGCCCATCCTGACCCTCATCGGTCACATGTAGACAGAACAGTTTAAAACGTTCATTACCTGATATGTCGTCAGGATCTGTGTATATACTTGTACATATCTTTGGAATTATTTGAATGACAAATAGTGACAATCTAAACAAGTATTTTTCATGAGGACCCGTATAGCTGTTTGTAAAGCTTATGTAGTCAGCATGTGAAGTCATGATATTAAGTAATGCGGGAGAGTTGTATCATTACAAAATCGTCAAGTGTTTTGTCATCTGACAAAACTCTGGGAAAACAATATGGGAGTTTTATATCACTCTGAGATGTGACCCTGTAAACTTATGATCACGTCAGCACAGGACACAACGATGATAATTCATGTGGCGACCAATAACCGCTAGAGGGGGGTCGGACCATGAGATCATTCGAGGACGCTCTATGTTTGAACATATTTTATTTGACCCACTTTACATAATATATTTTATACATTGAAAATTGGAATCTGAAAATATGATATGAGTTAATCAAAAGGGATGGGAGCACAAGTTATTTAACTTAGAATATTGCTCCTCTCCCTTAACAATATTGAAACGCATAATACAATTTATATATGGAATTATGTTGGACTCAAAGTTAGCTTATAGTTGGAATGTAGTACCTAAAACGGGGGGGGGGGTTGAGATTGAAGGTGAGGTCTAAAGTGAGTGGACATATATCAAGGAGGGGATGTAGGTCCTACGGCGAGCTGAACCGAGTCTTTTGATAGCAATATGGGCGAATACATGAGATATAGGCTTATTTGGATTTTGAAGATTTTCCGTCAATGAAATCTACCTGACGATGCAATGAACGTTTGCGTATTGCTAAAAAAAATTATCATTTAGAGTGTTGGATAGGTTGCTTTGACCAAAGAGGATATCTTCAACCCTATCAATGAAAATTCCATTTAGCCAAAGGCGTTGGAGGAATAGTAACCGACTTTCTTCAAATAATGAGCACTGGAAGCAAAAATGCAAGGCGTCTTCAATATAAAACCCGCATTGACAGTGGGCTCGTATGGAAATATAGTTTCCAAGTTTATCAGAATTTAAATCGCTGCAGTTAATCCTTAGCTTGGTGCGCACGATGTTCCACTTGAGAGAGCCTGAATTGAAGTATGGCGGCGGTTTTGGGGGAAAGATAGGCAATTTGTCATACATTAATTTCAATATGTCGGTTTTGGTGCGATCAGATGAACAATTTATTACCACTGCATTCCATTTGATTACATCTCATGCAGAAAGGTCGATTTAAAATGTTCTGTATTGGTGCGTTTCTGTAGGAATAATAATGGATATCGATGTGAGTAGGTAGATTGATCTTTAGCAAAAGTCGGCAAAGGTGTACTCAGGTAATTCAGAGCTTTACAAAGAATTATTTTCTGCCAAGTATTGAATTTATGGTGTTCGCGTCTTGTGTCAAGTGTAGGCCACCCTAGTTCAGTGAGGAGTTTTTCATTCGAAACAGATTTATTTAACCCACTAAAAATTCTAGCAGCGTCGTAATGTATCCGATCAAGCAGTACAAGACAAGTGTTCGGTGCGTGAGCCCAAATTACATCCCCGTAATCCATAAGTGGCAAAATAAAGGTTTTGTACATACATTCCAAAGTTCGCCGATTAACTGTGAATTTCAATCCTCTCAGTTGCAATAGGCGAGATCTTAAGCGTCCACACAAATTTCCTATTTGCTTGTCCCAATTGAGGTTAGACTGAAAAACACACCAAGATGTCTGTATTTCGACCTGCTCGATTAACTGACCATCCATTGTGACACTTAAAGTATTGTGATTAGATGAAAAGGTAAAATTCATTATTTTTGTCTTAGAAGAGTTGAATTGTATACCAGCCATTGTTTGGACCACACAGATATACTTTCTACGTCTGTTTGCAGGTTCTGTTCACATGAGGCACTAGCATCTTCGAATGATGTAAAACACGTGTCGTCGGCGCACATACGCGTGAAAGATATTAAATTCTCATGAATATCATTTATAAAAACTAGGAAGAAAAAAGGGCCAAGGATATATCCTTGGAGCACTCCTGCTTTCAGTTGCAGGGGACTCGAAAATGTTTGTCCAACAATAACCCTTTGTGTCCTGTTAGATAAATAATTTTGAATCCAGGTAAGAAGTCATCCGTTGACTCCACATTGTTCAATCTTAAATAACAACACCTCATGCCAGACTCATTCAAAAGCCTTGGAAATATCGCAAAAAATAGCACATGTACACAATTTCAGATCTAGAGCCTTACAAAAGGAGTGTTGTATTTCCAGCAGCTGGTATTGTGTGCTGTGGCCAGGAATGAAACCGGACTGATAACCATATATTTATCCGTTGTTAAAGAAATGTTTGGAAAGGTATTTCAATGCGACTTTTTCAAAAATCTTTCCAAGAACGGATAAAAGTGAGATTGGTCGGTAATTGTCAGTAGCGGATCGGTCATTTTTTTATGAATTGGAATAACTTTCACCTGTTTCCAAGAATCGGGAAAGCATCCCGATTCAAATGACATTAAAAATAAAATGCGAAGAGGGACTACCACTCGGTCAATCGTTCCTTGTAACATGCGAATGGTAATTTCGTCGTGACCGCGTGCTTTATTTGGTTTGGTCGATTGTATGGCGTCGGTGATATCATCGATCATGACAGGTAAATCGGATATGTTACTATTACATTTTTTTTCGGAAAATTGGAAGCTTTCATTTAGAATTGTCTATATCTGAATTAGCAACAAATTTTTCATTAAGGAGACAGGCTTTGGAATCGTCATCAAACACAAAATTTCCGCTGCTGTTTCGTGTAACACTTTCGAATGTTACACGGCGTAAGTAAGGTTAATTTAGAAGTCAATGCCCTGGCTCAAATATCCATAATTTATGCTTGGGAAACTAACCCAAGATGAAATATTCTATGCTATTTCATCACGGGCTAGTGGTCCCATAAGGAATATATTATATCCACCTGTTTGGTGGGCCACTGCACGTTGATCCAATCACATAGCGACACCTCAGTTACACGTGGATCCAATCACATGGCGACACCTCAGTTGAGCTAGGGCGTTGGCATTTATCAGCATATAGACTCTGTCAGAGTCCACTCATTCTCACTCTTGCTTCGAACGTATTACTGAGAGCGATAATGTTATTGAGTTATTCTCCGTGACTGCTTGCCTGATGTTAACATGTAAATACTTGTTTAATAAATGTTGTCTATGTCTGAGAGTTGCCGACTTAGTGTCAAAGAACCTGGGGAGTGTTATATATCCTAGTTGGTGCCGATTAAGCAGGACTCTTCCTGGAATTCTGGGACATGGACGTGCAGGCAGTCATGGGGAAGGAGAGAAGGAAAGAAGGAATGAAGGAAGGAAGGAAGGAAAACAATGTATGAGTAAGTTGCATTATTGGCTTGTTCACAACCCCTTATAGATATTAGGTCGATTTACCATTGGTTTAAAAATTGTTGCGTCAATTTTTCCATATAAGGTATGTTGGAAAACTACCGTTGCGTCTATTTCGAGTTGTTGTTTCAGAATCGTTGCGTCGATTTGAAATAAATGATATCTGGTCTCAATTTGTGTGTAAACTGGCCGTAATTATTAAATTTGAAAAAATGTTATCAGCTAAAAGATATAATCACTGGAATAAAATTAGTGTCCATCGCTATATGGTATCCTATAAAATGGATAAGATTGATGTTACAATCTGCACGAACACAAGTCCCAGTGAATTATGAAATTATGCATTATGGTATTGCATCAAGTTCGAGTTGTTGTTTTAAAATCGTTGCGTCGATTTGAAATAAATTATATCTGGTCTATATTTTTGTGTAAATTAGCCGACCCTTCATAGGTCGATTTATCGTTGGTTTAAAAAAATTGTTGCGTCAATTTGAAATAAATGATATCTGGTCAATTTTTGTGTAAATTGGCCGTAGTTATTAAATTAGAAAAATGTTATCAGCTATAAGAAATAATCACTGGGATAAAATTGAGTGTCCAGTGTTATGGTATCCAAAAATTGGAAACAAATTATGTTACAATCTACCCGAGAATGAGTCCCAGTGAATTATTAAATTATGTATGATACAGATATAGTAAAGAAGAAAGTTCTCACATCAAGTAGTATGTTGATTATATTAGTTTTTATTTGAACAATATGCGAGTAAAGCAACACAGTTGTTCAGTGTATACACAGTTAGTTTGTATCTTTGCTTGTTTTCAAACAAGTTAGATCTAGTTGAAAATTTCCAGATAAAGAAATTTGTGACAAGTTATGGTTAGGAAATTTAGACAGTGTTTATTGAAGCCTATTGTGTAGGAGTTGGTCAAAACAGAAGTAGGGTGGTTTGACATAAGTTTTGGTTTTGAAATAGATCTGTTGTGGTCTTTGTAGTTGTTCTGAGCAAGTTGAAGGCATTTACATATAGTATTAACACGCCTTTGGCAAACTTGTTTGAAGTTTAATTAAATTATTTGTGAATAATCTAAGTCACTGAACAAAAATGTGCTAGGAAATTATGGTTATAAAAGTATAAAATTGTCAAACCATTATGCAGGTTATTTAGGTATGTAAAATTTACTGCTGATTATAGGATGTTTTCAAGTTAATCAGTATGATTTTAGTGAGTTCTGGTTTTGAACGAATTATGATTGGAATTTTGTTAAAATTGTTCTGTCGGTGAATTAAGTTTAGTTTTACTGTGCTCGGATGATCTATAGGAAAACATTAGTTATTTATGACAGTTTGTCAAAAGACTGGCTGCGCCCAGAGAAATATATGTTTTAGAAAGAAGTTAATTGAAGGCGTTTACATATATTATTAGCGCGCTTTTGGTAAACTGGTTTGAAGTTTAAATAAATTATTTGTTAATAATGTAAATCACAGAACAAAAATGTTCTTGGAAATTCTGGTTGAACAAGTATTAAATTGTTACACCATTATGCAGGTTATATAGGTATGTAAAACATTACTGCTGATTTTAGGATGTTTTCAAGTTAATCAGTAAGATTTTAGTGAGTTTGGGTTTTGAATGAATTATGGTTTGAATTTTGTTAAAATTGTTCTGTCGGCGAATTAAGTTAGTTTTACTGTGCTTGGATGATCTATTGGAAAACATTAGTTACTTAGGACAGTTTGACAAAAGACTGGTTGCGCCCAGAGAAATATATGTTTTAGAAAGAAGTTAGTTGAAGTGATTCGAGAATTTTAAAATTAAATAAATTGTAGTCCAGATGTAGATGCTTGAAGTTTGAAGTGTTCAAAACAATTGTTTGGGTGTGTTCGGGTTGGCCAGTTGGTTTGAATGTTTTGCAAGAATATCTACACGAATGGGTAGTGGCATTTTGTGTTGCGGCACGCCCGGGTTGAGATAAAATTTCAATTTGAAAAAAATATATAGATTGATGTACAGGTATCGTCATTGTAGGTATGTGTTATACAAGTAATCAGAATGGTTTTAATGTGTTCAGGTTTCGAACAAACCAAAGTTGATCAGAGTTGACAAGTCGAAAAGTAAGGCATGTGACTGAATAATCAATCATGGTTTTACCACACAAGAAACGAATGGATAGAAAATTGATTATACCATAATTAAATCTGTTACGGTATTCTAAGAGTGTCTGTAAGTGATAACCAGGCTGACATACCAACAGTATGTCTAAACTGTCTGTTGACGACACAGAATACCCGGAATAGAATAAAAGAAGAGAAAAAAAACCTTACCTTTAAGAAATGCTCCATAGAAGAAATTAAATGGATCCAAACTTAATCCTGTTAATTTTATGGAACATATTATTGAATAAATATACTTTGAGAACAATAGTCATTCACACAGTGTAATATTCCAGAACAAAAGCATAGACGAAACATTGAGTCCAGATAGAAAATTCACAAGGTCACTGGCTGCATACCCATCGAAACTCTGATGACAATGAGAAGCAATTACTGAATACATGCATTGACACACTCGTTTAGCCAAAACACACCTTGTCTTCAATAGAAATGAAACCGTGCCCCCAGGTTATTAATTATTCAAACTGGCCAAACACTCCAACCCGGCAATGGTAGATGTTTCATTGACCGCACGAGAGACAATACCTGATCTTAGATTACTGTTGAAATTATTCAAACCAGACTAAGTCAATTATGTTGCACCCGAGAGGAGTCGGTCAGGCGAAAAATTTAATGAATGTCCACGCGTGTTGATCAAAGCCACTATTATAGTAAGTGAAAAGCCCCATGGAAGCACGGTACTGTTGGAAACTAATCCCCTTGAGAGATTGTACAAAAGTAAAGTTCCAATTTGTGCTTCGGAAAGGGAATCCGAAACATCAGAAGAATCAGCTCAACCAACCATGGACCGGGGGTGATAAACTTGTATACTGTGAATGTGAATTTGGTTTCGTAATTTGGATTACATTGTATATTATCATGTTGTGTAAAAACTTCCTTCCTCGGTTTCGAGAAATACACATTTACAAAGATATAAACGCTTAACAATACGAAAAATCGGATCCCCAACATCTTGTCTTGACTGTCAGCCTTTGCAAATTCTAGGGGCATTTTAATGGGCTTTATCAATGGAGAGAGAACAAAACAGACTAGCGAACGTGTTTAAAGTTAACAAAAACGGTTCTCAGTATTTCTGGATAGGTAACCTACTGGGAATGTGCTGGCATTAATCACTACTGTAACGTGAAGGCAGGGGTGATAGGAAGACAGTCAGCCATGACTATATCACCCCTAGCAATATACATGTATAGTCTATTAATATTATATTTATTTGTAACTGTACTTTCCATGTATGTGTATTGTAAATAAAATTATCCTATCCTCAAATGGGGGGGGGGGTGAGAGACCAACATCGGTGTATCACCAAAAATGATATATATAGACATAATTATTTGTTTTCTGTAATGTTGTCAAAGTCGACAACATTCATGACGGTTAATACCGAATATCCATGCATGCGTGACATCTCGTCACCTAGTTATTTATTATACAGTTTAGATTTAGGTTGTTAATTTATGGTGGTTTTAAGGGGAGATATATCTACGCAAACACAAAATATTCAAGGAATATTCATAAGTCTATATATATCGAAATGATAATGAAGAGCGTTCTTAGAAATTTTATCAAGATTGAGATGTGTTAGATAAGTTCCTGAGTTTCCCCAATTTGAATTAAATCCAACTGGGAATCGCTCCAATTCAAGTTACATGGACATCCCTTCACGATTGGTGTATCCACCCCCTAAAGATTTTGAGTGCTGCTTTGTTTTCAAGTCAGAATACATCAATATATAAGAGGCAATAGAAACACATAACACCATATGAAACACAACCGAGAAAACCAAGAAAAAAAATCAAAAGGCAACAAAACATATATAAGTTATATACATGTATGCATGAATATGTGTCATTTCTCGGCTATATCAAAAGGAGGACGCTCTATGAATGGATTTGTGGCAATGTGGCTTGGTGAGATGACGTAACACTCTTTCCTCTCCCCACCAGCTTAACGAACATGCTGGTGTAAATGCGATGATTGCTATATAAATAGTTTTAAATTTCGTAGTTAGTATAATAAAATCTTCATCATCTTAAAGATACGGGCGGGCTTGGCGGTGGTTATGCTGTTCAAATATTCGCCTCTGTCAATAAACACCATAATCAGAAGGAATAGTAGGCTATAGACATAATTTGTTATTATACCAATCAAAATATTGCACAAAGAGTATGTTATTGTCAACTTTTCCCCTTTGTTTTGTTATGTTAAGCAAAAAACGTTACGTTTCCTGGCTTTTGTTTTGATCTGGATATGGTAAACATAAAGAGCGTTATTTGTTACTGTTTTCCTGATATGAAAATAATAAAGAGCGTTTATATAATTTTTGTGTGATTAGCCAATATAATTGCGCTGTGTTATGTAAACAGAAGCACAACTTCTTGTTTACGAACACCGTCGTATGTCTTAACGACAATATACTATTTACTCGCTGAGTATGTTTGGCATATGAGCGGAACTGTATATATTTTGGTGTTCCTTCTGTTGATGGCGATTTGAACAAATATAAATATTTCTGCAACGAACGCCGCCCGTGCCTTTAATTCGACAGAGCCCGATTTTCTTCTCGTGGCTCGTGGCCAGGGTGGTATAATACACATTTTTCACAATCACTACATTAAAGCTCCAAATTCAATTTCAAATTAGTTTATTCTCATTCATCACGGTATGATATATAGAGATCACAAATACACATGTAATACATTATACATAAAAGAGGTATGGCGTTGATACTGACTATTAAGTACATGTTTTCTAACGTTTACATATCAGGAATATGGTCATATAGGGAAGGTTCGTCCTGTCTAAGTTGCTAAACTGGGGGTTGGAATGGGTTGTGTTGGGAACGATGAACTCGTCAAGTGGACGTTCGTCTTATATAATCGAATAATTTATGTAGGACAGTCACATTGTTGGAGTGTAATAGGAGAACAAAACTGTATGTATTAGGATACGCAGTCAATGAAACTGATATATTACGTCTGCGTAAGGAACTCCAGTAATTACATTCCATTAAGTGGTGATATTCGTCACCTAACGCAGTAGTCACTGTGTATGAACTGTTACATCGGAAATAGTTCTATCGCCGATTTGTGATGGTTCTTGACTGATTTGTGACGGTTCCTGATGATCAAAATTATACATTTTTTGAAAGTTTTTGAAAGTTAAAACGCAATTTTTGAGCCATCTAGGTGATAATTCGATTAGTTTGTCCATTTCCCTGATAATCTATGGTCCCAGATAACGTAACATAATGAAAATCCTATTGTGCGAGTAATAACATCGACGAAAACTGCGAATTGTGATATCTCGATCGGTTCTCTCCCGATCGAGTCGGTTCTCTCCCAATTTAATCGGTCCTGTCCGGGAAATACGATGACTATTATTTGGAAGTATACGTGAATATAACCAAGAGAGCACAACGAAATATCAATTATGTTGAATTTACACCACTTATGATCAATTACGGTGAGTTACACTGCCTTCTAATATATAATTATGTGTCAACAGTAGTAACAGAATCGTTCACTTTATTCTGACGCAAAGCATGCACTTTGACATAAATGGTCAATGTGAACTACGAATTCTGATTTTTTCCCCAACAAACCAATCATAATGGTCGACTGATTCAAAATGGCCGCCACTTTTTTTTAAAATTGCCGCCACATTTTTTTTCAAAATGGCCGCCACTGTTTTTTTCAAAAAGTCATATTTTTTAGCTTGTATTAAACTTATACGAACCACGTGACTTCCATTCATTATTCGAACATGGCCGCGACCCATGCAGAGGGGTTCATATAGGTGATCCATGCCAATTTTCTCGGTTCCTTTATATATTAAGGTCAAACAATGGGTTCTGTAAGTTGCCCCCTCCACAAGACGCATTAAAGAGTCGCCACAAACCCCACCCGATCCAAAATTGACGGCGGTGAACTGAATTTGGATAGGTGGGGGTGTTTATGGTGTCTTGTGGACACATGTTTTAATTTCATTTTGTCCACAGTTGTCATTTCACCTTGAGGCAGTATGAACGATAAAGTGAGTGCGAGTCGATTTAGCGAGTCCGTGTACTGGTATATATGTATAGTTTGTAATTAAGTTCGTTTTAACTCTATTTTGGGCTTACTTGTGCAATTCGGGTTATTTATATAAATGCTTCGTATACAAATTAGGAGCTAAGCATATACGAGCGTATTAACATTTCACTCGATGATATTTTGGATGGTTCGAGCGAAATGAAAACTATATTTAATCAAATTAAATAAATACACATAAAAATAGTCTATTCCCAATATGTTGGTGCACAACTCCATGACAAAACATCACAAATTAATGTAAAAAGATTATGTGCTTATTGCTTGTTTTTTTATTTGTTCAGTCGTTCCTTGTTTACGTTTTATATAGTTTTGTTGTTGTTATTAAATAATATTTGATATTTTAATTTGATCTATTTTCATTATTTATTCCTATGGGATCAAAATAGTTGGAAACTATAAATTGTAACAGATGTAATCGAAAAGTAATCAGTTACATTTTACTAAAGTAATTGTAATCGTAATCAATTACATTTGAAAAAAATGTAATCAATAATCGTAATCATGTAACTCAAAAGTACAAATGTAATTGTAATCGATTACGATTACATTGGCATGTAATCGCCCCAACCCTGGCTAGAATTGAACACATATCCCACATGGAACCTTCAACCACAGACCTTCATTTATCAAATAAAGTCACCTGGTGGTTTGCGCTCCAAAATACTCGTAATAATAGTCGCTTTTTAAGTTTTGCCGATATAGAAATAGCTCGATAAACACTTGAAATACCTTTCTATGAGCAGTATAATAATGTCACAGAAAGACACATTTGAGCCATGAAAAATACAACTTTGAGCCCGATGTTTGAACTACATGGTACAGAAAAGAGCGTTCCGTGTTAGTCTAGTCTTGATATGGTAGAAATAAAGAGCCTTTGTTTCACTTCTGTACGAAAAAAACCATCTGGAATAGGGCTCTGACCACAGTATGTATTTCTCAGAGCATATGAGGCCGGTGTATACTTATCAACAGTTCTTGTATTTGCAACCTATCTTATACATCCTTAAAAATTACTTAGACAAAATTTTGGAAGCTCGAATGAGCCATGTCCATTTAAATTAACAGAATATCATGACAGTAGATGTCTAATGTCATTGGGTCAATTATGCGGGTGTGCACGATTATATATGATCCTATACCTAACATGACTTTCAATACGTTGTATCTGCCACTCGAAGTGAAGGTAATGCCACTTAATTTTCTGTTATAATATATAGCTATACTCTTATTTCTTAATACACTTGTTGGATTATGTAGGTAACATCCGCTGCAACCATTATCGGGTTTAAAACATTTGTTACACAACTAAATGATCCCAAAGTGCAGATATCGTTCGTATAAATTACCGACACACATCGGGATATTTCCTCAGCTATATTACAGAATAATAACACAGGTACAATTTATACTCTGTGTTCGTCTTCAGATTGCGTTTCACAGTCGGTGTGCTACCGAAAACAAATAAATTACGTTTACAAGGCTTGATTTTCAGTGATTACATGTTCATAATTACATGTTAAATCGCTATATCCGAGTTAATTGTGATCTAAAGTTCAGGTTTCGGTAAAACGGCACTTATGCAGCCTATGTTCGTTCAAGGAAGTTTAATGTATTTAAGATATATATATATAATTATGCGTGATTTTGTCCCGAAAATGATAATTAAAAGAAACAGTAACAAATCAGTCAAGAAACATCATAATTCCGGTGATAGAACGACTTCCGACGTAACGGTTCCTACACAGTGATGTAAGATAGGAAATTTGTAACTGTTGAACATTTTGACCAAAGTTGGGGATATACACCAATTAAGCACCCCCTCCCCAAGTCCCCCACACCACCCAATCACGTCATAACCTATCAATAATTTAGTTGAACGTGATTTTATAAGTTATATTCCTGTATGGGCGACACACACGAGTAAATGTCCCTCAGGCGAACTTCAGAGGAGGAATTATAATGGCGCTGGCATTGAACTATTGTCACACCTGGATCTTTCAATAATGCCCAGATAAAGTAAATGAATATAACATCTCATATTCTCCTGAGAGTAGATTTATATTACCATTGGTCATTTATATAGGCGGGCATGATTATGATACTATACTCATCGGGACCTTCAATATTTTATTTCTGCCAATTAATGTCACTTAATCTCCCGTATTAGGTATTTATTGTGTTATTTCTTCATACACCTGTTATATTAAGCAAATTACACAAGCTACAGTCATTATCTGGTTTAAAATGTCAGATACACAAGACGATTTTCTGACCAAAGTGCAGATATCGTTCGAATAAATCTCATGTACAGAACCGTCACAGCAATGATTGGTTTGAAATAGAACCGTAACACGCACCCGTGTTGATTACGAGGCCACAGCTCCCAATTATCAACCCCTATCGGGATACTTTCTCAGCTATTTTACAGAAGAATAACACGGGTATACTTTATAGTCAGTGTTTGTCTTCAGAATGCGTTTCATATTTTATACGCCACGAAAAACAAAGAAATTGTGTCCACGTGGCTTGATTTTCAGTGATAACATGTTGACATTTACGCGTTAACTCGCTAATACCGAGTTAATTGTGGTATTGAGTTCAGGTTTCGATAACACGTCACTTCTGCAGCCTCTGTTCATTCAGGAAAGTATAATATATTCAAGATATCTATAATTATGCGTGATTTTGTCACAAAATGATTATTTTCAATCAGAAGGAACCGTAACAAATCAGGCAAGAACCATCACAATATCAGCGATAGATTGACTTCCGATGTAACAGTTCATACACAGTGTACGTGACATTAGTCCTACATAAGTTACAATATAATTTATTCTTGTCATGTTTAACCCATGATCCTGTGTCTATTGGCAAGCGATGGTTTCTACAGCGATATCTCATTTAGTAATCACATCGTTTCTTGTTAACTTACATAAGTTAGGTTCAGTACCAAAATTTATTTTGTAAATTCTATTGGTCGAACATTTACCAAGTGAGTTCACCTTTAATTTCGAATCATAGATACATTTTTCAGTTAAAGTTTGTTTGACTGATTCTTTAACATGTGCTGGTGCCCTGTATAATCAGAATAGCTTGAGTTCACGTCCTGTTTCAACATAACGTTTTACACGACGTGCGCCATGGGTTTCCCAGTCACACTGACAGTCACACGATGGCTAAAACAATGGACGATCTAAGGGCCTCAACTCAAGTAAAAATGATCGATCAAATATGCAGTTCGAATTGTTCAAGATATTGTTGTGAAAGATCATACAAATATGAGTGAAATTGGTTGGCGATTGTTCGAGTTATCGCGCTAGTGGGTATAATAGTCCTTAAACTGGCTAAAATAGACAAATTCAGAGCTGTAATTCAGATAAAAGGTCCGCACTAATTTGGATTCACATACTTGGTTTTTGTAAAAGTATGGTGAAGTTATCGATCTCACAACTACACCAAATTAAAACCACGGTTCAACTGCAGTAACAATGATTTTATTTTACCTGGTATAATTTTACCATTGAATTTATGGAAACATCATATTCAGAAATAGTGAATCCCCAGCTAACCGCAGCAAAATTGAAACGATCTCCAATTTATCGACAAATATAAAAAACAAAACACCTTTTCAGCGTTATATCGACGAATTTGTTCTGAAGTTGTCCGCGTATGTATGTTCTGAGATAATTCATACCAAACTATGTCTACATAATATTGGGCTTTGAGAGTTTGTTGACGAACGTGTACTTAGTGAACAGATACGGGATATATTATACCAATGAATTATTTACTGCTCATGCGCCGGTACATTCAAGATTAATGAAACGTTGCAACACTATGTCTAACTTGGCTAGAATTCCTCCTATTAGATGGTGTACGCCATCATTTGAATACAATTTATCAAAGAAGTTGGACATATCCATCCATACCCACGGCGAATGTTTGATGTAAGTTTTTATCTCTAAGTTGTATTTCTTCACGATTTCGGGTTTCTGACTCTCCCAGTATTTACTTGATTTCGGATGTTTCTTGATTTTATGGGATGCCAGCCAAACGACTTTCGGCCACATTACTGTCGAACTGTTCATCTGTTTCAGTGGCGAAGATATCATCTTCTCGATCACTGGACCACTGTTAACATGAGTGTGCAGTCCGTACATAACGACTGTGTACACATTCGTTTCGTTCATGGCTTGGATCAGTCTGTTCCGGAATAGCCACGCAGATGCTGGTGTTAGATCGAATATGTGGAAGTACTGAACGAGTAGTGTTCCATCACAAACACGCGTGTTGTTGTATTTCATAGGCACGTCGTCTTCACATAATGGGTGGAGGTGAACGTGGAGTCCATCGCATTGAGGATGCTTTTCTGAAAGTACAAGTCAACAAATTACAATCAACAAGAACACTTAATGTATATAATAAACACCTAAAAAAAGAAAGCCCCCTTAATATATTCTGTAATATTTACGGAGATATTTAAATGGATTTTGATGAAACTTTCCACAAATGATTTGTGGTAACAGAAACATCAAGTGTGTTAAGCACTGTGTTGTGAGGTGACATATGACTGAGTGAGCACGAATTGAATGGAAGAGGGGCACTTTTCGAAAGTTGCAAAAACACAGGTATATAGAGTGATCACAATCATTTGGGCTTTGCCTTGGTCACCCACTTCTCGCACGGGCTTGGAACATCCTATTCTGTTGGTACCTCAATGGCCTACATGGTGGGAAACATGGTTTACAGAAAAATGGCTTCAAAGAGACTGATTTCAATAACGATGTGTTTCTCACGGCATGAAGCTTCAATGGGCCAATCTAACGGAGTGTGGTTAGACTGAATGGCCTAGGACCGCAGCCGGGCACATTGTGTCCCGAAGTTGATACGCATGTTATCGTGGACTCACAGTGTCACGTTTTGACCACATTTACAGCCAGTAACAACTTGTGTGAGCAATGGAACACTGGAGTGACTGTGCACTTTGCGTCAGTGTTTTGCAACTTTTGAAAAGCACCCCTCCTCAATTCAATTCGTGCTCAGCCGGCCATAATATAACTCACTGATGGTGACTCGCACAGATTGTCTCTCAGATACCACTAAACATTTGCGTAATGTTTCGTCAAAATCCATCCAATATCTCATAAAATATTACCGAATATATTAAGGGGGACTTTCTTTTTTTGAGGTGTTTATAATATGTAACCTGGATGTCGGGATAGCTCGAGCTAAAAAGTAACCAAATTATTAAGTATGTTTGCATTGGTTAGTTAATATAAATAGGAATTTGGCTGAACAGTTTGGCATTCTTTATCAATTCCGTTGGTTATCTCTAACTTTTGTTATGATTGTCTTGTATGGTATCCCGACCAACACCTCTCGCGCGGACGCCGCCACTCGGGCATGTTTAAATTATGTCGTATTTTGGAGACGACTATATATAGATAAGTTTATTGAAGTCGGCGATTTCTACCAATGTCGGTGCCACGTGACCGATCTCCATTCTCGACTTGGATTGATTGTTTACTTACTTAGTGCCACAATTAAGTGGCGAATACAGAGTACTAATTAACATATGTACATATATTTACAAAAGGGCCCACTGTTGTCTGGCTTGCCATTTTCAGATGGCAGAAGTGTATAGTTGTACTATCACCACCATCTTCATCATCATCATTATCATTATCATCATTATCATCATCCTCGTCATCATCGTCACCATCATCATCATCATCATCGTCCTCATAGTCCTCATCATCATCATCATAATCGTCATCGTGATCGTCGTCGTAGTCGCCACAGCCACCACCATCACCATCATCACCAACATCATCATCCTCATCATCATCGTAACCATCATCATCTTCATCATCGTCATAATCATCGTCATCATAATCGTTAGCATGATAATCAAAAGCATCATCATCGTCGTCGTCGCCGTCATCATCATCATCATCGTCGCAATTGTCATCATCGTCGTCGTCGTCGTCGTCATCGTTATCATCATCGCAATCATATATATCATCATAATAATCATCGTCACCAACATCATCATCACCATCATCGTGATCATCGCCATCAGACATTATCGCCATTATAATCATCTTCGCCATCACATTAATTGTCGTCATCATCATCAACATCATCATCATCATCGATATCGTTATCATCATCAGCAGCATATTTGGGAACTAAAATTCTATAGTATTTGATTCATCATACCATGCGGATACAAATATGTAAGTTTTTCGCAAAACCGGGTAAATAATGTTGTATTAATTTTGGACTTCTCCACCCCACGAGCCCCATTCGTGATCCTAACGGTGCAACACACCGTTACTTTTATTTTTATATATTTATATCATGGAGATGTCTATATCTAAGTTTGGAGACAATCTGCGATAACAATGTTTTACCAATTGTTGTGTCCGCTCTCAATCGCCGTCCGTGACACCGATGTTCCACTTTCACAACTTCCAATCATACGGCATATGCCATATGCCCAATGAAGATGGATATATTTAACTTTAGTGAAAGGCTTTAGTCAATTGTTTTTACCCCTCTCGACCCCCATTCCTGACATCGACGTTTCCACTTATGTAACTGTTTAGATTCTCTGTATCATGGATAAAACAAAATATAAGTTGTTATAGAGATGAAATTAGTGACAGAAAAGTTATTTAATTTAGTCGCCACCCTCCCCCTCCCCCGTGCGCCTCACTAAACACCACCCATGACACTCGTCCGGCGGCATTCGGCGATGCGTGTGATAAAGTGGCATCCTCGTTTTTTTTTATTAAAAACGTTTCTGAGCCTGCATGTATTCAGCTTACAAGATGACAGAAAACTGAACAATAATTTGAATGCTATTTCAATTAAAATCCAATCAGCATCATTCGTGAAAATCAACAAAATGGCCAACCAGTAATAAACGAGTACAAATTATCATAATTTAAAACGCTCTCTGTTGTCTTGAGAAAGGAAAGGCATTATCGCACTTTACCAACGATTTTAATTGGGCATTTTACTCGCCTAATAACCATTCAAAGCGTTACCAAACTCTCGCCTTTGAATGTGAATGTATGGCCACCAACACAATATGTTTTTATGGTTTCATTTATTACGGGACATCATGTGTAGGATACTAATACATAATGTTTTGTGAATACTTACCCAAGTCTGATTGAATATCAGCCAACAGCAACAACAGAGCAAAGAATAGTTGACGAGTTCTCGAATCACCCAGCATAATTAGTGTTTTCCCCCGGAACTGACTACATAATTTATCCCGGGTGAAGGTAGTTGGCTGACACGGCTTTTCTTGAGTAACCCATCTCGCTAACTCTCAGTGGGATATCACTCGGTGGTTTCTTCCATTCACGTAGCTCATCCAGTTGGCGCTTGCTGTATTTTCACGCTTTCCAGCTTCCAATAAATACACTTTCGTCGAATTTCGGACATGCTTTGGCAACAGAACATGCGGCATAAGGGACGCAGCTATCCTCCATTCTCCTTTCTTGTTGTAGATAATGAATAACGGACATATTTTCTATGCTGGTATAGTTAATTGCCGTAATGTCGCATTTGGGTTTTGAATCTGGATGGTGGTTGTCTGAAAATGATATCAATACTAACTCCTTATTTCAGACAATTGTATCCATATATATATGTCAACCAAATTTCGTCGCGTCAGAACTAATCTTGTTTCCATCTCCATTTTGGCGGGAAAATGAAATTAATATTATCCATCATGACCTGGGTGTGGGATAGAAAAATCGGACCCGAGGGGCCAGATATTTCGACCGGACACGAGGCTTGCCGAGTGTCCGGACCAAATATCTGGCCCCACATTCCAGTAACTTCGTAACGGTATATCTGGGGAGAAATCTGATGCGATATTCCTGATTATCTGGGATGATTTCGTATATAACTGAAGTATATACTGTAAAAACAAAGCGCGCTATCTTTGCGCGCAGGGTTAATACATTAGAGTGAAATATACATGGTCTTGTGAATCGACATTAATACGTCACATCGTTGCACCTGCACAGATTCCGAGAAACGCGCGTATTGATATGAAGTATATACAACTGGGCTAATCGTGTTTTTCATGGGGAATGTCAATATCGGTACCATTATAAAAGGAAACATGTATATATATGACAGACAAATGTTAGTTAGACGCGTTCGACTATTTATTGCAACAATGACAACTGTTCGAAAGTGGAACTATTTCGTTCGTCATTTGTGAAGCGGCTATTGTTTACGGTTAGGAAATGTACAAGTAATGCCAGTTTCGCTTGGGGTTTTCTGTTTGATGGAATGTGTTCGAACAATTAGTCGTTAATAGTGCATGTTGTGCAACTCTGCGTCTGCAAGTGAAGTTATGTTAAAGGTTCTTCTTGATTAACATCTTGGAGTCTTATCTCCATTTGTATTACACTGAAAAACTTTTCCGTGTCATGTAGTCAATTAGGTGTGTCAAACGATGTAAAGTGTCGGCCCTAGATAGCGCTGTTGTAAAGACAGGTCAAGCACATCTAGGTTGCATATAATATGCAAATGCAGAATAATTCTGCATCGAAAACGAAATAAAATAGGCATTAACTATGCTGGTCGAAATCGACTGCTCTAATAAAACAAGCACCACAATGGAATCACTAAAATTCCGTGCTCAGAAATGCTCATTAAAGTGGCATATAATACGTTGAGATATAAAATTAGTACATACTGGGTACTACCACAGTAATGGCACTACCGGCCTCAACAAATCAGGCCAATCACATTTAAAATAGGCATATATTATGCCAAGATATTTAACACGCAATTCCCTGAAGAGATTCTGCGTTATCGCTATTATACTATAGTGAAAAAGTGAATCGAAACATATGCTCAATTTAAATCATGACCATCCGGGCAATGTAGGAACATGGGACGCAGACCACTAGTCTGTCGGTGATTGTTGAGTATATTTCACAATCAAAAATTCAAAACACGGCAGCTCATTATTTGGTTTCAATTAGTGCAGGTGTGTCATCTGACACGCTATATGTGTCGCTCTGTGTCGCAAGTTTCTAAACAAAATTACCAATATCATTGCCGACACACGGAACGTGTCGTTTTTCCGTCTTATGTGTCATATGACACGTTTCTGTGGAAATATAAAATAATTCTCAGCCCCTCGGAATCGAAGTAGTAACGTTTCATATCATGGCATATAAGTATGTATATGTCTTTGAGTAGTTTATTTGTGGAATTTGGAACTTTTCAAGCCGAGGTTTATCGCTGTGTCATCTGACACAGCAGATGTGTCATCTGACACAGCAGATGTGTCATCAGACACAGGAGATGTGTAGCGCTGTGTCGCCTATATATATAATTTGTTGACACAGTAAGTGAATCAACTCCGTGTTACTTGACACGTTTAAATACAAGACATAAAATTGTTGCTTGTTGCTCAACCGAAGCAAATATAAAATTCATGATTAATCATCAACAATATTATACTCAAACCACAACATGACACCTCACATTTCATTCCATAATTGGAAACTCATGTGAATTCACTTTGAGTTATTCATTCAGTTTTAGCCACACCAATGTAGCAAAGAATTCAACATGAACTTAATTAAATATCAACCCATAATGGGCAATTATAATTATAAGAAGAAAGCATGCATCTGTATGGGAGGCCAAATTCACATTTAATAATGAATTGCGCTTAAGCGCAATTGATTGTGCTTAAGCGCAATTGATTGCGCTTAAGCGCAAATACCACATATTGTGCTTAAGCGCAAATAGGGCATTTACGCTTAAGCGTAATTAATTACGCTTAAGCGCAATCAATTGCACTTAAGCGCAATCAATTGCGCTTAAGCGTAATTGTGACTACGATCTAACCTACTCATAAACTATTAGCATGACCTGGTGTATCACCTAGCAACACAAGATGAGCATTGGGCTAAGTTTGACCTGTACTCAACAGTCAACTGTGAGTATGTGTTCAACAAGGAGAATCCCTAATTACATATTATCAGCATCCCTCTATCCAAAGAATTGATGTCGCCTTCCCGGAACTCTAGTTATTTTTGTATGATGCTTTTAATGTATTTTTGCACGGATTTTAGCCTTTACTATGGTAATATCCTATACTGTGGTTAAGGAGTCGATTAATTAGAGCATTACTGTATTGTTTACTTATTGACTTAAATCAGGGGGAAAAAACCCTATTTTCATATTATCAGCATCCCTGTCCAAAAAATGGTGTGTAATTACTGGAGCTTTGGTGTCTCAGTCCTGGAGCTCTAGTTTTTCTTATTAAATCAGCATCTCTTGCACAAATCTATAGTATTTCCATGATCATATAGTGTGAATGTGGTGTCACCAAGGGCTTGCTTCCCTCATATGGTGTGCTTGTATACTCGAAAATTGAAGAAAATCAATGTCGCCCCGACTAATACAGAAAGTAATGCTATTGCAAGTAGCCCCAACTAATATATACCAAAGATAATATAATGCTATCACGAGGCGCTCCAACTAAAACAGAAGGTGATACTATTGCGAGTCAGCCATTTTGATAAAGAAGTTGGGCTAGCTCCCTATACCCATCCAAACCAATGAAGCCAAGAGGTGACATGTCAATAGGAGTTAATGCTAAGTTATGGAGAAACCTATTTATTCACCAGGGGTGTTTTGTTACATACAAGTATAACCATGAATTGCGCTTAACCACAATTAATTGCGCTTAGCGCAATTGATTGCGCTTAAGCGCAAATAATTACGCTTAAGCGCAATTAAGCGCAATTGATTGCGCTTAAGCGTAATTATTTGCACTTAAGCGCAATTATTTGCACTTAAGCGCACTTGATTATTAAATGTGAATTTGGCCTCCCATACATCTGAGGATAAAATATAACAATGTAACATTGTTACATGTACAAATCATTTGCCCTTAAGCGCAAATCAATTTATTTGCACTTAAGCATAAATCATTTGTTCCTAAGCGCACATATCTAACACTCCCTTACTTCCCTCTGATTGTGAGTGATTAAGTTCTTCTCATAGTATATTATCATGGGCCCATAGTAGTAGCCCCCTACACAGACTCAAAAGTTGAAGAAAAAAACATTATTTCCATATGCATATCAGCATATGTGTCCCTGGTGTCCCCATAAATGGTGCCTCAGTTCCAGAGCTCTAGTCAATTTTATTAAAGGGACATTCCATGCACAGATATAAACCATTTCATGGCCATAAATAGGGAATTAGGGGTTACTGGGGGCTTGGTCCCCTTATATGGTGTACTTATTGACTTGAAATAGGGGGGAAAACCCTATTTACATATTATCAGCATCCCTGTTCCCAAGAATGTGTGTCTCCATCCCAGAGATATATTATATGTTACAAAAGAGACAAATCCTGCATAGATCGACATGTACACCATATCCATGTTGATGAAAGGGACCTTGGGGTTACTGATGGATTGCTTCCCTCATACATTGTATATACTTTAGTGATGTGTTTAGGCCTGTGCCATTTGAAATTAATTCAGGGGGATCAATGCATATTAATTTTTGTTTATCTTAAGCGCAAATGATTTACGCTTAAGCGCAAATATATAAAAAATGTGGAAAGGGCCTCCCATACAGTTGAGGCCTATTTGTGAAGGCAAGAGTTTTTTTTAATATTGATGAGCTGTGGTTGTTACAGGTATTTACTGCTTTCAGGGACAAACACAACATTTGAAGAAATTGGAAACATGAAATGAATTAAACCGTCTGCCAAATGATTTAAATTGTTGACTGAAATCTCCATTCAATAAAAGGTGCCTGAGTTACCGCCTTCAGATATAAAATTATAGATTTTTGTAATCTATTCAGTTTTAGACACACTGAAGGGAAATCACTTGGCTAATAATTCACTCAATATTACCAATGAAAAGGTAATTGTAAGAAGAAATCATGTCTCCGGTGATAAAGTTCACCAAATAGCAACACAGATTACAGATGAGGTCCATAATTTTTTTGTGATGGCAATAGTGCTTTAATATTGGTGATTATTTTCAGGAATAAACACAACAGTTGAAAGAACTGGAGACAATTAATGCATTCAATGGGCATATAAATTATTTGAGTTGTTAGTTGAACTGTCCCTCTACTGAAAATTGTAGTTACAGCTTTCAGATATCAAATTATGGATGATGTGAATTATAAATTTTAGTAATTTATTCAGTTTTAGACACATCAATGGAGAAAAGCAAGTCAATAAACGATTAGTAAATTCATTCAATATTACCATAATATGAGCAATTCTATGAAAAAGCATGTCCAACCTGTGGGGGGCAAATGTGTATTTAATATATATGAGGTGGTAATTACATGTACATGTACACTGTATTGACTATCTGCAGGAACTAACACAACATTTGAGGAAATTGGAGAAATGCAATGCATTCAATGTGCATAGAAATTATTTAAAGTGTTGGCTGAATTGTATCTCTAATAAAAAGTTCTACAGCTTCCAGGTGTCCAATTATAGAATTAATTTACCGGTATAAATGCTGTTAAATATTAAAGTTGAATAATAATTCTTTCAATATACATGTATATGTATATCCACCCGTAATGGACAATTCTAAGAACAAAGCATGTTTCTGATTATAAAATATACCAAAACAACATTCATGAATACAGGTTACCCGCACTCCATTGAACAAGACTAATCTCATACATTGTATGTCTGGAAATATCTTTTGCACCCCCCCCTTTGGGTTGGAACTTTCCAGCTGGTTCGTCAAACTCTCCAATTGTTGAACATTTCAAACCTGACATCTCCCCTAAATTTGGAAAATTTCCCAGTGACAGTCATTTCAGACCAAAATTTCTACCAAAAGTAGAAAAATATGCTACTATTGGTCTAAGCTTTATGGGAGGCCCTTTTCACATTTATAATATATTTGGCTTTTCAAAAGTGAAAATCAATTGCACTTAAGCTCAAATCATTTATGCTTAAGCAAAAATCATTTGCTTTAAGTGCAAATACCGGTACATGTATGTGTCTATCAATTTATTTGCGCTTAAGGTGCCTTAACTGCAAATCATTTACGCTTAAGCGCAAATAACTAACACTCCCTTACTTACATCTGATTGTGAATGATTGAGTCCATCTCATACATGTACATGTAGTACCGGTATATTATCATGGGCTCATAGTAGTAGCCTCATACAGACTCGAAAGTTGAAGAAAAAACATATTTCCATATGCATATCAGCATCTGTCCCTGTTGTTCTAATAATTGGTGCTTCACTCTCAGATATCTAGTATATTTTATTAAAGGGACATCTCCTGCACATATATATACCATTTCCATGGCCATAAATAGGGAATTAGGAGTTACTGGAGGGGGGCTTGCTTCCTCGTATGGTGTACTTATTGACTTGAAATAGGGGAACAAAACCTGTTTTCATATTATCAGCATCACTGTCCCCAATAATTTGTGTCTCCATCCCAGAGATCTAGTATATTTTATAAAAGAGACATATCCTCTCAGATCTATACCATTTCTATGGTAAAAAAAGGTACCTGGGTGATTGCTTCCCTCATATGGTGGACCTATATAGACTTTAGTGATGTGTTTAGGCCTGTGCCATTTACAATGAATTTAGGGGGGGTCAATGTATATTAATTTTTATTTGCGCTTCAGCGCAAATGATTTATGATCGAGCGCAATTTTTTGTGCTTAAGCGCAAAAAATAGAGGTTATTAAGCGTTAATAAATAATAAATGTGAAAAGGGCCTCCCATAAAGATATCCCACCAATTACATGTACTTGGAAAAGCAAACAATGAGAACAATTTCAACCTATACATGTGCAGTATATCAGGAATGTAGAAATATATAAATGCTACATATATATAATGTGTGGTGTAAAATTTACAACTAATGTGGGGATACTGTACATGTGAAATATAAATATTATATAGTTATGTGTTATTCATATATTAATGCTGAAATGCTATGGGTGTTTCGTTCCGTTTCCGATTCGTAGTTTTTAGCCTCGATTTTGCCAGCCTCGATTTGAATTTACATTTGTCACAGAAAATTTCGTAGAGAACAAGATACAGATTTGAATAAATATCAGGTTAGTAAAGTTTTATTAAGCAATTTGAGTGTTTCCTTAGTATTTAGAAAGATGTTAACATTGATATAGTTAATTGAAGTACGATTGAAAATGCAATATTTCTTTGTTTCGGCTATTGTAATTTGGTGACTTGGTCAGTTTGTTTGTGGCGAGTTTGTTTACCAGTGTTTACTTGTAAGTTTTAGGCTGTAAAGTCCCAAAAATAAGGGTTTAATCTAGTTTATAAATCGGTATCCTAATAAAATAAGATACCGATATATAAACACGATTTAAGGGGGAGGTCAAGTGAACAATTTTGAATGGGGATTTCCATGCAAATCTGTGGAGCAAAAGATTGAAAAAATACAGAGTTGTACATTTACTTCTGAGTCACGACTGTGACTTGTTTATATGGACTTATGTCCAAACTTTAACTTATGGTATTGGAAACAACAACTATTTATCTAGCGGTTCCACTTGGTGGCCTAAATCATAAAATTTTGCAATAAATATATTTTTGAGAATTCTTTCCTGGAATTACATCACATATTAAACCTAGACTAGAGCCATGAATCTCTCTTCTTCACATTACAGCTCGCTGTCATTTACTGACAATTATGAGCCGGTCCAGGTACTACCATGGCCGAGTGATTTTATAACCCTGTGGTGACTCCAGCATTCTTTAACTTGCACACCGAGGCGTGTACACGGGTCATGGGTCAGCCATTAATGTCCGCACCAGATCGGACAGCTTACTGCAACACAACAACATACCTGGACAAATGTTGTACTAGTAATGGGAGAAGTCGGCATTTTTGCATTCAGATCTTTATTTAGTGATCTCAACTGAGACTTTTCAGCCTTACAAACTTGGTATCTGACCGAGTTCTGATTTTTGTCAGAATACCCTGACCAGGTTGCGATCCCCGGTCTGCTAGCATGAGAGACCAGTACGCTGTCTGTGGCAATCGGATCAAATGCATCTACATGTTCTAGTAGGCATACGGTACTCTTAGACAAACTGCCGTGTATACATGTACAGTACTTTGAAAGTTAGCACTATTTACTATAGAGTGACATACGGTCAGGGTGAATTCGGGGGAATGGGTCCGGGAGCTGCTATGGGGGGAAACCCAGTAAATAATTAAATATATGAAGCCCGATTTATCTGTAATATTACCATTTACCGTACCGGCCGATGTACCGGTATAAGTCGCAACTCTCTAACCCAATTTCCCTTATTAAAAACTTCATGCGACTTATGGATCGGTATGTGATGAGGGGCATTTTTCATCAGGATTTTGATAGACAAACAGCGATCACAGGTAAGCAACAAGACAAAATGCCGGCGCAAACTAAATCTAAAAAGATGATAAATCCGATATTAAAAAAAAGAAATAAACAAACCCATTCTCACTCTGTCTGTGTGTCTTTATTTTATTCCCCGTCTCACACATTTATATAAAATTACTAGTATATGTATTAGTATCTGATAATTCAACTGCAAAAGACCAGCAAAACATTGGGCGTCCTTGACCTGACTAATAATCGTGGACAACTGGACATGTGCATGATATTCAATGACTGCGGTAAATAGCTTTGATTATCTCTATTATTGTGACACAGTTAACTGCACGTGTCTCCAAACTTCTACTAGATGACGTCACATCAGAATGATTATCTAAGCCAGCCCGGGAACGAGCATTAGACAAACTCTTACTCTGAATGGGGCATTGACGCGAAGCCGCGAACTTGTGTATGTTGCACAAAGATTCTTTTATGATGATCGCCATTAGCCCAAGCAGTTTCATGCTTCAGTTCGCGACAATGAGGCAACCACTAAATTAACGATCCATTGCCCCAAAACAACATTACCGGTAAGCCAAGTCGCAATTTTACATTACTATAAATGTGTGTTTCCTCATGCCTCAAATTATACCGGTACACATGTTTTATACAAGTTGGAATAATATGAATAAATTAGTCCAAACGTCAATATTCACGTCAAGATAATAAATGAGGCAGTTTTTATGATCCACGTTCCCATACTCTGAAGTAAATTGAACCAATGATATCTCCCTTGATAGGGAATTCCCCACCAATCACGTTGGGGAATTCAGTGGAACTATTTGTGGGGTGTCACTATTTATGGTTTGTTCATGCTGTTATTTTTTTTTTCTGAAGATGGAATGTGTCGATTCCATTTGGTCTTTATAAATGAAAATATGATTAGATATCATATATAGCCTGCCGAGACAGACAAGACTGAATAAGTTTCTAATAACGTCATTTATTTGTGTATGTGCAGGATTTCATGGCAAAGGCCGGCAAGGGTAATGGGTCCGGGCGGCGGACCCGCAGCCGGCCTGGCGGAAACCCTGTACAGTATACAGTACATGTACTTTAAGCGTGCCACACCCAATGTGATATACATGTACCAGTACTGTATATTGTACAACAAATATTGTTATAGGTCAATTCATAACGTGTGCAGTTGAAAATTCTACAACATTTTGTCGCACGATTGACCTCACGAGGAGTCAAATAATTTTTATTTTCTACGACAGAGCCATGCGATTTATTCCAAGTAGCCAATCGCATTCAACTATTAATATGATCATGCGTTGATCACATGTTTTATTTCACAACTACATGTACATGGCGACCAGCGTGTCGTTCAAGTTGATTAGCGAAGTATACAGGTACATGCAGGACCTACCGGTATACTAGTCTATAGAACTATAAACACTTGTAATATTAATATTTATTGGACATTTGCATTAAAATATATGCGATCAATACACATACCAGTATAGACCTTTTCTATTACAGCCTATACCACGCTAATGATCAAAGTAACCATTTCTGGGCCTATTACACTAATTGGCTGTTGCTAAAAATTAAAGTCATGATATCATATCCATACTGCTTGAGTTGATGCTACCGGTACATATACCGATATTCTGGGACCCAATCCTGCCCCATTAAGTATTTTTTTATGCCCAGAATCGTGGACGGGAATTATCTTACGTGTACCGTATGCCTTTGGATTATGTCAAATGGACACTTTGTGTACATGTATATGAACATCGAGTAGAGGGCAGCCCTCTACATTTAAATTGTTTGGCTTCGGCGATGCACTACTACAATCTTTCAGGCCTAAAAAATACATTTGTTTCCGCTAACGAGACAATACTGAATAGGCACGCAAATTTTATTTTTTATAAAATTTATGTTTATTATTCTTCTATATTTTTAACAATGCATGTACGTGTTGTATAATTCTTGATATGAACCCACATCATGGACTTAATACTATTAGTCTCCAGGTGGTCAACCCATGGGATACAGAAACAAGAAACTCAGATTCAAAGTTACAGATGATATATATTTTGTCATAAGAATATCAAATTCCTTCCGTGTGTGGTGATTACCATAGTACATGTACCGGTATCATGTTCAATCTGTTATTCCACGATATCTCTTATCACCGCAAACAAACTTGATATGGTTTATATATAAATGTTGAATGCTGACAACTCCTTAACTTTCATTTCAACATTTATGTCGAACGGCACCGACTCAGACGATGCATCTATTTACAGTATGTTGGTATTGCCACCAGAAGCGACTGATAGTACAGTAGGTAAAGAGTATACTACCGGTATAAGCAAAATACTCAACACCAGGGATACCCACTATTATTAATGTGAACTTTCATTACAACGACTGCCAAGTTGTTTACAGTATACATTATACAAGTACATGTACATGTACCAGTATATCCCTTGCGAATCCTGACCACTCAAGATTTTGGTGTTGAATGCGTCACCATGAATCAATCTTATAAAAAAAATGTCATGGTGTTAAGTGCTTTGCTTATCACTCACTCTTTACATGCTGTATGTAAACAAACGCTCGGCTCTCACAAAGTGTGTTTTGTTGATACTATCGCATTCATACCATCATTATACTGTACTATACTCTACAATTACAAGGTTTGATAGTTTATTCTTGAGGTTATATTTTCATTATTTGGTAACTTTATGTTATTTCTAAATTATAACATAACAAAATTCATCTGTACCGTAACTTTAATCACATTAATGGGTTCATGTGAATTATCTGGCTCCCATGTGCAAATACATTTGTATAGTATGGCACTACAGCTACATGTATTCCACGAAATCGGTTTTAGAAGAGTAACGCCACTAACGGGACGGGACTCGGTCCAAAAACAGCATCAACCAAACCGATATCCCAAACTCTTGTTGACTGAGAACGCTTGGTCTAGAAGACAGATGGGGGACATGATATTGCAGGTCGAATGTTTCTAATACATGTACATTATGCAAATACCGGTACTAAAATCAGAGCGGTCAGAAATGTAAATAATTTTTTGCATTTTAATCAAGAAAAATAACTGGTACGAGTACATTGTACATCTAATATTGAATATACGGCATGTATACTGGTATAACCTTTTGAGTGTGCCTGTATGCATATTTATAATGTCAGTGGAAACGTTTTTGATTTTATTTTTACAGTATGGAGTTTCACATTACATGCAGAACTTTCAAGAAACCAGCCACTGAGACTCCCATGATGGATTGCTCTGTCAGATATTCACAACATTCCAAATTTCAGAGGATGTCAAATTTCAGGTGAATTAGTTTAAACATCTTTAAATACATGTATGTGTACATTTGTATTGTTGGTTTGTATTGTTGGTGGTATAAATTGTATGCCAAAATGATAACCTCTAATCTAGAGCCCTGCAAAGTTCAAGCAATCAATTTGATATCACATTTTCATATATTGGGACCAGTGTTTGTTTCATAAAATGCGGTAGAAACCACAAGTTACAATATGTACATGTATATGCTACCTCAGAAATGTAAAATAATGATTCTATCAACTTAGAATGGATTGCCGTCTTCTGATTGAGTATTTTCTTGTATGAATCCAGATGTATCATTACCGGTATGTGTCAGATTACACCAATCATTCAACGCCACTTACCTGGTATACAGGGTACATGTATGTAATTGCTAGATTTCCAATTTTCCATGGACACCATATACTTACATGTACCTCAGTTGCAAACAAAATCACAAGCCTCGTATTCTGGATTTCTTCTGTATAATTGTTGGTGTCCCTCTCAGTCTCAACTTGTCTATATTATTAGAATAATAAGTGTCACAATACATGTATATGTTGAGTGCTGACAACTTGACAGATTTATTAACATATGTTGTTGAATCAGATGTTGTTGTTGTGGACTCAGATGTGCATGTATTATCTTAACACCGGAGACGATATATACCGGTAAGGCGTTAAAACTCTGAATACATCTTTAATGTTATAACATTACTGAACCCAAGTTACATGTACATATAATATAGGACTACCCCTCTGGACAAAACAAGTGTCCATTGGCGCCACGGTGTCAAGAGTTTGTCACTGCAGTTGAGCAACAGTCAAGGATTTAGTCGGAAATATGGCTTGTTGCCATTCATCGGACAGCTCTCCGCGAGAGATTTCCAATGAATGGCAAGTTGGCAACAAGCCATATTTCCTACTAAATCCTGAAAAGTTATCCATAATTCTGCTGCGGTTAAAGAGTCGATTACTTAGGGCATTACTGTACATTGTATTCCTTGACTGCTGATACACTGACAGTACATGGCTACATGTAACTGCTGACTATGGAATATATAAGTCACCATTGCATTGATTATTTCGTGAGTTCTAACCACACAATCCTCTTGTTGTCTTTTGTTTTTAAAGGTACTCAATATGATCAGACGCTCCTATGTTAGTATTGCTTTGGCTTCAGGGCTAAACAACAGAGTGATTCGATAACAAGTTTTGAAATTTGTTATTTCTCGAGATTTGTGGCCCAAAAATATGTGTTCAAATGGACGGTCTTGGACAAATTGCGGATCAAGATGGACATTGAACTCTAAAATCAGTTGATTTTAGAATTATTCATCTTGATCCGCAATTTGCCTGAGATCGTCCATTTGAACACATGTTTCTGGGCCACATTATATGAGTTAGGCCAAAAAAGATTGTACCGGGGTATGTTTCCGATAACGGAGCGAAAAAATTAGGGTAGGTACATGTAGGTAGGGAATATTGTTTTTTTGTTTTTTTTGATATTTTTTATCCAGCTGCAGAAATATTGAATTGCCTCGACCGAAGTGGCATCAAATTCCAACTTGTGTTGTGGGGAAAGTATTACTTGATAAACACAGTGGAAAGTACTTTATAAACACAGTGAAAGATCAAACTTACCGGTACTTCATGCTTAAGTATGTTTTTATCATTCACATACATGTACATGTGGCATATTTTCATAAATTTGGCTATAAACTTGGTACAAAATTGATGTCACTAACTTTTTATAAGAATTTTACCCATAATGCCGCCATTATACCGTACCGTACTTGTATTGTGACGACTACATCCCATTGTCTGGAGGTAGCCAGCACACCCAACCTAGCATGCCTGGTTTTTGGAAACAGTAGCTGTACCCCTAACATATGTGGTGATACCGGTACATGTATACTAGTATATACAGATACACACCCACCATGTCTGTACTCTCGGGCTCCAAATAAAAGTGCAGGGGGGGATTCGATTGAAAGTTAATAACATTGCAGATCCAAATAATAGCACAGGGGAAACTCTGAGCAAAACATCAACTATATTTAAAAAATTATTTTTATAGTACATGTAGGTCAAGCAATCACAATTAGGAATCAACATTGTACATGTATGTGTCATGTTGGTGTTTATTCAATATTTAAATGTTCACATGTATGCAATATACTTGAAGATGAACATGCATAAAGTTATAATCTCATCAATTCGGTATCAGAATCATACGGTATACAAATCTTGAGTTAGTGCTGATTTCAATTTACATATAGCTTCAAAAAAGACCCAAATAAGCACTGTGCATTGGCAAATTTCCCAATAAAATAATAAATGTGCATGTTTGTTTATTTGGAACAGTATGTTCCATAAGTCCCAAACAAGGCATACATGTACATGCAAAGCAGGCATGAGATCCACTCTCATGAAATTAAAATTGCAAAATTCATGCCCATCAATCCACAACCCATCACATACCTGGGATTTTGAGACAACTGTCACTTCATGGTCACTTTTCACAGGGATATGTTATTAGAAGCCATGTGTTTTGCACACTAATGATCATCAATATTTATTAGCATTAATAGTGGTATAAACAGTAACAACAAAAATAATAATTAGAACATTTTGACTTTTTCTTAAAATATTGATAAAAACTTTAGGGTCGGCGGGTTATTTTTAGGGTCGGTCGATGTACGGAAACATAGCATCTTTTTTTGGCCTTACTCGACTCAAGTCAAATTGTTTACCCCCGTCCCGAAGTCGAAGCAATAGTAATTTAGGAACATCTGAATCAATTGAGTATCTTTTACTACATTTAATGTCTATGAGGGAATGGGTCAAAGATCAATGAGGGAATGGGTCAAAGATGCTTAGATCAATAGCCTGATTTTGTCATCCTTGTTTATAGGGAGTTGTAGGGCTAAGTGGTATATTTTGCCAGTTTACTCTTAGAATATTTTCACCTTGTTAATACAATGTGGGTGTTGTGTTCATATTTACTGTTACATGTATTCAAAGTGAGATGGGCTGATTATGTTGTCCAGCTGATTTGTCTACTGAAGGGAAGTTGAATATTATCATCCACCCTCCAATACAAGAATTTATATACTCTCAACCAACAACTTGCCAGTCTGCACCTGCTTATGATCATGTGAGTAATATACTGAAATCTTTAATAAGTTATGTAAAAGTTTATTATTAACCTAACCATGTCCAAAAATGTTTGTTACATCAGACTGACCAGTCCTCTGTGCGTGAAACTGTGCGACTGTTACAGTCCAATGGAATGGTTGTGTACTTCAGCGGGCTGCTGATTGAATGCAGACTTTCTCGGTCACTCCAATTTCTTCTCGTACCATTCTCTTATCTTATTGTTACCAATGACGACAGGCACATTGACAGCGAGTCAGCGACAGTTGTACTTGGGGCTGAATGTGGATCAATAATCAAATATCCCCTAATTTGCTGAAGATATAATGCATATCAGAGGTGACTAATGGGTAAACATCACCAACTTCAAATGGAGAACTTAATCTGATCTTAGATTTCCCATACCGATAACAGTTGATGCCTATGCAGAATAGGGTTCCCAGAGGGTGACTTTCGTGATGCTAGCCTCTGGGGACCTCATTCTGCAAATGACAGACACACTAGCTGCAGAATCCAACATGGAACATACCGGTACATGTACAATGTACATTTGAATGTTAATTGTTCCATCAGCCTCTTGATGACATGTAGCTGACCTTTATATTCAAAATTGTTAAATATACTTATAGATCAGATAACAAAGGGTTCAAACATACAATGTACATGTATCCGGTGCATCTGATATACAGGCAATGGAGACTAATGGAGAGTACATGTAGACATATACATATTAATGTCAAAGTCTCGATCCTTCCGTATATGGCAGCATATGGTACATAACACAAGTGTGTTAATACAGGGTTTCCGCCAGGGGGATATTAATGAGTCCGTATTGGGGAAACACATAACGCGACGGGACGACCATGGTTCGAAAAGTTTGTTCTTTGACACTGCAAAGTTGCCATTTCCTTGCACATTAGTGTCCCACAAAGCAATCCAAAGCTACGTATATTATGAAAGTCGATCATTTCCGTAAATTCCGTGGGTGCATTAATTCTGTTGATGGTATCCAAATAATTAATCATGTAATTACGTAACTGCCGTCTGATTGAAGACTATATAAATGAACGAGTTACAGTGTTTACACATTTATAACTTACAATTCCAACAGGTATAATGAATATAAACACTAAAAAGCATCTACGCATTGACCAATAATACCTAGCAAGGAGAATTGAATAAAGTATTTCTTAGAATTTCAAGTAGCGTCCGTGAAAATAAAACTGACAGGATTATATATTCTGTCAATCGTAAAACTATTTGTGCGCTGTGACGTCATACTGCAGGGTTTGTCTGCAGGAGATATTTATAGCGGCGAAATATGAATGGTAGCGAAATCTTTCACTCGGAACGCGTAGCTTGTTCAATAGTCTTCATAGGCCAACAACTGACGACCGCAGCTATAGAACAGAGTTTTAGCCAACGTTTTATAAAATATAATTGAGTTTTGGCGGGAAATGTGAACATGTGCGTCGTTGATTGTGCTTGGGGACCCAGGCGAGACAAGGAAACTATTATTGACCGTACTTTGACTTATCTCCATATGGGGGGGGGGGTTGTGTTTATCCTCTGGGCATGTAATATGGCTCAAATGAATGGTGTTGTCACAATGAATTCCCGCTATAAAGACTGATATGGGACAGGTTCCGTATTATTGTGAAATAAATCACTTTGAGTATGCATGGCAATATACGCATAATAATCAACACACGTAGAGAATCACATGCATTTTTCAGGAACTTCACTTACATCGAACTCAAAACAAATGATAATACAGCAATATATAAGATAAATGATCAACATTGAGTAGTTTCATCCACGAAAATCCTGTGAATTAAAATGTCCCGACTCAGCAATTTGGTGTTCTTTGATCGAATTATGTAATCGTACGATAGCACGTGGGTCTTCGAGTCTGAGTAGTTTCATCCATGGAATCCCGTGCACAAAAATATCCATACTCAACAGTCCGGTATTCTTTGCTGTTACCACGACATGTATTACGCTGTATCTAATGTCGCTATTTGACCCGCTTTTTCACCAGTGTTCTGTTTAACCCCGACCTCCTGTTGCAGCCGGATTTTTTTACGACATATTGCTCTGACTTTTGGTACATGCATGAATCAAACAGATCATCTGCGATGGGAATGGGTCCATGGGACGGACCCGCAGCCGGCCTGGCGGAAACCCTGGTTAATATTCAATCAAACATGAACATAGAAGCTTGTAACAGTAACATGCTCTGCTATGGTGCTACCCATCCACCATCACTACGTACATGTACATAACCTTGATGCATATCAATTTACTTGGTTACAGTGACATTCAACTATAATTGCTGGAAAATCCAATGACATCTGTTATATTGGTACATAGTGTTGTACATGTACAATATTCCAAATTAAAATATGGAGACAGTATTAATTTTAAACTTATCACCGTGATATCCTAGTAAATAGCAGTTATCATGATCAGGACTGTTTGTATAAAACAGAGGTATTCTATTAGTATTTCGCTATATTAGAGAATGGTGACTCTATTATTGCAATGGAATAAATTGGAATACTGTTCGCACATGTACGGTGCTGTATTGTATACATGTACATGTAGACCTACATTCACATGTTTCATGTTAAATTTGAGGAAATTGGATAAAACAGCTGTACGAGAACAAGGCACACATGTGCGGGTACAACATCATTGTGTGTTAGTTATGTAAGTGCCATATGCATAGGGCACGCCAAACAAGTACGGTACATGTACGGTACGGTACATGTGGTCTACACGTCTAAATAAAGCACAGAAAACTTTGATAGACATACCCGGTAGTGGCGGTACCAAGTAATGTCACAACAGAGACATTGTATTTAAATGGAGATAAAGTGTTAGCGTGAGAATAATTAATAGTTTTGATTGTCACGATATTATTAAATTGCCGATATACCGTTAAGTTGAGTCCACAAACTTACATTATATCATTTTGTTAATTTGTTGAAACCAACTGTTTGAGTTATAGCATAGTCAAATTTTTTTGTTAAACATTTGCTATTATTCTTCACAGGTGTGAAAGCCACAAAGGTCTTCAGTACATGTTGGCGGTCAAATAATCGAGTTCCGATTGAGAGAATTCTTCTCGCAGTGCAAGAAAAGTTGAGAACAAAAGAGCTGATTGATTGTTTATTGCAAAGTCGTCAATTAAGGCGAAACATGCTATAACATATATACAATATTTACAATATTTACAATAGGTCACAAAAAAACAATTGTTACACAATCAACCATATATTAAATATATATAATATGATAAATGTATAGATATATCGTAATATGTATTATAATATCTTATATATATTATATTATAATTTAATCCTTTATAATATCATTATCATAATATTTTGCCTGAAATAATTATTCACGGATATAAATAATGCACTTAATCACACGTTTTTCAATTTGGAATAATCGGCTCAGTCATATTTTAATTTTCTTGATGCCAATTTGATAAAAATACTAACTTTTTTCAGTAATAGTTGATTTTCCAAAGATAATAGTCTTTCGAATTTTTCTTTCGTGGGATTCTCCCAGTAATATTTCGGGATATAGTCTGCTCGAATTATCTGTAGTTCTTTGCAAATAATAATAAAATGGTATTCATCACCCATGCCATCACCGCAAATATCACAGGTTTTGTCACAATTATCCACAGATTTAGATTTCCATCTTGTATATTCGACAGGCAGTTTTATATTTGCGGTTCTAAATTTTAGCAAAATGTTTGCTAAGTGAGCCGGTAAGAAACTTAGATAGCGACCCATGCCCGGCCTCGTTTTAATACTCATATAAAAACGTGCTCTAGATGAGTTTGCATTCTGCATTTCAGTAAATAGTTCTGTTGTGTGTCGCTCAATACGCTCTGATTTTATATTTCTAATTTCAGCCTTTGTTAAACCTGACTGATTTGTCCATGCTCTTTCTATGTTAAGTTCTTTCAGTGTTTTAGAAATAAAAAATAGCCATGGGCTATTGAAGGAGCCATCAGAATTGTGATCCAATTCTTTAACAAGAATATATATATTTTTTGCAAGTTCTGAGCCATCGTGTGATAGTAGTTTGGACCAGTAAGATAGTGCTCTGCACTTTATCTCAATGGACAGAGGGTGTCTGCCAAATTCACCGTAAACCATATAATTTGGTGTACTTGTTTTCAGATATCCTATAATTTTGCAGTATTTAAGATGAAGCGATTCAATAATTTTAGTTCTTTCGTGACACCAAATTTCACTCCCATATAATAGGATGGGTACTATCATGCAGTAAAATAGTTTTAACATAATATCGATTGGAAGCTTGAGAGATCTCACTTTGTTTAGTAATCCATACATTGCTCTTGTGCCAATTGTAACTATTTTTTTCAAATTTTGGCAAAATCTTCCATTGTAAAAAAAGGTTACTCCCAAATATACAAATTCTTTAACTGTCTCGAGTTCTTGACCTCGATATCTGAACGTTGGAATTGGTTTGGGTAACTTATTACTAAATATTATGACATTAGTTTTTTTTCTATTCACTTGTAACTTCCAAGCATCTGCATAATCTGCAAATGCGTGGAGAGAACGGTGCATATTTTCTTCTGTATCAGACATTAATACTGTGTCATCTGCATAAAGAATACAAAACAATTTTATGTAACATCCCACATTTTCAATATATAGTTCATCTAAATAACTCAAATTTTGTATTGCACAATCATTCATGAAATCTTGGATGTCGTTAATGTACAAGGAAAATAAAAAAGGTGACATTATTTCCCCTTGAAAAAGTCCCACATTACTAACAAAAAAGTCTGAAATGTTGTGACTGTCTTTTAAACATGTTTTTATCTTACCGTACATATTTCTAATGACATTAAGTATTTTTCCGTTGATATTGCATTGGGCTAATTTCAGCCATATTGCATCCCTCCATATGGTATCAAAAGCTTTTCTAAAATCAATAAATGTGCAATATAATTTTTTCCCACGTTTTAGGTATAGGTTGATTACACTGTGTAAAACAAATATGTTATCTACGGTTGAGTGGGATTTTCTAAATCCCGTCTGATTTTTTTAAATTAGTTCATGATCATCTGAAAAAGAAACCATTCTGTTGTTTAGAATGGCTGTAAATACTTTAGAAAGACAGCTTAAAAGTGTAATTCCCCGATATGAATCCGGCATAGTTCGGTCACCAGACTTTTTATATATAGGTTTTATCATCCCGACGGCCCATTCCCGGGGGTAGTTTCCAGATTCCAAGATTAAATTGAAAAGTAAGGAATAAATGGGCATCATTTTCTCAACAGAAGCCTTCAGATATTCATTTAAAAGCCCGTCGTGACCAGCGGCTTTACTGTTTTTCAAATTGAAAATTACAGATTTAATTTCTTCTTCGGTTATAGCGTTATTTAGATAACTGTCATGGAGCGACGACTCATTTAATTCATCTATATAATTACCTAGATTATCAGATTCGTCTGAGTCGTATAAGCTTTTAAAATAATCAGAAAATATATCCAGATCTAAGTTCGTGGTGATATTTTGAAATTTATTATTATTGGATAATTTATTTAGTTTATCCCAGAATGCTTTGCTGGAACTATTGCTGTAACTCTTCAGTTCAGAAATATCTACATCTCGCTGATGTTTTATTTTCGAATCCATAGTTTTTCTATAAAGAGTTCCAGTGTTTTTCATATGTTGTTTGTTTGATAATGATTTTTCTCTATTATATAGTCGTTTTGCCTTGTGAAAAGCTTGTCTCTTTGACTTACATTCATCATCAAACCAAGTTTGATTTGGTGGTTTATGTATTGTTTTCCTGTGATTTGGATTGTAAGTTCCAAATGTGTTTTTTGCGGAATCCAATAAAATACACGTTACATCCTCGCATATTTCATCCACTATGGATTGATTACACGCAGACCCAGTTTCAGGTCGCCATTGTTCTAATTTTTCAATTACTTGATTAATTTTATTGTGATCAAGATTCACAGCGAAATCATTTCTCTTGTCAGGATCCCATTTTTTTATTTTACGATTTGTTTCGGGATCCACATTTGTAGTTATGAGAGGACCATGGGCTCCCACATCGTGACGAGCGTCAAATTTCAATTCTAAATGGAGTGCGTTGTGTATATCTGAATATAGGGGAGAAAACTCGTTCACCCGAAAATTCTCTATTGTTCGCAATAGATTAATATTGCCCAAAGCGTAATCAATTACACTCTTATCGGATGACGTAAGTTTACCATGGCCATTATCTTCCCCAAATCGTCCGTTAACAATAAATATAGATGTCGATTCACAAAACTTAATCAATTTATACCCGTAGCTGTTACTTTTCCCCTTATCCTCGGAGCAGCGTTTATTTATGGGAATACAATTTGATTGAGATTCGAGGTGTATATAGTCAAAAAGTGATTGAGTATTCGTGGCGTCCGTAATGTGTTGTAAATCAGTGAAGTTAATTGAATTGTTAAGTTCGCACATGTTGTTTGAGCGAGCGTTCATATCTCCGCAAATCAGAAGCAGCTCGTCATCGCGACGCAAACGGCGTATATCAGTTTCTAACTGACTCCTGACTCGAGACGACAGAGTTCAATTTGTCAGGGGTATATACACGGTACATGTATACAGACATGTGCAGTTGTAAATAGTGAGTATTTTTTATCAAATATCCCATTTTCAGCTGATAATACAATATCTATGTAGTTAAAGATCACCCATCCAATTTGGCAACCCTAACATTTCTTCGACTTTGGAGTTTTACCAACTTTGGGCTTCAAACATATCAAATTTGAGTCAAATTCACCCTATAACGCACGCAACAAAAGATACAAAAACCCCACACATGGTAAACAATACGGTACATGTAAGCACATATTTCTGAGTTTTTATCACAAATCTTGCATGTTTATGGAGAAGATAACTATTATCGTAGTTTATTTAGATGTACATGATAAATATAGTATTTATTCAAATGACATGAGCGATTAAATCGCATAATTTCATGTGAGACAACATATTTTACAAGTTATTCAACAACATAACATGGTACATCAGAGGCAGACTGGCCGATCGGGAGACCGGGAAAATTCCCGATGGGCCAGAGGCCGGACGTGGGCCGCCACATGTGTTAAAAAACATTGATTCATGTATACCGGTATGGTATTTTTGGCATATTTCATACCATACCTACGGTAGTCCCTGAATGTTGGTGTTATTTATTAGTCATTAGCCGATTCTGATCACCAAAGATTCTTTGAATCGCATTTTTATTGTAACTTGATCTTTAACAAATTAGTTTCCAATATTTACCTTTCTCCTAGATCATGCCATGAATAAACGACGCACAGCAAAATCGTTCATAAACTCACTTAAATTGGGAAATTTTGAGTTGGGGCTTTCACCTGCAGTGAAGTACATTATTAATGAACAAGTAATAGCTTAGAAATATATTCCCTGCATTATGTTTTCGACTTTAAATAGTTCTCATGTTTTGTACTGGTGGAATGTGAACTTAATGGGCGTTACTAGTAGTGTTTATCTTAGTTTATTGCCAATTGCATCCCGTTATCGAGATGTAAATATTTACTATTAAGCACAGTTCAAGTAGTGATATCTATGGAATGGTATTGTCAATTCTTCGAGATTTTCGGTGATATTAGTAGAATGCTACATCCCACAGTTGGCATAGCGCACGAGTACTAACTTATCAGTTTTACACACTCGCCCATAACATATCTTTAACAGCATGCTAAATGAATCATAATATACCATTATATCGCCAATAAATATCAGGCAATGAATATAATGTACATGTATGGTAGTTACTGCACCTCATTTTATTCAAATATAAATATTTTCCATCTACCGGTATATATAGCGTCCACGAATTCGTCAGTATAGCTGGTCACGTGTTGGGTGAGACTAATATTATCCATCATGACCTGGGATGTGGGATGGAAAAATCTCACCCGAGGGGCCAGATATTTGGGCATGACGCGAGGCTTGCTGAGTGTCCGGACCAAATATCTGGCCCCGAGGGTGAGATTTTCCCATCCCACATCCCAGGTCGTGATGAATCATTTTTTCTCCCAACCCAAGAGCCTCATTCCGATTGTTTGTTTTATACCAATCTTTGGTACATTCCAGTAGCTTCGTAACGGTACATCTGGGAAACAAATCTGATACAATATTCGTGATTATCTGGGATGATTTCGGTGTACACCACATGGTCTTGTGAAATCGACATGAATACGTCACATGGTTGCACCTGCATAGATTCCGAGAAACGCGCGTGTTGCTATGAACTAACTAGACTAATCGTGTTTTTCATGGGAAATGTCCGCCATGCCAATTTTGATGCGCAAACAACGGTCGTATCAAGCCGACGCTTAGACGGCGGACATGAGGTCTACCGACCTGTTATTGTCCGCCGACCCAACGGGTTCGGAGGACTATTATTATCAGCACGTCCGCGCGTGCGTCCGTCCGTCCGTGCGTCCGTGCGTCCGAGGTTTCCGGATGATAACATTAGTTAGAGTGAACCAAATTAAATTAAATTTGGTATGTGCATGCATATACACATATAAAATTCATATTGAGTTTTAGTATATGATCATAAGTTTATTTCTCCAATTCATATGTTAAAACGTAACGACAAAATCGAGACACCTAACGATGTTCACCTCATTAATGAAACAACAGGTTAATATCAGTTATGAGAGACGTCAGCTACTTCGGGTGTTAACATAACTTATTATCACACCTGAAAATAAATCAAGTTTTCTCAGCGACGTCCAACGTCACAGCGCTTTGTCCAATCAAAGCGAGTTTCATATTATAAAACAGAAACTGTTATCGCATCGTTTCTTGGTTGACATGGGAAATTACGATTATGGTACATTATTTCAACAAAACGTATATGGAGTGTAAAATATAATAACCATCACAAGAAATAAGCCTTATGTGAATCTTATTTGTTGGAAATGGCCACCGCTGAATACAGTATCTGTCTAATGGCCACCGCTGAATACAGTATCTGTCTAATGGCCACCGCTGAATACAGTATCTGTCTAATGGCCACCGCTGAATACAGTATCTGTCTAATGGCCACCGCTGAATACAGTATCTGTCTAATGGCCACCGCTGAATACAGTATCTGTCTAATGGCCACCGCTGAATACAGTATCTGTCTAATGGCCACCGCTGAATACAGTATCTGTCTAATGGCCACCGCTGAATACAGTATCTGTCTAATGGCCACCGCTGAATACAGTATCTGTCTAATGGCCACCGTTGAATACAGTATCTGTCTAATGGCCACCGCTGAATACAGTATTTGTCTAATGGTCACCGCTGAATACAGTATCTGTCTAATGGCCACCGCTGAATACAGTATATGTCTAATGGAATCACTGAGCTAAATGGTTTCCCATAGGCGACAGTGTTAACGTTTCGGTCAAATTCACCATACCAGCGATGTTTACCCAGCTAGATTGACATCAGTTGATCACGAAAATGCAAGAAAAATCATAGGTCATGTGTGTACTTTTTAAAATAAATCCCCAAGTGTACGACAGGGTTACCCCCCCCCCCCGACTTGAGTTGGGCTACGGCCCCCGATAAGGCTACTGGGTACCAGAACAACTTAATTGGGTCAACTGCCACCCTTTACCAATCGGGGAAGGTGGCTAGCACTCCTCAAAATTGTGGGGAGGTGGCTTTAGACCCCTGATCCATTAATGGTACCCGATGTCCATGTAAAATTCACAGATTTATCACTTTCTTTACTATCTACAGGCGAATCCACGCGTTTCGTCTTTAAATAAGTCCAAAATGTGGTCATTATCATTTGAAAATAAGAAAATATGGAATTAACAACTTATCATGGCGAGACGTGAAATTTCGTAAAATTCATTTTTTTCTTATAGGAATCACTGAACTAAATGGTTTCCCATAGGCGACAGTGTTAACGTTTCGGTCAAATTCACTGAATTGAAGCCGGCAGGCCATACCAGTGTGATGTTTACCCAGCTAGATTGACACCAGTTGATCACGAAAATTCAAGAAAAATCATAGGTTATGTGTTTACTTTTTTAAATAAATCCCCAAGTGTACGACAGGGTTATCCCACAGCCAAATTTGATCTGGAAAAACCCAGAACTACAGCAGCTAGTTAAGTAAATTTCCCGCTCACAAAAATCCATTCCCCCATTCATTCACCAGTTTAAATTATTTAGATATTATGTACAAATCAAATAAACGCGATGTCATCCTTTAATAACGTGTCGCATGTATCAGGTGAAGGTCATTCTTCAGTTACCTTCACCTTTAGCATTCCACGGTGTACTCGCTTCCCGATTCTAGAACACATTTAGCTCCCTGATTCCTAATGGCCACCGCTGAATACAGTATCTGTCTAATGGCCACCGCTGAATACAGTATATGTCTAATGGTCACCACTGAATGCAGTATCTGTCTAATGGCCACCGCTGAATACATTATCTGTCTAAGGGGCCGCTGTGTTGACATATAGGCACAATCCAATGTCAACAACAAATCGCTCAATATACACCAAATACAAACATTGCTAGACACCCCTCCCTCATTCGGATTGCCACACCCATGCACCATTTGTATACACGTCGATAATTTCTTCCAGCGTAACTGTCAAGGGCGTCATCTGGCGAATCGCCAAATTCATTACTATACAAATTTAGCTTAACCTTACAGTCAAATGTTTGATACATACATAGCCTTGAAATATATATTTACATCTTCCTTAATTATCACAATAGATATAGATATGCACATATTTATGCTCGTTCTAATTGGTAATCCATAAACATACGCTGAAAGATGTTATTCGACATAATGCAAATTCAAATTGTTTTCTCACCATGTACAAACGTTTCTGTTATCGCCTTTTTGTCATCTTATAACAATGTATTGTCAATTTTGTACGGGAGAGGGACTACCTAAGTTGAAATAACTTGTGCCCCGATCCCTTTTGTATATTTATATACGAATAAAATATGTTTAAAGTAAAAAAAAGTAAGGGGCCGCTGGCACTTATGACGCTGAAGAAAGCCTATTTCAGTTAGTATAAATATAATTGTCTTATTCGTATGGTGTTGCTGAAGTTGAGTTTCTCAGAAATAAGTTAGTTTACATGTAGATATGGCGAACCAAAGTTTCAAAATGTTTGCAACACATCGATACCGAAATATTCGAAGAGTTGGAAGAATTTAATATATCCTGCCTAATTTTAGCATATTTAATGTTTTATTTTCAGCAATGTTCGGTTCAACCGTTTCAAAATCAAGCAAGGAACTCGCAACCACTGCATGTGTCTCAGTGCATCATACGCGTATATATGCTCCATGTGTCACGGTGCAGTGCACTTCCATGACTGGAGCTTCCTGAAATTTTGCGAAAACCCTATGCAAATGCATTCTCTTATATATACGAGTCTCCCACAGGGCCTAACAATATTTACCTTAACCGCGTAAACCAGTGCATTATCTTGTATATTCGGGGCTCCATATGGGAGACGTACATCTATAAGAGAACTGTGACAAATGGGGACATATTTCTGCAAATTACAGACGCGCTATTGGCCGGCTTGTCTAGATGCATGACATTTAACAGAGGGGATAGATCAGATCGGAGACATCTTCTATATACTCCTTGTGTCTGGGTGCAATGCACTTACAATATATAAACTAAGGTGACCTTGTAAAATGTTACTCACCTTTCTTTTCGGGCACATCCGCTCCGGTTTCTCTCTTGTAGACCTCAGATGTGACACTCATGTAACAGTGGGAGGTTCCGCCATCGAATCAGAATCTGAGGCAATAATTGGCCAGACAGGCAGCCGCACAGTCTTCTGTTGACGTCGCGAGGGCCACACTGTGAGGTTGACAGCATCCTCCCATATTAATCGGAGCCACAAATTGCTTCACCACTTTAAGGTAAAATTCCCCAACACTCGTGCTTGCGGTGGCACGGAGGGTGCCGAGAACGATTAATAGAACGGCGTGAATTATATATATTTATCCTTTATTTCCTCCGTTAAAGAAGAGCTGTTTACAGTATAATTTAAATGTTTACGCAATACAATACGAATACAAAAATCGAATAAATAAATAAATGAACATTAATGTAAGTGGTAGACAAATAAGCCAGCCATAAATTAGAGAGTCATGCACATACATTGCGAAACAGGTCGGTGAGCAGACTGTTGGTCATTCATTACAACGGGCCATACATACATATTGTATACATCAAACATACATACATGCACGCATATATAAATACACATACATACATACATGTACATACATACAAACACACATACATACGTACATACACCCTTACATACATACATACCAACACACATACATACATACACACATGCATAAATTCACACATACATACGGGGATATTGGCAGGCAATCCAATGGGCAATCAGACATAAACAAGCACACAGCCTTACGATGTATGGTTATATATAAAGACTTACAAGGGAACACCACGCTCGCGTGAAAGCTTCCGATGAATAGTATATTATGTACAATGTTGTACATATCTCGACTTGAAAGATGGTGTGTTTATTTGGACAAATCCAACTTCGAAGAGAGGTATTTGCATGTATGTTGACTGGGACGACCCTGTTAGCACACCAGCCAATATCCCACTTGGAAGTTGTTATGGTAATTTAGATGTCATTGTCCCGTTTTCAGAATGGGCGATAATGACTCAGAGCCGGCATGTGTTTCATTCTGGCTGGTAGGGGACTTGATCTGAGGGAACCTGGTCATATAAGCATGTTGATATGTTTACCGAATGTGCCGAATAAGCAATAGCGTATGCGTTGAATTGTGACTCAGATAATTTGGTTGTATGTAGAGCAGTAAATTGAGACCAGCTAAAGGCTGACAAGCATGTTACTGCCAGTGTCTTCTGTGAGGTTGAGTTTGGTTGTGTAATGGGACCACAGCTCGTAGGATTTCCTCACAGCGAAGAGAGAAAACTCGTTCAGGTTTGATATTTTGCTCCTGATGTCATCGGACAGGATGGAGAGCAATAACTTTACTTGATCATTCTGCGGAAGAGCATCAATGTATTTAAAACAGGGTATGCCAAAAATGTCATTTAGTGAGAACCACATTTGTATCCTCACCTCTGATGTCATCGAGCAGTCCAGTAAGGCATTCTCAACAATATCATCATAATCCTTGCCACACAGTTTGCATTTTCCACATCCCGGTGAGGTAGATAGGCTCAGTAGTTTCGCAACAAGCAGGAATTTATGTTTTTCGTGTGCATGCAAGACGTCCAAAGAACAGATTTTGTCAATATGTTATGATGTTGTGCGAAGGTTAATAGTGAATCAGAACTTATCGTGCGCTCTTCGCATTCGCGCTTCTGTAGTTTGTTAATTTGTAGTTTGATGATTGTTTTCCATTCACCTTTGGATGGGAAACAACCAAGTGTGGCGTAGTTATGGAGATATGAGCATAGATTGTAGCGTTCGAGTATAGATATATATAATATTGTTGTCCGGTAAGTGTCTACGATATATCACACTCTACATCCGCAGGTGGTAAGTTTCGTACACGGGAATCCTGAAAAAAAGAGTCTGTAAAACAGCTACGATAACTGATGAAATGTTTACAGACGCACAACTGATGCAAATCCTAATACAACACCTTATTTATTTCCTCGCTGAAATACAATGCGAATGGTCGATAAGCACCCACAGGCGGCCACTATAGGTTACAATGGTGTAAACATGGACCAGAGCTCCCTACAGCGGATACGATATGAAGTTAGAGGCGCTCTGATTGGTCGATAGCATCGTCAATGTTGCAAGCACAACACATAACAGTACGTTAACGAGTGGCGTTGGTCAGCATGGGTTTATCATCAGGCTATGCCAGCTGAAAGCTAACGTCATACATATCAACCAAGAAAAATCCAGCTGAACTTAACTCGTGTTTGATAACTGTTTTTATTTTATCTTAAAATAAAAAGAAAATGCTAATGCAAATACTCCCTGTTGCCAATATTCTATTCTTAACTATCTGGATCACTATTTAAGCACCTCAGTCTCATAAATAATTTTCTATAAAATTTTAATTGTTCCCAATTCGCCATTTTAACCCCTTTCATTCTTATTTTTAGCATGTTATCCGTTCGCCATTTTACCCCCTTTTCACTGTCATTTTTAGCATGTTACCCGTTCATCATTTCACCCCCTTTTCACTGTCATTTTAGCATGTTACCCGTTCATCATTTTATCCCCTGTTGACTGTCATTTTTAGCATGTTACCGTTCGCCATTTTACCCCCTTTCCACTGTCATGTTTAGCATGTTACCGTTCGCCATTTTACCCCCTTTTGACTGTCATTTTCAGCATGTTACCCGTTCGCCATTTTACCCCCTTTTCACTGTCATTTTTAGTATGCTACCAGTTCGCCATTTTACCCCCTTTGTTCGCTGTTATGTTTGTGCATGTTATCAACCCACCTCACCAGTAACTATTAAATAATGTTTCGATTTTGTGATTTTATGCGCTTCTGTATTTGTTATAATGTCTCACTTATAGTTCTACCCTTTAAGTCCATAATTATGTCTTATGTGTGCAATTGTAATTTATGTTTAACATGTCAAGCGTTTTAGAAACTTAAGTCGATTTTACGCTATACAAAACTGTTATTTATTATATGATAACACATCTCCTATGGGCGGGGATCACACACTTGCAAATTTGTATGATGTTTGTTTGTGGGCATTTTGTGAAGTAAAACCATATCGTGGCATAATATGAACGCAACATGCGTATACAATGCATATTTATCAAATCAAACGACATGCTAAGCACAAGTATGTATGTAGTTTCGCGTGTAACCGCGTGCTACTGACATTGTCCCAAGTACATGTAATATTACCATACGCTAGCGTAATGAACGAACCACAGCTAAAACGCACGCATAAGCTAGGATATATCTGTGTTTTTTTAATCCTATAAAATAACTTCATATATGCGTTTTCCATCAAATAAGATTAAATTAGGTCTTATATCGTGGTGTGATTATGATATATTACACTCCAGCCATGCACAAGGGTTCATCGACAGAGTGGATTCTATAGCAATTTCGTGTATAAATTAGGGCAATCATATCATACATCAAGGTATGTGAGAAATAAGATTTTCACAATGCAAACAGACTACGAGCTCACCGACTCAGACTTAAAACCTAAATAAACAACTTTTAAAAGCAATTCCTTTTGAATAAATAATTATAGAATATAAACTAACAGCATCAAACTGAAAGTATTCAAAAGTCAAGACTGTTGGTTGTTGTCTAGAGGGGAGTATTTTACTGAAATTAACCATTATATTATTGACGCTGTGTGCGCAATCCGATTGAGATGTGTACTATACGAAAAAGCATGTCGATTTCATAATGTTCATTTCATTCATTAATATGTCATCATGTCGATTTCAACGAAACTCGACGAGCAACGCCATCATGTAGCTTTCACCATTGACCGAATTTGCGGTAACCTGAATGTATCTTCTGCTTTGTTCATAAGTATGTATTTCTGGTCGATTTCATGAAAATAGAAGAATATCCGAGGATTATCAGATTCACGTATCTACTATTTAATATTAGGATAACTTAAATGCGATATAATAACGTTTGCTTGCATCACGAATTTCGATTTCGATTCCAGTATTGTCCCAACTCAGCCAGGGTGATTGAGATTGTCCCATTGCACGCGGCAATTATATTTTAGGCAACCCCATTGCATATAGTTGACAGTCCATATATGTTAGAATTATGTTCTCAATAAAATGTAAACCGCTGCTCCGAATGAACTGCACTGTGCATAATTCCGATAGTAACTCCCCTCATTTTGGAACGCATGCCATTGACATACGCACATTTTCAGATTACGACATTAATGCATTAAACCCACCGATCTACTGTGCGACAAAAGTGATCGCAAAAATTCAAAACAACAGTGTCGTATTAGATAGTAATTGGTGACGTCACAAACTCAGATATAGTCTATATACGACCCAAAGCGCCCGGTTTTGGTTCGTTATGATTGATTGCGAGACAGTCTTTATCTATTTCCTGCTGTCCATCTAAGTCTTGTCAAATAACAAAATTTGTTTTCAACCACATATGTTGCAAAATTATTCAATGGTTGCCAGACATGCTGCTAGATCGAGGGTATGTCCTAAACCACTGGTACAGGCGGAAGCGATGCTATTTCTTGAGTACATATTGTGGAGTAAAACAAGTGTTCTACCGGTTTGCCAAGTAAACGTAAAGAAGAGAATCGGTAGCTTAGCGGCGGAGTATTGAATTATAAAAGCTTGTCACATTTAGGTAGTGAATACCATATGATAGCAACGATTGAGTGTCTTGCAAAAGGACCAAATTGTGTGATGTATAGTTATAAATCACAGCAAGAACACTATCATCATAGCCCACAGATGGAATTATAAAGATCGTAACCTAATGCAGGGTATTTTAGAAATAATTTAGAGCGTATGCGAGAGGTCGAATGAAATTTGTAGCCAAAGGGTTTAATTTAGACATTTAAATAATATACATGTCTGTTGCAAAAAGAGAGGAAGATATAGTGTGTGCGTATGTAGTCTTGATAAATGGTGTATATGATGTTAAAAGGTAAAAATATAACCGATGTCATCATCAGTTCAAAACAACCTCTAAGCGAAGAACCACCGACTTTTCGACTTTGTTATATCTTGGATCAGAGATAAAAACAGACAGAAACTGCGATCACATAATTAGAAAACTGTTTTAAATATATCTTTCATGATATTCCGAATCTGACTGACGAAAGAAAGTTTGCATGCGTAAACTGTCCCAAACGATACATACAGAGGTAGGTATAACATTCTAATTCTCTGCATGACGACATTATAGTTTCTTGTTCGAAGTGTTCGAAATCCTTTCAATAGCTATCTAGTGGGAAATCATACGAGAAGTGAATGGATATGAAATGTAAACACTGTGACTATAAATTTGTCGGCAACGCAATGTGAATGGACATATTACATCCTTCAAATGTGAGATGTACCTGGATCAGTTCCATAATGGATATATGAAAATTTGGACATACCACATATTGAGCAACCTCGGCAATTCACAGATTCCCCTCGTGTAACAGAATACACAACGGCCATACGATTTTGAAATGTAGTTTTCTGACAATCATGAATCCAAAGGAGAATAAATCAAACTCTACAGACGAAGATGTGCATGCAGCTAATCAAGCTAATCGAGCTATAATTTGGAAACGCATAGAACATATTATGTAAGCATTGTGTATAACTTTCATATATCGAATGAGAAACTGAAAATGGACAACAATTAAATGCAATGGAAAGTTCGATATATAATGCAAAACCGTGAGAGCAGTCGGTACAGATTCGAGGACATTAGATAGTACGTCTGAATATTTAAGGCACAGAACCGGTATAGTTTCCCGTACTTTTGAATTTGACTCAATGTTGAGGTGTATGCCCTTATATCATATATACACTTAGGTTTAATGAGGAAGGATGTATCATATAGTTTTTAGTAATGAATGACTAAATATATCAATCGGTATGTTTAGTATTGCCTATTTATATAGCATGGCAAAACGTATTTATGTTGACTGAAAATTGTAGACTTCCTGCCTTAAACCGGTAAATATACAATGGTAACAATGGAGAATGAGTAACTTTCTTTTTTCAAAATCTGCTGCTCCAATCAACAAAATTTGGCCAAAATACAATGAATAGGTGTGTCTGGTACTGGGTTCCAAATAAATTGGGGTGATTTTCAATATATTTTTATTTTTTATTTTATTTTTGCAAAATAAATTGCTAGCCTGTACTAACTGGAATAATGAAACACATGAACAAAGATATTCGAAGACGTATCCATGTAAATGAAATGCATAGATACCCTGGTGTTCCTCAAGAAAAATGTTGCTTTCAATTGATGAATTAAACAGTTGTGTACAACACTCGGTTATGAAGTAGTGATATGTAAACTATTTACAGTTCATACACTACCTGTACGTCTTGGGGACTCGAAACGACATGAACATTTTAAAATTGGTTACCTCGGTGGTAATGAAAGAAAAAATCACACAACTGTATAACTATGTAAGCCGAGCAATAAACCAATCTCGGAATGTATGTAACGAGTCGAAACGTTATGTGACATGCGCTTAGGATGGCATATAGTCAGCTACTGCAACTGATGATGATCTTATCAAAAACGTTTTGGCATCTTCTTTTTACTCATTTGGACTAAATTCTACTTTTGGCTTAAAATGAAATTATTTTTGTTGTGGGGGTTTTTGTTGTCAGAGTAAGCCCTGAAATAGTGTGGTGTGTCTGTAACGAGTCGAAACGTTATGTGACATGTGCTTAGCATGGCATATAGTCAGCAAACTGCAACTGATGATGGTCTTATCAAAACAATTTGGCATCTTTTTAACTCATTGGGAGTAATTGTCAAAAATTTATAAATTCTACTTTTGGCATTAAATGAAATCTTGCTTTTGTGGGGTACGTTGTTTTTGTGGGGTACGTTGTTTTTGTGGGGTACGTTCTAAAACTATTTTCAAAATGCCAATAAGCTGCTCCAGGATCCAGCTTCCACCTCATAATTCATGTCATCAGAACGGGAAGCAATTTGTGTGCGAGAAATTTCTGACCTTGGTCATCATCATATTTAGCCTAGCATCTTCTTTAATATGCCTAGCAGACAACCTCCCCTTTCTTTTGACATCCATACATTTTTGTACGGCCTTCATTATGAGGGTAAATTATATGACGGATAGGTTGTAATCCATTATCTCGCTCACTATTCTTATGTTGACTAACGGAAAGGCCGTATGGTCAGTCAGCCAGTGTCCATTCTGACCTGTTGTTGTCATCATTCCGGAGGGCTAGGTGTGATTTTCGTTGACCCGGACAGATGTGTTACCTTGTCCGGCACCCACTTACTTGTATTGGTTAAACTGTAAAACGATGTATAATTGTATAAGCTGAGAAATAAACCAATCTCTAAAGAGAGAGAGAGAGAGATATATATATATATATATACTGTTATATACTTAATATGACAATATGCGAGGCATATACAGAACGACCCCGGCATAATAGTAACACGACGGACAATGCGAAGGTTCGTGCAAATAGTCGTGGAACTATATGCATAAATATTAGGCCTATACGCATGTCTGCGACGCGAATGCTTGATTAATAATGTAGATCGTCTTGGATGTCAGTGGACTTCGATAATTATATATGCCTTAATATAGCATTGATATAGCATATCGGCCTTTGATAATAAAAGCCTCTATATTGCGATTAAGTGAAGACGACATGACACGTTCAGTCATGTCTGGATTATGGCCCTCAGAGACAAATGACGTTTTGACGTCATGGCGCCGTAACTGCCTTCAGTTAGCTAACACATGAAACTGATATAATAAGAACCTATGCAGGTCATATTCATAACAACTTACTGTTTATAAATAAATAAATACTTCAGTTGTGCATTGCCACACATCGGAAGTTTCGAAGTAGCAAATTCGTTTCATTGCTGATTCCGCGATTTTGTGAAACCACTGCCGGAAGTCACGTGATTTTTTCACGAAAAAGTTGTTCGGTCAAAATTTCACCTACACGGTATACTGTAAATTATGTGTGACGTCACAATTACGTAAGCCCGCCTGTTACCTATGCACGACCCGAGCTCGGCTCTAGCGCGCCTAGCGGGTCGTTATTAATTTATGTTATGGCATATGTCTGCAATCCGCATGGTGAAGGTCAATAAAATAGCAGCACCACGCACAAATATCTATAGTGTAGCAAACTACGGACAGGTGTCCACACACTATCTTATGCTTATTTGAACTGAAGCAAGACAAATGTTAAAAAACTTATTATCACCGGCTGCATTAAGTTGATTCATTATCGTAAATGACAAGCCCTCAAATCAACAGGAAAGTACCATGTGTTATTAATCAATAGTAAAAATTCAGTCCCGTGCTGTACCAGAAACACTAACCCATATAAACATCTTGACACATTTACTATACTGCCACGATTTATTTGTTTAGAGTTGAATCAAGTGTTCAAACAAGTAAAATTATATCAGTTTGACTCAGAGCCACACGCGTTTTATTCACATAACTAGCTGAACAGGGTCCCGTTTGGGGGGGCGTTATTGGGCCTGTGGGCCCATTGTTACCCTTTGTGAGCATCGCGTACATTTTTATATTTTAAACATTTTGATTATAAAAAAAATATTCTAAACATATTAATTTGAAAAATAATATGTTGTTTGAATTATGTTCAGATTGAACTCTTTGATAATTGTTTTTCCAAAAAAACCTTGTTTCTAAACACATCGCGTTATAACATTCGCTGGGGTGTCCAGAGACGCCAATCCAAATTTGGTTGAAATCGGTCCAGGGCCTTGGAGAAAAATTTCGAAAAGACAAATATATCCTAATCTTACAGTTTTGGCAATTTGAAGGCAATAGCTCGAGTAGGCACATTTTTATTCAGTGCATTCGGCATGCATGTTCGTAAATCACTGAGATTGAACCTAATGCGTCATAGACCTAGTTTCACCATTTATTGCACGCCCAATCGTGTATGGTTGCGAAATACAGATTTTAGAATGTTCAATACAAATGTTGCATTTGACCAATACAAACTTAAATAGAAAAAGTATAAATTCACTAAATTATGAGATACAGACTACATAAAGCACACTTTTGCTCAATTAAATAAACAATATCAACCTAAAATTCAATATATTACAACCTATTAATGTAGCCCAACTATTCTCATTTCAGGATCTGGTTGCCGCGGGGTCAATATCTGGGGCAAACTACGATTTTTTCACATATCCCTAATGCTATCCGACCGTATTATGCATTTTTCGGGTTAGTTCATGTGATGTTCATTAGTCTAAGATTCTTAATCTATGTTTAATTTAACATTTTCTTCCTTTGATTTGGGAGAGAGTTATGTGAACATATTTGTTTTCGCTGATTCAGCTAAATATGTTTCAACTCCGTTTATCAGAAATTTATCGGATATTATCACAATATGTATGCGTTTTGTGATTCGTACTATATCTGCTATTGGATGGGTGTATTATTGTGGCTCTGTGGCGCACGTAGCGCGAATACAGGGCACAAACTTACCCCTCCCCAAAACGATATTTAGTGACACGTTTGACAATTAGTCAGATTTCTCACATCATATCACATTTTTTTGCTCAAAATATTAAGCTGAAACATGAGAAATTTCGTCATTGGAGAGTGAGCAATAATAATAATATGAAAGAAGTATATGATTTTCATGTTCTTATTGTAATAAAATGTATAATATCAATGAAAAATCCATTTACGTTCAATTGTTGTCAAACTTAGTTGCACTAACGGGAATAGGCACATATTTGTTTACCCTGTGCCAATGCATTCTCTTAAATATGCGAGTCGACCATAGGTCGCTTCGCATATATAAGAGAATGCATTGGCCTAACAATTTTTTATCATTTTTTTTAAATAAATGTTTCTTAAAAATTTTAGGACAAAAAATAAAAAAAAACATCTATTACCCTGCAGGGAGCCCCACACATATATATAAGCATATAGAAGAGTGTCGTCGGCTCATGTTTGTCTGGGGCTCTGTATGGGTGAAATTATAAAATTGTTAAAGAATACAAGAACAATTTATTAAAATTGTAAAACATTGTTAGGCCAATGCATTCTCTTATATATGCGAGGCGACCGATTGTCGACTCGCATATATAAGAGAATGCATTGGCACAGGGTAAAAAAAATCATGACTTACGACTGGATTTGATATGGCGGGTCTATTAACCCATAGAGAGCCCCACACATCCTGGAGCAGACGACACTATGTAGTGCATGCTTCCATCTGTGTGAGGCTCCCTGTAGGTTATATGGCGGGTTTACATGCATTTTCAGCTTCTTTTAAATATTTTGATTTGTCAAAAAGGCACAAATCTCTAGTTTGTTCATGTAATAAACAAGCTCTTCAACTCGTTATGTTGGGATATGTTAAACACTCCATCACCAGGTACATAACTGACGACGATTCCAGTGAAATTTAGCATTTTACTCCAGACTTACACCTACACTTACATTCTACAACTGCTTACTCATGTACATAACTATAAATTTCAAAATTAACCCTTTCGAAAACTCGCGGCCTATGCTTACGTTCCTAATTTCTAAATTTGTAACACCTAACTATGTACCACGCTCCCATCTTTTACTGAAACTACCGGTATGGGACAATCATGAAACTAAAAAATATTTTAATACTCTACGTATAATTATTTCATTTATGATAGTGCGTGATTCTACGATCCTGGTACGCATACTCTGGCATAGGTATACCTATATTTTCCAAATTTCAAAACACCAGGCATACCTCTATTATGCTCCTGTTTTTAATTTTACTGACTATGGAATTGTCCAAGTGGCGCTTCGGAATGTGTACCTAGATAATGATCACCTTTGTCCATGTTACCGAAGACAGGTTTACCCTTGTATTCTGTGATTTTCTATATTTTACAACAAGATTTTGAAACTCGTTGTGAATCAAATTTATCAAACTCGTTTCATAAAATCTTACATCCCAACATAACTCGTTGGCGATCCTCTATATCCAAGATATGCAATGGCGCATACATGCGCATAAATAGTTATCAAGATCCTATATATCTTTGGTCGACGACGTATGGATCTGACATAAAGCATTATACAAATGCTTACTCAATGGGGCATCGGTGGCTCAATCGGTTAGGGATACAACTCCAAGCCGTTTCGCCCTCCAGCGCTGGCGATTAGGATTCAAATCCACATGTTTCCATCGTGGACTTTGTAACTCGAAATCGTTATCTGGTGGAGTTGTCAGTTACTTGCCGATGGCCGGTGGTTTGCCGCACATGGTTGACGAGTTTATCAGCCATTGAAATCACTGTTAGATTAGTCGCAAGTGTGCGGATTTCCTCCACCACTAAAACTGGCAATGTCGTGATATGGCCTTAGTGGCTAAAGCGACAATAAACCCCAATCAATCAATCAATCAATGGGGCCATCCCGGATGAATGTAAGTGGCCATTTCATAGGAGTTGGTCTTTTTACATTTATGGACAGATAGAGCAAAAATACTTATGTACGCGGTAAGTCTAGATACACATACGGTGAGATGCAATTACACGTAAATGTTCATCTAAGTGGTGATGGATTTACAAACCTTTGTGACATTTCACATTTACGCACTGGAGTGCCTTGTGTTCCTTTAACACAATATAAGCGTTATATGCGACAAATATTTTAATTGAATTGGTTCGCCTGCGTAATTACTTTTGGTTGTAGGTGAAGACGATTCATTATCTTCAAGGGACGCGCTCAAAATTCAGATATCGACAGCACGCGGCGCTCGTATTTTCCGCCAATACTGTCACCAAGCGTAAGTATGCCGCCTGGACATGTCTCACACGCGTTAATACTGTCACCAGTCGTAAGTATGCCGCCTGGACATGTCTCACACGCGTTACATTTTAAAGATTCCATGCTGACCGTTGATACCTAAGCACAGTCTGGCCAAGTGGTCCACAATTACATAATTTTGCCAACAGGGATGTTTTGTCAGAGTGTGCAGTTAGACTCCCACCCCCTCCCGATAACGGGGACCCTCTGGTTTCCTGAATATGTTGTTTTAATTACATAAGCCCTTAGGTTATATCGCGCACATCGTTCGCTTTATATAAAGACATCTGGTCAAGTGGTCCTGCTAATATGCTATAATGTCAGTGGTTCATGCTGAATTGCCATGATGCTGCTAGAACAAAGTGATGGATTTCGAAAAAAATACCGATATCTTTTTAAAATAAAGTTGCATTTTGCGCGGTGTTTGGCTAATACGAGCGATTCGGTAAAAACCCTGGGTCTGTATGAAACATTAAAGAACATATATATAGTTAACAAAAATAATAATGGCTGAGCGGGTGTTTACGACATTGGTTACAGTTGATTTGCAACAGCTAATACAACCGGTACTAACATATTTTGCAACTTTATGCTTTCGAACGTTTGATACTCGTAACGGATTCTACTGGGTATGTTAAGATTATCCAGGCACAGCGAACTTGACAGTTTTAGAAGAAAAAAACAGCGCTTTATATTAACATCACCAGTTTGGCCTAAGATGACCATAACAACTCAACATGATGCACAACAACCACATTAGCGCTAGCAAATATCGTAGTTTTTTTTTTGCGCGCGTGTCGTATACATGTATAGTCACATCTGATTATAATAAAATAGTATGTTCTGGCATGTACTATGTGACCAGAATTTTATTTACATAACCGTTCACAATGAAACACATGAGAACGTTGAAAGTACCATAAAAGTAATTAATAACATTTTTATTTTTTAATTAATTGTAATTGTAAATAATTACTTTGTGTTTTGAAAATAATTGTGATCGTATTTGTGATTGTGATTTTTGACGTAATTGTAATTTTAATTAAAGATGCATAATCGGATTTAACGCCCCTAAATTACTATTTCTGTAGCTTCATGGGTAAAATATATTAGATTGGAGTCGAGGAACCCACCAACCCATCAAAGCCCAGAGTTGTCAGATTTCGAGTATTGATTTCTGTTATTTTCGCGAAATTTTGGCGGCCTGGCAAATATTCGACGAATGCCGACCGACATACTCTCTATACCAAAATTTCGTTGAATAAAATGTTGATATATAACACTTTTTTGGGCAATTATATACTATAGTTGACATTGGTTAGCATTATTTTTTGTGATTAATCGAATCTGATAACTGAAGCGATATTTCAAGAAATTATTTCCGGCAATATTGGTCGATTGAAACATTCTTGCAGTCGGTATAGCGCGTATATTTGCAGTTGTGCCATGTGTATCACTAAAACATATAGCACAATCTGTTGTGCCATGTTTATCCACTTATATTAATTTCATGCGTATTAAGATAGTTCCCCAATTGCGGTTTTTATTTTGCGACGTTTAGTTCTCCGCGTACATGCAATTCCGCTAATATTATCTTGTGGGCCAATGAAGCTATTGGATGAAATGCAGCTGCGAGAAAGTATCTGGAATAAACAAAGCGAACTATACAACGACCAAAAACAAGAAAATGATATTATAACGAACTTTGGAGGATGCATTGTGCGAATATGCATCGGGCAACATGGCTAGCTATGGCATATTAATTATGTCAATTGTCACCAAACTCCACCATATATAATTGCCATACCTACTATGCCATCGCTACTGTGATACGTGTGTCCACATCCAATAGGTTCCAAGATGGGCCGGTTGCATACTTTCTCACATTCATGTTTTGAAAAAACGTCGATTCTGCACAATGTCATGCGTAATCGATGTGAACCAAAACGGCTCCAAATTCATTATTATTATATATCAGGTGGACCGATGCCTATGCTCATATGAAAGAGTTAAATTGTCTCACGGGAGGCTTTATTTATTGGACCTGTGGCCCCAATGTTCCCCTTTCTGATCATCGCGCACATTTTGATATTTTAAACATTTTGATTATAAACAAAAAATATTAAAAGAAAATTAATTTGAAAAAAAATATATATTGCTTGAATATTGCTAAATTTGACCAAAACAACCTACTATTTTTGTAATCACAAGGCGTTATAACATCCAAATATGGTTGCAATCGGTCAAGGGGTCTTGGAGAAAAATTGCCAAATGGCAGATAGATCCTACTCAATAGAGTAACTCGAGCAGGAAAATAGCTCGAACATGCAAAATGGCACGAGCAGGCAAATTTGTATTCAGTGCCGACACTTCAACATGCATGTTCGTAAATCGCTGAGTTATTTTTGAACGTCTTCAAGTTTGTTGCAGCGTTTATGCCATTTATTTCACACCTAATCGTTTATTTTTGCGAAATACAAATTGTTAAACGTTCAACACAAATGTTGTATTATCATTGAACAATACAAACCGATTACACCAACAACGTCATTGGCGATGTCAAATTAAATAGAAAAAAGTCTAAGTTCACTAAATTATGAGGTATAGACACGTTTGTTCAATTATATAAACAATATCGACATACATTTCAATATATTACAAGCTAGAATGTCAGTGTGTGCAGTGAACATGGAGCAACATATTTTGTGTGAACATGTTAACGCTATTGTACTCACGCGTGTAGTGCTGCGAGGTAATACTCGAACGCTTGCCTGCATCTATTAACCACCGCCCCAACCTACTAACTTGCCCAGACACATGTACACGAATAAATTTACACCCTGATCGGGATTCGAACCAGCTTGGCCATCGCTGTGCAGCTCATGTTCGCCTAATGTATCATGAACCTGTTTACAAGCCCAGTCGTTGGTTAGCATGCATGTGAACGAGGAACACACGGCGATCATATAATACATGTACATGGGTGAGTGAATTCTGATCATTATTGAAACAACAACATTATCATAGATAACTCATTCAGAACGGAATTAAACGAAACAGTGCGAATCTTGGTGGAAGAGCTGATGTATGTGAAGCCAACTAATTCGCATGGGAACTCGATACATTAATTACGATACAATAACTCACTACCGTATAGAGCATCGTTTAACCAATGTCTTTATCTTCGTTGGACCAAGGGTTGAACCCGCCGTTACAATTGACCGGCGTTCAGGGACGTGGCTAGAGGCTATCCGATGGGGGTGGTGGGTGCCCACCTTGGGGAAGTAAAAATGCAGCCTCCCTTGAATCAGACCAACAATGATAAGGTTTTACATAATTCCATTTGCAACCTCTTGAATCAAACCAGAACACAAGGTTTTTGCATATTTGCATAATTCCATTTGTAACCCACCCCTTGAATCAGACCAAGCAAAGGTTTTGCACAATTCCATTCCCGCGTGCACCTAAATGTTCAGGCCTAATAACCTATTCATAAACCATGGTTTTATCTACCCGGTATGATAATACATTGTATTCAGATATTTGAACCTGAAAATTGCATAAATCCTAACATCTAGTGGTCTAACTCCAGACAAATGCACACGACTACGGACAAGAGACCAGGAAACACCAGGCTGACCATGGTTGTTCGGCCCTGTGTGAGAATTTTTTTTAAATTAAACAAGGAAATCGCAAAATCCTAGCATCTATACTGACCTCAAGCTTTCCTAGTGTTGGATTTTTCAAACTTCATACCCACCATAAGGTTGGAAATTTTCCAACCGATGACCATTTCAGTCCACAATTTTTACCAAATGTGGTAAATTATTGTTTTATTAATCTCATTAGCAGCAATTTACTGGAAAATCGCTAAATCCTAGCATAAGCCTTCCTAGAGTTGGAAAATTCAAACCTGACACCCCGAATTAGGTTGGACTATTTCCAACTGATGACAATTTTGACAGTGGCAATTTTGATTGGCCACGGAGGAGGGACCAGGACTCAAGCTTTTCAAGTGTTGGAAATTTCCAACCTGACACCCCCCCTAAGGTTGGACAATTTCCAACTGATGGCCATTTCAGTCCAAAAGTTTTACCAAAAGAAGGCAAATATTGGTTCAAAAACAATAAATTCCCCTCAATAAATTGTTTTAAAGTCAAACCACAAGGCTATTTTCAACCTATTGTTGGTGTGAATTTCCAACTAATGTTGTGTCAGGTATGAAATGTCCAACTATTGAACATTTTGACTAAAGTTGGGGGGGGGGGTGATACACACCCAAACCCATATCGCCACGTCTCTGTCTGCGTTCATCTTCCAAATACTGGCGCCCGTTTACATTTATCAAGGGGCTAAAATACGACCATCCGAATGCCCGCACAGCTTGACGTGCAACCACAACGTTTAAAGGAACACCAGGCTGTCCCGGAAACTTTCGGAACAAATCCTCTTGCAAATAGGTTCACAACTATATTATAATTATAAATTATTCACATAATAATATAGGTTGATATTGGATTATTGATTCTTATATAAGCCCATAGTGGACATGCCCGTTATTTATGGCGCGGCCCACAGTGAGAACACATTTTGAAGAGCGTACATCTGGTGAGTTGTGACTTGGTTTATTACTATTATTGTCCTTCCTGTTCTACCGAAACCCCTCACATTATCTGCTTATAATACATGCAGATAATCTACTTAGAATCGCCTCATTTTGAGTCGATAATGAGCTCAAAATGAGCTCAAAATAAGCCAACTCACGACTGTTCAGATGTACGTTCTGTAACATTTGTTTTCACTATGGCCCGCGCTGTAAAACGAAATAACGGATATGAGTCCATTATCTGATTATTTCAGAATCAAATAACCACATTTTGTACATATTTCACATTATATTTCGATTAGGTTTGTATTAGAAAAGGCCAATGCAATGAAAACTATTCCTGAACAAATATATTTCCAGCTAAAACATTTTTATCTTTGTCCATGTTCTTAGTGTAAGCGATATCTATTTATTCAAGATATGCAATGGCGCATACATGTAAACAGATTAAGATATATTTGATCGAGGACATACTGATCTGACATAAAGCATTATACACGTGCTTATTCCGTGGGGTCATCCCCCAAGTTATTTAAGTGGTCATTTCACATATAGGAGTTGGACTTTTTACATTTAAGTGTAAAATACAAATACTGTGAGATACACACTGTTAGAAATTACTGTCGATTCGACGGTTTCGGGCCGTCATAATCCACGGCCCCATACCGTTTCATCAGTTTGACGGTCCCATACCGTTATTTTATGTGCCCATGAAAATTGTCTAAATTAAATATTTTCGTGATTCAAAGTTATGCCGTCAAAATTCAATATTATATTTATCGGCGACCATATTATATCTTACTCTGCTGATATTTAATATGTATAATATGAAATAATATGAATCGTACGTGACACGTAGTGGAGCAACCACACATGATGTGTCTCAAATTAGCTTTTTTTCGGCGACATAACGCAAAGAATAATTTATGTAACATCATGCAGTGCTCACGACGGAGACGACATGCCAAATTGACAAGACGTGTCGTGGATTGTAAAATCTTCTCTGGGTTATCGTTATGACTTCTTCATTTTTCGTTTTCATTAAAGCTGGCCAAAGGAATTGGTCTAAATGAAATTAATAGACTTAAATCACACGTGAATTCTTCGTAAGTTGTGAAGAAGTTACTTTCATTTTTATCGCGATGCTTCATATCCAATTCCGCGTTTTTTTTGCAATCTCCACACGGTTGCTAATCGGAAGTCACGTAACAACTTCTCTAAAATCTATACCCGCGATCTTGAAAAATCACTGATGGATATAGAAAAAATTATATGACGTCATTCACCTGCCTTAGGTATAAGCAACCTTGGTAGTTGCTATAATATCGGCATTCATTATGTGTTAATCGGGTCGGTACCTAGATTAATGAGTACGTAATTCCGGGGTTAAGATCCCGCTCTAGCTCTACCATAAGATAATTGTTTCGCCATTTTTTATTTGGCGTTGCATATTTAATCGCAAATTATTTTCGGGAAACTTACCTTTTCCATTGTGGACAGTTGTTAAGACGGTCTGATTTCGGTTCCTTTGATAACCGGACAAATTTCAGTTCTGCGAAAATCTGCTTAATCATTGACAATTTCCACTAAATTAGAGAGCAGAGATTCATTCTGGCAATCGATTCATGGCACGATCGGGGGACTGACTTCATTCGACTCAGTGATGATGTTGAAATTGACAGTGGTGTGACTTAGTATCAAAACACTGGTACTTTTACTGACACAAGAGGATACAGGTACAATTAACACAAGCTTCGATGTCAACCAATAGTGACATTAATAATAACAACGAATCAACTAGCAGCTATTACTATTAGAATGTTGACAATCATGTTGACAGTGTTCTGAATCTGATTGTTTCAAAGCACATTTACAAGAGAGGATATACATGTACATGTACTGTATGCACCAGTGTAGTTCACAAGAGCTTCAGTGTCAACAGAAACACAGTAAACAGTGAACTGACGCCACGCAGTGACGGATGATCACATATCTACAATTCCAACTTTACAATTACACGGACCAATTCATCATGGGTTCATCACATTGTGTAATTATATATGTTGCCTCCAGTCTATTTATTGGCTTGATTTCTCTTTCTGGAGATCCGAAATGTAATGACCCACATCAATTAGACAATTAACACCGACAAATTATTACAATTATTTATTTAATAAATAACATCCAATTTTACACAAAATGATTCACACACAGCACATAGTGAAAGTGTATTATGACCAAAACCTTTTTGGTGCCCCTTTCAGGTGAGAATGGATTAATAATTATGTCACAGCAATAACTATGTCTTCAAATGGCAATAGTATGTCCAAACGCTAGAACAGTTATAAATATAACAATGAATTACGACACTAATACATAATAACCAAAGGCAGGGAGACACACATACATTTAGTCTTGGTGCCCGTCAACCCAAATTTATATGTAGTTTTTCTGCCCGTTAACCAAGATGCAAGTGGTCTTGATTATCGTCAGCCAACATACCTTATGTTTTGATGCCCGTTAATCAGCCTACATGTGGTGTGGATGACAGCTAACCCACATACATGTAGTATTGATGCCCGTTATGTGTAGACAGTGTTGATGCCCGTTAACCATATATACATGTAGTCTTGATGCTCATTTTTGGCCTTTAACAGTCAGTGAAACACTGTGTTGGAAATTATACGAAGACCAAGTGCTTTGGAATACCACGTGATGGAGTCAGAATTGTTTATTTAGCAATCCAATGCTATCCTGTGATGCACCGCAAATGCTACCAGAAAAGCAACACAAGGATCAAACCCCATTTTGGTTTCTTGTGAAACAAAAGGGTTTTAAGAGTGTATAGGCATTTTTAATTTTCATGACAAATAGGTTACGTCACAATTGTTTTCGGTACCATAGAGATCACCGTGCAAAACTGAATTGGTATAATAAGACAAAATATCACGTACATTAATATGATAATCCAGAATTATCATGTTGTTTTGTTGAATAGAAAAGGAACACATAATTATGAACAAAGCACAAACAATAATATATTCAGGTACATGCGCATTCGGTCGTTGAAGAACGTTACACGATGATGGTGTTCATCGCTATTCGTTGAAATCGACACTATGACGTTTTATGAATAAAGCTTGTATCTCTAGCTGAGAGCATCACCAGCATCAAGGAATATAATGGTTAATTTCAGTGAAAATACTCCCCGCTCCCCTCTCGACAACACGCAACAGTTACTATAAAGTTATTATACAATGTTGTGTAAAGTATGTGTCAACAGTTACTATAAAGTTATTATACAATGCTGTGTAAAGTATGTGTCAACAGTTACTATAAAGTTATTATACAATGCTGTGTAAAGTATGTGTCAACAGTTACTATAAAGTTATTATACAATGCTGTGTAAAGTATGTGTCAACAGTTACTATAAAGTTATTATACAATGCTGTGTAAAGTATGTGTCAACAGTTACTATAAAGTTATTATACAATGCTGTGTAAAGTATGTGTCAACAGTTACTATAAAGTTATTATACAATGCTGTGTAAAGTATGTGTCAACAGTTACTATAAAGTTATTATACAATGCTGTGTAAAGTATGTGTCAACAGTTACTATAAAGTTATTATACAATGCTGTGTAAAGTATGTGTCAACAGTTACTATAAAGTTATTATACAATGCTGTGTAAAGTATGTGTCAACAGTTACTATAAAGTTATTATACAATGCTGTGTAAAGTATGTAGCGTAGCGTTGTGTCCAATATGACTTTTCACCACAACCTGGACGAGTACAAGAACACACATACTGTACACTATAAACTTACCTTTTATTTTTTATCCATCTGTATTACGTCAAACAGTCCCGATAACTTTTATACAAGTAATATTGGACTCGATTCGAGTCCAATATGACTTTCGGGAGTCCAATGTGACTTTTTCCCGGATTATCATGTGACGGCTTTTGCCCAATCAGAAATAGTGCTATTTAAGGGATGATAATAATTATCGTTATTTTTGATTAGTTGGTAGATTATAGTTTTTAATAACGAACCAAAGCCGGGCGCTTTGGGTCGTATATAGACTTTGTGACGTCACCAATTATTATAAAGTTATTATACAATGTTGTGTACAGTATGTGTTTTTCTTGTACTCGTCCAGGTTGTGGTGAAAAGTCATATTGGACGCCAGTGTCGAGTCCAATATGAATTTTCACCACAACCTGGACGAGTACAAGAAAAACTCATACTGTACACAACATTGTATAGTGACATTTTTATTATCCATCTGTATGTTTATCCAAATTTTGGGAATAAAACTTTTGTGGTTGTTTTTGGTATTTGTCCGCAATTATCCTCTATAAAAGCCTGTATATTGATCATCAGAAAGCATGATTTGGAAAAGTAAACACGGAAGTGAGAAAAAAAAACTGAATGCGGAAGTGAAACGTCTGCTAAAATCCATCAGTGTTGAGCGCGCATCACAATTTCACCGATTCATTTCGCAATAGAGTTAATTCGTGACGTCACGGGGTCCCAATAAAAAGTGATATGTCCAGTCGGGAGTCCAATATGACTTTCGGGAGTCCAATATGACTTTTTCCAGGACTATCACGTGGCGGCTTTTTCCCAATCGGAAATGGTGTTAGTTAAGGGATGGATAACAATATATAATACGACACTGGTGTTTTGAATTTTGCGAGCACTTTTGTCACACAGTAGATCGGTGGGCTTAAAGCATTAATGTCGTAATCGGAAATAAATGTGTGTGTCTTTCAATTGTCGGCGTTCCAACATGAGGGGAGTTACTATCGGAATTATGCACAGTGAAATTCATTCGTAGCGGCGGTTTACATTTTATTGAGAACATAATTATGACATATTAAGGACTGTCAAATATTTGCAATTGAAGTGGCCTAAAATATAAATGGCGCGTGCAATGGAAATATCTCAATCATTCTGGCAGGGCGGGTACTGGAATCGAACTTGAAATTCGTGGTGCATGCAAACGTTATTATATCGCGTTTAAATTATCCTAATATTACATAGTACATACGTGAATCTGATAGTCCTTAGATATACACAAGGAACACACACTTATGAACAAAGCAGAAGATACATTCATGTTATTGGGAATTGGGCGATGATGAAAGCTACATGATGACGTTGTTCGCCGAGTTTCGTTGAAATCGACATGATGACATTTTATGAATGAAATGAACATGATTAAATCAACAAGCTTCTTCGTATCGTAAATATCTCAATCGGATTGCGCACACAGCGTCAATAATATAATGGTTAATTTCAGTAAAATACTCCCCTCTCGACAACAACCATCAATCTTGACTTTTGAATACTTTCAGTTTGATGTTGGGAGTTTATATTCTATAATAATTTGTAAAAACGAAAAGGCTTTTAAAAGTTGTTTTTATGTTTTAAGTCTGAGGTGGTTTGCTCGTAATCTTTTTGCAGTGTGAATCTCTGATTTCTCACATGTCCTGATGTATGGTTGACATAATTTATACACGAAATTGATAGCTATAAGACCCACTCTTTCGATGAACCCTTGTGCATGTCTGGAGTGAAATTAATCATGATCACACCACGTTATAACGCCAAAGTGAGTCTTATTTCATGGGAATACGCATTTATATAGCTATGTTTATACGATTAAATAAGGCACATGTACTGGTATATCCTCGCTTATGAGTGTGGTTTAGCTGTGGTTCGTTAATTACTCTAGCGTATGTCATATTAACTTTTTGTATAATAAGTGTAATCACCACAGGGGCGTGAAGTTAAAACGAGAACAAATATAAATTAACAAATATTGACATTTAAAATGAGCGCGTTAGTATGAAAAGGCATCGCTATATATATCATACGTTACAAGTGAGATACATAATCGAATATCTCATCACTTATAACGGCAATCAATCTCCACAATTAGAGGCAATATATAACAAAAGAGCAAATGTCATGCGGTCTAACGAGCAAACCATGGTGTTACATGGTGAACCGTAGTGTCATATGGTGTTATTCGGTAAACAATGGTTTTTTATTGTGCTATATGTGAACCGTAGTGTTCTTTTGCTTGGTGGATCATTATATTATACGGTGAACCATGGTGCTATATGGTTAACAACTGTATGTTACTGTGTTCTATGCTGAACCAAGGTGTTATTTTTTTTGTTTGGTGAACCATGGTGTTATATGGTGAACAATGGTGTTATATGGAGAACCATGGTGTTGTATGATGAACAGCGGTTTTACATGGAGAACAATTGTGCTATATGATAAACAGTGGTGGTTTTTTTTTATATGGTGAACAATTGGGTTATATGGTGACCCATGATGTTATATGGTGAACACTGTGCTATATCATGAACAATGATGTTATATTGTATTATATGGTAAACACTTATTGTTATATGGTGAACCATTGTGTTATACGGTGATCACTGGTGTTATATGGTGAATAATGGTGTTATGTGATGAACACTGGTGTTATATGGTGAACAATGTTGTTATATGGAAAACAATCGTGTTATATGGTGAACAATGGTGCTATATTGTGTTATACGGTGAACAATGGTGTGTGTATAGCGTATTATTGTAAACAACGACAATCGCCTGATGGTTTCATTGATCAGTTTATCGCTAAATGTTATGATGGCTGACACTTGCGTAATGATTCGTGGATATAATGTAATGTAATGTAATGTAATGTCCTATATTTTCTTTAGACTCTGTAACGCGTAGCTTGTTTGTGAGTTGTATTGTAATTAGAACTGGACTACACGTGTATATGACGACGTTGTCACATTTACAGAAACACTGAAATGAAATTGAATGACGTTCTAGAAGAACCACAACGACACCGGGGCTATTATTCACCGAGCGAGTGTATAATCCAGGTGGTTTACACTGGGCGAGACAGTTTAATCGGAACTGTGGTGACACATCATTGAATGGTACCGTGTATTATTAGCTGACGCTATGGGGCATATAGTTAAATGTGGCCATGGATCTCCATCTGACGCTATGGAGACATATCATGGAATGAGACCATGGTCCTTTAACTGACGCTGTGGAAACACGAAATTGACTGGGACCGTGTATCTTTAACTGATGCTATCGAGAAACGCCAATGAATGGGACCGTGGACATTTATATGATGCTATGATGACACATCATTGAATGTGTCCGTGGATCTTTAACTGACGATATGGAGACACATCATCGAATGGAACAGTGTATCTTTTTATCTGACGCTATGGATACACATCATTTAAAGCGACCGTGGATTGTTGACTGACATTTTGTAGGCATGTCATTGCTTCCAGATGTCTTGTTTGTGATTCTGGTTGTGATCCTTCCTACTTTTAATAGAAACTGACTGAGGTTCCGATGGTTGCTATGTTCACACGAAATTTATGTTCTTCAAGCATTCGTATGCTTTATTGTAGAAACCATATCCATTCTCAAGCAATGTGCGAGAATGACTGGGTATTGATGCAATATATAACGTGTTACACCACCATGCTATCAGGTATCGATACCATGGGAACGCAAGTTGGAGTTGTGAGGGAGTCTCGCGTTGTGATAGCTTTGGCTTTGTTGTAACAACGGAACATTTTAGAGATCTGCACGCGAAACTTTCTCCCAGTGAGGAAATACAGGTAGAAATTAACAGCGTTGTTCATATCCAAAAGAAGTAGTACACATTGCTGTACTAGGTAGTAGTTAACCATTCCTAATATGGTGCTAGGATAGGCATTAGAGACGTTGGTATATAACTCCAATACTGCACGGGGACCCAATAAAATAATGAACGCAATGCTGACGACCAATGACATAATGGTGACTTGTCGCTGTGCTGCAATGTTCTTTTTCATATCGTCCTCTCTCACATTCATATTCTTCTGTAAAGCATGACTCTTTCGCATACCAATAATAATGGCTCCATTGCAGAAGAGTAAGAATAATAAAGGAACGATAGCCATGACCAGCTCACGGATCCAATACCAAATATTGTTTTTGAACTTATAATATTCAGGTTGCAAAAAACAAATACCACTATATTGTCGATAGGCAAACAACATCCAAAAGTTCAGACCCAAGATGATAAGTAATGTGACAACAATCGCTATTGTTGCTTTATTTTTCGTGCACAGCGTTTTAGCGCGGAATGGAAACCAAACCGCAACGAAACGTTCCAGTGTCATTATGACGACAAGCCAGCTGGAAAACATTCTCATACTGACAGCAGTCCAGCGTGAAAATCCACACACCGCTGAACTGAATACGTTGGGTTTAACCTTAAGCTCAGTGTATACTATTCTACCAATGAGGACGTATGTGTCGCTGAAGGCGAGCACGGCTATGAATAATGCTGACGACGTCACTGGCTTCATTCTTAGGATCGTAATAAAAGCGAGAGTATTCCCTGGTAATCCAAGAGCTGCGACTACTTTCAAATGTTCTTTATTGATCCAGTCGCCTACATCTGCCTGCCAATATGACAGTGGCTTTGATATGTCTCGTGGCTCTGGTTTGTCTCGTGCGTCTTTTATTTTTGGACATACATCCTTTAAATGTCTATAGGTGATGCTTGGTACTAGGCCATTGTTACTCGCAGTTGTTGTGGCGGGGTTTCGCTTTACTACAGAAGTGTTTCCATCCGCTGTGGACGATGTTCTCTCTGCATTTGTAGCGTCGGTGAGTCTCACAGTCGCGGTTGAGTCTAGTAAACCACGTGTTACAGTATCGGTTGCGTCGCCTAGTAAACCACGTGTTACAGTATCGGTTGCGTCGCCTAGTAAACCACGTGTTACAGTATCGGTTGCGTCGCCTAGTAAACCACGTGTTACAGTATCGGTTGCGTCGCCTAGTAAACCACGTGTTACAGTATCGGTTGCGTCGCCTAGTAAACCACGTGTTACAGTATCGGTTGCGTCGCCTAGTAAACCACGTGTTACAGTATCGGTTGCGTCGCCTAGTAAACCACGTGTTACAGTATCGGTTGCGTCGCCTAGTAAACCACGTGTTACAGTATCGGTTGTGTCGCCTCGTAAACCACGTGTTACAGTATCGGTTGTGTCGCCTAGTAAACCACGTGTTACAGTATCGGTTGTGTCGCCTCGTAAACCACGTGTTACAGTATCGGTTGTGTCGCCTAGTAAACCACGTGTTACAGTATCGGTTGTGTCGCCTAGTAAACCACGTGTTACAGTATCGGTTGTGTCGCCTCGTAAACCACGTGTTACAGTATCGGTTGCGTCGCCTAGTAAACCACGTGTTACAGTATCGGTTGCGTCGCCTAGTAAACCACGTGTTACAGTATCGGTTGTGTCGCCTCGTAAACCACGTGTTACAGTATCGGTTGTGTCGCCTAGTAAACCACGTGTTACAGTATCGGTTGTGTCGCCTCGTAAACCACGTGTTACAGTATCGGTTGCGTCGCCTCGTAAACCACGTGTTACAGTATCGGTTGTGTCGCCTAGTAAACCACGTGTTACAGTATCGGTTGTGTCGCCTAGTAAACCACGTGTTACAGTATCGGTTGTGTCGCCTAGTAAACCACGTGCTACAGTATCGGTTGCGTCGCCTAGTAAACCACGTGTTACAGTATCGGTTGCGTCGCCTAGTACACCACGTGTTACAGTGTCGGTTGCGTCGCCTAGTAAACCACGTGTTACAGTATCGGTTGCGTCGCCTAGTAAACCACGTGTTACAGTATCGGTTGCGTCGCCTAGTACACCACGTGTTACAGTGTCGGTTGGGCCGCCAAGTAATCCATATGTAACAGAGTCGGTTGTGTCCCTTAGTAAAATACGTGAACAGTTATTCACGTCACCAACCACTATATCCGCATTATCAATGAATAGCTCTTTGCAGATGATTCTCAGGCTTGTTCTTATAGCTGTGAAGTTGGCCTGTATATATTCTGAATCAATTCCGATATCATCCAAGATGGTACTGTTCAAGATGGTATTGCTGAAGTTTGTGGCGTAACTTGGAACTAAATACATACATGGTTCTTCTGGTGCTGCTGCGTTGCTCTTCGCAACTCCAAGTAACGAACATAGGGTGACTGCAGTCCAGAATATTGCGACGGCCATCTTCAATATGTATGCGCAACCTGCTGAATAAAAAGGAACACACAATTACATTAGCCCATATTAAGGATACTAAATTATGATACTTCAATATAGCCTCGTGCAGATAGGTCCATATTGAACCTAAATATTGATATTGGTTTATATTGGACTTATTTGATTCTGGAATAAACCCATAGTGGACTCATATGCGTTATTATGTTGGATGGCGCGGGCCACAGTGGAAACACATACATAAAGAGCGTACATCTGGTGCTGCAACATATCCTGGTGAAAATAGGTTCCCATTGGTTCACCATGTTTTTCAACGAATTTAGGGAAAATGTATGGCTCCCATCTAGATGTGACATCGATGATCCACATGCAGTCTGCTGACGATCGGGTGAGAAATGTAGCATAGAGAAATTTCAACCTGTAACAGTTTGGTACTAATTGGGAGAGTGCCGTTGGTGGGTTATGCACGCCATCATACCCCATATCACCACGCTCAAGAGGAATCCAAATGAAAATTTCATTAATAAAAACCAAATTAATTTAAACCAGACCAAACCCATGGACTATATTCTCGAAATTACATTTGCACCCAGTTGGGTTAGAATGGAACTATCAAACTAGTACATCAAACTTTCCAACTGTTGAAATGCCCAACATGTCAGTCACCCCCACTACAGTTTGAAAGTGTCCATGGTGTGTGCGCAGACAGGGTTGAGACCAATATTGTTACCAACAGTAGAAAACTATGATGCTGTTGGCATTACACAACACATTCCCCACAAATTTTCATTGTATTATCTCCAAAATAACAAGGAGCAGAGCATCGAAAATTGGACAGTATGCACACCTCGATATGCCCTACTGCCCACGGACATCAAAACTTGTATCCGCCCTTTCCCTGCGGAGTCACCGTTCATAGATAGCAAACCTCTAATTGATTGTACTCTGTTGTCCCCCCGCATCATTCCAGATGGCTGAATTTGGTGGTCACATTCGCGTTGATCGTTGTCAGTTTAGTGCGAGAACGAAAACTGACAGGGTCGGCCTTATATTCTTACATTGGGGTGGCGGCAAAATGTTCAAAAAAAAAATCCTGAACGAAAATAGTCTATTAAGGTATGTGCAATTAGAACAATGTCAACAGACGTGTGGTGTAAAATGTCCAACTATTATTGTGTCAAGGATGATATTTTCAACTTGGAAATGTTAACCAACACCCCGACGCCACGTTCTCAACTATTATATACAACATAATCACGCGGCAGTAGATGTAGTCATGATTTTCCAACTTATAAATTAACACTGCATCACCCGACGGCACATCTCATATACACCACGTTCTTCGTTTACAATTTTTGAATTACCGGCTCATCAAACTTTCCAACTGTGGGAAATTTCTTATCTAACATACCTTGGTTTAAACACTGTTTATTTATCCACCAAATAAATAAATATGTTACATATGATCAAGTGAACATGAAAATACATAAGGAATTGTTGTAATGGATATGGTAATATGTGATATATCTGGTAGAAAGGGAGAACTACAGTAAGCACATGGATTTTCGGGTGTCGTTCTCCCCATGTATCACCAAGGGCCCCTGTAATATATATAAATCATCCTGGGATTTTACATTAATATCGGGACTGGACAGTAGATAAATAATTCGGATATTACATTGGTTCTGGGATTTTTTGGGAGTTAAGAATAAGAAGAGAATTCAAGAAATGAAGACGAATATGGAGGGAGAGATGATGGAGAGGATGGGATGGGAGGGGAATGGAACATGGTTATAGGTAGTAAATACAGTAGGTCAGTAATAGATTCTCAGAAAGCTTCTACTATTTTTTAGATACCCTGCAGGCTGCACTTTCAATCCTTAGAGAAAATCATGTCCTATGTTGTAAATCAACCTTTGGAACACACATGGGTGTGCGATTTTTGATCTGGATTGGCTGCTATGAAAAAAAAAATCGACATTTGTGGATTATTGACCCAAAAATTGCACAAAATCAAAACCGATTTTCACCCACGATATAGAAAGATAACATTTTCTGAAGTTAGAGATCCACGTAGTGACAGTTGTGGCAGAAAGGGCCTCGTGCTGCATCTTAAACAGTCAATGTTCAGCTGAACTTGGAGAACAAGTCGAAAACTTTTCATTATTTTTCTCACCACCAAATGCCAATAACTTGGGCGCATATTAAAATATCCACATGGCCCCAAAACTAAAAACTGCCTAGACTATCTTCTACTGGAGAGTATGTGACATTGGCATGCTCAACGCATCCACAATCACTTACTATTCTGAAACCTAATTCTCCCCTTAAACGTTCACAAACCAATGAAACTGTCGAATCGAGCTAGCGTTACCTGATGACGTTAACCAATCAGTCGTTTCACTTTGTTTATAGCTGCCAAGTAATTATGTTGATCTATATGACTAACAATCGTTCACAGCAGACACGATTAAGTTCTGAATATGACCAAAAACCGAACAAAAACTGTTCGTCGTTTTTTATTCGTTCACACAATTAGTGCCGGAGCCTGTAAAATGAACTGAGCAACCCGTCAGAATTTAACTTACATCACTCAGTTGTTCATTGTCACATACATATACCTTTGGAAAATGTGGCTTAGTAGACAACAGAAAGATGACATCCAACATGGTCAACATAGACACCACTAGCTCTAGTCGACATGATTATAGTCTAAGCAAGACAGTATTGTCTCCTATTCCTCTATCCCAGGTTAATTTATAAATACTACTGACATTGATATCGACGAGGAGAGTAGAAATCTGCATCGAAGAAGCATAATTATGATATTCAGAGTGTTATATTCTCCACCAGAATTACTACCAACTTGATTGACTTTTTAATAGTTGGGAATAAAATTATCGATTTATTCCATTTTCATTTCTCCCAATTACATGTTTTTGTGCAAGTACCCAGAACATCAGTGTCGCATTTCAACTAAGTCTATAAAATATACACATTAGCCACAGGATTGAACATTCCAAAAACCTATGGCAGAGGGTATCATACCATCAGTATAGGTTCTGTTCACGTCCATGGTCTCTTCTGTCACAGAAGTTCTGTGTCATATTGTCACTGTTCCGTTACGTTTCCATACCGGGATTACCCCAGCGTCCAACATATAGGTAGGTGCGTATAACTTCGTCATCTTCTAGCTGTTTACTTCAGCCGGGCGAGAGCGAATCAATATTTCATATGTAAGTTATCTTATCCCATAAGTGTTATAACAAAATTCAACAGTCCAGTAGTGTATGGTTGCCAAAACATTAATTAAAAATGTGTAAATTTAAAGATCTCAAATAATTTTTGCCTAACATATTCAAATTATATATGGGCCGGGGTTCGAATCTAACCCAATCCCAAAATTGTTTAGCACTGTCTCAAAAATAAAATTTACTTCTACAAATAGGCGCCTTGTGGGTTGTATAGTCCCAATCGTGTTCAAAGAGTAATGCTCGGCATGTTTCGGAGGCGTAAATATAACATGCTACTGTGCCATATCTCCAATATATATACACAATAGAGACCTTAAAATGTGCACATAGTGTCCTGCAATGATGCACTCAACTGACTATCTCCCTTGACTATCGCGCGCGGCGAAGCGATTCAGTTGCATGCTGTTTGAATAATACAATCGCGCGCTTTGAATCGCTACGGGTGATAGAAAATGGCCGCAGAAATCACGCGCTCGCGCCCGGTGCGAATAGACCTTAAACACGCACATTGTTGCGCGGTGGAACGCCTACAGGTTAAAATCAACTAAATATTTCCCATAGGCGACAGTGTTAGGGTTAAGCTATCCCCACGATTCATTACCCTACAGAGCCAAACTTTAAATATTTTTGCGTGTAGAACTCCACGTCGGACATAAGTTGTCAAAAAAGAAATGGTGCCTCACCATACTTATTCCTGGAAATAAATTGGCATTTCCGCAACTACCCCCTTTTGTGCACAAAATTTCAATATAGAAAAATACCCCCACCCCTACCAAATTTGGCGACCAATGTAGCCGCTTGGCGAACATTCCCACACAAATGGCCGAGGAATTAACATAGCCTATGAATTTTTTTTTTCTTTCACATTAGACAACCGAAGATATTATACACCATTCAGCTGCCGGTATTTTTTTAATGCTGACTCGAGTTTCCCTACACAAATGCCAAGGGGCATTATTTCAAGTATTTAGTTGCTTATAACCATTTACCATTAGCGTCCGCTCCCTGTCCGACGGGATATATGCGTCTGCCATATATTTGATATCCACAGTCAAGACATTATGAGAGGTACACAATTCTTCCAGTATGTTTTAGATGTTTCGGAGATTTTCGTGTTCAGGAATTACGGATTTCATGGAGATAATATGAGAAGTGTTTGCTGACTATAACATTAAAACATTTGGCCAAAATGTGCGACCAAATGAAAGTTTATTTCGTCATTTCCACAAAACAGACCTTTGGCCACGACAGCATGGACCCTGGTTTCACAGTACCATCATATAATACAGTGCCATTATATAACACAGGACCATCATATAATACAGTACCATTATATAATACAGTACCATCATATAATACAGTACCATTATATAATACAGTACCATCATAGAATACAGTACCATTCTATAATACAGTACCGTCACAAAGTACAGTACCATCATATAATAAGAAAACTATACACAGTACCATCATATATATTACAGTACCAACATATACTACAGTACAATAATATAATACAGTACCATCATGTAATGCAGTACCACCATATAATACAGTACCATTATATACTACAGTATCATTATTTAATACAGTACAATCATATTATACAGTACCATCATATAATACACTACCATCATATAATACAATACCATCATATAATACAATACCATCATATAATAAGGATAGTATACACAGTACCATCATAATTATACTAAGAAAGGACACAGTACCATCATATGATAAGAAAGGAAGAGTTTTTGTTCATGAAAACAAAGTTTATATACTCAAACACTTACCAAAGACTCCTCCTATTAAAGACTTGAATATGAATAACACAGGTGGAATTTCAGAGCTTTTTTGCGAAGAACAACATCGCCTCTCACGCAATTATTTTTCACGAAGCAAATTAGATCTGACGATTTCATTTCATTGATTCCGGACAACGCCCGTCGAACTAATCAAGGAAATGGGTTTCAAGAGGTGCCGGTTGCATTCTTTCTCACATTCATGTTTTGAACAACGTCGATTCTGCACAATGTCATGTGTAGTCGATGTGAACCAAAACAGCTCCAACTTCATTATTATTATATATCAGGTGGACCGATGACTATGATCCTATGAAAGAGTTAAATTGTCACACGGGAGGCTTTATTTATTGGACCTGTGGCCTCAATGTTCCACCTTGTGAGCATCGTGCACATTTTGATATTTTAAACATTTTGATTAGAAACAAAAATATAAAAAGAATATTAATTTGAACAAAATATATATTGTTTGAGTATCGATTGACCAAAAAACCTACTTTTATTTGTAATCACACGGCGTCATAACATCCAAATTTGGTTGCAATCGGTCCAGGGGTCTAAGAGAAAAATTGCCAAAAGGCAGATAAATCCTACTCAATGGAAATAATTCGAGCAGGAAAATAGCTCGAACAGGCAAATAGCTCGAGCAGGCAAATTTGTATTCAGTGCCGACAATTCAACATGCATGTTCGTACATCGCTGAGGTAATACGCGAACACTTGCATGCATCTATTAACGCCGATGGGGTCATTACCACAAGGCTCCGGTCACATTCGTAGCCAGCTTTTTAAATGGATCACAAATTTAGCCAGCTGTTTTCACCGGCGATCACATTCGTAGCCAGCTTTTCTAATTCAATACTTGATATGGCGCCAAATATGACGTCATCACGTTCGTGACTAAAATGTCGACGTCATGCTCCAAAACTGACATCGTTTGTCAATTTATATTGGAATATAATCTGAGCATTCCAACGACATTGATCGGAAACCTCAGGTTATTAGATGAATTAATATCAAAACAAAATTCAAGTTGTTATTCACCCATCAACTCAGAACAATGAGACTAACCTGATCGTGTTCATCGAGGCTAGCTAAATATGAAAAGATGGCTACAAATGTTATCGTCATAGAAAAGCTGGCTACATTTGTGATTGATTTAAAAAGCTGGCTACATTTGTGATCGATTTAAAAAGCTGGCTACGAATGTGATCGATGTCTTGTGACAATGACCCCATCATCTCTATTAACCACCATCCCAGGGAATTTACCAACTAACTGTCCCAGATACATGTATACGAATAAATGTACACCCTAACCGGTATTCGAACCAGCTTGGCAATCGCTGCGCAGCTCATATTCGCATAATGTATCATGAACCTGTTTATAAGCCTGTTTTTATGATACTCAGAGTGTTATATTCTCCACCAGAAATACTACCAACTCGATTGACTTTTTAACAGTTGGGATTAAAATTATCGATTTATTCCATTTACAATTCTCCCAATTACCTGTTATTGTGCAAGTACCCAGAACATCGTGTCGCATTTCAACTAAGTCTATAACATATGCCCATTAGCCACTGTATAGAACATTCCAAAAACCTAGCAGAGGGTGTCATATCATCAGTATAGGTTCTGTTCAGTGTTCACGTACATGGTCTCTTCTGTCACAGAAGGTCTGTGTCATCGTTTCACTGTTCCGTTACATTTCCAAACCGGGATTAACTCAGCATCCAACATATGTGTAGGTGCGTATATCTTCGTCGTCTTCTAGTTGGTTACTTCAGCCGGGGCGAGAGCGAATCAATATTTCGTATGTAAGTTATCTTACCCCATAAATGTTATAACAAAATTCAAGTCCAGCAGCGTATGGTTGCCAAAAAGTTAATGAAAAATTTGTAAATTTAAAGATCTCAAATATTTTTTGCCTAACATATTCAACTTATATATAGCAGATTTGGCACAGTAGCATGTTATATTTACGCCTTCGAAACATGCAAAACATTGCTCTTTGAACATGCTTGGGACTATACAACACACAAAGCACCTATTTTTAGAAGTAAATTTAATTTTTGAGACAGTGCAAATTGTTTTTGGGATTTGGTGGGACTCGAACACCGGATATGACGGCGAGCGCGCCTTGCGACTTAAAGTCCGACGTCAATACTACACGGCCACCGAAGCGACCCCAAAAAAGGAAGCCCAAATGGCCGCTGTATTCTGACGTCGCACTTAGGACACAATATGTACATTTAAAAGTCTCTATTGTGTGTGTGTATATATAGGACCAGCAGGGTTACCCGGCGTTGCCCAGGTTAATGTATGCTGTGAATATTTGTTGGGAATAGATTTCTCATAAATTGTATATTCAAATAGCATCACAAAACATGATTATTACAGTCATGGAATATAAGTAGTGGTCATCTTGTCAATTGTCATTCTGTTTATCGCGATTAATCTGTTCCACCAATAATGAAGTATTTATTTATTTACAACGGCGTATACACTAGACATTATAATATGATACATATATCAGCTGCATGTGCCAGGCACAGAGCGAGATTTTGAGTTGTTTATGTCAGTCGATGAGTCTGTTCTAAAACCCTTGTCAGATGTCAGTATTGGTAGAATCCTGAAAAGTCTTGTGCTACTAACTGAGTTTTCTTGTATATCAGAAGAAACTATATTTGACTGCACACTGTGACCACTATTTTTGAACAGGCCTTCCATATCTCTTGACAAATTGTAACTTTTTGTGGAAACTGTATTGAATGGAACAGACTAATTTTTTTTATTATATCTATGCAATCCTCTGACGGTTCGAGGTCTCTCAGTTTGCACGAATATATATATATATATATATATATCTCTTCAATAGAATGATAAATATACGTTTAATGCTTCTTCTAGTTTTCTCTGTTTGCTAGATCATTATGTGAATGCTTTGATTGCCATTCCCATATAAATATGACTGTTAAGAAGATATAATTGTTCAAGTGACTTATGTGGGTCACCATATGTCGGGATTATGAAATGTGAACGCCCAACTACTTAACATGATATGGAGATGGCCTGGTGACTGTATATAACTTATATGCGGATATCGCCAAATAGCAATCTTATCAATGATAGTGCATATCCGCTCGCCATCCGTGACGCAAACGACACCAAATGTGATTTGATTCATGGTATATCATTAGAGAAAACGTGTATGAATTTTGGGGAATTTGGTTTATTTAATCAATTGTTGATGCAACGTTGACTCGAACAACGCCATATTGCGAAGGTGATTATGTATTCGTTTGGTGGAAATCAGTAATAACCAAAGGCATGGTGGCACTCAGAAACCCACACACATTTAGTCTTGGTGCCCGTTAACCCACATTTATCACATAATTTGGCCATAAAAGCAGTTTCATAATTATCGGTAGTAGTCACGTTTAATATCAGCGCGTGCGATGACGTCACGGCGTTCTTCAAATAACTTGCGATCGCTGTAGTTTATGATTGTTGTTTTCGATGAATATTTCGCGTTGCTTCGGGTTTATTTGATCATGTGATAAAAGGTATCTCACACTCGTCCTATTGTATACGTAATTTATCAACCTCGTCCACTAAATTCTATTTCAGCCTCGGTAAACCTCGGCTCAAATCGAATTTAGTGAACTCGGTTGATAAATTCCGTATAAAATAGAAACTCATGTGAGATCCTCAATATATGTAGGCTTGCTACCCGTTAACCCACATATATGTAGGATTTGTGCCCGTTAACCAAGATGCATGCAGTTTTGATTCCCGTTAACCAAGATGCATGTAGTCTTGATTCGCGTTAGAAAACACACATGCTGTCTTCATGCCCTGTTAACCAGCATATATGTAGTATTGATGCCCGCCAATCCACATGTATGTAGTATTGATGGCCGCAAACCCGCATATATGTAGTATTTGTGCCCGCCAACCCACATATATGTAGTATTGATGCCCACCAACCCCATATATGTAGTGGAATGCCCGCCAACCCACATATATGTAGTATTATGGCTCGCCTACTGACATATATGTAGTTTTGATGCCCGTTAACCAACATATATGTAGTCTTGATGCCCGCCAACCCAGATACATGTATTATTGATGCCCGTTAACCCACATATACATGTATGTAGTCTTGATGCCGGCCAACCCACATACATGTCAGGCAATTCTTCAAGGATTGTCCACTTATAAATGGACAATCGGTACCTAAAATGGTCATTAATAAATGGACAATCCAACCACGCGTGGCACGCGAGCTTCGGATTGTCCACTAAATGAAGACATGTTTTGTTAATCCTGCATGAAGGGCAATAACTCTATAAATAATGTTAATTTGCTAAATAACGGTGATTTGTATGAGAAGAAGTGTTTTTGACGAAATAACGGAGAGATTTGAAGAAAAGTTTTTGACGAAATAACGGAAATATTCGAAGAAGTGTTTTTAAAGAGCGTATCCCAAACCTCCCCTAAGCCCACCCACACAAGGGAAGAATTTGACTTATATTTCACAAAAGTTGATCTGTTGTGGTGTTGCAAATTTCTCATACAAATCTTCGTACATTCTTTATAGAGTTATTACCCTTCAGATTTAATATGAAGCTAACATGCAGGATTATCGATATATGTCGTGATTTAGTGGACAATCCCAAGCTCGCGTGCCACGCGTGGTCGGATTGTCCATTTATTAATGACCTGTTTAGGTACCAATTGTCCATTTATAAGTGGACAATCTTATGCGCATTAGGTGTACATGTAGTGTTGATGCCCGTTAACCCACATACATGTAGTCTTGATGCCCGCTTGGGCCTTTACCAGTCAGTTGAAACACTGACCAAAGTTAAGTATTTGCCATTACACGAAGACTAATTGTTTTTGGAATGAGCAAGTGATAGAATCGGGATTGTTTATTTAGCAACCCAACGCTCTCCCGTGATGCACCGCAAATGCTACCAGAAAAGCATCACAAGGTTCGAAACCCATTTTGCTTTCGTGTGAAATTAAATGTCTTAAGAGTTTATAGGTATTTTTTAATTTGCATGACAAACTGGTGACTTCACAATTGTGTCTGTTTTCGGTACCATTGAGACTACCGTGGAAAACTAAATACAATATTTTAAATATAGAAAGAAATACGACTACATATCACCTACATAATTATCACATACATTAATCTGATAATCAAGTATCATGTTGTTTTGTTGAATAGAAAAGGAGCACATAATTATGAAAAAAAACATAAAATATATTCAGTTACACGCGCATTCGGTCATTGAAGAGCGTTACATGATGATGGTATTCGTCAAGTTTCGTTGAAATCGACAATATGACGTTTTATAAATGAAATGATCATGATGAAATGGACAAGCTTCTCCATCTAGTGTCTCTAACTGAGGACATCCCCAGCATCAAAGAATACTATGGTTAATTTCAATAAAATACTCGCCGCCACCCACCCACTCTCGACAACAAACAACAGTTACCTAATGTCACTTTTGAATGCTTTGTGTTGTTATGTTATAATTTTTTAAATAACTCTTTGTATTATGAGTGTAAATACGACATGGGCGTAAAGATAAAATGAGTAAAAATACAAATTAAAGATGTATAGTCAGAATTAACGCTCGCAAATTACTATTTACGTGGCTTCGGTGGTAAACAATATTTCATTCGAATCGAGGAACCCACCCATCAAAGTGGCTGATCAGATATCGAGTTTTAAAATATATTATTTTTCACCACCATTTTTAGCGGCACTGGAAACAGTCGACGAGAAGACGGCCTCGGACCAAATTTCGGATGAAGAGGGGTAATTCTAAAATAAAGTGGCTTTTTGGTCAGATATCTGACAAGCCGGCAGCATTTCGTTGAACAAAATGTTGAAAAATAACAGGTATTGGGCAATGTTATGCTATAGTTGACTGTGGTTAGCATTATTTGTGGGAAACGAATCGATAACTGAAGCGGCATTTAACACAAATGTTGTTGCTGTTGGAATCGGATGACATGGGGACCATCGATTCCGATTGAGAACCTTTAAAATATATTTAAATTTAAAACTATCGCGTTTCTATGAAAACGCATCGCTATATATACATGTATCATACGTTACAAGTGAGATTATAGAATCGAATATCTCCTCTTACCCTAAATCTAGTTGGATGGACGTTGTATACAACTCGTTGGGGGCGAATTTGTTGTGTACTTATTATTCAACAGTTTAGTACGATGTACACAACTGATTACGGGAACTGTCTTCTGTGGTATTGCTTTCATACCACATTGGATAAAACCGCCACGTGACCGGGTCATCCAATAGCAGCGTGTTTCCGGACGAGCATTCCAGTTTTGGCTCCAAATATTTCAAAACAAGATGGACGACTGCGTGAAAAAACTCTTGAGCGACTGGAAAATGGGGCAAGACGTCGTGGATACCTATGCTGGTATAGTATACCTTTGTTATAATTATTCTTTGTATGATACACTGATTATGTAGGCTTTATGTAGTAAGTGTATATTTATTTATATTTGCCAAATTTTGAAGTTTACAAATTTACACAACTGCTGACGGCACTAATTTGACTAAAGTAGTACACTCATACACTCAACACATAAAGCCTACATAATCAGTGTATCGTACAAAGAATAATTATAACAAAGGTATACTATACCGGCAAAGATATCCACGACGTCTTGCCCCATTTTACTTTCCAATCAAGGTTGAGTAAACTTTCCAGTCAACAAATGTCATCCAACTCTACCCAACACCCTACAGTTCAATAAACGTAGATAGGTGATGTGGGCAATTAACGTTGATTGAGTGTTGTGTTAAATTTCATCCAACACGTTGTATAATTAACATACAACCGTTGGTAGTAAATATATATGCAACGTTGTGTAAAAGTGTATCCAACAAAATTGTCATGCAACGTAGATAGGTGCTGTGTGCATACAACGGTTGATTGATTGTTGGATAACTTCTTATCCAGCTAGATTTAAGGTGCACTTCTAAGTGTGGCGCACACGATTCCGACTGTCCCCGATTAATCCGGCTGCAGGACTATTCTGTGACAATCTGGATCGTGTGCGCTTAACAATCGAGCCGAGTTTGTCGGATCCAAATTAATCGGACGGATCAAACTGAGTTTGATTTCATCAGGAGAATCCGGCCTGTGACGATGACAACGCGCGTGTTTTGCTTCGGCGATCGCTATTGGAAATTAAGTCAAAATGTCTTGTCGATCGACAAGGAACACCTCAGTGTGGGTAGAACATGCGTGTATGTATACTAATGTAAATAATCGCAACAAGAGGGCGGCAGCTGTGGAACGGTTTATTAAGCCAATTTACGGCTATTGGTCGTGACTTCAATATATTAATTATATTATTAATATTATTTAACTTATTGTTAGTAAAACATATTAGTCTTTAGAAATAGATATTGATATAAATCACCGTGACTAGCTATAGTAACTGGATAGGTTGATCATACATGTTGGTTATATAGACTAAAGACCATAGCATGCATAATTATGACCGGAGTGAAAGTTCAACTCGTGTGTGCTGACCTTCCGATTTTATCGGGTCGGATTTATCCAGCAGCCGGATTTAACCGGGTACAATCAGGACAGTGTGCGCCGACACTAATGACAATTAATCTCCACAATCAGAGCCAATACAGATATAAAACAAAAGAACAAATGTCATGTGGTTCAACGAGCATACCGTGGTACTACATGCTGAACGGTTGTGTCATATTGTGAACCATAATGTCATATGGTAAATCAAATTGTTATATGGTGAACCATAGTGTTATAATTATGGTGTTTTATGATATTGATTGGTGAAATGTGGTTAATACGGTCTGGTTCGTTGAACCATGGTGCAACGTGGTGAAGAACGGTGTTTTAGTGTCAGTGTCATATGTGAACCGTGAAGTTATATAAGGATTAACTGTCATGTGGCCTGATTTTATGGAGATTTAACCGTGAGGTAAGTGGTCACAACTTGTGTAAAACTTGCATCACGGTTACATCTCCATAAGAACAGTCCACATGACAGTTAATCCTTATATTTATATACATTCAGCGAAAAAGCTGCTTTTGTAAATGTATTTAAATCGAAAAGTGTATCGTGACAAAACCAGCCCAAAATATCCCACAGCACCCTTGGCAAAAGTTAACAGGAACAATTTCTTTATATTGAAACCTGATTATTATTAAGTCAATCCTGCGCGAGTCCAATTGCGCCCAAAACATTACTCGTTCTTCTTTCCGAAACCTATGACTCGGCGATGTAATTATGGGGCTGCAGTTATGAGCTCTTGTGCGTTCACCGAGAAATAACTGCAACCAGTCATGTGGGCGCCGACAATCGGAATGCTGGATTTAGTGATAATCACACTTAGTATGTAAATATATAAATGTGTTTGTTGAACCATTGTGCAATATGGTGTACAATGCTGTTATATGGTGAATAACCGTGATCTATGGTTTTGTTTTGTAAACCATGGTGTCAAATTGTGAACAATTGTGTTATATGGTGTTATGTGGTGAACCGTTGTGCAATATGATGAACAATTGTGCCATATGGTGAATATTGGTGTTATGCGGTAAACATCGATGTGTTATTGTTTTCTATGATGAACCATGGTTTTATATTGTTTTGTTTGGTGAACCATGGTGTTATGTCTTGGACAATAGTTTTATATGGTGTTTTTCGGTGAACCGTTGTGCAATGTTGTGAACAATTGTGTTACATGGCGAACAATGGTGTGTGTGGCGTTTTTATGGCGAACAACGACAGTCGCCGGATGGTTTAATTAATCGCTTAACACATTTACTGACACAAGAGGATACACGCATTAGAATAATGCAATAGAGCTTTGTTGTCAACCGCTAGCGACAATACTGTCAAAAACAACAACAACAACAACGTTGAACGTAGCTAAACTTAAGCTATTAGAATGGTGACAGTGTTGTCGGTTTTTTGAACTTGAACTGTTCAATCCACTCCCAGTTGACAGTGTTCTGATTGTTTTAAAACCCATATATGTACATTTAACCAAGCGGGTACACGCAAGAGCGTCGATGTTAACAACAACAACTGTACACAGCGACGTGACACGGCTCAGAGACGCTATGCGCTATGCGATTCCAAGTTCCACGATTACGATTACGTGGATCGATTCGTCTCGTGTTCATCAATGTTCATTGAAACGTGTGGATATGAGTCACTGTTGCCATGCGCCATGTTATCGCGCAGTTATTACGACCATTTATCGAGAATGCATTGGCACAGGGCATAACTGTAGCCATCACAATGTGGTCAATGAACCGGTTCCAATTATATCCATATTTGTATGGTGTTATTGAGACAGACCGAAGATAGTTTAGGCTGTTGAAGCTTTATTTGGGCGTTTTTTGGCCGTTTTGTTGGGTAAAGGGTTAACCCTTTCTACATTAAATACTAAATAGGAAGCGTAAACATCGTATAGTTGTATGATTATCTTATTCGTGAGTAGAATCGATTGTTCATTGGACGGTTGTGTTTCTGGTCTGTACAGTGAACAGATACAACATAAACTATGCATCACACCCATGCGGTCCAAAAAGCACACAATTTTAACAAAAGTTAAATTTCGTAAACAATTTGTTTACATATTTTATAAAATTGTTAAACATATTTGCCCCGATAGAGGATTCTAGGGGACTTGCTGGATGTTTATTTATTTTCTTCAATTTTCCATTGGTATTTCCGCCTAAAAGATTGTTGGAAAATTCTCATTGTCATAGCATGGGAACTTGCCATTCTAACAATAATTTAATGATTTGCTGCCTGGTGATAGTTGTTTCATCCCTCAAAACGAAAACCCGGAGTGTTATATATGTCGACTAAAATGTGATTAAACGTTGTATATTTCAAAAGTTAAATAGTATTAAATAAACCGTATAACGCGGTTTGAAAACGTCAATATCACACTTCCCATATATCATCGCTCAAATTTACTTAGTAAAGTTTGAGCTATTTCCGTGGGTTAGTCGTTCGTGGATCGTGTGTCCGCAAATTTATTTGGCACATCACATGGCTCGTCGGGGTAATTTGTAGATGGCAGCTTACAATTTTTTTCTCGATTTTTTGTGACAAACATGGCCGCCGTCAGCTATCTTGGAGTTTACGTTTTGCATCATCAAACCTCTGGCACACAATACAGGCCACAACCCGCATCTAATCGTAACCAAACTTCATATAGCACATTGGGATGACCTCTAGATTGGAGATAACCACTTTCAGCCCAACTTCACTTCGGGGGTGACCTCTAGATGGAATTTGTAGTTTTTTCTCTCAAAATTTCATTGAAAAACATGGCCGCCAGTGGCCATCTTGGATTTCAGTACACCAACATGACTCAACGATCTTCACCAAACTGCATATGGAATATCAGGGACACCTCCAGAAGGGAACCTATAACTGTTCCGATTTGCAATGAAACACATGGCCGCCGGCTTCTCTCTCGGATTTTTCTCCTTGCATCGCTAAATCCGTTGGCACACCCTACAACCAACATCCGATCGTTACCTAACTTTATATGGATCATCAGGATTACCTCTCGATGGGAAGTTAAATGTTTATTTCCGAATTCTGTTAAAAACAATAACTTGATGTGGCCATTTAATGAAGACAGTAATCGACTCACAAAAATAAAATTCTCGTCACCTCGAAAAGCAACTGATCAATTATTTCTGGAGGGAATGTTAATTCGACAGCAGGTCGAGACCGGAAGTCACGTGATTTTAACCTCTATTTTATGAGCCGCGGCATATCGCGTCAAAATTATTTTCCATGGTATTGTACAAATTGATGACGTCATACACGCCTAAACATTAAAAAACAAAGTGGCCTACGTCCACAGCAATCTATTCATACCATACATGTAAACACACATACGATACATGTGTACCTACAAGTACCAATGTAATATAATAATTCACTCCATTCATATTCCATCATACTTGCAGTCAGGTGATTGAAGACAGTGAACACCTGGTTGAATCACTGCGGTAAAGTGAATCACTTCCACCCTCAAGCTATTATTGTCATTTAACCCTTCCATGACTGCAGGTCCCTCAAATATTGAGAAAACCCTGTATAAATGCATTATATACTATATGTGAGTCTTCCATAGGGAGCCTCTCAAATAATATAGAAATAATACACTGGCCTAGCATTATTTGCCTCGAATGTGTAATCCAGTGCATTCTCTTATGGATGCGAGTCTCTTGCGCATACAAGATAATCCACTGGTGCACGACATTTAACGCTGCATCACTGGCTTAACATTATTTACCCCGAATGTGTAATCCAGTGCATTCTCTTATGGATGCGAGGCTCCGTATGGGATACTTGCGTATACAAGATAATCCACTTGTACACGACATTTAACGCTGCATCAGCGCAGCTCCCGTCATTAAAGGATTAATGACGTTTTGTTTCAGATATTGAGAGGTGGACATGATTGAGGCCCGATCACAGTTCAGTTCACACCAGGTTCTCAGTTGTTGTTGTTGTCTTATGTTCGAACACATAGTCGGAAGTCCTCACTTAGTTCTGATGTATAGTTTACGTGTGGATACTACCGGCAGTAATATTATCATTTTAGGTATACTGCATGCATTAATGTCCATGTACATTGCAAACAGCTCCAGATGTACACTGTCTAGGCAGAATCTATCAATAATCATCCAGACGGATATGTCTTGTCACGGAATGGCAATGCCCAGCAATTGTATCATGACTAAAAGAAATACCAATACATGCATATATATAATATTTGTATGTATGGTACACATTATACGATTACATTAACTCTTTCACTGACAATCACGACTATAGTCGAATTACATGTATACTGCCAATTGCGACTTCACATTTCTGGCATTTATGTACCTACCAAATCGTAAGAAATTGTCAATTACAAACAATTTACGCGATATCAATGATTGATAAAAAAGAACAAGGTATGTCGATATTTTAATATTCTTTCTGTTTATGGTTGTTTTAACGGATGCAACTATTTTGACAGCAACACCCAGTGCATAGGCCATCTGTGCATTTAATGCTTTAAAAAATCTCATGAATCTCATATCAACCCGCGATGAAAAACATATATGCAAATTGACATGACATAATAACATAATTGTTATCGGTTATAAGTCAACATGACTTTTGGCCCATTATATATTTAAAGTGTGATAACAGGCGTGTGTGGTCACAAATATATATCTGGTATCCCAAAGCAGTGCATCTAATAGCTCTATCATAACAGCATCTACTGCCTTGTCTGGTTACTCCACATCTACATGTATTGTGTTGTACTGTTTATCGTATTACCATATGTCTCGTACAGATTGTAGTTATATGCATATTCACATTTTGTACTGAAGTATACCATTGTATTTTGGTTTCCGCAATAAATTCATTAAGTGCATTCAATTTTATATGTCATAAGATACATGTAGGTATTACCGCCAGTAGATTGCTTTACAATCACTGTCTATCATTTCACGCCATATTCTATATGGATGACCATTTTTCAAAGTAAAACACATAATTGATGTTATTCACTTCGTTCATTACTAGGTAGCACCTATTATCATGGTATTGTAGAGGTTGAACAATAGACACGTGGTCTCACTTCTGCAAGAGAGAATTGTCCCAATGTTATATACATTGCATGCTAATTTTGTTGCTCCACCGGCGTATATGTTCTAGTCCACCATTTGCGTAGATCAATAACACATTGGTTGAGTTGTTGGCATCACACTGTCACATGAACGCGAATCGCTCCGTTGGCTTCTTTAAGGGTGGACTACATTGAGTGGATGTGCATGGAATTGTGTTCCGACTAATTGATGACGACTGGTTAATCAAACCATTCTGACCATGGCTTGAACAACTAACAACCGTATCAGAGTTTGCTAGGCCAAGCGATATGCATTATTGTTGTTATGGTGTAAATGTGATGGATGGTAAAAGTAATGGTATTGCCAGATATGCAGTCGTGTAAATGGACATATCATATGTCGTTATTTAAGAAAAATGTGTATGTGTTATTGTGAAGTGGTTTACATTAAATGTCCACCAACAACCACAGCGCCGTAGCACCCAAAATGACACAAACCCGCTACATTCATTCTTATATATATATAGATGATTTATTCCAACAAAAAAGCTGCGTGTATTTTATTTTATTTTCACAAAATGGCCAATAATCTGAGACAAGCCCACAAAGCACATTAAGTCAACTCGATATAAGATTTCCAAACTCTAAGCTACGATAACGTGATCGATATAAAATACTGGTTTCAGATGCAATTCGGCTGATCATTGAAGAGCATGCCCAATTATTATGCTGACCCTGTTAGTCGGAACAGGTCAACAATTTGTTTGTAATACACTCGAGATATCTCTGCATTATTGGGATGTAACCGGTTGACCCAATTGGCAGTTGACTAGTAATCAATCAATATTTAGGTAATTGCGGACAGGCTATGTAAATAGTCACATTTACCACTAACATATCACCACGTAGAAGGCACTGGCACTGCTTATTTATCGTTAGCATCGCGAGTTGCGAGCATTACGTGTTTCCTATAATGCTTGGAGTCTATATGTTTGCATGATTGTTAATGCAATAGAAGACGACAATTTTTAATGTTATATTGGTATAACTGGCCGCCAGTGCATTGTGTCCACTCTCTACTGCATGGCACTCATGTGAAGTGTTGAAATGGACGCAGCACAAATACACTGCAAAATGGTCAGTGGCCAGTAGCAGGGATATACATTCAAACCTGTACCTACTTAATGGAAAATATTAACTAAAATTATAATTTATTAAGGTATCATTTACTGTTTAGATAGCTTATGGTTTATGTTCATTAGCATTATTTTTATTCAGCAAATAAGTTAGATTGAACATATTCACTTCATTATTCCTTTATGCCAGTTTTTGAATTTTGGTCGGATGGATCATCTACGATAAACAACACTTGCGATTTCATTTCCCAATTACGGTGAATATTAAATAGCGCCTCGGGCATACTATGTCATTAGTTATGTCACAGCTCAATGTTAATGTTTTGAAAAAATGAGAAATAACTCAAAGATGCCTGTTATTTCCTTAAATATAATTTTTACGAAATAACGAACATGTCTACATATTCACATCACAACGAGACACAATCATTTCTAAAAACGATATAGACAATATACTTGAGCGTATGGGAGGGTTTAATATTTTAAAGTTTACAAAGCCAGACTCACACAAGAGGGCTCATCCCATACATGGCCGCGTTTTGAAAACATGATTTATGCTTATGATAGTTTGGTGCCAAAGCGGATTGCATAAGGTCATAAACCTTTCGTTTGTTAACCAAGCCGTTGTTCCAAAATGAACTAACTATAATGTGCATGTAATCTACAGTCCCAATTCCATGACAATTTAAATCTACAATTATATTTGTAGAAAAACTATAACAAAATATATAAAAAGAATATATAAATATTGGTTGGGAAATGAAACTCGCTTAACGATCTCAAACAAATTTTGCACACAATATTTAACTTTCGTGATTGAAAATTCTAAATGTAAAAAAGTTTGACCAATATCGGTGGGGGTGTCACGCAACACCATCGCCACATCCATTTTACGTGCGTTCGCGCAAAGTATGGCGATCAGACAGATTCGTACGCTGGTGTCACCCTAATCTGTTTCACTCCATGACGTCACCAAAAACAACGTAAAACCTCGTGGCGTTCTGACCTTTTTACTGTGCCGCGTTTTTGCTATGTTTATTTTATGTGTTGTTTTCGATTATTTGTTTGTCGCCGATATCGCCATTTGTCGGATTATCTGTTTCTATATTTAAAACTGGCATGCTCGTAGTGAGCCTCGATTTCGATTTTTTCTCCCAGGGCAAAATACGTCAGAGTTATGACAAAAATAGATCGACCTACATTTTCTCCATCAGAACTCTACACCAAAGAGTCTATAGACTCCTTCGGGACCTGCATATGCTCCTTCATTTGGGTATTTTTACTTATAATTGGGAAGTTTTATCAGTTTTGGTTCGTGCGAAGACCTTTTCATCGTGCGGGGAAAGAGAGACATTCAAAACGCGATTTCGTAATTCGACGAAATAGGCTGAATAGCCTAACCTTCAGCCGAGTTCCGGGTCAAATACGACGAATGACGTAACACAAAACAAAACGCATTTGTTGACAAAAACACCGTTAGAAGAGTTTGTTATTACATAAAATGTTCGTTATTGATTAATTATTGATTAATTATACATATTTATTGTTGCATATTGGCCGCTATCAATATTTACCCAAATACTATTAATTATTTCTTATAATTGCTCCTTTGGTCAACTTTGATTATCAGAGAATGAAAATGAAAATATGCCGCTGAAAAAAATGTAATCGATATTAAAGTCTCATCCTTTCGGTAACATGGAATTGGTATTAATTACTTAAATGATTAATATAGGAATTTCCCTTTTATCTGTGATGAAATGAGAAATGGTAATTGTCTTTTTTGCTAACATTAAATTAAATTAAATAAATTAAGTAAAATACAGTGAAATTATTTTTTAAATTATTGTTTATTACATTTTTGCGCACGTTGGAATCTCTCTGAGTGCATTCTAGTTGTATAGAGATTTTAGTTTACCATATTTGTTTCCAAATTTTAATGTATGTTGTCTCATACTTGAAAATCTGCACTATCAGGGACGTGCGACAATGCGGGGGTCTAGGTTTGTTTACCCCATGACAGTTACCAACGTGTTCAATAGTCCAGCATTGTTTGGCTGCCAAAATATTAATTACAAATGTGTAAATTTAAACGATCTCAAATAGTTTTTGCCTAAAATATTCAATATAAGTTATAGAAAAATATGTATGTTGAAAAATTGACCAAAACCTCGTCTCGACATCCATTTTTCCACGCAGGTTACAATGTGTGTTCACCAGACTTGAAAATCATTAATACCAGAAACGTACAGATAAGCATGTGTGCATTTTGAGAAAATAAATGTTTGCTCACACAGACGAACGGCTTCTGATTACCTGTTATGGAATCACGTGTTTCATGGAGATAATATGAGAGGTGTTTGTTGATTATAGCCTTAAAACTTTTTGACCAAAAAGTTCGACTAAATGAGAGTTTCTTCCCCAATTGCCCACAAAAAGAGACCTATGGCCACCGACAGCATGAACAATGGTTTCACAGTACCATCGTTTAATAGGAAAGGAAGGATTTATGAAAACAAAGCTTTTATACTGACACTTACCAAAGTATCCTCCTATTAAAGACCTGAATATGTATAACACAGGTGGAATTTCAGAGTTGTTCTGCGAAGAACCACCTCGCTTCGCAATCAGTTTTCACGAAGCAAGTCAGATCTGACGAGAGAAAGTCATTGATTCGGGACAACGCCCGTCGACGTAACGAAGGTAATATGATTCAAGAGGGGCCGGTTGCATACTTTCTCACATTCCTGTTTGAAAAAGTCGATTCTGCACACTGCCATGTGTAATCGATGTGAACCACAACAGCTGCACATTCAGTACAACTATAACGGGTGGACCCTATGTGCAACTATAACGGATGGACCCTATATACAACTATAATGGGTGGACCTTACATGTATATACAACTATAACGGGTGGACCCTATACCTATTCCGAATCAGATCATATTTTGTATTACTAAACCAAGGCCCCCGAAGGGTAGATACAACTAAGAATAAATAACAAGAAATGCAGCAAAAAGCTGCACCATACTTGTGACACTCTAATAATTGCAAGTGTCAATGACACTGTAGCTCAACATGGAAATGGTATAATGTCAAATATTACAGTCCATGGAGCGATAAGGAATGAGGAAAGTTTAAATGTTACCAGTATTATCAGAAGCCAGCTATATGGACCACAAGAAGTTGGGATTGAAACACTCTTCGTTGTGGGGCATTCAAGATGGATGTCAGCAGCCATGTTTTCGATTGAAAATCGTTCAAATTCGATAGCTCCCAAGAGTGATTTTGAAAATAACTGTAAATGTTCAAAATATTTGTCAAATAAATGTCGGCTGCAGGGTGGGCCAAATGATTCGATTGTGAGATGAAACGAACTTTTGATTTATGGCTTGTATCTAGTGGTTATCCCGAAGATCCATATGAAGTATAGTGATGGTCGAAAGAGGGAGATACAGAGAGAGAATGCATGTTTCATGTGCAGAATGAGGACCCCAGACGGTGAATTTAGTGACGCTATCCCGCATGCTTGTGACTGCCAGTATAACAACGACATTCTCCATGCTGTACGATATTGTCCATCAGAAGTTATACTTGAAGATCCATATGAACTAAAATGGTTTCATAATCCCAATCTACTTTTTTTTTCGGAGTGCGATCAACTATATATAAATTTTATCTCGCAATTGATTTGTGAAAGAGGACTCGTGGTGTTATGCTATCTGATGAACGTCTACGACAATTCAAAGAATAATAGTGACAAACTTAACCATGATGAAGAGCTAAATCCTTATCAAACCTTGCTACTAGTAACACGCGAACATGACATACAATTTCAAATGTTTATCATGCACTGTTAAAAATAGCGCGTATATAAAGGTTAACAATGTAAATATGATCCTATTTCGCTCACTGAAATAAACCCATTATGTGACATAACATGTTTATTTTAATGAGCGAAATAAGATCATATAATAGTATAAGTTATGTGCTGCCCTCGCATATGCAGCCTTGTACATAGGCTCACATCTTATGGAAGCAAAATAAGTGAGATATATATGTCACATTCCAGTGGAGTGCTGAACATCTCAACAAATGACTACCATGCATAATAGATAAATACACGATGAGGACCCTGTGCCAATGCATTATTTTTATATACACGAGTCGACCATAGGTCGCCTCGCATATACAAGAGAATGTATTGGGTTAACAATTTATCATGTTTTATCCATTGTTCTTACATTCTTTAACAATTGTTATGTCATTTTTTATAATTTTTTCTACATTCTATAACAATTTTTAAAATTTTGTAATGTACGTTGTCTCATACTTGAAACTCTTTAACATCAGGGGCGTGCGACAATGCGGGGATCTAGGTTAGTTTATCCCATAACAGTTACCAACATTTGCAATAGCCCAGCATTGTATGGTTTCCAAACCATTAATTAAAAATTGTAAATTTAAACGATCTCAAATAGTGTTTGCATAAAATATTCAACATAGGTTATAGACAAATATTTATGTCGAAAAAATTACCAAACCCTCGCCTCCACATCCATATTCCCACGCAGTTTACCATATTTGTTCACCAGATATGAAAATTATTAATACCAGAAACGTGCAGATAAGAATGTGTGCATTTTGAAAAAAAATGTATGCACACACAGACGAACAACTTCTGATTACCTGTTACGGAATCACGTGTTTCATGGAGATAATACGAGAAGTGTTTGCTGACTATAGCCTTGACACGTATTGGCCAAAACGTTCGACCAAATGAAAGTTTCATTTGCCATTTTCCACAAAAACAGACTTCTGGCCACCGACAGCATGAACCATGGTTTCACAGTACCACCATATAATAAGAAAGGAAGGAGTCATGAAAACAAAGCTTTTATACTGACACTTACCAAAGTATCCTCCTATTAAAGACCTGAATATGTATAACACAGGTGGAATTTCAGAGTTTTTCTGTGAAGAACACCCTCGCGTCTCAATCAGTTTTCACGAAGCAAGTTAGATCTGACGAGAGAAAGTCATTGATTCGGGACAACGCCCGTCGACGTAACGCAGGTAATCTAATTCAAGAGGGGCCGGTTGCATACTTTCTCACGTGCCTGGTTTGAAGAACGTCGATTTTGCACAATGTCATGTGTAATCGATTTGAACAACGACAGCTGCACATTCATTACAACTATAACGGGTGGACCCTATATGCAACTATAACGGGTGGACCTTATATACAACTATAACGGATGGACCCTATACCTATTCCAAATCAGATCATATGTTGTATTACTCAACCAAGGCCCCCGAAGGGTCGATGCAACTAAGAATAAATAACAAGAAATGCAGGAAAAAGCTGCACCATTCTTGTGACCCTCTAATAATTGTAAGTGTCAATGACACTGTAGCTCAACATGGAAATGGTATAACGTCAAATATTACAGTCCATGGAGCGATAAGGAATGAGGAAAGTTTAAATGTTACCAGTATCACCAGAAGCCAGCTATATGGGCCACAAGAAGTTGGGGATTAAAACAAACACTGTTGGTTGTTGGGCAGTCTGGGTGAACGTCGACTCTATATTTGAAATATAGAGTCTGGAGCTAATGTCGCCAAAACCATTTCTATTCAGCGAAGAGCTTCCCCAAAATGACGTCACGGATTTTTAAAAATACATCGATGATTGACAGGTGTCCCCACGTGTTATTTGTTGTGCTTCGCAATAACAAGGCCTGTGTCGCGACATAAACTTACAGAAGATAATATTTGTCGTGTGTGCGACTATTCTTTTTCGGGAGATGAACTCGCTGCATCAACGGGAAAGCTGCATCCGAGAGCAAAAAATAAGGTCGTCATCAAAAATGATGCATATTTAAAAGCATAAAATTAAGTCATTTCCTCGGTGTTTAACTTTCAGATGACTTTTTTAGTTTTACGACAAATAATTTGATTTGCAAACCATGTTACAATACAGTAAATCAAATACACGGACATGAGTGAGTTCTATTTATATTTATGGGAGGCCAAGTTGGTACCATACGCATGCCTATCTATCAGGTCCAGCACATCCTTCAAATTAATCGGAATCGTACCGAATATATAATTTCGAAGCCATGTTTTCTGTCTCTGTTGTATTTGCAAGCGCCGCTCTGTTACTATATTTAGAAGTGACACTATGGGAGTCTCCGCCCACTAACACTTAACCCTTTGAACCCTGGCTCCCCACAACGATCGACACCCTGACCCTGGGCTCCCAGTGGTATTTTTTATATTGTGGCCAGTGTTTAGATGTATGGTGTTGTATATGTCCAAGTGGTGTCACATTTCTGAAACATTATATGTATGTTCCCCATGGACCACTGATTATCTTACGATCTGGTTACATTGCCACGTGGTTACTGCCTGGTAACGGTTGCTAGGCATCTACCCGATATTGAAAGTAAAATACAATTATAGCTTTTACGGTCGTAATTCAACCCAGGAAATGGCGCTTTTGATGTAGTCAACACCCTATTGTGAAATTTGAGATATATCTGGCCAGAAGTCTGATCCTAAATTGTATTTAAGGGTAGCAACGGTTGCTAAGCAAATACCCCAAATGATCGAATGACACCATTGCCCTGTGAATCCAATTGTATTATGCCCCAATTTAGACATTCTTGGCATGCACATGCTGATGGTTATGTTCAAATGGTGCTACAGGTCTGAAATGTTACAGGTATGTTCCCATGGGCCACTGTGTATTTTTTTTTAGAATGGTATACTTTGCCACACGATCACTCCCTGGTAGCGGTTTCTAAGCAACTACCCGGAACTGAAAGTATAATGCAATTATAGCTCATAGCGTCGTATAATTCCGCGCTAAGAAACGGCATTTTCTATGCAGTCAATACCCTATTGTGAAACTGGAAATACATCAGGTCAGAAGATTGAACCTACATGTAGTTTGTATTTAACGGTATCAATGGTTGCAAAGCATATAGCCCAAGTGATCGAATGACACCACTTCCCTGTGCATGCAATGGCATTACGTCCCGTTTTAGATATCGCCTATAGGGCACGGTGATGGTCATGGTCAAATGGTGCCACGAGTCTTAAACTTTACATAATTGCTCAATAATGCACCATTTGACCACGTGTTTGTAATATGTCGCGCAAGTAGATCGGACTAGATGGTATTGTGACCATGCAACCCATTTCCACAGTACTACTCTGGTGCAATGTCAAAACGTGCAGCTGTATAACGCAAATTTATGTACTATGGAGATCCTTGATGTGATTGTATCATTTCACAAAAATCCATACATTTATCATTTTATCCTATGCACATGCGCGAAACAAATCGACTCAAATAAGAAACTGCGTGCGCTTTCCTCACATATGACAGAACACTGATTATGTATGCAATACTAATTTAAACCAAAAAGAGTGATCGAAATGGTGTCTTTCTAAAATCCTGCGAACCGCGCAACAATGTAGAGCTTTACCCGAATCGCTTCAAATAATGTACGTTTGTTGAATTCTGCGCTGTGCGCATGCGCATGTTTTTTTACCCCAACTAGTCGGCAACAAACTCATACACATGCACCCATGGCACTGCTGAAGTTACTTGGGATCATTTACATAGATATAAGTGGATATACCAATGGTTATAACATGTATACACATGCTACATAGGTTTATGATGTCACTGAATGCTGCTGGCCGCTTTTGCGGCCAGTCGGGTGTACGTACGTTTTCTGGCTGGCCGCTTTTGCGGCCAGTCGGGTTCAAAGGGTTAACCCATACGGTTTCATTGGACGGAAAATAATTTACGCAATCAATCAGATTACGGAATCCCGAGGACTTGGAAATGAGATAGCGATGTTATCCGTCAGACCTAATATTCAATGTTGTAATGAATATTTAGGTATGAGTTTACTCAGACTGGTTGTTGGGCATTCCGTAATATTTAGTGATGCAATGAGTACAGTCCAAGATGGCTGTGGGGCAGCCATGTTTTCGATTGGAAATCGTTCAAAATCGATAGCTCCCATATAAGAGTGATTTTGAAAATAACTGTGAATGTTCAAATTATTTGTCACATAAATGTCGGCTGCAGGGTGGGCCAAAGGACTCAATTGTGAGATGAAAGATTGCCGCCAGCGGCTGTGTTTCTAACGACATTTTGAAACGTTTGATGGCTTTTATCTAGTGGTTATCCCGAAGATCCATGTGAAGTATAGTGATGCTCGAAAGAGGGATATACAGAGAGAGAATGCATGTTTCATGTGCAGAATGAGGTCCCCAGACGGTGAATTTAGTGACGCTATCCCGCATGCTTGTGACTGCCAGTATAACAACGAAATCGTCCATGCTGTACGATATTGTCCATCAGAAGTCATACTTTCTCTCCGAAATAGCTACTGGGAATTCATTATAAATCACTTTGGTATTGGACTATTCCTTTTCATGCACGACTCCTTGGACGATAAATCACTATCTGCATTCTTACTCGGAGGGAACGTTTCTGCACCTCCCCAGCGGAGTGTGCGGACGACATATTACTCCACTCAGCATCATTTCTTCTTGCAACTTGTTCTGTCATCAAAGGCCAAACTACACACAATGTTTCCTAGTTGATGTGACACTCGAACCTTTAACGTGAGTTCGAACTCTCACAAAATCTACTGAACCTGAACTATATTTGAAAACGTGTTTTACATCCATATCATTGTACACAACGCGGCAACATTGTAAATAACCTGTAAATACTCTTCTCCATAGTGGAGGTACTAGAATAAATATTAGGATCAGATTGAAGTTCCCCGTTTGAAGTTGGTGATGTTCACCCATTGGGCACCTCAGTTATGCATTTTATCTTCTGCAAATTAGGGTATATAGAAACGTCCCAGAAGGAAAAACTAACTAATATGTCAGTTTGATACCTTAGATACTGCCCAGAAGATGATGCCTAAGCAGAATGATGTATCCAGAGGGTGAATTTGGTGATGCTAGCCCGCTATGCGGGATAGCATCACTAAATTCATCCTCTGGGGACCTCATTCTGAAAATGGTTTCATAATCGCAACTGCTTTTTTTCGGAGTGCGATCAATTATCATTACTATATATAACATTTATGTCGCATTTGTGAAAGAGGTCTCGTCGTGTTATGTTATCTTATGAAAGTCTACGACAATTCAACGAAAAATATTGGCAAAATTAGCTCTGATGAAGAACCAAGTCTTTATCAAACCTAGCTACTAAACTATAGTTATGCTCTAGTAACACGCGGACATCACATACAATTTCAAATGTGTATCCTGCACTCTTAAAAAAGCGCGTATATTAAGGTTAAATAATGTAAGTATGATCTTATTTCGCTCACTGAAATAAACCTGTCATGTCACATAATTATAACTTATGTGCTGCCCTCGCATACGTAGCCTTGTATATATGCTCACATATCATGGAAGGCAACTAAGTGAGTTATATATGTTACATCATTTCAATTTTAAATAGTCTACGTCCAAGTGAAGTGCTGAACATCTCAACAAATAAAGTATGCGATTAAAGTAATTACTCATCTGCGAGTACTCAGAAATTTACTTTAAATATTAAAACAGAAAACTGCGTTTGGATAACAAAACTGTGTTTGGATTGTTAGCTTACCACAGAGTTATTATTCTTGTGGGGCGCAGTACTTTGTAAAATAAATGGATTTCTGTCATCCATGCCTTCAAATTTAAATGGGTTAGGGGGCCAAAATCAGTGTCAAATTGGAGCACTCCGGTCACGATATGTTATATTATGATGAAAGTACTTTAATTATATTTAATATATACAAAGCTATTATATTGTTGTATACATACTTTGTTTTTGTGTGATGAACTGAACTCACTGCATAGTTAAACTGAGAAATAATCTGCTTCTGTAAGTCTATCATAAATTATCAGGTAAGTTAGAACAACCATTGCTAACATACTATGAATATATAACCCTATTCAAAAATCGAATTGGAAAAAAATTATTAATTTGTATTCGCAGGTGCATCTGATCTTAACTGGGTCTGTTGGAGTAAGCGGTAACAACATGACATGACATTTCTTTTTTAAAGAGCACATGTCAGACAATTGAATAAAGACTAACTTCGTAGAATCATGGTTAAGCATGCCATTTTCCTGTCACCCGTCACCGCCGCCCCTAACAGATGCAATGTTCATTCCACATTTATTAATACCCAATTTAAAGTGACTCATATAAATCACTTCCTGGAAGTTTTTTTTCACCAGTTTTCAACACAAGCATAATCGACCTATAATGTGAAATAGGTACATACTGTAATTATTTGTTTCTGGGATTAGCAGACAATGGAGTGATATCCGTTATTTAGTTTTGTGGCGAGGGCCACATTTAAAGCACATGTTAAAGATCGTACACATGAACAGTCGTGAGTTGGCTCACTTGTATAAATTTCCGCACACTAGCTGCTTAGAATCGCCTCATTATGAGTCGATCATGTGACTAAAACGCACTCATTTTCAGCACGTTATCGACTCAAAATGAGGCGATTCTAAGCAGAATATACCGACCTAAAACAAGTTCTATTATAAGCAGATAATGTGCGGATTTTTCGGGAGAACAGGCTGAAAAGGATAGTGAATGGGCCACGTATCAATGTGGTAAGTTCACTGTGTAGTGAATCACATCTCCATATAAATTATATCATGCCATGAATGTCTACTCTGCTAACACCCGTATATATCATATTCCAGTACAAAACCTGGGAACTGTTTGATGTTCTGATCCGTTCTGACAGGGAACTTTATTACATTGAACAAACAAGGAAGGGAATATATGTTAGAATTGACCGTCATCATCCTGTAAATTCACATGTTTTCCTCCAGTCGTCTGCCATTTTCAACATTCAACTGCTTCAAATATCTTCTGTCTGTCTCAATAGAACCATACAAATATGGATATCATTGGAACCGGCTCCTTGACCACATTGTGATAGTTACAGTTATGCCCTGTGCCAATGCATTCTCTTATATATGCGAGTCGACCATAGGTCGCCTCGCATATATAAGAGAATGTATTGGCCTAAAAAAGAAAATCTTTTTTTAACACTTTTTACCATTTTTTCTTACATTCTTTACAACAATTTTATAATTTTTAATGTGTTAAGCCAATGCATTCTCTTATATATGCGAGGCGACCTATGGTCGACTCGCATATATAAGAGAATACATTGGCACAGGGGCCGAACTTTTTGATGTTCTGATCCGTTCTGACAGAGAACTTTATTACATTGAACAAACAAGGAAGGGAATATATTTCTTTGTAAATACTTGTTCCTCGATAAGCTACTTCACATTAGGGAGTGGTCCCAATTCGATGCTGCATGCTTTTATGTGACATATGTGAGCTTATATCGCAATAAACATTGAACTAATTACACAGTAGTAATTCCATAACTGTGTGCTCACAAACACAACACAAAGTCAATTAAATCATGCAATTTCGAGTTTGGCCCTTCAGCTACAGTGAAGTACATTATTAAGAAATATATTTCCCGATTTTTTATATTTAGATTTTATAAGATTCCCTGTCAAAACTTCAAAAAGTTCCCAGGTTGTGTACTGTGGAATATGATCGGGCGTTAGCCAGAGCAGAGATTCATGGCATGATCTACATTTGAATATTACTGCTTTCGAGGTTTGGAGTGGTAGAGAGGTAAATCAGTGGACACTCAGTATCCTGAACATGTATCCAGTCCTTTCGCATTAGACAGTATAGCGTCAAGAATGTTCAACAAAACAAGTCCCACAATAATGTATGGACAGTCGTGTCTATTCTGTCGGGAGTCTGTGACATGCCGCAAAGTTGTGCCTTCAACTTCTTCTGTGAACGTCATGTATTCCACAAATCGCGCACGCATCTTGTTGTTTGTTTGTCACCAACTTTCTTTTCGAGAACCCTTTACTCCACGAATAATCAATTGTGTACACCCCATTAAAATCTAGTTTTATGTGGGATTGTTAAAGCTGTGAATGTGTAACTTCTAGATATCTGACTTCTTTCCCCAGAGTTTCTTGTTCCATTCTCAGCTCGTTAATAATCTGGCGCTGTCGTCATCTGCAGAATGAGGTCCCCAGAGGGTGAATTTAGTGACGCTATCCCGCATAGTGGGCTAGCATAACTAAATTCACCCTATGGGAACCTCATTCTGCTTAGGCCCTCAACTGCTATGGAAAACCTAGGATCAGATTAAAGTTCCCCAGTTGAAGTTGGTGATGTTCACCCATTGGGCACCTCGATTATGCATTTTATCTGCTGAAAATTAGGGGATATAGAAACTTCCCAGAAGGGAAAACTAAAAATAATGTTAATTTGATACTGTAGATATTTCCCAGACGATGAGGCATAAGCAGAATGAGTTCTCCAGAGGGTGAATTTTGGGTCTGGGGACCTCATTCTGCAAATGACAGGCACACTAAACTCAGGCTTGGTATTTAAATTGGCAGACGACACATTGCTCATAATTGAGGTTCCCAATGGGTGTACATAACAATATTCACCATTTGGGAACTTCAATCTGAGTCTGTGTCTCCCATAGCAGATGAGGCCATGATATATACAAAATATATGATAATTGCCGATGTTCTTTCTGTGATGTGAATACGACTTTGTTTGATGTGTATTCGACTTTATATGATGTGTATAATTTATCTCTGTGTGATGTGGTATATCACCATTATGGTGAATTGACACCATATAAGAAAACACATCATATAAACGTAATTGGACAATGTATAAAGATGAATGCATGCACACCATAACAAGAACAGTGCTCATCATGTGGGCAACATGTACAGTCATAAATGATTTACACGGCATATACAGGTGAGTGGACACCACACAAAGGTAAATATGCACTATGTAGGGTAGATAGACTTCATATCACGACTGAAAGCCACATAAGGAAGCTATGGTTTTCAATAAAAAATAAAATAAAATAAAAAACGCTGAATCGTTACAAGTTACAACTTCATGCACCAGTTAGTTATAATAGGTATAAATAAAACAATAATTTGGTTTATGGTCACATCCTGGACAAACTATAGTCTTGTGATCATTTTTCATTTTACATCAGACTGCATGATATTGAGGTCATTGCAAACCATTCTACATATACTTTTGTCAAGTACTCTACATATATAGAAGTATAACTATATCGATAATTGAATGTATAATATTACTGATAGTTACAGTGAGTCAGACGCGACTGTCTTGTGTTCACACGGTGGCCGTTTATTGATATTAATATCAACTTTTGAGTAACATAATAACATATTCTCCACAGGGTTCAATTATGTGATTGATGGACGTGTAAATGACGTAAAGATTGTCGGTGACTGTTGTTGCTACCATTATACAGGTGGTAGAGTATTCTGTTATTGCTGGACGTGTAAATGGCGTAAATGGTGTCGGTGACTGCTGTTTCTATCATTAGGCAGGTGGTAGAGTATTTTGTGATTGCTGGACGTGTAGAAGATGTAAGTGGTATAGGTGATTATTGTATCTACCATTAGGCTGATGGAAGTTTATTCTGTGATTGCTGGACGTGTAGATGGTGCAAGTGGTGTAGATGAAGTAGGTGTAGAATGTGCTTCTGCATCTGGGAAACTTTCGGTGTTGAGCCCGATGATATTGGTCCGACTGTTGTTGTGCTGGTTGTCGACATTGTTGGTTCAGTTATCGACTCGCATTGTGTGCCTGAAAGCAGAATCAGCGGATGCATGCATCACCCAGTAATCAAGTAGTAGAATGCATGCATCACACAGTAATCAAGTGGTATAATGCGTGCATCACCCAGTATTCAAGTAGTATAAGGCATGCTACATGCGAAGTAAAATGTAAGTGGTACCACATGTAGCGATACTACCGGCAGTTGCCCGTAACTAGCATGCAATTATCTCGCAAGAATCAATGATACATATATTTGAAGGCAAATGCCAGTAGCATCTTTACAATTGGAAATACAGAAATCATACTATGCGATTGATTTGAGGAATTAACATTATAAATGTTGATACATGAAGATATTTTCTACAAAGGTGAGGTTTTTTTTTTATCGATAATTATTGAATTTGAAATAGACGATATATGTTATCATATGCTAAAGATGGACCCATTAGCCGGTGCTCTGTGTTATATTTATGTATAGCGTCTTTTTCCGAAGTTCTATAACAGTTTATCCTATAATTGAGTAACGTAATTGGACAACATCATTTACTCGACCGATGGGCGTTGGAATGCTAAAAATCGATTCAGGCCTTTGTGAATTATGAGTGTTAAAAGTGAGGAGGTATCTGAAATGTGAACTTCCTTGGTACATATGCATTTTTTAGCGATGCATTTGTTTTAAAATGGCGCGCTCGATTTGAACTGATATATTTTCACATCTATATGTTACGCGTTTTAACGACACGCCCCTTTGGATTTGCATGAAAATCCCCTTACCGAGTTGGTCACTTGACCTGCCCCT